>CM077345.1:24690912-25890912 GCA_039655645.1 Ammopiptanthus mongolicus | reverse complement strand
GTCATGTTCAAGGAAAATATTTTTCGTACTAGTTGGGACACCCTGTGAGACAACCGAACCTTTATGTGAGTGAAATATGATATTCTGATATATTGTATGTAAAGCTGAAATGGATATACTGCAGATGCGAATATGGCGTTGCCTGATTGTCGATTTTATGTAGCAGGCGGTCTCGTGTAAACTACCTTAACTAGAGCTCTTAATTAGGTTGTTACTTCAATGGAAATTTCTTTATGTAAAGTTTCTCCACTCTCCATGCTATTCCACAAACATGCTTTACAAGTATTGTTAAACTCTGGTCGTGGGTAAACCTGTTAAGTAAAACTTGTTACAGATAATTGCTTGCTCACGGTTGTGGAGATCCTAAGAAGCCAAACAGTTTTCACAGCATACTTTGATTTTAATAAAATACTTTATGTAGCAGGCCTTATAAACTAACTTGTTTAATGCAAATGATTCACACAACTTTATTCCATTAAAGAGGGAACAAAATGCTGATTTTAATTGGAAGGACGCGCATCAAAGTATGAATCAAGACAACAATAAGCAGCCGGGGTTCAACTGAACATATCACACAGTTAGTCCCAATGCGGCTATGAACACATAGTTCAAAACAGCCCAAAATAACTAATGAATTCGAGCATTGACAGATCGAAGATGAGCCATTGTCATCCAATTCTCCATTGCAGTCCACAACTATGAAGTAAAAAATGATGAAATAATGCTATACACATATACACTAACATACATATTACTTCACATTTTTACTCTTTAATTACCTTTAATCCCATCTAGTTTTATACATAACTACACTTTCATTCCGTCACCTCACACAAATATAGAGTATTGTGACTATAGAATGTGTATAAAACATTTTCCAAAATGTTGCATGCATTGTTAAGTAAGCATGTACTCATTTTCGGCTTGTACTTTCAGATTTGTACCCCTTATTTGATTTCTCACAATTTCTTTCCTTTTAGGGACAACATGTTTCAGCTATTTTTTTTTTTTTCATCAACTGCTTTTCTTACAAATAACACTGAAATTTTAACAACCGAATCATTTTTAGAAACATTCTTACAGTTACACTTAACAAAATGGTTACGCCTTAACTCAACTAACAATTCCCAAGTCATAGACCTCCTTTATAAAAAATAACAATAACAATGATAATAATAATAATAATAATAATAATGATAATAATAATACTAATAATAATAAAAATAAATCCTCCATTAAAATACAAACGCTGAATTAGAGTAACCCTTCAAGAAATTGTACTATGGCTAATCTATTCATCTATTCATAATTTATTAAAACTGAGTCGCGAGTTGTGACATTGACATCTCATTTAATTTTTTGTCATCTCATAGCATTTGTACCACGTCACTGGTAATCTGACGTGTTTGACTTAAGAATTTACCCTCATCACTTCTCATTTCTCCCACCCGCTATGTCTCTCTCTTAATTTCACGACATCCAGAACACGCGCGACCAACTACGACAAATGCAGCTCCACTTGCAGCCCAACTCCTCCCTCTGAACGTCCACTGATGCGCCTCCATCGCAAACCGTCGTCGTTCTCCGCTCTTACGAACACGTAGACCTCGACCTAACCTCCTTCCTCGCGACAACGGCTTCCCATCATACTTGCCTAAACCCCAAACCCAAAGGTTGATGAGGGAAACACCATCTCCGATCTCCACCGCCGCCAAACCGCCCCCAAAATCCTATAATCGTGACACATTATTTATGGTCAAATTAGGAACGATTGGTAGCCCGTTGGGATGCCCATCATGAAGCCGGGTCCAAGACACATAAGTGCATCCGAAGAAAAGTGCAGAACGTCCATTCCGATTCAAGAAATCTGATTCACAATTCAACAACTACCAATTCTGGAAACGCAAGGTCCTTTCTTCACTATTCTATTCCCTTTCTAATGTTGTTGTTTTTCGCAAAATTAAGATTTTTAGTCTACTTTTCTTATCTTCCTTTATTTCTATTCTCACACATTAATTGCCTCTGCTTGGGTAAGTTGCTTTCTTTGTTATTTGTCGATGGGATGGGAACCCAATTAAATATTACAAAGTGTATGTGTATATGTATGTTAATGTAATGTATCAATTCCCAGAACCAGAAAGGTTGATTTGTTTTATTTTTGCAGTTGAGGGAGAATTGCCACAAAAGGGTGCGACAAGACAGAACCTGCTTGCTCTGGAAAAAGATTGCCAACATGCAATTGCAATCAGAATCAACAGGAACATGTTATATCTCTTTCTTTTGCTTTCATAAATGCAGGTGCTTTTTTCTATTTACCCATGATTCCAATTTTATCATTCATTGATCCTCAGCAATTCAATAATTATATGACTTTTAAATTCTCCAGAAGATGCCCACGTCCAAATTTCCCAATCACTAGAAGCAGTATTTGTTAGATCATGTTCTCTTTGCTTCCTGTAACATATTATATGCATTTGTGGAGTAATATTACTATATAATTTTGACTCAAAGTATATATTCTTGATGATATATTCTATTTACTATGGTATTTAAGCAGATAGAATTTGCATAGGAGTTCCTGTAAGTTAGGCTTATATTGAATAAAGTTCCAAATTGAACTTGACATAGTTTTTGGTACAAATAGACTGAGACCATATTTCTTTGGTTGAAGTTAAAAAGGTTATAGGCAACGTTTGCTATTTACCTTTTCATTTTATTCTCTTAGCTTATGTTGCCCATTATAGATGCTGATGTTTTTCAATAACTGTTTCTTAAAATTACCTTCCCAAATTAAATACTTAGTTTTTCTTTGTTGAGATAATTTTTCACTGTTCTTAACCATTTATAAATTTTGACATTGATTTTATGTTAACTCCATGTTTAACATCATTCTTTTGTGTGCAAGGTCACTCACAATCATTTTTAAGCAGGATATCTTCTAGCTGGTGTAGGCACTGACACCGAGAAGGAGTGTGAATGAGATGGTAAGCTGACTATATATTCCTCTATGCATAGCTGTGTGCTATTTGGTGATTGAATGAATCATCTTTTGTATTTGTTCTTCATGTAAACATGTGAGATTGATTGTAATAGGTGGTCAGTTGACCTCTTTTACGTTAGATTTATTGAGTCCTTGTCACTCCAGGTAATTAATTTACTAAAGCTGAATGATGAATTGTACTTTAGAGGTCTTTGGATGAGTGGAAGAGCCCAATTTAGGTTGAGCTTCTTTCTCTAATCCTAAAACCTCTAGCATAACTCATGGTGAATTTGTTTCAGAATTCAGAAAAAATTGCAAATGGTAAGGGGTATATATGGTTAACTGAGAAAATGGATCCGAGAAAGTGAAGACAATTTTGATTTGCTTCAATTGAGTGCATCAATTGAAAAAGAAAGGGAGATTTATTTTTTGCTAGAAAAAGTGATAATAGGCGGTCAGTTAACACAACATGGGAGATTGATTGTAAAAGGTAGTCAATTGACCTCTTTTATGTTAGATTCATTGAGTCTCTATCACTCAAGGTAATTAATATACCAAATCTGAATTATGAAGTGGACTTTGGAAGTCTTTGGTTGATTTGAAAAATACCTCTCCTCTGCCAAAAATCAGTGAATTGGGGAAACCCAACAACTACTTAGTTCGTTGGTTTTTCTGTTTGTTTTTTTCTACTCTCTTAGCTGGCCCAAAAACCATAGAATTATTATCTTTCTATTTCTTTTCTATATTTGCGTTAAATAAAGCACTAGGCCCTTCACATGTGATTGTTTAATTAAGACTTGCATACAAATTAAAGATTAGATGTGGATCATGGCTGCCTTTTTTTTCAAATCTTCACATGAGGATTTTGCACATTTATTCTTCACTTGTATTTTCTCAGCATTTGTATTTTCTTATATAATTGGTTTGGACTGGATCTGGTTCTTCACAATGACCCAAAGGAGAATTAAAGTAATCATGCAGGGTTAATGAAGGGGATCAGATCAGAAAAATTTTGGTGTGTACTTTGGTTTGCGACAGCCTGGTCACTATGGATGCATAGAAATGAAATTATCTTCAACAGGGAAAAGCTAGATTACCAAGTTGTAACAGAAATGATAAGATTCAGAGGTTGGTTATGGCTGAATGACATAGGTCAGGGGGCAAACTTTTCTTTCATTGACTGGTGCATCAACCCAAAAGCTGTATGGAAGCTCTTTCTCAGAGGAAACTTCGGAAAAGGAAAGCACAGTAGGCGAGCAAAGTAAAGTGATGATGGGATTCCAGTAGCAGCATAAAATTTTAAGGAACTTCAAGGAGCAGATTTGTCGCCATGGCAAGGAAGGGGTCCTCTGCAGTTTTCTGTTTTTTTTTTTCATGGTCCCTCGGGCAGTGGCTCGGTTTTTATCAGTTGCTACATTATGGTGGAAGATGGAATCGGATACTCCAATCTATTGTGATGTTCTCTGATATAGGTGTGGCAACAATTTTCGATGGGAGTTATAATGAAGCTTTGTATTTAGAAATATGAATGGTTCTAACTATATATGGGGGTCGTAGAAGTCAGTTTGGGGAAGGTGCTCACGTTGTCTTGGTGCAGTACCATGTTGAAACTGATTCTCAAATCCGGGTCTCATAACTACATTGAGGCTAGCTGATAGCTTCGTTCTTCTACAGGAGCTATTTTTAAATTTAAGATATGGTAGTGTAACTGTTACTTTGGAAGGTTAATTTCAAATTTATGTTTCATTATGATTTTGTATTTGGGTTTGGACACCCCTTGTGCCTTCATCAATTTTTTTTGCTTATCAAAACAACAATAATGAGAATGACTATGATCTACTCCAGCATCAAATATTGTCAATTTATTTTCAATTTAAAAATTAAAATTTTAAAACAAAATTGCAACCGTGCAATGCACGGGTCACAATCTAGTTACTAGTTAATTGGAATGCCAAAGTTGGCATCTTCTGCCGGGATCTCTCCTAATGGCTGTATTAGATTTCGCCAAGGTAAGCTAATAGGAGAGGAAGATCCGCCAAGCGAGGAATTAGCCATATAAGACCTTTTTGTGTGGGCTGATGTTCCTCTGAACTCGACCTTTATCGGAACTGACCTCTAAGAAGTAATCAAAGCGGCTTTATTTTGTGCCCCTTTTCAGTAGGGGAGCGAAAGGTTAGACCTTAGAAAGCTGGTGTAAATAAATCCTACAATATACTTATGGAAAAGATTGTTTTAAAGTAATATTTGGTATTAAAAAAAATTATGTTTGAGGTTCTTTCAATATGGATATGAAGATTGTTTCAGTTTCTGAAGCCCTAGCTTGAGGAAACAAGCACCAGTTTACTAGACACACCTCACTTTGCTGTAAATCTATTGTAATCTTTTGCTTTTATTGTATTATAATTATAATGCTACATATACCACCCATTTTCATTTGAAGTGAACTTCATATATCTTGAAGCAGAATAATTGAATTGCCATTCATGACCCAAGTCTGGACTGTCAAGTATAGATATACATATGTGATAACAGGTTTGTAATTCAAGGATGGTTTTCTTTGGTCACAATTGCTTAGGTTGATGTTAATGGGAATGGAGTACTTGACTATGGAGAGTGTTGAGAATGACTCAAAATCAGTAAATCTGCCTTGTGATCAATCCTGGAGAATTCGCTGAGCGAATGTGATATCGCTAAGCAAGAGAGAGGTTTTTTCAAGTTATGCATCTCTGTATTAATTTCGCTAAGCGAATGTGATCGCGCTAAGCGAAACTGACGTTTTTCTGAAGCTAGTATCACTGTATCAATTTCGCTAAGCGGACGGTATCGCGCTAAGCGAAATGTAGATTCAGAAACAGAACAAGTGATTGAAGCATCTATAAATAAGAGGACTTGGAGAGGACTTGGAAGAAGATTTCGAATATAGTGAAAGAGAATACACGCTTAGACTTGAGTAACTTCCAGAAGTGAGATTGAAAGGAGATTTTGAGAGGATTTGTGAGTAAGAGAGTTCTTGGATGGCAATTCTATCTTGAGAGAATCATAGAGTGATTTGTAAGAGATTGGGAAAGTGCATAGGAGTAGAAATAGCTATCTTGGGGGTATTTCTTGGAGGCATGATGTGAATCACATGGAAGTACATGAATAGGCAAGATAGGCTTAGATTTCTATTGTAAAACTTTGTATCTCTTTGTTTATGATAGTGAAGATTGGCTGCTCTCTCCCGTGGATGTAGGTCGCATTGACCGAACCACGTAAATCTGGTGTTCATCTCTTTTATCATTTTATTTTACTGTGTTTAAATCTTGTTTGTATTGTGCTTTATTTGGTTTTGCATAGTTGCTGTCGTGGTTTGTTTCTTTGATTACAGAGATAAATTTCGTGACCCCTTCATTTCACAACAGAGAGTTTGTAGCTGTAACAGCGTTTGTGTGTGTTTATTTATTTCTCTAGACTTGGCGGGGAACTTAGCTTGGGATGATGAGGAAATGTTTGATCACATATGTCAGGAAAGCAAATCAGCTGCAGTTCATTGAATGCCCAAATGATATCAATAGTATGATAGATGCATCAAAGTTTGGCGGTCTAACACTTCTTATAGATAGGAGTTGTGGTTTTGAATTGGATGACTTGTTTCAATACATTTGGGTACTTTGGCAGGAATGATTCCATTATGAAGATGAAGGCTGGTGAGTAGGCCATGGAAAAAAAACATAAGAGGTAATTTAACATGTGCTTTTATTTAGGGAAGTATGACATGTTTACTCCCTTAAACTGTATTGTTAAGCTTCATACTGTCAAGTCTTGCTATATAATCTCTGGGATGCTTCTATCGGTAATTTGGCGAGTCAGATCTCTTCATGTGAATACAATATTTAGTTGCCCCTCTTTGTTTCCCATTTAGTTGTTATGGAAGAATCACATCTAACCAAGGTTACCACTGTATTGCTTATCAAAAAAGAAAAAAGAAAGAATCATGTGGATTCTGAATTAGATAACAGTGAGCACATAACATAAACGGATTGCATTTGACTAAGGAATTAATATTCCTCCTTAGCCTGACTCTAATTGTGGTCCTTATTTTGTATGATTGCAAAGAGAATAAGGCAATAGAGTAGATTGTTATTTGTAACCCAAAAAAAGATGTTGTTTTGGGAATATGAAGTAACTATTTGTGGGTTTGGATTTCAATCTATATTTGGGATCGGTTTAGTTTTTGTTGTTATATTTTGGATTTGATTTCTGATAAATGGATTGTGACGTGATGAATTGGGTGAAAGTTTTTTAAACAATTTATGTTAGTATATGATAGAAATCCTCCCTTTTATGGTTCTGATTCATATTATTCTTGTGGGTTGATTTCACTACTGTCACACATCGCTACTATTTTTATAATCTATTATAATTCAAGTGAGCTAACGTATGAAATACTAAGCAAGCTGTATTTCATGATCATTGTGTCTTTTTTTGTTAATCCAATCTGATTCTTGCAAACAATAACAAGTTCTGCATTTCAAAGTTGCATTCTGTCGCTTTGCCTGGTGTTTTTAAAATATTAGGAGCAGTTTTGTGTCACCCTTTCTTCTGCAACTCACAGCCAATTGATTCAGAACCTGTTTCAGAGCTTGAGCTGAATCTTCATGTTGTTCTATGTCACATCCTCTGCCCTTGTCGCTCAGGTACCACTTCTATAAATAATTTATTTGATTTATTGAAGTTTCTTAAATAAGCCAGTATCATAAATGCAATCTAAAACAAGTGAATGCTGCAACTAAACTCTTATCAGCTATCAAAAAATATAATCAAAACTCAAAAACAGTTTATAAGAGTCTTAAACGTTGTTTTTATGAAAATATGAAAATATTCTATTGTAGAAAACCCAAAGAAACTCGTGAAATGATGAAATCTGGTCGGTTTTGTGGTGGTTTGATATGATGCTCTAAGTGAAGTACCATGTCATTGTTTAATTCAGTGTGTGTGTTTGTTTATATGTATGTGTATATATATATATATATATATATATATATAGAGAGAGAGAGAGAGAGAGAGAGGCACGAGCACACACATCAGTTTTGATCATATTCTTCGGCACTGTTAATCAAGTTTTGTTCTTGTGAATTGAATTTTCAGCTTATAGGAAGATGAGAATGGTCTGAAAAACCTTGCATGGCGAGCCAAAGAAAAAGAGGAATGAAGTTATCTGAGTCAGGGCCTTCAAGTCAGCATGTCCCTTATGGAGTTCTTCAATGGATTAATATTCATGCTCAGGCCTATTCTTGAATAATTTCTATACTACTTCAAACTTTAAAGTCATAGATAACTGTTCATTGACACTATTAATTTGTATTTGATTTGTCGGACATTGAAGGTGGAGGTACATGTATATCTTCTTTATATGGTTGCAATGACATATTCAATCAGGTCATGTCCATCGCTGGTAACATTAATGTAAGATAACAAAAAAGCATATTACTATGACAAAGATGATATGAAAATAAAGCAGTTCAAGTTCAATTGGGCTTATGAATTCTGTTATTCAAACTGCAGTACTATGACATTAGAAAGAAATGTAAGGGAGATCTGTGTTATGACTTCTCCAATGTGGAGACATTCTTAAACAAGAAGACAGTGAGGGATGCTTTAGGTGTTGGAGACTTGGGCACAGTGTGTGATGCTATGATGCAAGACTGGATGAGAAATCTAGAAGTGGGTATTCCACTTAGAAAATACAAGAGGATCAGAAGGGAATAATTTTCTTCAGTATATTTGATTGAGTGCATCACATATAAATATACAACAAGAGATAAGGATCACAAGCTAACTTCCTGGATAAGTGCTAGAGATCAGATTAGAATGAGATCCTATCCGTTACAGGTTTTGAATTCAAAAACTTAACAACATAATCTGATAACTATATAATCAGAGAACAATAACCAGAATTGCTACTATTTAGGTAACTGAACATGATCATTCTTTAACAGCCCTCCTCAAACGCGTGTGTGAGGGAATCGCACCGAGTTTGTCACGAAGAATGCTGAATCTAGAGTGAGTTAGTGGCTTTGTCAAGCAATCTGCTGTTTGATCAGTTGATGGAACGTTAGGAAATAATAATTGGGTTTTGTAGCACTTGATCTCGAATGAAATGAACATCTATTTCAGTGTTCGTTGACCTTGCATGTAGGACAGGATTTGAGGCCAAGGCTTTAGCACTAAGATTGTCACACCACAGTGTTGGTGTTCTTGGAATGGGAACTTTAATTTCCTGCAATATAGAGACTTGATCCAAGCTATTTCAGCTGCTAGATCAGCTAAAGCTCTATATTCGGATTCAGTGTTGGACCTTGACACCACCTTTTGTTTTCTAGAGGACCAAGAAATAAGTGATAAACACACAGTGACCTCCCATTGATTTTCTGTCATCAAGGCTGGTTGCCCAATCAGCATCGGAAAAGCCAGATAAATCAAGATCTGCTGAATGCTTGATGTGTAGGCTATAATCTATAGTTCCCCTTAGGTACCTTAAAATCCTTTTAATTCCTTGCCAGCGATGCAAAGTAGGAGCACTCATGTATTGGCTCAGTTTATTTACTGAGTAAGCAATGTCAAGCCGAGTGTTAGTTAAATATTGAAGGGCACCAATTGCTTGCCTGAAGTCTGTAGGATTTTGCATCAGTTCTCCTTCTGCTGAGAAAGATCTTCAAGTAACCATTGGAGTGGGGCATGGAGAGACATGTTCCATCTTGAGCCTTTTCAACAAATCTGAAATATATTTGGTTTGCATTAGAATAAGCCACTGGGTTCTTTGTGCACTTGAATTCCAAGGAAATAATGAAGAGGGCCGAGATCCTTTAGAGTAAATACAACATTAAGTTGTTTGATGAAGAACTTTAGAAATTCTGAATTGCTCCCTGTGATAATTATATCGTCTACATAGATAAGCAGGAATGTTATGTGGTTTCTGTTGGAATTGGTTAGTTTTAGGGATTAGCTTAGCTATAATTTGAATTCAAATTGTAACTGATCCAGATCCTTGTATATCTTCTTCTCTTTATCTTGTAATTCTGATTTGAATTTTTATCTCCTATATGTTGCCAGGTTGTGGCATCAATTGTCCCGTGGCGGAGGCCCAAGTGGGGTCAAGTCACAGTCGACACGTGGCGCTTGGGCTGTTACGGTTAAGTAGAAAGGGTTGCGCCTTGACTAATAGCTATAGCTTTTGGCCTAGTGGTAAGCACTCGATCCAACAATTGGTATCAGAGCCAAGGTCACGTGTTCGATTCCCAGCGGGAGCAATTGCTGAGGGGGAGATTGTTGCCAGGTTGTGGCATCAATTGTCCCGTGGCGGAGGCCCAAGTGAAGTCAAGTCACAGTCGACACGTGGCGCTTGGGCTGTTACGGTTAAGTAGAAAGGGTTGCGCCCTGACTAATAGCTATAGCTTTTGGCCTAGTGGTAAGCGCTCGATCCAACACTATAATCATGGAGAGTTTGTAATCTAGTTATAGAACCATGTATTTATTCTCTGTTTCAGATCAATACAAAGTACTTGAAACCATTTTCTTAATATGGTATCAGAGCCAACTCCAATTACCTCTTGTCTCTAGGAATTGGAGATTAGCTTCTGAATACGAAAATGGCGAATAGGTCAGATAAATCAGATTCTGCTCCACATATGCAGGATCTGTCTTCAACCCTTACACCTGAGCGTCTTGATGGTACATACTATACTGAATGGGCCTTAAATGCAGAGAACAAGATAAGAAGTCGTAGGCGTTGGGGTTACATCTCCGGGAAGAAGGTTACACCTAAAGAGAAAACTTCTGAGGAGTATGAAACCTGGGAAGATGAGAACTATATGGTCAAATCTTGGCTCCTGGATGAAATGACCAAAGATGTTAGGTCGCTTGTCAAGGAGACTTACTCTGTCAGTCAAGATGCATCAAAAGCGTATCAGCTTTATTGTGAGGTACTATCTATTAAACAGAATGGCGGTTCTGTTGTTTCTTACTTTGCAAAATTACAGAAATTGTGGCAGAAAATTGACGAGATTGAGAATTGTACCATGGAGTGTACTAAAGATGTTGAGACATATGCCAACAAATTGAATGCCCAACGTGTATACATCTTCTTAGCAGGCCTTGATTCACACTTGGATGGGTTACGTGTTCGAATCCTTGCAACCATACCACTCCCGAGTATGCAAACTGTATACGCAAATGTTTGTGTTGAGGCAAATCGTCAAGAAGCCATGCTTTGTGGAACACAGAATGAAGGCGCTGCCATGGCTATGAAAAGGCTCGTCAACTCCAAGAAAGGAAATCGTAAATGTACACATTGTAATGGCAACAACCATACTGTGGATACTTGTTTTAAGTTACACGGTTTTCCTCAATGGCACCCATAAGGAAAAAAAGAGGAGGTTCCCAAGAACAATCCTATCACTGCTACTGGATTTGTTGCTAAGTCAGGTACACCTCAATTTGCTTGTGGTTTTTCTGTTGTTACTAGGAGTAGTGACTGGATAATTGATACGGGTGCAACAGATCATATGACTTGCGATAGACATATGTTTACACATTTATCCTCTAACAGTTCTGTTTCAGTCATTATAAATGCCAATGGTGTTTCTTCCCCTGTTATAGTATTGGTACAATATCCATTTCACCATTGTTTTCCATTTCTAATGTTCTTTTTGTTCCTTCTCTCAATTGCCATCTTCTTTTTGTTAGTGAACTAACTAAGTCCCACAATTGTGCTTTCTTGTTTTTTCCCACATATTGTATTCTTCAGAATATACATACCAGGGGGAAGATTGGTAGTGGTAAAAGAAGTGAAGGATTATACTATCTTGAAGGTAACTCTCAACAAGCCAAAGGAAAAACACTGGCTCGCTTTATGAGTGATGGGTTACAAGCTAAAAATAAAGAAGAGATTTGGCTATGGCATAAGCGATTAGGACATCCATCTTTTAGCTACCTTAAGAGATTGTTTCCTTCATTGTTTAGCTGTTGTAATATCTCTGATTTTAAATGTGAAACTTGTGTAATGGCAAAAAGCCATCGTGCTACTTTTGCTATAAATAATAGTAGAGTTGATGCTCCTTTTTCAATTATTCACTCTGATGTTTGGGGACCAGCTCCTCTTCCTACACATAATGGAATGAGATGGTTTGTGACCTTTGTGGATGATTGTACAAGAATGACTTGGTTATATCTTCTTAAACACAAAAGTGATGTGTGTCGTGTTTTTCAAGAATTTCACAAAATGATCATTACTCAATTTAATACTCCTATAAAGATAGTTAGATCTGATAATGGGGGGGGGGGATACTATAATAAGGAATGGACAAATTTTATGACATCAGTTGGTATTCCTCATCAAACATCATGTTCTAATTCTCCTCAGCAAAGTGGAGTGGCTGAAAGAAAAAATAGACACCTTTTGGAGGTTACTAGATCACTCTTGATTGGTAGTAATGTTCCTTCTTACCTATGGGGTGAAGCTTTAAGCTCTGCAGTTTATCTTATTAACAGAGTTCCCTCAAGTGTGTTAAATTTTAGGAGACCTCTTGATGTTCTTTCTAATCATTGCACACTTAATTCTGTCAATAATTTACCACCCCATATTTTTGGTTGTGTCATATATGTGCATTTGCATCCTCAGCAATGAACAAAATTAGAATCCAGAGCAATGAAATGTGTTTTTGTGGGATACAACACCACTCAAAAAGGATTCAAGGCTTATCATCCATCTTCAATTTTTTTTTTGTGTCAAATGACGTTACATTTCATGAGCATGAAATGTTTTTTTTTCCTTTAAAAACACTTCATTCTTCACCTCAAAGGAGGTGTGATGTAGAGGTGCAAAATAATTATATGTTTAACGAAGATATCATGTTATTTGATGCTATGCCAAGAGAAAAAGAGGATGAAATTCAAGATAATGGAGATAAGAATATGGAGGATGAAATTCAGGTTAACGGAAATGAGAATATGGCCGAAGATGATAGTATAATCTCTCCTTCAATCTCAAATCCATTGCTGATTCAATCCTCGGAAAATTCTGCAGACGTATCACCTGAAACTACTCATCCTATTCATTCTATTGCTGATATAGAAAACTATGTTTCTGCTGATATGCAAAGCAATATCTCTACTTCTAGTCAGTCAAATTCTAACCCTATAATGAGCCCTTACACTCTTCCACCTCGTACTAATATAGGACATCCCCCAATCAGGTATCAACCCGATCCTAATTGTAAGGTCAAATACCCTATAAACAACTATGTGTCATCCAAAAAGTTGTCCAAGTCATATGCCAATTTTGCATCTCAATTATTTGTTGCCTCTACGCCTAGTAATATGCAGGAAGCTCTAGCAGATTCCAGGTGGATCTAGGCAATGGCAGCAGAAATGGAAGCATTGGAGAAAAATACTACTTGGGAACTTGTACCCCTACCAGTTGGAAAGAGCACTGTAGGTTGTAGATGGGTGTTTACTATAAAAAATAAAGGTGATGGAAGTGTTGAGAGGTATAAAGCAAGGCTAGTTGCAAAGGGTTACACTCAATCCTATGGAGTTGATTATCAAGAAACCTTTGCACCAGTTGCAAAGCTTAATACAGTGAGGGTATTATTATCACTAGCAGCAAATCAAGATTGGCCACTTCTTCAATTCGATGTAAAAAATGCTTTCTTACATGGAGATTTAATGGAAAAAGTTTATATGGATCCTCCTCTCGGTATATCAAAGTACTCAAATATTTCTATGGTGTGCAAGCTTAAAAAGGCCCTATATGGATTGAAACGATCACCAAGAGCTTGGTTTGGAAGATTTACAAAGTCTATGAAGTTTTTTGGTTACACACAAAGTAATTCTGATCACACCTTATTTCTTAAGCACAATCAAGGTACAATCACTGCATTGATAATATATGTTGATGACATGATTGTGACTGGAAATGATCCTGATGAAATTTTAAGCCTGCTGAGATATTTAGCTTCTGAATTTGACATGAAACAGCTTGGAGATCTCAAATATTTTTTAGGGATCGAAGTTGCAAGGTCCAAACATGGTATCTTTCTTTCTCAAAGAAAATATGTTTTACACTTGTTAACTGAGACATGAATGCTTGGATGTAAACCAATTGATACTCCCATAGAACAAAATCACAAGAATTTTCATTGTGTTGACGCAACCTGTACGGATAGAGGAGGATATCAAAGACTAGTTGGGAAGCTAATTTACTTGTCTCATACTAGACCAGACATAGCATATGCAGTCAATGTTGTGAGCCAATTTATGCATGACCCAAAAAAACCGCATATGGATGCTGTTGAATGAATATTGAGGTACTTAAAATCTGCTAAAGCAAAAGGTTTGTTATTCTCAAACCATGGACATCTCAAAGTTGAAGGCTATACTGACGTTGATTGGGCCGGATCAGCAGATGATAGAAGGTCTACCGCGGGCTACTTCACTTTTGTGGGAGGAAATCTAGTAACTTGGAGGAGTAAAAAACAACTAGTTGCTAGATCAAGTGCAGAAGCAGGGTTCAGAGGGGTGGCAGTAGGAATATGTTAACTGTTATGGATTAAAAATCTTTTGAAGGATCTTGGATATGAACAAAAGGATGCAATGAAGCTTTATTGTGAAATCCCCACTCAGTCAGTGCATTTCTGAGCCGTTGAATCATGCCCTTGGGGCCTGTTTTAAGCCATAAATTGCTTTGGTTAGCTTGCAAATGTAATTGGGCTTGGCTGGATCAGTAAACCCCTCTGGTTGATGCATAAACACTGTTTCCTTGGGATAGCCATTCAAGAATGCATTGTTGATATCCATCTGCCTTATCTCCCAGTCAAAGTGAACTGCTATTGTCAATATAATTCTCACTGTACTGGATTTAATCACAGGGCTGAAAGTTTCATCATAATCTAGCCCAGCAGCCTGTTGAAACCCCTTGGCAGATAGTCTAGCCTTCCTCCTTTCAAATGTACCATCAGCTTTATATTTTGTCTTGAACACCCACTTTGAGTCTATAACGTGTTCTTGGCCCTGAAAGGGAACTAGAGACCAAGTTCCATTGGAAATTAAGGCTTGAAACTCACTTTCCATTGCCTTTTTCCATTCTGGTCTTTTGAGAGCCTCATCAACTGAGTCAGGTTCTTTTTCTTCTGATTGTTTCTCTGCTGTTCCAACATAAGGAGCTTTAGGCTTGGGAATACATGAGTGCTGGTTGGCTGCATTGGACTGCTGTTTTGTTCTGCTTCACTGTCTACCTCATTCCTGCATTGGACTGCTGTTTCAGTTTCTGCTCTAGTGGGAGAAATAGTTTGCTCTTCCGCCACAAATTGACTCTGATCTGAATTGGAGCTGGCAGATGATGTGTGAGTTGGTTGTGAGCTCACAGGTGATGTGTATGGACTGTTATTCTGCTGAGAGCTGCTGCTACTGTCTTCCGGAATAATTTCCTGATGACCTCTTTGTTCACCTGCTGATGTTAGTGGGTGGAAGAAAGCAGCTGGTTTGGTCACAGTTTCTACACATTTCTTGGTGTTAAAAAAGCCATCACAAAATGGAAAATGATTCTCATTAAAGATTACATGTCTGGATACAAAGATTCTTCCATTTGAATTTAGACACTTGTACCCCTTGTGTGAGCTACTATACCCGAGGAATACACACTTTGTGGTGTGATACTGTCATATATGCTTGTTATATGGCCTAACGCATGGATAGCAAGCACAACCAAATGGTTTCAATGCATTGTAGTCTGGTTCCCTTTCAAATAGCAGAGAATAAGGACTGTGATTGTTAATTGTGGAGCTAGGTAACCTGTTTATTAGAAACACAGCAGTTGAGAAAGCTTCCCACCAAAAATGTAGTGGCATTTTAGCTTGTGCAAGAATTGTTAGACTTGGCTCAACAATGTTCTATGCTTTCTCTGGGCCCTTCCATTTTGTTGGGAGGTATATGGACATGTCCTTCACAGAATGTGTTGCATCAAATTCAACAATAATATCATTATCAGCTGTTAATTTTGAAATGCTCAAAAGGTTCTTAGTGATTTTAGGAACATAGAGAATGTCGTGCAGTCCAATAGGCCTTTCAAAAGTTTTTAAATTGATAGTACCAGAAGCAAGGATATTAAGTTTCTCACCATTGCCTACCATGAATGCAGTACAATGAATGCATTGAACCTTTCTTGCCCCATGTACGCCCTATCAAATCTGTGGAAACAATTGACAGCAATGTGACCATACTTGTCACATACCTGACATACTGGTTTGTTGCTTGAAAAACGGCCTCTTCCTCTGCCTCCTCTTGAACCTCTTTGATTTGAGCCTCTCTATTATTAAATCAACGATAGATGAATCTTTACTTTTCTATTTTAGAGATTTTATCAGTTTAAAAGAATCAAATCCTTAAATATATTTGTTTTTGAAAAATATAAAAAATTTGCAGGCTGCGTCTCCAGTAATTTGCGCCTGCGTCTCCTGTAATTTGCAGGTTGCGTCTTGTGAGATGTATAAAGTCATCATTAACTGATAATAACAGAGGACTTGCCAACACAATTTCACGTTGATGTTCACATCTTAATTATGACTAAATTATAAAAATACCAACTATTACTATAACGAGAAAATCGCAAATTATCACTTTCAGATATAATATAGGCATGTCGAAAAGGACTATCTTTGGAATTGATTTCTTGTAAGAGTTTAGTGTAATTCGTGAATTATAACTGAAATCTGGAGTTTAAACTTAATTTCCTTTTTAAGATTTAAATTAAATTTCTATATAGACAGCAAATTAAATGGATATAAAAGAATACCGATTAAAAATGAATTTAATTGTTATGTATTGTCAGTGTAAAATTTTTTATATTGACAACCAATCAGAAATCATAATATGAATAACTTTTAAATTAGTTAGGATAAGAGTCAAACAGTTTAATTGATATGATAAGTTATAATTAATTAATAATATAAAAAAAATTTATAATGACAATATATACTAATTAAATCCATTAAAAATTTTACGCAATCATCTTCTTTTTCAGATAGTTCCACCCCTTTGTCCCTTTTTAAAAGGGCAATCAATGAGCAAGCAAATGCTATTATGCTAGTCAGGATAGAGAGTTCTCCGGTTACAATCAATGAGCTAGCCATCCTGGTGAATGCATCAGTGTCTATTTGATTTAGATTATTTTTTATGCAAATGTGAAAATAATATTTTTCGAGGCAATTATTTTGAAAGTTATATGAGAGGAGCTTTCTCCTAATGTGATTTTTAAACATGATTTTATCTTTATAGAATCTAAAACAAATAGACTCTTAATCGGAGAAAAGCATGCCCATCTAGGTGTTTAAAAGTACCTGCTAACTTATGATGAAATAGCCAAAGGAATTGGCAGCGAACTTTTTATATGAAATATTGAATGAAAAAGCCAAGCCCTAAGCATGAGGACATAAAAGGCCACGTACTACTCTTCAAAGGTGGGCATCTACTTGATATTTACTGCAACATTGAACTTTTATTGACCTGCAATTTTGTATTTGCAGCTTGATATAACATTAACTGGTGGAAGTTGAAAAAATACTACTAACAGCAATTTGTTATAGTGACCTGGCAAGTCTCAATATAGAACAATAGACAAATTTGTTAATTCAAAAAGAAAAAGGGAGGGCTGATTATCAGTTGGGGTCTCTTGTATTCAATTTTTGGTTTAAATATGGTTTTAGTGCTTAATTGAAAATGTGACCTTTTTTGCAACTCGCACTTTTTAATTTTTATTCATTTTTAGTTCTTAAAAAATACAAAAATTATGTGCTTTTAGTCCATGGTAAGAGACACAGTATTTTTGTTGAATTCAAGGGCTAAAAATGCATAAAATTTCATAGGGAACAAATAACAAAATGGTTTTACTTTCAAGGACAAAAACGATGTTTTCCTATATTACTTTGGTTTAATTTGAATTCAAGTAGACCTAACAGTTAAGGGGAGTTACCATAGAGCACACACCCAAAAAGAAATGATTTGGAACCAACAACAAAACCCAGAACTGAAACATAAACATAAAAAGATGTGGAGATTTAGTTTGTACGAAAGATTACTAACACGAAAAACATCTATTGTCCAATATTATTTGATCGAAGAAAATCGCATCTTCCTTATTATTACATTGTGATTGTCAATCAACAATAGTGATAGAAAATAATAAAGTTTATAATAGAGACATATGTGCATATATTTTATAATTGTATAAAGCAGCTATTCAACAGATATAGGAAATTTATATTACTAATAATATAAGTTTAATATTATATAAGATAAAAATATCTTGATTATTATCATAATTATTATTATTATTATTAATTATATAAACTTTAATTTTAGTTATTTATTTATTAATTAAAAAACTTATATAGAATTATGTAAGTATGGATGCAAAAAGTCAAGATCCATTATTACTACGTGTAAGTCTTCATTTTTGCACCACCTAATAATTTTTTACATGATATAAATTAAGTAATTCAACCGTTAAATGAAGTTATAGCATGATGGTGTTCACGTATCAAAATTCAGATTATATAAACATTAGTAATTTAGTATGTAATTCAATAATGATCCAACCTAAAGCCGCCTTTTTCTCGCAACCTTCCCTCTACTCCTTTTTTCTTTCTTCCTTATCCATCAGAGGGGGGTTTTGGACTATTTTTTGTCCTGAAATCACCCCTCTTCATCGTTTTTCTATCCTTTTATCTAAATAAGTGGCTTTTCCATATAGATCTGGTTTTTCTTCTGTGTTTGGTTCCAAAAAGTAGTTGTGAAGAGAGTAATAGGTGAGAAAGAGCGTGAGAAAAAAGAGGTGAAAAATAGTGTAGATTTGAAGTATTATTTGGTTTAAGTGTCAGATTGTTACAGATTATGAAAAAATAATATTCATATAAAATAATTTAGAGATTATATGAAAATCATTTTTTCATAATGAGTAGCAAACATATCTTCTCTCTCCTCTATAAAATCAGATTTTAGTGAGAAGTCAATGAGAATAGCTTTTCATTTTAGCAATAAAAATGATTTTTCTAAAAAAATGATTTTTTAAAATATCTTAAACAAAAACAATTAAAATCCCTAACAATAATTTTTTAACCTAAAAAATAATTTTAATCATCAAATAATCTTAAACAAACGCACTTTCCGAGAAAGTGAAAAGAGAAATAAAATGATTTTATGAATGGTAAAAAAAGCCCTTATGTTAAAAAAATTCAATGATTAAAAAAAAAATTGAATTCCACGGTATTGGCTTCCACCAGTACACATAGTCTCTCTTCACCCTATCCGCGAGCAAGCAAGCTAAGAGGCTTCTGCAAATTGCAATCATGTATGATAGATCATTAGAATAAATATATATATATATATATATATATATATATATATATATATATATTGACTCAATAAAGTTTTTAACTATTTTTTCTGTTACAATTTTTTAGTCTCTTTAGTAATTTGATTTTATTTCAAAATAATTGGGATTTTATAAAACTAAGGTAGAATTTTCCCAATTTTTTTCATATATACCCTCGATTGGCTTTACGTCTTTCTAGGTTATGTTTCTTGGTTGAATACTTCATTTAATTATTCATTGGATATTTTGGTACATTTACACATAAATTAATGATTTCTTAATTTACGTGTAGAATGCTAAAAAGACTAAAGAAATGAAACAGAGGGAGTATTATATAAGCAACTCAATTTAGTCCCTGAAAATTTCTATAGTGGGACATATTAGTCCCTACAAATTACAAACAACACATCACACCACATGCGTCAGATGCAGCATATCAGATGCACCAACACAGATCATATGGACGAGTTTAATAGACTCTTGGACATACTGACGGTATATATCATCACTTTAACGCTATGTTTAGGATGAAGACAAATGGAGGGATTAACATGTCCCTCTTTTATCATTGTCAGGAACTATTCGGTGAACTTTTTTTCTCAGGGACGAAAAATGATACCTCAAATATTGTTAGGGAATAAAATGAGCCTTTACACTGTTTTAAATAACATATTAAATATTAAAATAAAGTAATATAATAATTTATTAAATAATTATTTTGTAATTATGATTTTGATATATGTGGTGTGGTCCACACATATTTCGTATATAATCTACAGAGCTTCCCTCGCACTTGCACCAAACTTCCAAACTAGTTTTAGTAAGTACGTGCATGCTCTCTCTCTCTCTACTAATTAAAAACAAGTAAGGGAGGATGAGAAGTGTTGAAGAGTTGGAAGCAGAGATTAATACTCTCCAGGAACAAGTGGATGAGTTGAAGGATGAGGCAGATGATTTAAGGGTAAGGATTGAACAATCTGAACTCAGACCGGCGGAAATCGAAGTGGAACTTGAAGAGTCGGTGCCCCCCTCTTCTGAATCTGAGGAAGATGCTGAAAGTAGGTTCTTTTTGTTTTTGCTCTTCTTGTTTCTTGTTGTTGTTTCTTCTTCTTCTTCTTTATAGGTTGATTTTCTCAAGCAGATGATGCAGCTTGAACAATTAATCAGCTGGAAGAAGAAGAACGAGATGTGAGTGCCGAGAAGGAGGCTTTCCAAGAACAACTTCATGACGCATATGAATCCATTGCGCAACTGGAAAGGAATCTAGAAGCACGAGAAGCTGAGTATCGGATGAGGTTGGAAGAAGAAGCGGATGATTCCGAGGAGGAGGATGACTGAAGATGGAGATTAATGTTTTTATTTTATTTATCTTTAGTTGTCTTGATTAGTTGTTAGAGTACTTGATTAGGTTCAATTTCCTTTGTATTTTCTGACCCCTGTTGTCCTTGTTTTTCTTTCTTAATGTTGTCTTTTTTAATTTGCTGATTTTAATACTCAATTTCAATGATAGGAGCTGCCTCTATATAAATCGGAGGAGGATGATGTTTTTTGTACATTAGTCACTTATTCACTTATAAGCTCTTCAATTTGTTTAACTGTGATTTCTTAACCATAGTGTTGGCATGTACATCTTAGCTATTTTGTTAGTATTGTTCCTTGCCATGCTTGCTGAGATTATGTCTAACCAGCCCATCATCAAGCATGGGACTAGCCCCATCATTGGAGGGTTGATTCAGGCTACCTTTTACCTCTTTCGTATCAGTTTCCTTTACTCGGTGATGCTTGCTGCCATGTCCTTCAACTTGGGAATCTTCATAGGTGCTGTTGCTGGCCATACCTTGGGGTTCTTCATAGCCAAGTGTCGTGCTATTGCTATTGTCAACAGAGAACGGCACGGGTCCTCCATTACTCAAAGTTTGAATATTCTACATTTGTAGTAAGCTTATCATGTAGCATGGTTTACTTTAAAAAATGTTTCTCTTCTATTATAGATGATCGAGGAGTGGTGCTTGATTGTGTTAATTTGTTAATTGTTAAGCTTCCTCTTGAATGTGTACAGGATTTTCTAGCTCGTGCTTTGAGTTCGAGGGTGGAAGGGACAGATTCAGGACCCTTATGCCTTATAGAACAAACATGTAAAGAGAAATAGAGGAATGAGTCTGAAATAGTAGAGGACTCTAACACAACCCCTCATGCAGAAGACCCTTTTAGCCTTGGTACCAATTAACGTGCAATCAGTACTAGTGTTCTTCAAGTTTCTCATAGATATATATGTCATGTTCGAGGAAAATATTATTCGTACTAGTTGGGACACCCTGTGAGACAATCGAACCTTTATTTGAGTGAAATATGATATTCTGATATATTGTATGTAAAGCTGAAATGGATATACTACAGATGCGAATATGGCGTTGCCTGATTGTCGATTTTATGTAGCAGGCGGTCTCGTGTAAACTACCTTAACTAGAGCTCTTAATTAGGTTGTTACTTCAATGGAAATTTCTTTATGTAAAGTTTCTCCACTCTCCGTGCTTTTCCACAAACATGCTTTGCAAGTATTGTTAAACTCTGGTCGTGGGTAAACCTGTTAAGCAATACTTGTTACAGATAATTGCTTGCTCACGGTTGTGGAGATCCTAAGAAGCCAAACAGTTTTCACAGCATACTTTGATTTTAATAAAATACTTTATGTAGCAGGCCGTATAAACTAACTTGTTTAATGCAAATGATTCACACAACTTTATTCCATTAAAGAGGGAACGCAATGCTGATTTTAATTGGAAGGAAGCGCATCAAAGTATGAATCAAGACAACAATAAGCAGCCGGGGTTCAACTTTATTCTTTTTCATCAACTGCTTTTCTTATAAATAACACTGAAATTTTAACAACCGTGTCATTTTTAGAAACATTCTTACGGTTACACTTAACAAAATGGTTATGCCTTAACTCAACTGGCAATAAGTTCCTCTGATAACTATCCCAATTCCCAAGTCATAGACCTCCTTTATAAAAAATAACAATAACAATGATAATAATAATAATAATAATAATAAATCCTCCTTTAAAATACAAACTCAGAATAAGAGTAACCCCTTCAAGAAATTGTACTATGGCTAATTACTAGTTAATTGGAATGCCCAAGTTGGCATCTTCTGCCGGGATCTCTCCTAATGGCTATATTAGATTTCGCCAAGGTAAGCTAATAGGAGAGGAAGATCCGCCAAGCGAGGAATTAGCCATATAAGACCTTTTTGTGTGGGCTGATGTTCCTCTGAACCCGACCTCTATCGGAACTGACCTCTAAGAAGTAATCAAAGCTGCTTTAATTTGTGCCCCTTTTCTGTAGGGGAGCGAAAGGTTAGACCTTAGAAAGCTGGTGTAAATAAATCCTACAATATACTTATGGAAAAGATTGTTTTAAAGTAATATTTGGTATTAAAAAAAAAATGATGTTTGAGGTTCTTTCAATATGGATATGAAGATTGTTTCAGTTTCTGAAGCCCTAGCTTGAGGAAACAAGCACCAGTTTACTAGACACACCTCACTTTGCCGTAAATCTATTGTAACCTTTTGCTTTTATTGTATTATAATTATAATGCTACATATACCACCCATTTTCATTTGAAGTGAACTTCATATATCTTGAAGGAGAATAATTGAATTGCCATTCATGACCCAAGTCTGGACTGTCAAGTATAGATATACATATGTGATAACAGGTTTGTAATTCAAGGATGGTTTTCTTTGGTCACAATTGCTTAGGTTGATGTTGATGGGAATGGAGTACTTGACTATGGAGAGTTTGTAGCTGTAACAGTGTTTGTATGTGTTTATTTATTTCTCTAGACTTGGCCGGGAACTTAGCTTGGGATGATGAGGAAATGTTTGATCACATATGCCAGGAAAGCAAATCAGCTGCAGTTCATTGAATGCCCAAATGATATCAGTAGTATGAATGAGAGATGCATCAAAGTTTGTCGATCTAACACTTCTCATAGATAGGAGTTGTGGTTTTGAATTGGATGACTTGTTTCAATACTTTTGGGTACTTTGGCAGGAATGATTCCATTATGAAGATGAAGGCTAGTGAGTAGGCTATGGAAAAAAACATAAGAGGTAATTTAACATGTGCATTTATTTAGGGAAGTGTGACATGTTTACTCCCCTATACTGTATTGTTAGGCTTCATAATGTCAAGTCTTGCTATATAATCTTTGGGATGCTTCTATCGATAATTTGGAGAGTCAGATCTCTTCATGTGAATACAGTATTTAGTTGCCCCTCTTTGTTTCCCATTTAGTTGTTATGGAAGAATCACATCTAACCAAGGTTACCACGGTATTGCTTATCAAAAAAGAAAAAGAAAAAGGATCATGTGGATTCTGAATTAGATAACAGTGAGCACATAACATAAACGGATTGCATTTGACTAAGGAATTAATTTTCCTCCTTAGCCTGACTCTAATTGTGCTCCTTATTTTGTATGATTGCAAAGAGAATAAGGCAATAGAGTAGATTGTTATTTGTAACCCAAAAAAAGATGTTGTTTTGGGAATATGAAGTAACTATTTGTGGGTTTGGATTTCAATCTATATTTGGGATCAGTTTAGTTTTTGTTGTTATATTTTGGATTTGATTTCTGATAAATGGATTGTGACGTGATGAATTGGGTGAAAGTTTTTTAAACAATTTATGTTAGTATATGATAGAAATCCTCCCTTTTATGGTTCTGATTCATATTATTCTTGTGGGTTGATTTCACTACTGTCACACATCGCAACTATTTTTATAATCTATTATAATTCAAGTGAGCTAACGTATGAAATACTAAGCAAGCTGTATTTCATGATCATTATGTCTTTTTTTGTTAATCCAATCTGATTCTTGCAAACAATAACAAGTTCTGCATTTCAAAGTTGCATTCTGTCGCTTTGCCTGGTGTTTTTAAAATATTAGGAGCAGTTTTGTGTCACCCTTTCTTCTGCAACTCACAGCCAATTGATTCAGAACCTGTTTCAGAGCTTGAGCTGAATCTTCATGTTGTTCTATGTCACATCCCCTGCCCCGTCGCTCAGGTACCACTTCTATAAATAATTTATTTGATTTATTGAAGTTTCTTAAATAAGCCAGTATCATAAATGCAATCTAAAACAAGTGAATGCTGCAACTAAACTCTTATCAGCTATCAAAAAATATAATCAAAACTCAAAAACAGTTTATAAGAGTCTTAAACGTTGTTTTTATGAAAATATGAAAATATTCTATTGTAGAGAACCCAAAGAAACTCGTGAAATGAAGAAATCTGATGGGTTTTGTGGTGGTTTGATACGATGCTCTAAGTGAAGTACCATGTCATTGTTTAATTCTATGTGTGTGTGTCTGTTTATATGTATGTATGTATATATATATATATATCTTTATTATTAAAAAGAAGGTACTGGCTGGGGTAGTATGGTAAGTTCACTTCACTTAGTGAAGCAATCTTCAAACATAATAGGCGTAAAAATGAAAACACATTTGGGGCTTTTGTATAACCTGGTGGCTGAACCTTTTTAACCTATTTGGAAATCAAACACTCACTATTTCCCTTCTGGAACCAACCTCTTCATTCTTTGTTGGCGCAAACACTCAGAATAGCCTTTCTGGAAGCTAACTTCTTCACTCTCTATCGGCGCAATCACTTTTATCTTTATCTTCACCGATTGTCTGTTTTTTGGGCTCTTTAAATCGTTATAGTCGAAGTGACTTCCATCGGTGCTGGGTCAGGTTTTTCTTCCTCCGTGTGTATAGATTATGTGCAATATATATGAATTTGTTCATTACAAAATGGTATGGTTACTTTTCGTGTATTATAGGCATGAGCTTTTTTTTAGTGATGGTTTTGGATGAATGGGTAATGATCGATTAGTGTTGTTAAGCCATGGGAGACGTACAAAGCAGACCCTTTCAATTTCAAGTCAGAAAGCAATCAAGCAGATGCAGTCCCTGATAGAAAATGGTGTACATAATCTGAGGTTGATAATCAAGTTATTGATCAACTTCTATTATGTTGGGTTCATCTATGTCTCTATGGATCTGTGAGAGGTTATGCAGGTTAGCTTTACTTACTAAAGATCCTAATTATGTTTCCTTTTTCTTCCTTAACCCAATATAGCTATATCAGGTTAAACCATATATGTAGCATTTGGCCTTTGTGATTATAGAAATCCAACCTTGCACACAAAGTGTTCGATTAAATGTTTCACACACGAATTTATTGAAATTTGATCTACTTATGTTAATGAGATTTTATTTGTAACGTTTGATGGTATAGTCTTTTTCGTTTCTATATTGTGGCTGATTATTGATTGTACTTGATCTTTAGCCCTTGACTCTTTTGCTACACTAACAACTCCTGTCATGGTGCCACCAACACGGCCAGCAACATATGCAAGATTCATGGATGGATAATCACATTTCAAAGTTGGCACTGTCATACAAATAAGAAATTGTTTGTACCTGTTTTAATTTAATTACATGATTCATCATACATGAAAAATTTCATCAATTTTAAGAACTTAGTTTTTGCCTTTCTCAAGATGCTGTTTGAGAACTAACCCATTAGAAACATATAATGCACCCAACTTAGTATTCCTTCACAGTAGTCACAGGACTAAATTTGAAGAAAGTTCTTAGGTTTCCAAGATGCGCTATCTCCAATCTACTGAAGTCCAGACTCAAACAAGCGCCTACATATAACACATTCCATCAAAAATCTGACATCAAGAAAACTAAGATTCTATTAAAACAATGGCTACTGGTATAAGACCGGATATTACACTATAAATTGAAGAAAAGGCCAAAAATTAACTTACAAAATAAAAATCATGATTGATGGTGATACTCTAATATCATAGCAGGATTGAAACATTATAATGTTCATATCCACAGAATCCATTTTATCAAAGCTAAAACAGTACGTGTGTATATATATTAAAAAACTTGAGAATTGAAACAAACTCAATTAAGCATTATACTTTTATTGTATATTCTTCATCTGGATGTACTTAAACATTTGATAACTATACAAGAAGGTTGAGAACAGTTATTTGAGACCATATTTTGACTTCAAATTGGTTGAGTTTAAGCGAAGAGCAGAGTGCTTTTTTCCTTGACATTTGCATTAAAATTTAAAGCTACCTACATACCTATGCTTAACCTGTGGTTATCATTGTTACAGATATTAAGAAAAAGGTGATTTCATGATGATTTGTGGAAAAGGATATATGTCAAGGGGGCAAGGCTTTTCCTTCCATAAGTATCATTAATGTAGAAAAAGATTAATCCTATGGTACTTGATTCCTGAGTTTTCTATCCTTATATTTTTCTATTACCTTTTCCTAAATCTCTTTCAATTTTTTAATTTTTTTTGCTGACAGGACCCTTTGTGCTCAATGTTGGCTAATGGGCAGGTAGCAGCAAATAAAAACAAGGTGCTCAATTGTTGGCTTTAAATATTTATATGATATATGTTATCAAGTACTACATTTCTTTCCATGTTCCTACTTTTAATTAACAGATTTTAACGCTTCTTAGTTCTTATAGGTATTTTGATCCCAAGAGGAAATTGTGGGTTGTGTTATAACCCCACACAATGTTTTACTCCATTCTGCATTGGTACAATCAAGGGACATTAATATCTATAACAAAGGTCAGGTTCAAGAGGCTCTTAACTACTACTCAATTGAGTCCTAAGTTGCACTTTTAATCACCTTGGTGATCAATCTATTTGTGATAACTGTTCTAGGGTGTTCTATGGTACAGAATAGGCCATGAACATAGGATTAGTAAATGCAGGGCAATATATTGAGGAGAGGTACAGAGGAAGGTTGTTTCCATTTCTCTATATATGGGGTATTGGTTTGTTAGCAGCTGGACAAAGTAACACCATCACTGTTACATATGCAGGCCAGTTTATAACAGAAGGTTTTCTGAAGCTCAATATAAAGAAGTGGTTGAGGGCTTTGATTACTAGAAGTTGTGCAATTGTTCCAACTATGGTCGTAGTAATTGTTTTTAATACATCAGAAGGTTCATCGGATACCTTGAATGAATGACTTAATGTATTTCACTTGCTTCTCAATTCCGAATTTCCCTTTCTTTTTCTATGCGGATTTTTGAATAAATGCTCAGTTTGGCCACATACTAACATACATTATGCTAAAATTTGGCTTTTCTGAATTATGAGCTTAGTGAGTAGTTTATTAATAATATTCCTGTGTTTTCATTTCTGCAAGTTTCTCACAATCCTCCGGAAAACATTGAAATGATATGGTGCCGACAACCTGTTACAAAGTTTTGTAGTATCTAGACCTCTTTCTAGGATCATAAGTAACTCTGATTCACACTCGCATACTTTTTTTTAAAATTAGGAAAAGGTCCAAAAACTCCGCTTTAATTTTACTTGATCTGCATTTTTTTTCTGTGACTTTCAAAATGTGCATAAAAGTAGCCTTTGCTTTGTTTTTACAAGTGACAAGTGCATGGAGATATAGCTAAGCTGTGAGAATCTGGCACCTGACATTTGCAAATTTTTAGATATAAGGCTGAGGGTGAGAGATCAAACAAAAGGCAACTTTGCATGAAAGTTGTTCCCGTACTCTCTGTGGTAGTCGAGTTACTTAGATACGTATAATTATAAAGCTTTTTTTTTTTAACACTGTGAAGTACCATGTTTGGATTTGGTAGTATAAATTTAATATCTTTAGTTGTATAACTTCTTACTGTTTGAGTTTGGCTTTGGTAGTCTGGTAGTAAGTTGAAATCTAAAGTTTTCCACTACTTTATGAATTCATATCATAAATTGGATGACTAAGCCTGCTTGGATTGGTCTTTCAAGAATACATGAATTTAAGAGAGTTAGTTATTGGCAGACTAGATCTACAGCTTCATTGTATATAAGATTTTATTGCACTGAGATGTTGGAAGTATGTAGATTTGTGATACAATTTACTTAGATGTAAAAGATCATGAGCCATGTTTTCCAACAAAATGGTATGCTTAGACCAAGAGATGGGAGCTGGGAGTCCTCTACATATTTAGACTTAATATCTTGGCTTTGATAATTGACGAACTTATAATTTGGCAAAAGTTGTAGAGGAAACAATTGAAATCATCTCTGATGAATTAAATGCAATATTTTTCCGCTGTTCATCAAAAACTCCAAATGCTATTTCGCTCTTACAACCTGGAAAGTAAGTCTGATCATCAAGGGGAATTACCTGATGCCTATAAAGACCGGGTAGTGTGGAGTGAATAGTTTTTAATATTATGCTTTAAAATGTTTGATCAGACACATTGCTTCAGAATGCACCACGAAGTTGTTGTGCTCAAGTTCAGGCAATATGGAATGAATAGTTTTTAATATTATGCTTTAAAATGTTTGATCAGACACATTACCTCTAAATGCAACCTTTTTTTTGCTGTTCATGAAAAACTCCATGTTATTTTCCTTCTAGCTTTGAATCATCCGAAGCATCAAGCATCCACATTTGGTCTGTATCACTTGCCTTCTATTTTACATAGTATATTATGCGACATTCTTTTTTTTGGTTTGATTCATGTCTTAAATTATCTTGAAAAGAACAAAAACTGTAGACATTGTGAATAATTATATGTTAATATTTAATTTTTCTTTGCAAACAAATATTTATTTTTTTTGGGTTTGGCTTGATTGGTCACAGTTATTGTTGTAGACTTTTGTTGGGTTGGTCCCAGTGAAACTTAGGGTGTTATAAGGACAGCCGTTGATTTTTCTTCAAAGGAGATGCAAGTATTACAAGAAACAATTCAATTATTGTTTGCACTTAATGGGTAGTTCAATTATTAGAAATAGGAAACTATGATTATATATTGTAATTTTTGTTGTTAATTTTCTTTGTATAAAGAAGCAAACATGCCAACAATGATAGAAGAACCATTTAGCATTAGTGGGATAACATAATCAGCATCTAAGAGAATGACAATTTGCAAACCATTAAGAGTTGTTCACTAAAGTACATTTCCCCAACGATTAAACTTTCATGGCTTAAGCATACAAACTCTTCTCTAGAACTATTCAAATACAACACAAATATGTATTTGTTGATCTTTTAGTGTGTTACTTTCTACATTTTAAAAAAAATGCTAAAAAAAAAAATACAAAAATATGATACATCCGTGCATCGCACGGGTACATGATCTAGTATATATATATATATATATATATATATATATATATAGAGAGAGAGAGAGAGAGAGAGAGAGAGAGAGAGAGAGAGAGACGGAGAGAGGCACGAGCACACACATCAGTTTTGATCATATTCTTCGGCACTGTTAATTAAGTTTTGTTCTTGTGAATTGAATTTCTACCTAATGAGAACCTTTTAGTTTCAGCTTATAGGAAGATAAGAATGGTCTGAAAAACCTTGCATGGCGAGCCAAAGAAAAAGAGGAATGAGGTTATCTGAGTCAGGGCCTTCAAGTCAGCATGTCCCTTATGGAGTTCTTCAATGGATTAATATTCATGCTCAGGCCTATTCTTGAATAATTTCTATACTACTTCAAACTTTAAAGTCATAGATAACTGTTCATTGACACTCTTAATTTGTATTTGATTTGTCGGACATTGAAGGTGAAGATACATGTATATCTTCTTTATATGGTTGCAATGACATATTCAATCAGGTCATGTCCATCGCTGGTAACATTAATGTAAGATAACAAAAAAGCATATTACTATGACAAAGATGATATGAAAATAAAGCAGTTCAAGTTCAATTGGGCTTATGAATTCTGTTATTCAAACTGCAGTACTATGACATTAGAAAGAAATGTAAGGGAGATCTGTGTTATGACTTCTCCAATGTGGAGACATTCTTAAACAAGAAGACAGTGAGGGATGCTTTAGGTGTTGGAGACTTGGGCACAGTGTGTGATGCTATGATGCAAGACTGGATGAGAAATCTAGAAGTGGGTATTCCACTTAGAAAATACATTTCTAGTTATAGAACCATGTATTTATTCTCTGTTTCAGATCAATACAAAGTACTTGAAACCATTTTCTTAATACAAATTGTAATTTGTAGGGACTAATGTGTCCCACTATAGAAATTGTCAGGGACTAAATTGAGTTACTTAAATAATACTCCCTCTGTTCCATTTCTTTAGTCTTTTTAGCATTCTACACGTAAATTAAGAAATCATTAATTTATGTGTAAATGTACCAAAATATCCAATGAATAATTAAATGAAGTATTCAACCAAGAAACATAACCTAGAAAGACGTAAAGCCAATCGAGGATATATATGAAAAAAATGGGAAAATTCTACCTTAGTTTTATAAAATCCCAATTATTTTGAAATAAAATCAAATTACTAAAGAAACTAAAAAATTGTAATAGAAAAAATAGTTAAAAAGATCTTCCTGTAACCATTGGAGTGGGGCATGGAGAGACATGTTCCATCTTGAGCCTTTTCAACAAATCTGAAATATATTTGGTTTGCATTAGAATAAGCCACTGGGTTCTCTGTGCACTTGAATTCCAAGGAAATAATGAAGAGGGCCGAGATCCTTTAGAGTAAATACAAGATTAAGTTGTTTGATGAAGGACTTCAGAAATTCTGAATTGCTCCCTGTGATAATTATATCGTCTACATAGATAAGCAGGAATGTTATGTGGTTTCTATTGCAATTGGTTAGTATTAGGGATTAGCTATAATTTGAATTCAAATTGTAACTGATCCAGATCCTTGTATATCTTTTATCTCCTATAATCATGGAGAGTTTGTAATCTAGTTATAGAACCATGTATTTATTCTCTGTTTCAGATCAATACAAAGTACTTGAAACCATTTTCTTAATATGGTATCAGAGCCAACTCCAATTACCTCTTGTCTCTAGGAGTTGGAGATTAGCTTCTGAGTACGAAAATGGCGAATAGGTCAGATAAATCAGATTCTGCTCCACATATGCAGGTTCTGTCTTTAGCCCTTATACCTGAGTATCTTGATGGTACAAACTATACTGAATGGGCCCTAAATGCAGAGAACAAGATAAGAAGTCGTAGGCGTTGGGGTTACATCTCCGGGAAGAAGGTTGCACCTAAAGAGAAAACTTCTGAGGAGTATGAAACCTGGGAAGATGAGAACTATATGGTCAAATCTTGGCTCCTGGATGCAATGACCAAAGATGTTAGGTTGCTTTTCATCCGTTTAACTACAGCCAAGAAAATTGACGAGAATGAGAATTGTGCCATGGAGTGCACTAAAGATGTTGAGACATATGCCAACAAATTGAATGCCCAACGTGTATACATCTTCTTAGCAGGCCTTGATTCACACTTGGATGGGGTACGTGGTCGAATCCTTGCAACCATACCACTCCTGAGTATGCAAACTGTATACGCAAATGTTTGTGTTGAGGCAAATCATCAAGAAGCCATGCTTTGTGGAACACAGAATGAAGGCGCTGCCATGGCTATGAAAAGGCTAGTCAACTCCAAGAAAGGAAATCGTAAATGTACACATTGTAATGGCAACAACCATACTGTGGATACTTGTTTTAAGTTACACAGTTTTCCTGAATGGCACCCAAAAGGAAAAAAGAGAGGAGGTTCCCAAGAACAATCCGATAACTGCTACTGGATTTGTTGCTAAGTCAGGTACATCTCAATTTGCTTGTGGTTTTTCTGTTGTTACTAGGAGTAGTGACCGGATAATTGATACGGGTCCAACAGATCATATGACTTGTGATAGACATATGTTTACACATTTATCCTCTAACAGTTCTGTTTCAGTCATTATAAATGCCAATGGTGTTTCTTCCCCTGTTATGGTATTGGTACAATATCCATTTCACCATTGTTATCCATTTCTAATGTTCTTTTTGTCCCTTCTCTCAATTGCAATCTTCTTTTTGTTAGTGAACTAACTAAGTCCCACAATTATGCTTTCTTGTTTTTTCCCACATATTGTATTCTTCAGAATATACATACCAAGGGGAAGATTGGCAGTGGTAAAAGAAGTGAAGGATTATACTATCTTGAAGGTAACTCTCAACAAGCCAAAGGAAAAACACTGGCTCACTTTATGAGTGATGGGTTACAAGCTAAAAATAAAGAAGAGATTTGGCTATGGCATAAGCGATTAGGACATCCATCTTTTAGCTACCTTAAGAGATTGTTTCCTTCATTGTTTAGCTGTTGTAATATCTCTGATTTTAAATGTGAAACTTGTGTAATGGCAAAAAGCCATCGTGCTACTTTTGCTATAAATAATAGTAGAGTTTATGCTCCTTTTTCAATTATTCACTCTGATGTTTGGGGACCAGCTCCTCTTCCTACACATAATGGAATGAGATGGTTTGTGACCTTTGTGGATGATTGTACAAGAATGACTTGGTTATATCATCTTAAACACAAAAGTGATGTGTGTCGTGTTTTTCAAGAATTTCACAAAATGATCATTACGCAATTTAATACTCCTATAAAGATAGTTAGATCTGATAATGGGGGGGGGGATACTATAATAAGGAATTGACAAATTTTATGACATCAGTTGGTATTCTTCATCAAACATCATGTTCTAATTCTCCTCAGCAAAATGGAGTGGCTGAAAGAAAAAATAGACACCTTTTGGAGGTTACTAGATCACTCTTGATTGGTAGTAATGTTCCTTCTTACCTATGGGGTGAAGCTTTAAGCTCTGCAGTTTATCTTATTAACAGAGTTCCTTCAAGTGTGTTAAATTTTAGGAGACCTCTTGATGTTCTTTCTAATCATTGCACACTTAATTCTGTCAATAATTTACCACCCCATATTTTTAGTTGTGTCGTATATGTGCATTTGCATCCTCACCAATGAACAAAATCCGGAGCAATGAAATGTGTTTTTGTGGGATACAACACCACTCAAAAAGGATTCAAGGCTTATCATCCATCTTCAATTTTTTTTTTTTGTGTCAAATGATGTTACATTTCATGAGCATGAAATGTTTTTTTTTTTTCCCATTAAAAACACTTCATTCTTCACCTCAGAGGAGGTGTGCTGTAGAGGTGCAAAATAATTATATGTTTAACCAAGATATCATGTTATTTGATGCTATGCCAAGAGAAAAAGAGGATGAAATTCAAGATAATGGAGATAAGAATATGGAGGATGAAATTCAGGTTAATGGAAACGAGAATATGGCCGAAGATGATAGTATAATCTCTCCTTCAATCTCAAATCCATTGCTGATTCAATCCTCGGAAAATTCTGCAGAGGTATCTCCTGAAACTACTCATTCTATTCATTCTATTACTGATATAGAAAACTATGTTTCTGCTGATATACAAAGCAATATCTCTACTTCTAGTCAGTCAAATTCTGACCCTATAGTGAGCCTTTACACTCTTCCACCTTGTACTAATAGAGGACAACCCCCAATCAGGTATCAACCCCATCCTAGTTGTAAGGTCAAATACCCTATAAACAACTATGTGTCATCCAAAAAGTTGTCCAAGTCATATGCCAATTTTGCATCTCAATTATTTGTTGCCTCTACGCCTAGTAATATGCAGGAAGCTCTAGCAGATTCTAGGTGGATCTAGGCAATGGCAGCAGAAATGGAAGCATTGGAGAAAAATACTACTTGGGAACTTGTACCCCTACCAGTTGGAAAGAGCACTGTAGGTTGTAGATGGGTGTTTGCTATAAAAAATAAAGCTGATGGAAGTGTTGAGAGGTATAAAGCAAGGCTAGTTGCAAAGGGTTACACTCAATCCTATGGAGTTGATTATCAAGAAACCTTTGCACCAGTTGCAAAGCTTAATACAGTGAGGGTATTATTATCACTAGCAGCAAATCAAGATTGGCCACTTCTTCAATTCGATGTAAAAAATGCTTTCTTACATGGAGATTTAATGGAAAAAGTTTATATGGATCCTCCTCTCGGTATATCAAAGTACTCAAATATTTCTATGGTGTGCAAGCTTAAAAAGGCCCTATATGGATTGAAACAATCACCAAGAATTGCATGAAGCTTTATTGTGAAATCCCCACTCAGTCAGTGCATTTCTGAGCCGTTGAACCATGCCCTTGGGGCCTGTTTTAAGCCATAAATTGCTTTGGTTAGCTTGCAAATGTAATTGGGCTTGGCTGGATCAGTAAACCCCTCTGGTTGATGCATAAACACTGTTTCCTTGGGATAGCCATTCAAGAATGCATTGTTGATATCCATCTGCCTTATCTCCCAGTCAAAGTGAACTGCTATTGTCAATATAATTCTCACTGTACTGGATTTAATCACGGCTGACAGTTTCATCATAATCTAGCCCAGCAGCCTGTTGAAACCCCTTGGCAGATAGTCTAGCCTTCCACCTTTCAAATGTACCATCAGCTTTATATTTTGTCTTGAACACCCACTTTGAGTCAATAACATGTTCTTGGCCCTGAAAGGGAACTAGAGACCAAGTTCCATTGGAAATTAAGGCTTGAAACTCACTTTCCATTGCCTTTTTCCATTCTGGTCTTTTGAGAGCCTCATCAACTGAGTCAGGTTCTTTTTCTTCTGATTGTTTCTCTGCTGTTCCAACATAAGGAGCTTTAGGCTTGTGAATACCTGATTTGCTTCTTGTACACATTCCATGAGGGCTGGTTGGCTGCATTGGACTGCTGTTTGGTTCTGCTTCACTGTCTACCTCATTCCTGCATTGGACTGCTGTTTCAGTTTCTGCTCTAGTGGGAGAAATAGTTTGCTCTTCCGCCACAAATTGACTCTGATCTGAATTGGAGCTGGCAGATGATGTGTGAGTTGGTTGTGAGCTCACAGGTGATGTGTGTGGACTGTTGTTCTGCTGAGAGCTGCTGCTACTGTCTTCCGGAATAATTTCCTGATGACCTCTTTGTTCACCTGCTGATGTTAGTGGGTGGAAGAAAGCAGCTGGTTTGGTCACAGTTTCTACACATTTCTTGGTGTTAAAAAAGCCATCACAGAATGGAAAATGATTCTCATTAAAGATTACATGTCTGGATACAAAGATTCTTCCATTTGAATTTAGACACTTGTACCCCTTGTGTGAGCTACTATACCCGAGGAATACACACTTTGTGGTGTGATACTGTCATATATGCTTGTTGTATGGCCTAACGCATGGATAGCATGCACAACCAAATGGTTTCAATGCATTGTAGTCTGGTTCCCTTTCAAATAGCAGAGAATAAGGACTGTGATTGTTAATTGGGGAGCTAGGTAACCTGTTTATTAGAAACACAGCAGTTGAGAAAGCTTCCCACCAAAAATGTAGTGGCATTTTAGCTTGTGCAAGAATTGTTAGACCTAGCTCAACAATGTTCTATGCTTTCTCTGGGCCCTTCCATTTTGTTGGGAGGTATATGGACATGTCCTTCACAGAATGTGTTGCATCAAATTCAACAATAATATCATTATCAGCTGTTAATTTTGAAATGCTCAAAAGATTCTTAGTGATTTTAGGAACATAGAGAATGTCATGCAGTCCAATAGGCCTTTCAAAAGTTTTTAAATTGATAGTACCAGAAGCAAGGATATTAAGTTTCTCACCATTGCCTACCATGAGGGAAGCCTTACCATCATGTCCAGAAATTTCTTGGAACTGATCAGAATTATGTGTGGCATGATTGCTAGCTCCACTAGCAAAGTACCAGTCAGAGTCACGAACTGAGTAAGCAGTACAATGAATGCATTGAACCTTTCTTGCTTGTTCTCATTAGAATGTTGCCCCATGTACGCCTTATCAAATCTGTGGAAACAATTGACAGCAATGTGACCATACTTGTCACATACCTGACATACCGGTTTGTTGCTTGAAAAACGGCCTCTTCCTCTGCCTCCTCTTGAACCTCTTTGATTTGAGCCTCTCTATTATTAAATCAACGATAGATGCACCTTATTTTTCTATTTTAGAGATTTTATCAGTTTAAAAGAATCAAATCCTTAAATATATTTGTTTTTGAAAAAATATAAAAAATTTGCAGGCTGCGTCTCCAGTAATTTGCGCCTGCGTCTCCTGTAATTTGCAGGTTGCGTCTTGTGAGATGTATAAAGTCATCATTAACTGGTAATAACAGAGGACTTGCCAACACAATTTCACGTTGATGTTCACATCTTAATTATGACTAAATTATAAAAATACCAACCATTACTATAACGAGAAAATCGCAAATTATCACTTTCAGATATAATATAGGCATGTCGAAAAGGACTATCTTTGGAACTGATTTCTTCTAAGAGTTCAGTGTAATTCGTGAATTATAACTGAAATCTGGAGTTTAAACTTAATTTCCTTTTTAAGATTTAAATTAAATTTCTATATAGACAGCAAATTAAATGGATATAAAAGAATACCGATTAAAAATGAATTTAATTGTTATGTATTGTCAGTGTAAAATTTTTTACATTGACAACCAATCAGAAATCATAATATGAATAACTTTTAAATTAGTTAGGATAAGAGTCAAACAGTTTAATTGATATGATAAGTTATAATTAATTAACAATATAAAAAAATTTATAATGACAATATATACTGATTAAATCCATTAAAAATTTTACGCAATCATCTCCTTTTTCAGATAGTTCCACTCCTTTGTCCCTTTTTAAAAGGGCAATCAATGAGCAAGCAAATGCTATTATGCTAGTCAGGATAGAGAGTTCTCCGGTTACAAGTTTACAACTAATGAATAAGCACATATTGCCAAAAAAATTATCCAACTGTTGAGCAATTATTTGAAAGTTCTAATTAAAAAGCTTTAAGAAAATGTAATCTTGAAAATAGTATAATAATAAATTCCAATGTAGTTTTCTAAAGCCATGCTGGTGAATGCATCAGTGTCTATTTGATTTAGATTATTTTTTATGCAAATGTGAAAATAACATTTTTCGAGGCAATTATTTTGAAAGTTATATGAGAGGAGCTTTCTCCTAATGTGATTTTTAAACATGATTTTATCTTTATAGAATCTAAAACAAATAGACTCTTAATCGGAGAAAAGCATGCCCATCTAGGTGTTTAAAAGTACCTGCTAACTTATGATGAAATAGCCAAAGGAATTGGCAGCGAACTTTTTATATGAAATATTGAATGAAAAAGCCAAGCCCTAAGCATGAGGACATAAAAGGCCACGTACTGCTCTTCAAAGGTGGGCATCTACTTGATATTTACTGCAACATTGAACTTTTATTGATCTGCAATTTTGTATTTGCAGCTTGATATAACATTAGCTGGTGGAAGTTGGAAAAATACTACTAACAGCAATTTGTTATAGTGACCAGGCAAGTCTCAATATAGAACAATAAACAAATTTGTTAATTCAATAAGAAAAAGGGAGGGCTGATTATCAGTTGGGGTCTCTTGTATTCAATTTTTGGTTTAAATATGGTTTTAGTCCTTAATTGAAAATGTGACCTTTTTTGCAACTCGCACTTTTTAATTTTTATTCATTTTTAGTTCTTAAAAAATACAAAAATTATGTGCTTTTAGTCCATGGTAAGAGACACAATATTTTTGTTGAATTCAAGGGCTAAAAATGCATAAAATTTCATAGGGAACAAATAACAAAATGGTTTTACTTTCAAGGACAAAAACGATATTTTCCTATATTACTTTGGTTTTGAATTCAAGTAGATCTAACAGTTAAGGGGAGTTACCATAGAGCACACACCCAAAAAGAAATGATTTGGAACCAACAACAAAACCCAGAACTGAAACATAAACATAAAAAGATGTGGAGATTTAGTTCGTACGAAAGATTACTAACACGAAAAACATCTATTGTCCAATATTATTTGATCGAAGAAAATCGCATCTTCCGTATTATTACATTGTGATTGTCAATCAACAATAGTGATAGAAAATAATAAAGTTTATAATAGAGACATATGTGCCTATATTTTATAATTGTGTAAAGCAGCTATTCAACAGATATAAGAAATTCATATTACTAATAATATAAGTTTAATATTATATAAGATAAAAATATCTTGATTATTATCATAATTATTATTATTATTAATTATATAAACTTTAATTTTAGTTATTTATTTATTAATTAAAAAAATTATATAGAATTATGTATGTAAGTATGGATGCAAAAAGTTAAGATCCATTATTACTACGTGTAAGTCTTCATTTTTGCACCACCTAATAATTTTTTACATGATACAAATTAAGTAATTCAACCGTTAAATGAAGTTATAGCATGATGGTGTTCACGTATCAAAATTCAGATTATATAAACATTAATAATTAAGTATGTAATTCAATAATGATCCAACCTAAAGCCGCCTTTTTCTCGCAACATTCCCTCTACTCCTTTTTTCTTTCTTCCTTATCCATCAGAGGGGGGTTTTATACTATTTTTTGTCTTGAAATCACCCCTTTACATCGTTTTTCTTTCCTTTTATCTAAATAAGTGGTTTTTCCATATAGATCTGGTTTTTCTTTTGTGTTTTTCCGTGATTTCGTCGTTTCAGTGCAGTGTTATTTTGTTTGTCGTCTTAGTGCGGCGTTATTTGGTTTTCCGTCTTGTTGCGATGTTCTTTTGGTTCAGATTGACAGATCAACTTCGATCCATTAGATATTCAATCAAGACTTGGACGTCAACGTTACAGATCCGAAGGTATGGATATTCCGGTCACTTTGATTTTGTGACATTTGTCTGTATTTTGTCATTTTATTTTATTAACCTGGGTGCTGTGAGTTTGTTCGCAGATTCATCCTTTTTTATTTTTAGCGATGTTGAATTTATGTTGTTTTTGATGTATTTTACCAATTTGAATGAATGAATATCTTTTTCAGTAAAAAAAATAGTATGTAATTCAATAATGATGAATATTTATTTATATATGCTAAAATAAAGTGTGTAATAAAATATAATTACTTTTAAATCAAATAAAAATTTGTGAACTTGATAAAATTCATGAGAACTTTTATCATTTATAAAAAAAAAATTATAAGTTAATGTAAAAATAGCCTTCACTTAGCTTTAATCAATCAACCAAAACTCTTATGTTTGGTTCCAAAAAGAAGTTGTGAAGAGAGTAATAGGTGAGAAAGAGCGTGAGAAAAAAGAGGTGAAAAATAGTGTAGATTTGAAGTATTATTTGGTTTAAGGGTCAGATTGTTACAGATTATGAAAAAATGATATTCATATAAAATAATTTAGAGATTATATGAAAATCATTTTTTCATAATGTGTAGCAAACATATCTTCTCTCTCATCTATAGAATCAGATTTTAGTGAGAAGTCAATGAGAATAGCTTCTCATTTTAGCCATAAAAATGATTTTTCTAAAAAAATTATTTCTTAAAATATCTTAAACAAAAACAATTAAAATCCCTAAAAATGATTTTTAACTTAAAAAATAATTTTAATAATCAAAATAATCTTAAACAAACGAACTTCACCAGAAAGAGAAAAGAGAAATAAAATGATTTTATGAATGGTAAAAAAAGCCCTTATATTAAAAAAATTTAATGATTAAAAAAAAAATTGAATTCCACGGTATTGGCTTCCACCAGTACACATAGTCTCTCTTCACCCTATCCGCGAGCAAGCAAGCTAAGAGGCTTCTGCAAATTGCAATCATGGATGATAGATCATTAGAATAATTATATATTGACTCAATAAAGTTTTTAACTATTTTTTCTATTACAATTTTTTAGTCTCTTTAGTAATTTGATTTTATTTCAAAATAATTGGGATTTTACAAAACTAAGGTAGAATTTTCCCATTTTTTTTTCATATATACCCTCGATTGGCTTTACGTCTTTCTAGGTTATGTTTCTTGGTTGAATACTTCATTTAATTATTCACTGGATATTTTGGTACATTTACACATAAATTAATGATTTCTTAATTTACATGTAGAATGCTAAAAAGACTAAAGAAATGGAACAGAGAGAGTATTATTTAAGTAACTCAATTTAGTCCCTGACAATTTCTATAGTGGGACACATTAGTCCCTACAAATTACAAACAACACATCACACCACATGCATCAGATGCAGCATATCAGATGCACCAACACAGATCATATGGACGAGTTTAATAGACTCTTGGACATACTGACGGTATATATCAGCACTTTAACGCTATGTTTTGGATGAAGACAAATGGAGGGATTAACATGTCCCTCTTTTATCATTGTCAGGAACTATTCGGTGAACTTTTTTTCTCAAGGACGAAAAATGATACCTCAAATATTGTTAGGGAATAAAATGAGCCTTTACACTGTTTTAAATAACATATTAAATATTAAAATAAAGTAATATAATAATTTATTAAATAATTATTTTGTAATTTTGATTTTGATATATGTGGTGTGGTCCACACATATTTCGTATATAATCTACGGAGCTTCCCTCGCACTTGCACCAAACTTCCAAACCAGTTTTAGTAAGTATGTGCATGCTCTCTCTCTCTCTCTCTACTAATTAAAAACAAGTAAGGGAGGATGAGAAGTGTTGAAGAGTTGGAAGCAGAGATTAATACTCTCCAGGAACAAGTGGATGAGTTGAAGGATGAGGCAGATGATCCGAACTCAGACCGGCGGAAATCGAAGTGGAACTTGAAGAGTTGGTGCCCCCCTCTTCTGAATCTGAGGAAGATGCTGAAAGTAAGTTCTTTTTGTTCTTGTTCTTCTTCTTGTTTCTTGTTGTTGTTTCTTCTTCTTCTTCTTCTTTATAGGTTGATTTTCTCAAGCAGATGATGCAGCTTGGACAATTAATCAGCTGGAAGAAGAAGAACGAGATGTGAGTGCCGAGAAGGAGGCTTTCCAAGAACAACTTCATGACGCATATGAATCCATTGCGCAACTGGAAAGGAATCTAGAAGCACTAGAAGCTGAGTATCAAATGAGGTTGGAAGAAGAAGCGGATGATTCCGAGGAGGAGGATGACTGAAGATGGAGATTAATGTTTTTATTTTATTTATCTTTAGTTGTCTTGATTAGTTGTTAGAGTACTTGATTAGGTTCAATTTCCTTTGTATTTTCTGACCCCTATTGTCCTTGTTTTTCTTTCTTAATGTTGTCTTTTTTAATTTGCTGATTTTAATACTCAATTTCAATGATAGGAGCTGCCTCTATATAAATCGGAGGAGGATGATGTTTTTTGTACATTAGTCACTTATTCACTTATAAGCTCTTCAATTTGTTTAACTGTGATTTCTTAACCATAGTGTTGGCATGTACATCTTAGCTATTTTGTTAGTATTGTTCCTTGCCATGCTTGCTAAGATTATGTCTAACCAGCCCATCATCAAGCATAGGACTAGCCCCATCATCGGAGGGTTGATTCAGGCTACCTTTTACCTCTTTCGTATCAGTTTCCTTAACTCGGTTATGCTTGCTGCCATGTCCTTCAACTTGGGAATCTTCATAGGTGCTGATGCTGGCCATACCTTGGGGTTCTTCATAGCCAAGTGTCGCGCTATTGCTATTGTCAACAGAGCACGGCACGGGTCCTCCATTACCCAAAGTTTGAATATTCTACATTTGTAGTAAGCTTATCATGTAGCATGGTTTACTTTAAAAAATGTTTCTCTTCTATCATAGATGATCAAAGAGTGGTGCCTGATTGTGTTAATTTGTTAATTGTTAAGCTTCCTCTTGAATGTGTACAGGATTTTCTAGCTCGTGCTTTGAGTTCAAGGGTGGAAGGGACAAATTCAGGACCCCTATGCCTCATAGAACAAACATGTAAAGAGAAATAGAGGAAGGAGTCTGAAATAGTAGAGGACTCAAACACAACCCCTCATGCAGAAGACCTTTTTAGCCTTGGTACCAATTAACGTGCAATCAGTACTTGTGTTCTTCAAGTTTCTCATAGATATATATGTCATGTTCGAGGAAAATATTTTTCGTACTAGTTGGGACACCCTGTGAGACAACCGAACCTTTATGTGAGTGAAATATGATATTCTGATATATTGTATGTAAAGCTGAAATGGATATACTGCAGATGCGAATATGGCGTTGCCTGATTGTCAATTTTATGTAGCAGGCGGTCTCGTGTAAACTACCTTAACTAGAGCTCTTAATTAGGTTGTTACTTCAATGGAAATTTCTTTATGTAAAGTTTCTCCACTCTCCATGCTATTCCACAAACATGCTTTGCAAGTATTGTTAAACTCTGGTCGTGGGTAAACCTGTTAAGCAAAACTTGTTACAGATAATTGCTTGCTCACGGTTGTGGAGATCCTAAGAAGCCAAACAGTTTTCACAGCATACTTTGATTTTAATAAAATACTTTATGTAGCAGGCCTTATAAACTAACTTGTTTAATGCAAATGATTCACACAACTTTATTCCATTAAAGAGGGAACACAATGCTGATTTTAATTGGAAGGACGCGCATCAAAGTATGAATCAAGACAACAATAGGCAGCCGGGGTTCAACTGAACATATCACACAGTTAGTCCTAATGCGGCTATGAACACATAGTTGAAAACAGCCCAAAATAACTAATGAATTCGAGCATTGACAGATCGAAGATGAGCCATTGTCATCCAATTCTCCATTGCAGTCCACAACTATGAAGTAAAAAATGATGAAATAATGCTATACACATATACACTAACATACATATTACTTCACATTTTTACTCTTTAATTACCTTTAATCCCATCTAGTTTTATACATAACTACACTTTCATTCCGTCACCTCACACAGATATAGAGTATTGTGACTATAGAATGTGTATAAAACATTTTCCAAAATGTTGCATGCATTGTTAAGTAAGCATGTACTCATTTTCGGCTTGTACCTTCAGATTTGTACCCCTTATTTGATTTCTCAAAATTGCTTTCCTTTTAGGGACAACATGTTTCAGCTATTTTTTTTTTCATCAACTGCTTTTCTTACAAATAACACTGAAATTTTAACAACCATGTCATTTTTAGAAACATTCTTACAGTTACACTTAACAAAATGGTTACGCCTTAACTCAACTAACAATAAGTTCCTCTGATAACTATCCCAATTCCCAAGTCATAGACCTCCTTTATAAAAAATAACAATAACAATGATAATAATAATAATAATAATAATAATATAATAATAATAATAATAATAATAATAATAATAATAATAATAATAATAATAATAATAAAAATAAATCCTCCTTTAAAATACAAACTCAGAATTAGAGTAACCCCTTCAAGAAATTGTACTATGGCTAATTACTAGTTAATTGGAATGCCAAAGTTGGCATCTTCTGTCGGGATCTCTCCTAATGGCTGTATTAGATTTCGCCAAGGTAAGCTAATAGGAGAGGAAGATCCGCCAAGCGAGGAATTAGCCATATAAGACCTTTTTGTGTGGGCTGATGTTCCTCTGAACTCGACCTCTATCGGAACTAACCTCTAAGAAGTAATCAAAGCGGCTTTAATTTGTGCCCCTTTTCAGTAGGGGAGCGAAAGGTTAGACCTTAGAAAGCTGGTGTAAATAAATCCTACAATATACTTATGGAAAAGATTGTTTTAAAGTAATATTTGGTATTAAAAAAAATGATGTTTGAGGTTCTTTCAATATGGATATGAAGATTGTTTCAGTTTCTGAAGCCCTAGCTTGAGGAAACAAGCACCAGTTTACTAGACACACCTCACTTTGCTGTAAATCTATTGTAACCTTTTGCTTTTATTGTATTATAATTATAATGCTACATATACCACCCATTTTCATTTGAAGTGAACTTCATATATCTTGAAGGAGAATAATTGAATTGCCATTCATGACCCAAGTCTGGACTGTCAAGTATAGATATACATATGTGATAACAGGTTTGTAATTCAAGGATGGTTTTCTTTGGTCACAATTGCTTAGGTTGATGTTGATGGGAATGGAGTACTTGACTATGGAGAGTGTTGAGAATGACTCACAATCAGTAAATCTGCCTTGTGATCAATTCTGGAGAATTCGCTGAGCGAATGTGATATCGCTAAGCAAGAGAGAGGTTTTTCAAGTTATGCATCTCTGTATTAATTTCGCTAAGCGAATGTGATCGCGCTAAGCGAAACTGAGGTTTTTCTGAAGCTAGCATCACTGTATCAATTTCGCTAAGCGGACGGTATCGCGCTAAGCGGAATGTAGATTCAGAAACAGAACAAGTGATTGAAGCATCTATAAATAAGAGGACTTGGAGGGGACTTAGAAGAAGATTTCGAATATAGTGAAAGAGAATACACGCTTAGACTTGAGTAACTTCCAGAAGTGAGATTGAAAGGAGATTTTGAGAGGATTTGTGAGTAAGAGAGTTCTTGGATGGCAATTCTATCTTGAGAGAATCATAGAGTGATTTGTAAGAGATTGGGAAAGTGCATAGGAGTAGAAATAGCTATCTTGGGGGTATTTCTTGGAGGCATGATATGAATCACATAGAAGTTCATGAATAGGCAAGATAGGCTTAGATTTCTATTGTAAAACTTTGTATCTCTTTGTTCATGATAGTGAAGATTGGCTGCTCTCTCCCGTGGATATAGGTCGCATTGACCGAACCACGTAAATCCGCTGTTCATCTCTTTTATCATTTTATTTTACTGTGTTTAAATCTTGTTTGTATTGTGCTTTATTTGGTTTTGCATAGTTGCTGTCGTGGTTTGTTTCTTTGATTACAGAGATAAATTTCGTGACCCCTTCATTTCACAACAGAGAGTTTGTAGCTGTAACAGCGTTTGTGTGTGTTTATTTATTTCTCTAGACTTGGCGGGGAACTTAGCTTGGGATGATGAGGAAATGTTTGATCACATATGTCAGGAAAGCAAATCAGCTGCAGTTCATTGAATGCCCAAATGATATCAATAGTATGATAGATGCATCAAAGTTTGTCGGTCTAACACTTCTTATAGATAGGAGTTGTGGTTTTGAAATGGATGACTTGTTTCAATACTTTTGGGTACTTTGGCAGGAATGATTCCATTATGAAGAAGAAGGCTGGTGAGTAGGCTTTGGAAAAAAAACATAAGAGGTAATTTAACATGTGCTTTTATTTAGGGAAGTATGACATGTTTACTCCCTTATACTGTATTGTTAAGCTTCATACTGTCAAGTCTTGCTATATAATCTCTGGGATGCTTCTATCGGTAATTTGGCGAGTCAGATCTCTTCATGTGAATACAATATTTAGTTGCCCCTCTTTGTTTCCCATTTAGTTGTTATGGAAGAATCACATCTAACCAAGGTTACCACTGTATTATTGCTTATCAAAAAAGAAAAAAGAAAGAATCATGTGGATTCTGAATTAGATAACAGTGAGCACATAACATAAACGGATTGCATTTGACTAAGGAATTAATTTTCCTCCTTAGCCTGACTCTAATTGTGCTCCTTATTTTGTATGATTGCAAAGAGACTAAGGCAATAGAGTAGATTGTTATTTGTAACCCAAAAAAAGATGTTGTTTTGGGAATATGAAGTAACTATTTGTGGGTTTGGATTTCAATCTATATTTGGGATCAGTTTAGTTTTTGTTGTTATATTTTGGATTTGATTTCTGATAAATGGATTGTGACGTGATGAATTGGGTGAAAGTTTTTTAAACAATTTATGTTAGTATATGATAGAAATCCTCCCTTTTATGGTTCTGATTCATATTATTCTTGTGGGTTGATTTCACTACTGTCACACATCACTACTATTTTTATAATCTATTATAATTCAAGTGAGCTAACGTATGAAATACTAAGCAAGCTGTATTTCATGATCATTATGTCTTTTTTTTGTTAATCCAATCTGATTCTTGCAAACAATAACAAGTTCTGCATTTCAAAGTTGCATTCTGTCGCTTTGCCTGGTGTTTTTAAAATATTAGGAGCAGTTTTGTGTCACCCTTTCTTCTGCAACTCACAGCCAATTGATTCAGAACCTGTTTCAAAGCTTGAGCTGAATCTTCATGTTGTTCTATGTCACATCCTCTGCCCCTGTCGCTCAGGTACCACTTCTATAAATAATTTATTTGATTTATTGAAGTTTCTTAAATAAGCCAGTATCATAAATGCAATCTAAAACAAGTGAATGCTGCAACTAAACTCTTATCAGCTATCAAAAAATATAATCAAAACTCAAAAACAGTTTATAAGAGTCTTAAACGTTGTTTTTATGAAAATATGAAAATATTCTATTGTAGAGAACCCAAAGAAACTCGTGAAATGATGAAATCTAGTCGGTTTTGTGGTGGTTTGATATGATGCTCTAAGTGAAGTACCATGTCATTGTTTAATTCTATGTGTGTGTGTTTGTTTATATGTATGTGAGGGAGGGAGGGAGAGGCACGAGCACACACATCAGTTTTGATCATATTCTTCGGCACTGTTAATCAAGTTTTGTTCTTGTGAATTGAATTTCTACCTAATGAGAACCTTCAGTTTCAGCTTATAGGAAGAAGAGAATGGTCTGAAAAACCATGTCCCTTATGGAGTTATCCGAGTCAGGGCCTTCAAGTCAGCATGTCCCTTATGGAGTTCTTCAATGGATTAATATTCATGCTCAGGTCTATTCTTGAATAATTTCTATACTACTTCAATCTTTAAAGTCATAGATAACTGTTCATTGACACTATTAATTTGTATTTGATTTGTCGGACATTGAAGGTGGAGGTACATGTATATCTTCTTTATATGGTTGCAATGACATATTCAATCAGGTCATGTCCATCGCTGGTAACATTAATGTAAGATAACAAAAAAGCATATTACTATGACAAAGATGATATGAAAATAAAGCAGTTCAAGTTCAATTGGGCTTATGAATTCTGTTATTCAAACTGCAGTACTATGACATTAGAAAGAAATGTAAGGGAGACCTGTGTTATGACTTCTCCAATGTGGAGACATTCTTAAACAAGAAGACAGTGAGGGATGCTTTAGGTGTTGGAGACTTGGGCACAGTGTGTGATGCTATGATGCAAGACTGGATGAGAAATCTAGAAGTGGGTATTCCACTTAGAAAATACAAGAGGATCAGAAGGGAATAATTTTCTTCAGTATATTTGATTGAGTGCATCACATATAAATATACAACAAGAGATAAGGATCACAAGCTAACTTCCTGGATAAGTGCTAGAGATCAGATTAGAATGAGATCCTATCCGTTACAGGTTTTGAATTCAAAAACTTAACAACATAATCTGATAACTATCTAATCAGAGAACAATAACCAGAATTGCTACTATTTAGGTAACAGAACATGATCATTCTTTAACAGCCCCCCTCAAACGCGTGTGTGAGGGAATCACACCGAGTTTGTCACGAAGAATGCTAAATCTAGAGTGAGTTAGTGGCTTTGTCAAGCAATCTGCTGTTTGATCAGTTGATGGAACGTTAGGAAATAATAATTGGGTTTTGTAGCACTTGATCTCGAATGAAATGAACATCGATTTCAGTGTTCTTTGACCTTGCATGTCGGACTGGATTTGAGGCCAAGGCTTTAGCACTAAGATTGTCACACCACAATGTTGGTGTTCTTGGAATGGGAACTTTAATTTCCTGCAATAGAGACTTGATCCAAGCTATTTCAGCTGCTAGATCAGCTAAAGCTCTATATTCGGATTCAGTGTTGGACCTTGACACCACCTTTTGTTTTCTAGAGGACCAAGAAATAAGTGATAAACACACAGTGACCTCCCATTGATTTTCTGTCATCAAGGCTGGTTGCCCAATCAGCATCGGAAAAGCCAGATAAATCAAGATCTGCTGAAGGCTTGATGTGTAGGCTATAATCTATAGTTCCCCTTAGGTACCTTAAAATCCTTTTAATTCCTTGCCAGCGATGCAAAGTAGGAGCACTCACGTATTGGCTCAGTTTATTTACTGAGTAAGCAATGTCAAGCCGAGTGTTAGTTAAATATTGAAGGGCACCAATTGCTTGCCTGAAGTCTGTAGGATTTTGCATCAGTTCTCCTTCTGCTGAGAAAGATCTTCAAGTAACCATTGGAGTGGGGCATGGAGAGACATGTTCCATCTTGAGCCTTTTCAACAAATCTGAAATATATTTGGTTTGCATTAGAATAAGCCACTGGGTTCTTTGTGCACTTGAATTCCAAGGAAATAATGAAGAGGGCCAAGATCCTTTAGAGTAAATACAACATTAAGTTGTTTGATGAAGAACTTTAGAAATTCTGAATTGCTCTCTGTGATAATTATATCGTCTACATAGATAAGCAGGAATGTTATGTGGTTTCTGTTGGAATTGGTTAGTTTTAGGGATTAGCTTAGCTATAATTTGAATTCAAATTGTAACTGATCCAGATCCTTGTATATCTTCTTCTCTTTATCTTGTAATTCTGTTTTGAATTTTTATCTCCTATAATCATGGAGAGTTTATAATCTAGTTATAGAACCATGTATTTATTCTCTGTTTCAGATCAATACAAAGTACTTGAAACCATTTTCTTAATATGGTATCAGAGCCAACTCCAATTACCTCTTGTCTCTAGGAATTGGAGATTAGCTTCTGAGTACGAAAATGGCGAATAGGTCAGATAAATCAGATTCTGCTCCACATATGCAGGATCTGTCTTCAACCCTTACACCTGAGCGTCTTGATGGTACAAACTATACTGAATGGGCCTTAAATGCAGAGAACAAGATAAGAAGTCGTAGGCGTTGGGGTTACATCTCCGGGAAGAAGGTTACACCTAAAGAGAAAACTTTTGAGGAGTATGAAACCTGGGAAGATGAGAACTATATGGTCAAATCTTGGCTCCTGGATGAAATGACCAAAGATGTTAGGTCGCTTGTCAAGGAGACTTACTCTGTCAGTCAAGATGCATCAAAAGCGTATCAGCTTTATTGTGAGGTACTATCTATTAAACAGAATGGCGGTTCTGTTGTTTCTTACTTTGCAAAATTACAGAAATTGTAGCAGAAAATTGACGAGATTGAGAATTGTACCATGGAGTGTACTAAAGATGTTGAGACATATGCCAACAAATTGAATGCCCAACGTGTATACATCTTCTTAGCAGGCCTTGATTCACACTTGGATGGGTTACGTGTTCGAATCCTTGCAACCATACCACTCCCGAGTATGCAAACTGTATACGCAAATGTTTGTGTTGAGGCAAATCGTCAAGAAGCCATGCTTTGTGGAACACAGAATGAAGGCGCTGCCATGGCTATGAAAAGGCTAGTCAACTCCAAGAAAGGAAATCGTAAATGTACACATTGTAATGGCAACAACCATACTGTGGATACTTGTTTTAAGTTACACGGTTTTCCTCAATGGCACCCATAAGGAAAAAAAGAGGAGGTTCCCAAGAACAATCCTATCACTGCTACTGGATTTGTTGCTAAGTCAGGTACATCTCAATTTGCTTGTGGTTTTTCTGTTGTTACTAGGAGTAGTGACTGGATAATTGATACGGGTGCAACAGATCATATGACTTGTGATAGACATATGTTTACACATTTATCCTCTAACAGTTCTGTTTCGGTCATTATAAATGCCAATGGTGTTTCTTCCCCTGTTATAGTATTGGTACAATATCCATTTCACCATTGTTTTCCATTTCTAATGTTCTTTTTGTTCCTTCTCTCAATTGCCATCTTCTTTTTGTTAGTGAACTAACTAAGTCCCACAATTGTGCTTTCTTGTTTTTTCCCACATATTGTATTCTTCAGAATATACATACCATGGGGAAGATTGGTAGTGGTAAAAGAAGTGAAGGATTATACTATCTTGAAGGTAACTCTCAACAAGCCAAAGGAAAAACACTGGCTCACTTTATGAGTGATGGGTTACAAGCTAAAAATAAAGAAGAGATTTGGCTATGGCATAAGCGATTAGGACATCCATCTTTTAGCTACCTTAAGAGATTGTTTCCTTCATTGTTTAGCTGTTGTAATATCTCTGATTTTAAATGTGAAACTTGTGTAATGGCAAAAAGCCATCGTGCTACTTTTCCTATAAATAATAGTAGAGTTGATGCTCCTTTTTCAATTATTCACTCTGATGTTTGGGGACCAGCTCCTCTTCCTACACATAATGGAATGAGATGGTTTGTGATCTTTGTGGATGATTGTACAAGAATGACTTGGTTATATCTTCTTAAACACAAAAAGTGATGTGTGTCGTGTTTTTCAAGAATTTCACAAAATGATCATTACACAATTTAATACTCCTATAAAGATAGTTAGATCTGATAATGGGGGGGGGGAATACTATAATAAGGAATTGACAAATTTTATTAAATCAGTTGATATTCTTCATCAAACATCATGTTCTAATTCTCTTCATCAAAATGGAGTGGCTGAAAGAAAAAATAGACACCTTTTGGAGGTTACTAGATCACTCTTGATTGGTAGTAATGTTCCTTCTTACCTATGGGGTGAAGCTTTAAGCTCTGCAGTTTATCTTATTAACAGAGTTCCCTCAAGTGTGTTAAATTTTAGGAGATCTCTTGATGTTCTTTCTAATCATTGCACACTTAATTCTGTCAATAATTTACCACCCCATACTTTTGGTTGTCATATATGTGCATTTGCATCCTCACCAATGAACAAAATTAGAATCCAGAGCAATGAAATGTGTTTTTGTGGGATACAACACCACTCAAAAAGGATATAAGGCTTATCATCCATCTTCAATTTTTTTTTTTTTTTTGTGTCAAATGATGTTACATTTCATGAGAATGAAATGTTTTTTCCATTAAAAACACTTCATTCTTCACCTCAGAGGGGGTGTGATGTAGAGGTGCAAAATAATTATATGTTTAACCAAGATATCATGTTATTTGATGCTATGCCAAGACAAAAAGAGGATGAAATTCAAGATAATGGAGGATGAAATTCAGGTTAATGGAACTGAGAATATGGCCGAAGATGATAGTATAATCTCTCCTTCAATCTCAAATCCATTGCTGATTCAATCCTCGGAAAATTCTGCAGAGGTATCACCTGAAACTACTCATTCTATTGCTGATATAGAATACTATATTTCTGCTGACATACAAAGCAATATCTCTACTTCTAGTCAGTCAAATTCTGACCCTATAGTGAGCCCTTACACTCTTCCACCTCGTACTAATAGAGGACAACCCCCAATCAGGTATCAACCCGATCCTAATTGTAAGGTCAAATACCATATAAACAACTATGTGTCATCCAAAAAGTTGTCCAAGTCATATGCCAATTTTGCATCTCAATTATTTGTTGCCTCTACGCCTAGTAATATGCAGGAAGCTGTAGCAGATTCCAGGTGGATCTAGGCAATGGCAGCAGAAATGGAAACATCGGAGAAAAATACTACTTGGGAACTTGTACCCCTACCAGTTGGAAAGAGCACTGTTGGTTGTAGATGGGTGTTTACTATAAAAAATAAAGCTGATGGAAGTGTTGAGAGGTATAAAGCAAGGCTAGTTGCAAAGGGTTACAATCAATCCTATGGAGTTGATTATCAAGAATCCTTTGCACCAGTTGCAAAGCTTAATACAGTGAGGGCATTATTATCACTAGCAGCAAATCAAGATTGGCCACTTCTTCAATTCGATGTAAAAAATGCTTTCTTACATGGAGATTTAATGGAAAAAGTTTATATGGATCCTCCTCCTGATATATCAAAGTACTCAAATATTTCTATGGTGTGCAAGCTTCAAAAGGCCCTATATGGATTGAAACGATCACCAAGAGCTTGGTTTGGAAGATTTACAAAGTCTATGAAGTTTTTTGGTTACACACAAAGTAATTTTGATCACACCTTATTCCTTAAGCACAATCAAGGTACAATCACTGCATTGATAATATATGTTGATGACATGATTGTGCCTGGAAATGATCCCGACGAAATTTTAAGCCTGCAGAGATATTTATCTTCTGAATTTGACATGAAACAGCTTGGAGATCTCAAATATTTTTTAGGGATCGAAGTTGCAAGGTCCAAACATGATATCTTTCTTTCTCAAAGAAAATATGTTTTACACTTGTTAACTGAGACATGAATACTTGGATGTAATTGATACTCCCATAGAACAAAATCACAAGTATTTTCATTGTGCTGATGCAACCAGTACGGATAGAGGAGGATATCAAAGACTAGTTGGGAAGCGAATTTACTTGTCTCATACTAGACCTGACATAGCATATGCTGTCAATGTTGTGAGCCAATTTATGCATGACCCAAAAAAACCGCATATGGATGCTGTTGAATGAATATTGTGGTACTTAAAATCTGCTCCAGAAAAAGGTTTGTTATTCTCAAACCATGGACATCTCAAAGTTGAAGGCTATACTGACGTTGATTGGGCTGAATCAGCAGATGATAGAAGGTCTACCGCGGGCTACTTCACTTTTGTGGGAGGAAATCTAGTAACTTGGAGGAATAAAAAACAACAAGTAGTTGCTAGATCAAGTGCAGAATCAGAGTTCCGAGGGATGGCAGTAGGAATATGTGAACTGTTATGGATTAAAAATCTTTTGAAGGATCTTGGATATGAACAAAAGGATGCGATGAAGCTTTACCGTGAAATCCCCACTCAGTCAGTGCATTTCTGAGCCTGTCGAACCATACCCTTGGGGCCTGTTTTAAGCCATAAATTGCTTTGGTTAGCTTGCAAATGTAATTGGGCTTGGCTGGATCAGTAAATCCCTCTGGTTGATGCATAAACACTGTTTCCTTGAGATAGCCATTCAAGAATGCATTGTTGATATCCATCTGCCTTATCTCCCAGTCAAAGTTAACTGCTATTGTCACTATAATTCTCACTGCACTGGCTTTAATCACAGGGCTGAAAGTTTCATCATAATCTAGCCCAGCAGCCTGTTGAAACCCCTTGGCAGCTAGTTTAGCCTTCCTCCTTTCAAATGTACCATCAGCTTTATATTTTGTCTTGAACACCCACTTTGAGTCAATAACATGTTCTTGGCCCTGAAAGGGAACTAGAGACCAAGTTCCATTGGAAATTAAGGCTTGAAACTCACTTTCCATTGCCTTTTTCCATTCTGGTCTTTTGAGAGCCTCATCAACTGAGTCAGGTTCTTTTTCTTCTGATTGTTTCTCTGCTGTTCCAACATAAGGAGCTTTAGGCTTGTGAATACCTGATTTGCTTCTTGTACACATTCCATGAGTGCTGGTTGGCTGCATTGGACTGCTGTTTGGTTCTGCTTCACTGTCTACCTCATTCCTGCATTGGACTGCTGTTTCAGTTTCTGCTCTAGTGGGAGAAATAGTTTGCTCTTCCGCCACAAATTGACTCTGATCTGAATTGGAGCTGGCAGATGATGTGTGAGTTGGTTGTGAGCTCACAGGTGATGTGTGTGGACTGTTGTTCTGCTGAGAGCTGCTGCTACTGTCTTCCGGAATAATTTCCTGATGACCTCTTTGTTCACCTGCTGATGTTAGTGGGTGGAAGAAAGCAGCTGGTTTGGTCACAGTTTCTACACATTTCTTGGTGTTAAAAAAGCCATCACAGAATGGAAAATGATTCTCATTAAAGATTACATGTCTGGATACAAAGATTCTTCCATTTGAATTTAGACACTTGTACCCCTTGTGTGAGCTACTATACCCGAGGAATACACACTTTGTGGTGTGATACTGTCATATATGCTTGTTATATGGCCTAACGCATGGATAGCAAGCACAACCAAATGGTTTCAATGCATTGTAGTCTGGTTCCCTTTCAAATAGCAGAGAATAAGGACTGTGATTGTTAATTGTGGAGCTAGGTAACCTGTTTATTAGAAACACAGCAGTTGAGAAAGCTTCCCACCAAAAATGTAGTGGCATTTTAGCTTGTGCAAGAATTGTTAGACCTAGCTCAACAATGTGTCTATGCTTTCTCTGGGCCCTTCCATTTTGTTGGGAGGTATATGGACATGACATTCTAAGTTGAACCATCCTTAAGTCTCCCTCTTAGCAAGACTGTCCCTGTGGTATTGTCCTTCACAAAATGTGTTGCATCAAATTCAACAATAATATCATTCTAAGTTGAACCATACTGGTTGTTTGCTTGAAAAACGGCCTCTTCCTCTGCCTCCTCTTGAACCTCTTTGATTTGAGCCTCTCTAGCCTCCTCGATTGTGAGTCATGTTTCCTTTCTATCACCACCAGACCAATAGTTGTTATAATAGCGAAGCATATATGATATATCAAGAAGTTTGCTAGGTATGCTTTTAAGGCTTCACATTTTAGGACATCAAAATTAAAAGAAAAATTTGCAGGCTGCGTCTACAGTAATTTGCGCCTGCGTTTCCTGTAATTTGCAGGTTGCGTCTTGTGAGATGTATAAAGTCATCATTAACCGGTAATAACAGAGGACTTGCCAACACAATTTCACGTTGATGTTCACATCTTAATTATGACTAAATTCTAAAAATACCAACTATTACTATAACGAGAAAATCGCAAATTATCAGTTTCAGATATAATATAGGCATGTCGAAAAGGACCATCTTTGGAACTGATTTCTTGTAAGAGTTGAGTGTAATTCGTGAATTATAACTGAAATCCAGTTTAAACTTAATGAGTCATGTTTCCTTTGTTGTGAATTCTTGAAGCAAAGTTTGCAGATGAATTGAGTGAGAGAATGGAGAAATTGTTCAGCTGCTCAAGCCTATTGTCAAAGGCCAAAAGTTGTGCCTGCAGGTCAACCCAAGTTAGGTCTTCTTTGTTGGACAACTGTACTACTATGGCATTGTAGTCAGCATCCAATCCAGCCAAAGTCTAAATGATCAAGTCAGCTTGAGATTGTCTGCAAGTGACTTCATTTTTATCAGATATTCATCCATCTACATAGATCCTTTCCGGGTGCTGCGGAACTCAGTTTTGAGTAGGGTGACTCGAGGTTTTGTGTGAGCACCGGCTAAACTTTGAGTTTCTTCCCAGAGTTCCTTTGAGGTCTCACAATGTAGCAGCTGTGTTGCAATGTCATCTGTCATCGAATCGAAGAGCCATCCTAGGAGTTGCTGATCATTGGCTATCCATTCTTCGTATGCAAGATTTATCATTTTGTTGGATCCTTCAGTGATATACTTCTCAGGACACTTCTTTGTCCCTAGGATATAACCATCAATGTCTGCTCCCTCGAATCATAGGTAGAGCAAGGGATTTCCATAACAGGAAATTGCCTCTGTCCGGCTTGACAGAGCAAAGAGAGGTGAGGGCTGATGTCTTTTGTGATGAGTTGCTACAGCTCTCCATTTGTGGATCGATATTAGGTGCTGGTAGGGCTTGTGGTGCTCTGATACCAAACTTAGAAAATACAAGAGGATCAGAAGGGAATAATTTTCTTCAGTATATTTGATTGAGTGCATCACATATAAATATACAACAAGAGATAAGGATCACAAGCTAACTTCCTAGGTAAGTGCTAGAGATCAGATTAGAATGAGATCCTATCTGTTACAAGTTTTGAATTCAAAACCTTAACAACATAATCTGATAACTATCTAATCAGAGAACAATAACCAGAATTTCTACTATTTAGGTAACAGAACATGATCATTCTTTAACGATTCCTACTCTTCTTGAGGATGTAAGTAAGGTGCTTGTGTATGCTGGAGAAGATGTGATATGCCTTTTGGCTTGGTAAGCCTATGTAGGCTGCTCAATTAATCTTGAAAAAACTGCTTATGTTAAAAAATTTAATATCAGCTAGCAACTTAGCATTCTTAATGTGCTTCTCATTGAGCAGGGAATTCAAGGTGGGTTCATGCCATGGACTGGTCAGGTCAGAAAGAGTTGTTTCTACGCTAATTGTGTCTTAATTATCATAATATAGTTAATATGTGTCTAAATTTGCTTTTATCTTTTAATCAATAATATAATATTATTCCTTTATTTATCAAAATTACCAAAATTATTAAATTTTAAATATATTTCCCTTTAAATGAAAACTAATCCGTGCATCTCACTCGTGCATCATACGGCTAACATCCACTTGTAGATAAACATTTTCTATCACCACCGGACCAATAGTTGTTATCAATATTTGATATATCAAGAAGTTTGCTGGGTATGCTTTTAAGGCTTCACATTTTAGGACATCAAAATTAAAAGAAAATTCACCAAGAGGTTTGGTTATCATAATAAGGAAATTGATTCCTTGAAATCACTTTTTGATTGTTGGGAGATCATGACCGTTGAGTAAATATTAAGTAGGATAAATATATTAAAGTAAAAATGGATGAATGAGATTCTGACCATAGATTAAGATAAATACGTGAATTTTGTAAATGCAGTGGATCCGGATCGATGATAATAGTTGGTTTCACTTTTACCAATTGACTTAAACACACTAACTGTAGATGCTGATATGGAGGACTATTGATTTGAATACGCTGGTGAGGAGCAAGACATTGATATTGAGAATCAATATTACAATTCCAAAGGTATTTTCAATTATGAATTGGGGGAAAGTTGGTTTATTTTTGGGATTTTAATGTTAAAGTCCTAGAAATTAGGTTGTGTCGCAAACTCATTAGTTCAAGTTGGTGTTGTATCATTATTTTTTATTTTCAAAAAAAAAATATATTTGATTGCACTTTTTTATGATAAGCATCATGGTTGGGGTTACCAATTTGATTTGCTCTTAGTTGATTTAGATGAGAGGAATATTATTTGAAAATCTATTTTGGGATACCTATAGTAGATATCAATTTTGAGTAATTTTTTTTTTTTGTAACTTCAATTGCAAATTTAGAATATATTCAAGTTTTACTCATTTAACATGTAGATGTCTATTATAAGTGTTTCAAAATGTCAAATAACATTCTTCTTTACATTATATCATGCTATACTTTTGCATGTGCTGCTCGACTGGCTAGCTATCTATGTTTTGGGCTATGGCCTTCTAGCGGTAGCCCTTTAAGTTTTTTTTGGTGGCTTCTTGTCATGTTAAATGGGGGAGTTGCTTTTAGCGGCCCTCGTTTTTTTAATACAACCTCTTTCTTTTCTTCAAATTTTTTTCTATCCAAAATACGCTTCCTCTTTTTTAATATAATTTTCATAAACCCTTTTCACAATTCCCCACCACCATATCTTCACTGTTTTCTTCCCTAAACCCTTTTATTATTATTTTCCTATTTTCCCTCATTCAATTCAATTAAATGCATTTCATTCAATTTTATCCATTGAATTCAATTCAGTATTCAATTTTCAGTTCATCGATTCATTATTTAATCAGGCTCGTAAATCGTATACCAATTATGCATTGCGGTGTCGAAAAAATTTCCATATCGTTGTGTCCTTTTGTGTGTTTGCGCCCTTTTGTATAATTATGCACTAAGAGTCTAAAAGCAATAACAATAAGGTTGCGTTCACGAAATCCATTTTGCGTTGCAGTCTGGAATCAATTTATTGTGTGTTTGTTTGTGTCCTGAGTCTAAAAGCATGTTATTATACTGTCAGAAATTGAACAAAAAATATATTCCAACTATCTAGGATTTTCTGCCATATAGTTTCAAGAACATTTTAAACAAAAAGAGAAATCATTTCATTGATTTTTTTTTTTTGTCTTTTTAAAATTATATGAATCTTAAATTATTATGGTGGTCGGTTCGTGAATGGTATTAAGAAGAGGGTGGAGAGAAAAATCTGAAAATAAAAGAAAGAGATAGTTCCAAAAATGATAATAGGTATTTTGGGTAGAAAATAATTAAAAAAGGGGGGAGGATTATATTAGAAAAAATAGAGAGCAACTCTCTTAAATGGGTTGTACATCATTTTTAGCCCAAGATGCAATAAAACTTGGTTCGGCTTCACTAGAAAAGCCTTCAAAGGAATTTGGCCTTATTTCAAGCTGACACGGGTAGTACAACATTTCTAGATTCATGGCTATAATCCTCTCTTAGTCTCATTAATCATTTGCTTTTAATGATTTTTAAAATCATTGGCTTGTTGTCATTTGCATTTCTCTCACTACTTATCAAAAGCAAGTTAGTTAAATCTTAAACATAGTTTTTGAAATGCTTTTTTTCCTCTTCTTTTTTCATTGCTCTTTATGTTAACTTGGTAATTTTGTATATTGTAATACATTTCTTATGTAAAAGATAATTTGGAACACACTGCCTCCAGCACCTTCTCTAACAGTATGCTCCTCTGCCTTCTCTTTTTTTTTATCTTGAATAAGGCTGGATGGCTTTCTTTGAATTTTGCTTCTCTTTCTTTTCCTTAATAAATTTTGTTGTAGGACAAAAGAAATGTGACAAGTGCTTTCCATACAAGCCTCCAGGATTCATAATTATCAAGTCTACAGATCACGTCTTCTGAAAATGGTAGGTCAGTTGCTTCCCAACTATGGATGTTATTTAAGTTTCAATCTTGCATGAGTTTGCAATTTAAAGATCTATTTTCTTTAAATTTGTTTAGTTGATACTGGTGAGAAAAGTACTATTGGATTGTTTTTGGGAATGGCAGTGATATGGATAAAGATTAGGATTATTTTATCCTTTTAAGATTAGGATTATGTTATCTTTTTAAATTTCTGTTAATTAGGATTGCTGATTAGGATTAGGACTACTTTATCTATTTTAAATTTGAATTTAAACTTTCTTTATCTAGATAAGATTTTGCATAACATAATCGTTATTAGTAGTAGAGTTTGATTGGTATAGTATCAGCTAATAAATACTGTAACAACTTAAATTTCAATTTATGCATTAGTTTTACCTTTTTCGATATAACCGATGTTGTTATGCTATTATTAGATGCTGAAGTGGCTTTTAGGTAGTGGAAAGTTTGATACAGCTTTTCCCTCTGGTGCGCAAATGTAATTACCTATGCTATAAGCATAGCTTCAGGAATGAAAAAAGCATACTGAATATTCATACAACAATTTCCTTCTTCACCTTTAATTCTTGAAACTCTCTTCCTTTCCCTTGTACTTCGAAGTTTATTCCTAAATTTAAACTTCCTAAACATTGGAATCAATATGCTCAGAGTTCACTCTCCCTGAATATTCAAATCCATCCCAACTAGTATCAAAGCCTCTCCTAGAGGTCATCAATGCAGACGCAACTCGAACTCAACACTCAATCCAAGAGGTGGAACAAATCCTGACAAAGAAATCAATGACAACAATGCTGAAATGCAAGTGAAGCTAGACCACGTTACTGCTTGTTTATCGGAGCTCAGAACCATGTTCAGTACTCAATCTAGTCAGCATTAAGGTGAAGGAACTTCAGCTAACAATTTGGGCATGCCCCAAAATGGAGTTCCGGAAGGAGGATAGTGGGGTACTAAGTTCTATCCTAGGCAGGGAAGCTCATCTCAAAACCACTACTCCACTTGATTTTCAAAAAATTGAGTTCCCAAAATTTGATGGAACGAAAATCAGAGAATAGTTGTACAAATGTGAGCAATTCTTCTTCCTGGATAACACTCCACCAGAATTCAAGGTGAGGTTAGCTTCCATCCATGTAGAGAATAGTGCCTTGCAATGGCATTTGAACTATATGATATCTAAATTTAATATTTATCCTGATTAGCCCCAATACATTTCTGATATTTCTGTGAGATTTGGGGAGACTTTTGAGGATCCATTATCAAACCTAATTCAGGTGAAGCAAATTGATAAGGTGCAGACTTACATTGATGAATTTGAATTAGCCTTGAATTAAGTGACCTTACCCCTAGAACACTCCCTTAGTATTTTCCTAGCTGGCCTAGAGCATAGGACCCAAATGCAAGTGAGGATGTTCAATCACACTTCCTCGCACATGCTGCTAACCTTGCCAAATTATATGAAGCCTCAAATATAAACCTACACACCAAAAAGAACTAAAACCAAACATATACACCCAGCCATAAGCCTGCTACGACAACAAACAAAAACACCTACAACAGTACCTCACCTTACCCGAGCCAAACAACCAAACCAATTTTAAGCAAAACACCTAGAACCTATAATGCAGCTGAAATGGCCGATAGAAGGGCAATGTGCTTATGTATGTTTTGTGATGAACAATTTACCCCGAGTGACCAATTAAAGCATAAGAAATCTCAATTGCTTTTAATGGAACTGGATGATGATGATGAACCAGTGGATGAGGAAATAGAAGTAATAGAAGAAAGAGAAAATATGATGGTGCACTCTAATATTGGTGAAAGACCATAATTGTCTATGAATGCATTATGTGGAGCATCTAACTACTAAAATATGAGGGTTTTTGTACAACAAGAAATTGATGCAAATCCTAATTGATAGTGGTAGTACTCATAATTTATTAGATTTGGAATTGGCCAAGAAACTAGGATGCAAATTGGACGCCATAACACCCATTTCTGTAACTGTGGCTGATGGCTCTAGAATTAATGCCCCTTATGTCTGCAAGAACTTCACTTGGCAACTCCAACAGACCAAATTTACCTTTGATATGATGGTGCTTCCATTAGGCTGTTGTGATTTGGTGTGTTAGGCATGTAGTGGCTGACAACTCTTGGCCCAATCATATGGGATTTCACTAAAATTCAAATGAAATTCTCCATTGATGGCAAGAGGTTTGTGTTAAGATGAGCTAAACCTCAAATTATTAACCCGACCATCAACAAAACATTCACTCAAGCTGTCCAGCAAGGAGCTCCGTTATGTTTTTTACAAATGCATAAGGTCCCTAATCCTTTTACGGTCCCTATTTGCAGTCTCAATGCTGATGAAGTCTTCAATCCCACAATTCCACGAGTCATTGAATGCTTGCTCACAGAGTTTGATGAGAGCTTTGCTAAGCCAAAACAGCTAACTCCATGTAGACTAGGATTTGATCATAGGATTTCTCTTAAGGATGGTTCTATCCCATTTAATTTAAGACCATATAGGTACTCAATTATTCAAAAAGATATTATTGATAAACTAGTGGATGAAATGTTTCAGCAGAGCATAATTCAGTACAGTAACAACCCTTATGCTTCTCCTGTTATTGTGGTTAGAAAGAAAGATGGTTCTTGGAGGCTATGTGTTGACTACAGAAGGTTAAACCAACAGACTGTTAAAGACAGGTTCCCAATATCTTTGATAGAAGATTTGATGGATGAACTTGGTGGATCAGCAGTGTATTCCAACTTAGACTTGTGGTCAGGTTATCGTCAAGTGAGAATGGTTCAAGGGGGAAGAGTACAAAATTGCATTCAAAACACATGTTTGCCATTTTGAATATCTGTCATGCTATTTAGTTTGACAAATGCCCCAGCCTCTTTCCAATCATTGATGAATCGTATTTTTCACCCTTTCCTGAGAAGTTTTGTGACAATATTCTTTGATGACATCCTTATATATAGTCTTTCTCTTGATGATCATGTTACACAGCTTAGGTCTGTTTTCCAACTCATCAAAGAACACAGTTTGTATCTCAAGAAAAGTAAGTGCAGTTTTGCCACATCAAGAGTGGAGTATGTTGGTCACTCTATTTCCAATCAAGGAGTAGCAATTGATCCTGCTAAAGTACAAGTTGTGGCAGATTGGACACAACCTACAAACATCAAGCAACTTAGAGGATTTTTGGGATTAGCAGGGTAATATGCTTAGAAAAGACTGCTTCAATTGGGATCCTACATCTACTGCTACCTTTTCTGCCCTTAAGAAAGCTTTGGTGACAGCTCCAATATTAGCGCTTCCTATTTTCTGCAAGACCTTTGTGGTGGAAACCGATGCCTCAGGTGCTGGCATAGGGGCAATTTTGATGCATGATAAGCACCTAATTGCTTACATTAGCAAATCATTGGGCCTCAAGCAACAGGCCATGTCCATTTATGAAAGAGAATAGTTGGTTATAGCGTATGCAGTACAAAAATGGCGAGCTTATTCATCTCATGGCCACTTTGTGATAAGGACTGGTCAAAAGTGTATAAAATTCTTGTTGGAGCAAAGGTTGAGTACACCTTTCCAACAAGTACGGATGGCCAATTTGATGGGGTTCGATTTTGAAATCCACTACAAAGAAGGAATGTCCAATGTCGCAGCAGATGCCTTGAGCCAAAAACATGGTGCCGAGCTTTTGCCTATTCTGCTCAATAATGCTGGACCAGAAATGGTTATATGGCTCACCAATAGGAGGGCATTCAGGAAGAGACATCACTGTAGCTAGGATCAGGTCCTTGTTCTTTTGGAAAGGAATGCTTAAGGACATTCAACACCATGTCAGACATTGTGATATGTGTCAAAGGTGTAAACCTGATTTGGCTGCCTTTCCTTAACTATTACAACCTCTAACTATTCCTAGTAGGGTGTGGGAAGACGTTAGTATGGACTTCATGGAGGGACTCCCAGCTTCACATGGCAAGCAGGTTATTTTTGTGGTTGTAGACAGACTTAGCAAGTATGCACATTTCATTGCTTTGTCTCATCCATATACTGCCATGGATGTTGCTGAAGTATTCATGGATCACATTTTAAAGCTACATGGCCTACCGGGGACTATAGTTAGTGACAGGGATCGCATATTTCTGAGCAAATTTTGGAATGGGTTATTCCAATTGCAAGGAGTTTCCTTACATAAATCCATTGCCTACCATCCACAAATTGATGGCCAAATTGAAATTGTGAATAAATGCCTAGAAATTTATCTGAGATGCATATGTTCTGAGAAACCAACTTCTTGGTCCAAGTGGTTCACATTGGCTGAGTGGTGGGACAATACTAACTACCATTCTTCCATTCACACCATCCCTTATGAGGTAGTTTATTGTCAAGCACCACCTATACATCTCCCCTACCTCCATGGGGAAACATCTATCCCTACTTTGGACAGATCCTTGACTGCTAGAGAACAAGTAATTCTCTTACTGAAGTTTCACCTCCTAGAGCTCAAAATCATATGGCACAGCAAGCTGACAAGCAGTGGTAGAAAATTCAACATTGGTGACTTTGTCTACCTAAAATTGCAACCTTATAAACAGTTCTCCCACAAATATCATCATGCTCATAAACTGTTACCTAAGTTCTATGGTCCTTTTCGGGTTTTGGACAAAATTAGGGTTGTTGCATATCAGTTAGAGTTACCTCCTTCGTCTAAATTCCACAATGTACTTCATGTTTCTCAATTGAAGCTTTGCAAGGAGCCCAATTCAGTCGCTATTCACCTTTTACCAACTACAGATCAGACTAAAAGGGAACCCGAAACTATTTTAGACAGGAAAATGATCAAAAGAGGGAAGATTGCTGCTACTAAAGTGTTGAGTGAAATGGAAGAATCTACCCCATGATCAGGCTACTTGAGAGTTTTACTATGATCTCCAAAAGCAGTTTGCTAATTTTCCCCATTGAGGACAAGGTGTTTCTTGAAGTGAAGGGTATTGCTACAATATTTCAGCTAATAAACACTATAACAACTTAATTTTCCATTTCTGCTTTAGTTTTACCTTTTTTGGTATAACTGATGTTATTAAGGGTAGTATGGTTATTTTAGTTATGCTATTATTAGACGTTGATGTGGCTTGTAGGTAGTGGGAAGTTTGTTACAACTTTTCCCTCTGGTGTGCAAATGTAACTACGTATGCTATAAGCATAGCTTCAGGAATGAAAAGGCATACTGAATATTCATACAACAATTTCCTTATCCACCTTCAAGTCCTGAAACTCTCTTCCTCTCCCTTGTTCTTTGAAGTTTATTCCTAAATTTAAACTTCCTGAGCATTGGAATCAATATTCTCAGAGTTCAATCTCCCTGAATATTCAAATCCACCCCATTGATTAGGATTAGGATTCTCTTCATTATCTATAGCCTTTAAAAAGGCAAACTGCTATTGGAATAAACAAGCAAAAAATCATTTTAAGAAAAATCTGTATTAGTCTAGGAGGGGCTCTGTCAAGGACTAGTTAGCTTCTTACTTTCACCATAGGTCGAAATAAAAATTTTACTGCGTCTAGACCAATGACTCGATCCCACGCGTTTCATAACATGCAGATCCTTGTACAAGGTAATTAATTTCTTACTACTTAATCAACACAATGATGGGAGTTGTACTTGCAATGGGAACTTGATATTAGGAAAACATCACACCATATTTTAAATTTTAAGTTAAAAAAGAGGAACTCATAGTTTAACTTATTTCTTTTGCTTATCAATTAGTGTGGGATTGATTCTGTTCATAAATTTAAAAATGGTTGTGCTTCTGTGGAGGTAAGTGTTGATATTTATGTAAATAATATATTTTGATTATAGGAATATTAGGTAATTAGGATAGCCATATATTATGCTACTATGTAATAATTGTAATTATCACCTTGATTGTATGTTGATTTGTTCAAAGCACTATATAATAAAGTCTTCGCTATGTAGTTAAAACACACAGGTTAAATCATATGTCTCTTGTTATTCTCTCCTTTCAGCATAGTATCTAGAGCCTAACAAGAGGCAACCCTAATCTGTTCCTACCTGGTGGACCTACTGCCCATCAGTGAAAAATATTTTTCTACAAAACCGTGTCTTCTTTCCGGTTTTGCACTCTTTGGTGGCCGTGTTCTCTTTCCGGCATTCCATCCAGACTAGCCTACCACTGTTAGTGACTGGCCGCCGCCAGCCACCGTCCAACGCCATTTCCGGCCGCCGACCCCATCAACATTATCGTCAGTCGTCGATCTGTCCAACCATCCAAAAACCGCTGCCGTCCTCCGCCTGACGCTCCCACACACGCGTTTCTCTCTCTTTGCGCGCATTAACACGCACATCTTCATGCTGCGCGTGACGGCGCGTCCGACACCGTTCTGGCGCTATTTCCTGTGCTTGAATTGCCAGCTCCTCCTCTTTTTGGATCTACCACCGCCTTCTTCAACGGACCTCTGTTTGTCAACGTCCTTGTGTGTTGACACTCCTGCCAAGGAACTTGAGCAGCATAGTAGCTTCTTCATGTTGTTGGCCATATACGGTTTGCCTACAGAGTAATTAACCATCCACGATCAGATTTTGGGTTCTCCTAATGTCCCATCTCTGAACATGACTTGGTCCACTTTGCTTTGGGTCCCAGCCAAATCATTAGCTAGTTATGGGCTCCCTTCTTCTCCTAGCTTTGAGCTACCTCCTACTCCCGTTGATGCTTCTGCTCTTGTCTCTCAGGGCAATGGTCGTGGTCACAGTCAGGGTGGTCATTCTGGTAGATATCGCCCAAAGTGCGATCACTGTCACCGCTTGGGCCACACTATTGACAGATGTTGGACTTTACATGCCCGCCCTCCTCGCACTACGAATGTTGAACAGGTTGAGCCCCATCTGAGTCACCCATTCATCCTATTGTATCGCCCATTGCCTACTCAGAGTTTCTTAAGTGGTTTAAAGAACGTCAGGGTACTGGGTCTACTACCTCTGTTGCTCATACTGGTAATTCCTTTGCTTGTCTTTCTCAGTTGTCCCCAGGTCCTTGGGTCCTCGATTTTGGTGCCACCGATCATATCTCTGGTAATAAAACTCTTTTTCCATTCTTTCTACATCTGGTTTTTTGCCCACGGTTACCTTGGCTAATGATTCTAAAACACATTCCCAGGGGGTTGGCACTGTCCATCCCTTCCCTTCCGTCTCTGTTGATAATGTAATTTATGTCCCGGGTTCCTCATTTAATTTGCTTTCCATTAGTTGCTTGACCCGTTCCTTTGATTGCACTATTTTATTCACTAAAGATTTTGTTTTCCTGCAAGACCGGAGTTCGGGATGGATGATTGGCGCCAGATGTGAGCTCAATGGCTTGTACCAGCTTTCACCTCCTTCCCGGGTTTGTGCTATCAAGGAATTCCCTCTTCTCACTCATGCTCAGTTGGGACATCCTAGCCTTGCCAAACTCCAGAAGTTAGTGCCGAGTCTAGCTAAACTTACTTCTTTGTCTTGTGAGTCGTGTTAATTAGGAAAGCATACTCGTAGTTCTTTTCCCAGTCTTGTCTTTAACCGAGCTACGTCTTCGTTTTCTTTAGTGCATTTTGATGTTTGGGGTCCTAGTCGGATTGTGTCCACCATAAAATAAAAATATTTTATTACTTTTATTGATGATTTCTCGCGTTGTACTTGGATATTTTTGATGGAAAACCGTTCTGAGTTATTTTCTATATTTCAACAATTTTACTCTGAAATTAAAAATCAATTTGGTATTCCTATTTGTACTTAACATAGTGATAATGTAACACCCCGATTTTTCAAGCTTTTGAGCTTTTTGTGTTAATTAAACAGTAATTATTGGTTTGCATTTTATTGGAGGGTCTAGAGAGTTAAATAAAATAATCCGAGACCATAGTCACGCTCTACGCTATCATAGGAAGCTATGGTTAAATTTTGGTCGAAAACTCAAACGGATCCCGATCTGCGTTTTACACTTACAGTATGATTTTACTGCTCAAACGACCTATTTTTGACTTGTGAACAAAACAGTTAGGTTTTAAATAAAATTGCGAACAATATCGGCGATTTTGAAAAAAATTCAAAATCAATAAGTTCACATGACTTTTTTGGTCATAAAACCTAAATCGGGTGGACAACGGAGCTGAATACAGAATTTATCGGGACTCGCTACGGATAAGGTTGAAGGCATCTCACCTTATCATCATCATCATTACATCAAAAAAAAATATCTAGATATTTATAGGACTTTGAGTGAAATTACCAAAATACCCTTTCATTTAATTACAAGATTGCCATTGTAGCAAAATTTAAATATCTCACCTTCACTCACACTTGGCCTTTCGGCCAAGTCTTTCATCTCACCCATCTCACTTCTTATCACCATTTCTCATCTTCTTCAAGCTTTTCTTCATAGATCTTCAAGCTTTTGAGTGGTTTTTGGTGTTTTCTTCACAAGCTTTGTCATCTAGGAGTTGCCGACGAGTAATCGGACGAGAAATCGGGCCACTTTCGGACCGATCGGACAACTTTACGCTTGTCAGGAACTTCAAGAGGTAAGGGGGGAAATGCCCGAGGGATTTTCCTGATGACTGCATGTCATCATATTTGATATGGATGTATGTAATTAAGTTGTGTGGTGATTGATTTATTTACTTTTGGCAATTATTTGATTTGTTGATAATTGTTGGCTAATATGTGTTATAGTAGTTGAATATGCAATTTAACTGTATTATCTGCTGTAAACATATTATGATGTTGATTGTTGATTGGGAAGCTTGACAATAGTCAGTGCTCAGTTAATAAACAGGGATAAAAGCCTTAAAAAGCTTCGAATTAAATGCCAAAGATTTATTTGGGAAACGTTGGGTATTTCCAACAACGCTGTTTTTCTAAAGGAAAAAGTGAATCCAAGAGCAATTTGTGAAAAATGTAACATTAAGAGGAAAAAGTCAAGTTTTTGGAACTTAGGACGTTTTAACTCTAAAACGATGTTTAATTCAGAAAAGATTACGGAAAACGTTTTCGAAAAATAAAAATGCTGTTCTGGACGACGTTTTTTGTCTCAGCTGTTTCCTTTCAAAAGTTGGTTTTTGGGAAAAGACTTTCAATAAAAGTTAAGCTTTACCATAATTCGACGGTTTTCAAACCATTTTCAGATAGAAAAGTTTTTCTGTAAAATGAGTTTTCCCAACAGTGTAATATCCAACAACTTGGATGAGTTGCGGAGTTTTCGTTTTGGATTTGTGTTTCACAGAACGAAAAACGGTGATAAACGATGAAAACGTGAACCTAGCATACGAGACGTCAGGATGTCAGTGTTCTGTAAAAATAGCACCAGAAGTCGTGCAATGATGTTATGGACTGTGTGCCCTATGGACTATGTGTCCTCCTCTTATTATGGGGAAACGTCCTCTTGTTATGAGGGAACGTGATTAAAGGTGAATGATGTTTTCTATTACCACGGACCCTGGGCTGGAGCATCGGTCTAGGGTTCCGTGATTGAGCACTCAGAAGTTTCGTCCTGTGTTAACGGTGAAAGGTTTTAAAACAGTGTAAATTATGAATAGTCGGGAGCCTTGAGCAACGACAACGAAAGAACGAACACAAAGAAAAGTGGCAAGACTTGAAACGTTTTTATCATGCATTTGTTTTTAGGCAGACGTGCCATCTGGATGGGGGACCTTGATGGCAAGGAACCCTGTGATGACTTTAAGTCATAGCGTAACATTGTACCTTGATGGACAATGATGTATATACGACTGACGAATATTGTGCCTTGAGTTGGACAATATAGTGTGACCATTTACGATTTATCAAATACCGCTGAATGTAATTCATGTGTATGTTCATTTTGCGAATGCCATGTGAAAATACTTGATGGAATGGATTGTCAAGAAAAGGTTATGAATCTTTGGATAGGCCGACCGGGGAGCGGGAGGCTCCGGTATATAAATATCACCGTTGGGGACGAGGGGACCCCATTAGGTACCCCGGGCGTTAGGAGGGACGTTGATGGCCGGAGGGGGCAGTATCTCTGGGGTAGAAATTTAAAACTGTCGAGATGAGGTACCTTAGTGAACAACCCAAATTGGAACCCCAAAGACTCGATATATTAGTATATATGATCTGTATCCCCGTATGAGTGGGACATGGTTTATGAGAAAAGGAAAGTTAGTGCAAGGCATTCCACAAATACTTTGTCGAGGGCCAAGATGTCCACATGTAATGTGGTTTGTTATATAAGCATAATTGTTTATTGATGGTCATAATAATGGTTTACAAAGTTATTTGTGTGTGGGATTATAAATTGCTTGTATGACTGTTTATTATAGTTTCTTACTTACTTTTGCATGATTTGATGTGTTTGGGGGTTTCTCCCTCACTGAGTCATTGGACTTACCCCACGTTTAGTGTAACACCCGGGGCTGACAAAGGCGGAGAGTAATCGCTGGTGCATGAGGCACGGATAAGGAGCGGCTCCTGGCAGGCTTTTGGGCGGATGGATACATGAATGAACCGAATTCACATCAGAATGAGAGGAATCTTGAGGCTGTGCAGGTATGGGACTGTAGAGTTGAAGGAAGGCTTATAAGAATTGATTGGTACTACCTAAGAACTCTATAGTTAAGAACTCCATAGTTAAGCGCGCTTGACTTGGAGTAATTATGGGATGGGTGTCCTTCTGGGAAGTTTCCCAAAAAGCGTGTGAGTGAGGACAAAGCACGCTGAAAAGACTCGTGTTGGTTTGTGGGTACAGTTGGCAATCTTGAAAAGCAGTCCGGGCCGTTGCATTTAACATTTTAGCTGTAGTTATCGGCGAAGTCACCGGGAGCCTTGGATGCCATGTGGAGCATTTTTGGGATGGGTTGCACCCATGGTCTTGTGTTGTTTTAGTTTAGCAGGGCTTTGTAAACTTTGTTTCTTTGAGTAGTTGTTACTCTGATGTACGTAAATTCATTATGTTGTTGTAATTAATGAATGTATTGTTTACTTTGAATGAAACGAATTTTTGTATGCTCGAAAGGCTGCGAAAAGGAAAGTTATGTCTTTCTCTTTCGGCCGGTCATGGCTGTGAAATTCGGGTCATGACAAAGTTGATATCAGAGCCAAGTTACAAAGTCCTGAAAGAGGAATTAAGTGATGATAATATTTGTGCTTGTATCTCGAACCCGGACGAGATCTAAGACAAAGGTAGCCATGGCTCGTCAAACATATTCACGACCTATTGCGGTCTTATTTGTATGTTGAGTCTAGACTGTGAGCTGAAGTTTTTTTTTTTTCTGGAGTCAGACATTTACGTAATCATAAATGTGATAATGCTGCGTGAACTGGGAGTTCATAGGCTAATAAAAATATATTTATATCGGATTTGAGGGGAGCTTATGGAGCCTCTAGGCAACCAAAAGCTGATCGTTCTTCAAGTGGCTGATTTGAGATGGATTTGCAGAGTATATATGTAGGACCTTAAATAGGTCACCAATTTCATAAACTTCTATAAAATGATTTGATTCAAAATGAAGGATTAAAAAAGGATGAGTGCAAATACTATGGTTATAGTTATAAATAAAATTATGAATTTGGGTTAATGTTAGATGTCTGTGAAAAGTGAATTGATTCATGTTATGGTGTATTATGTGGTATTGACGTCCTACTCTGGTTTGCTTATCTATTCTTTCTTTTTTTACTTGCTCGTGTTATATGCTTTAGTTTTTTTTTTTTTTTTTTGGGTACAGGTGTTATATGCTTTAGTGTATCAAAATGGTTTGAATCTTACATGTATACTTTCATGGATTTAAGGGCCATATGCTAAATACCATTTCTGTCTATGTGCTAGATTTTTTTTTTATCTTAATTTGGTTTTAAGTGCTTTCTTAATTTTTTTTTTATGCTTAACCCCTGGAAAAATAAATAAATAGATAAAGATTACAACTGATTAAGTAGTGTACTCATGAAGATAATGAAAGTATCTGCTTGTAGGATTGATCTGTCATGACTCTGTATCAACATGTTTTAGTCTACTGCTATAAACGAAACTTCATGTATCCCACAGCTTTTATTTAGATATCATTGAATTATATACAATTTCAATAATTCACTAAGGTAGCTCGCACTCTTTATATTATGTATATTTTTTTTTTATTTTTTTTTTGAACTGGGAGCCTATATGCATAAATGTGCACAACCTGTATAGCATTTCGAGTCATTTCAGTAAGTCTGCCTACATTTGTTATTGTTGATTTCAAACATACTTTTTGTAAAACTAGGCATTTCAACTATACCGTTGGTAAAGCTAGTTATTTCAATAACTTTAACTACAATTGGCGCTGAGCTATTTTTTTTTTTTTTCCTTTTTATTTGAGCCTCACAAGTAGCATGAGGTAGCCATGGCTCTTCAAACATATTCACGACCTATTTCGGTCTTAATTTGTTTTTTGTAGAAGTTAGGCTGAGTTAAAAACTTGAGATAATAAATGAATCTATTTTCTATATGATGAGTACAATGGTTTCAAATGCATTAGCGTGAGAAATGACGTTAGTACTACTTGACTCATGATCCCACTATTGTCTTGATTCTTTTGATGAATGGGGAAAAATGGAAAAAAAAAAATGATTATGAGAAAGTAGATTTGAGTGTTCTATTCTGTACCGCAATATCCTATTTGCTGAGACCTTATTCTAGTGTTTCATCAGTAGCTCTATTTGATTCCTTTTCTTCTTGCTCTCCCTGTGTCCATGTATATATATGTTATTACTTGTAATGGGATTAATGAGATGTCCCTATGGCGAATTCATGTTATAATGTGGTATATGTGATAATAGTATGTGATATTGAATATACTGTTGCCTATGAATATTAGTGATGAAGTATTTTGAAATAAATGAACAATGTTTGGTATAAAGAGAAAATTTGTGATATATAGTTTGTTGAAAATGGTTATAGTGATTATGTAACTTTCAGTATTATTATGAAATGATACAAGTAATATTGAGAAAGTAATTATATGAAGGTTTATTAAAATGATACTTCATTTATGATTCATTCTAACTTATGTGTTTGTCTGGTAAACTATTTTGTCTATCCACGAGAATATTACATCATGCGCTTAATCAACTATCTAAGTATCTGTTATAATTGTTGTTAGAGTTCTTGGTATGACTCCTTGGAATTCTTCGAATTCCTTTTAACGGGGGTAGAATGTAATACCCAATAATTTTAATTACAATAATTAAATGATGTCATGTCTGACAAGTTTAAATATTTTTTTTTTGTATAAAGGTTATATGATTTTTTTTATATAAACATGTTTTTAAATAATACAATATGCTATAATCTAAAAATTCTCATCAATTTTCTTTAGATAATTAAATAAGGATTTTAAAATTTCAATAGGGTAGTGCATACCTTGACACATCCTTAATAAGCTAATTAAAATTTAACTAGTAGATTAATGTTATTTTTTTTTTCTTTTTGGATCTTGCCCATAATGCTCTTTTGATGAAGGGTATTATTGTCCAATCCCTTAGATTTTTTTTTAAGAAGGGAGAAGCTTTCCCCCTCCCCCTTTGCCATTTGGCATCAAATTTCTGAACCCTAGAGAGAGGAGACAAGAGGAGAAGCTCCAGTTTGCTTGTAGATTTTGATTTGGGGAAAATAACAAAGGTGTGCATAAATACGTTAATCTGAAAATATTTTCATAAGTATTTTGCAGTTGACGAAATTTGAAATGAATCCCCAGATGATATCTGTGAATAGTTGCTTTCTCCCTGTATATGTTTGGAAATAGGTGTTGTTGCTATTCTTTTTTTTCTTCTCTGTATCTTTTGGTGCGTGCGTGACTGAACTACCAGAGAGGGATTTTTAAATTGGCTACTAAACATGGTTTATTACCTTGTCCAGCATGTACATAGATATCAAGTTGTGGACAAATTTGGAGATGATTGATAAGTAGGTAAGATATCTGCATATCAGTTAATATGAGACCTGAGAAATCTTGGATGAGCACAATAACAATTGTGTCTACTGAAACTCTTTGTCTGCATTATAGTGTAAATCACGCTATTAAATTAGTTCAAGCTAATTTTCTTTATTTTTATTTTTGCATTTCTGAGAATTTACTGGGTTGGAAACAGGGAAATAAAAGCCATTTTTTTTATGATAATTTGAGGGAAGATTTGAGGGATGGCCGCTGGGCAAAATTTTGAAATGCCTTGCCAGCATACATGGGCATATATATTCAATAAATATATTTGAATGAGGGAAGAAATTATATTATATATATATATATATATATATATATATATATATATATATATATATATATATAGGAATAGTAATGTAGATCTCAGATTCGATCTTTCTGAAAAAAAAAAAAAAAAAAAAAGTTTATGGACGGCTCTGCCTCCTTTCTCTTTGTTTATGGAAGGCTTTGCCTCCTATTTTCTTTATTGAGCTTATGATTATTAACTGGTTGGTATACCTCTTAACTAGGTAAGAACCATTTTGCATATATTTGATTTATCTTGTTTGAGCTGTAGCTGTAAGTCCTCGTTATGGTCCATGCTGAAGCAAGATAAGTAAAATATGATGCCCAGGTTGCTTTTGGTTAAGCTTAAGTTATAGCCTTGGTTAAGAATAATAAGTTCATATGCTTTTGTATATGTTTGTATATTTTATGAGAAAATATTCAGAAGGATTTGATTTGGATCTATACTATTAATTCTATGGAACCAAAGGAAGGCAAAGATACCAGACAAATGAAAATTATGTTGTCTCGCTCTTTTTCTAAGCTATCTTTCCGTTCCTCCCAACCCTCTTCTTCATCTCTTCAGGAATCTGAGATTCCTAACAATCCCAGCAGTATCTTCAACGAAGAGATCTGCTTTGAAAACATCAATCAAGATATTGATAATTGGGAAATCCCCAAGATTCCCACAAAAGAACTCTACAAGCCAGATGGAAGATTTTTCCTCCATTCTGACTATGTCATTAAGACAGTAGAGAAAAACATCCCAATCAACCCAGAGAATGAAGAATTTCTTCTTCTCTCTATGGATACAATCAAAAATCACAAAAACAAATATAGGTACCTACACATTGGATGTGTTCAGGTAGCTATTAAACCCTTAATCCGAGAAGGATTAAACGCTTCAATCTTAATGTGCTTAAGAGATATTAGGCATAACAAATTTGAGGATTCACTCTTAGGAACAGTAGAAACTAGCCTAAGTCATGGTCCGATTTATTTCAATTGTTATCCAAATAGAACGTTAAGTTTACAAGATAGAAATATTTTGGATTCTTTATTCTTAAACATCAAAATATGTGGGTTAGACATAAAACATGGATGTATCCCAGCGGCTTTACTTTACAGAATTCAATACAAGGTAATGAATTTTTGTAACTCTAAAGTCCTCAAAACAAAAACAACTGGAGAAACCACTTTGTTTCTCACTGATGTTACAAAGGCCAATATAATTGTGCCTAAAACAATCCTCTGGAAAGACGTAGTCTTACTAGAAAGATGGATTCTGGATAAAGCTACACCAGCTTTGCCCAGGGAATCATCCAACTTCAATCAAATTGTGCAATCTCAATCAGGACAAGTAGAATTAGTCTTTTGATAGGCGAAATTCTTTTAGTTCTTATAGAACACCAAGCATTAGATCTGAAGTTTTCAGGTCTGTACCTTCAAGGCAATCATTCTCTGCCTTATCACAATCATCAAATCAATCCATTAATTTACAGGGTCTAGATACATCATCTAGTATCCCTAGACCAATTTACCAGACTGAAGATGACGTCGGAAAATCAATTCAGTTTCCAACATATTCCTCTCTTAATGCGCCTTTTAATGATGAATTATGAGACCCATTTTGATAAGGAATCCCTAAGAAAGAGCTTTTACTCTGAGGAATGGAAACCTCAACGAGAGTGGTTCTTTAAACATTACAAGGGAATACAAAGAAAAAATATTCAAGATGAATATTACACCTTTCTTAACAATGTTAAGAAAAACATCCAATTCTTTGACTAGTTTCATGTTTATCTGGTCAAACATAATATTGATTATCATTGGAAAATCACATTGACCGAGGACAAGTCAACAAATGTCATTACTGTTTGGCATTTGAAAAATGGTGGGTTAATTAAAGCGGAACTACCCCCAAATACATCTTTCCAACTCCCAGGGATCAAGGATCCTAAGGATGAAACAATTCCAATCATAGCTGCACCTTTCAAAACTAAGGATGTCACTGAACCAGTTTCACATCATGACATCAAAAAATTGATGGAACAAGCCAATTATACCAATAAGTATCTTCAAGTGTTAGGTACTAGGGTTAAATCTGATGTTTCGACTTTACCATCCTCTTCGGGAACCAAAATTGAAGTAGAAAAACAACCCTTGGATAAACCCTTATTCAAACCTTTCAAGGTAACTAGGAAGTTTAAAGAAAGTCTTAAACTCCTTCGTGAGCCAGAAGTAAAAACTGAACCAAAGGTAGACCCTATCAAAAAGGTTGATCAGGGACTACAAAACATTGTGGTGCCAGATTCTCCACAAGATTCTGGACAACAAACCCAAAATACATATGGGCTAAGAAGCAAAGGCCCAACAGGCCAAACTGGTCCAACCATAAATGTCATTGATGAAATTAGCTCAGATAGGGAGTCTGTGGCTTCTTCATCTAAAACAAAAGAGGAACCCCCTTTCAACATCAATCCGGTTTTCTCTAAACCTTGCAAGAAATCCACAAAGCTTTATTACCCTAGAGCAACTCCCCCAGATTTGCTCTTAGAAGAAAAACCCCCAACATTCAAAAGCTTCAATGCCAATAACATCTATGAATGGAATATAGATGATTTACTAGAATACCAAATCATGACCACATTGCAACATATGGCAATGATGGCCACAGCTTATCAAGCTGCCAATGATGCTTCTGAGGAAGTAATCTGTAATATCCTCGTAGCAGGATTTACTGGCCAATTGAAAGGATGGTGGGATCATTCTTTCACTGATGAGCAGAAAGAAGAAGTCTTTACTGCTATCAAAACTGAAGCTGATGGAACACCTATCACAAGTGATGGTGAATCCATACCTGATGCGGTTAATACCTTAATCTTTTCCATTGCGGAACATTTTATTGGAAATACCTCTGCATGGAAAAACAAAACAGCTGATCTTTTAGCCAATCTTAAATGTAGATCCTTATCAGATTTTAGGTGGTATAGAGATACATTCCTAACTAGGGTTTACACCAGAGAAGATTGTCAGGATCGTCTCTGGAAAGAAAAATTTGTAACAGGTCTTCCTACTGCTTTAGGAGACATTGTTAGGGATGTGCTTGCAGCTCATGCCCCTGAGGGAAAAATCCCTTATGACAAATTAACCTATGGTCAACTCATTGCAGTTATCCAAAAAATAGGTACACGACTTTGTCAAGAAGATAGAGTTCGTAATCAATTCCAAAAGGAAAAGGCAGCAAAGAAGGATTTAGGATTATTCTGCCAACAATTCGGGATGCCCCCTTGTCCAAAAGACAAACCAAAGTCCTCCCATAAACACCATCAATCTCACCAAACCAATAAGGTCCATAAACCGAAGTATACCAAGTATACTAGGTACAAAAAGAATACCCCTCCAAGAAAACTCAAGCACGAGTTTAACTCAAAACCTGCAATTGACATTGCAATCCCAAAGAAATCAACCATTTGCTATAGTTGTGGTAAACCAGGACATATTAGCAAATATTGTAGGCTTAAGAAGAAAATCAAAGCCTTAAATCTTGAACCTACAGTTGAGGAACAACTGAACAATCTCCTTATAGAATCTGACGATTCAGATGGATCAAATGGTGATTCTTCTGAAAATCTCAATCAAATTTTAGAAGATGATATCGGAAGCCAAGCTTCTGAGTCTTCTAACGAAATTAATGTCTTAACTAAGGATCAAGATCTCCTTTTTGAAGTCATTAATGCCATTCCTGACCAAGATGAAAGGAAACGATACTTTGAAAGGTTCTCTGCTTCCATGAGGCCAGAACCTAAGGCTAAAGGAAAAGCCATCATCAAAGATCAATTTGATTTCAAACAAATTCTCAAACGTTTGGATTCCAAACAACAAAAACCTGTCACAATTCAAGATCTCCAGGAAGAGATCAAGAATCTCAAACATGAAATCAAAGAGATAAAACAAGAACAAGCTGTCCATAAGCTTATTTTTTCTCAACTTGACAATCAACCATCTGCACCTCCTTCAGATGATGAAAATCTAGTTCAACCCAATTATGACAAGAGTGTTAGTTATCATTTGGAAAATGAAGAACTTAACAATGACAAGGATCAAGAGTTTTTGAACCTTATCAATCAATTAAGAATTCAAAAGTTCTATATTAAGATTAGAATTATCATAGATGATTTTATTCTTAATACTACAACGCTATTTGATACTGGTGCTGATTCAAATTCTATTTTAGAAGGATTAATTCCTACTAAATACTTTGAGAAAACATCCGAAAGACTAAGTACAGCTAATGGCTCAAAACTTAGGATCAATTTCAAATTATCCAAAGCAATAATCGAAAATCATGGTCTTAAAATAGAAACCCCGTTTTTACTTGTTAAAGATCTTAAAAATGAAGTGATTTTAGGAACACCATTCATAAGGTCACTTTTCCCCCTAACAATCACCAATGAAGGAATTTCTACTCAACATCTGGGTAGGAAGATAATCTTCTCCTTCATACGCAAAACTTTGGTAAGGAACTTAAACTTTCTTCACCATAAACAAAATCAAGCCAATTTCTTAAAAGAAGAAGTTTCTTTTAAAAGCATTGACTTAAAACTCAATCAACCTGATACCAAAAAGAGGATCCAAGATCTTCTTGAAGAAATTCACAATTCAATCTGTTCTGATGTGCCAAATGCATTTTGGGACCGAAACTAACATGTAGTTGATCTGCCTTACGAACAAGGTTTCACTGATAGGCAAATCCCTACCAAAGCTAGACCAATTCAAATGAATCAGGAATTACCCCAATATTGCCAAAAAGAGATTGATGATCTCTTACAAAAGGGTTTAATTCGCCCAAGTAAATCACCATGGTCTTGCGCAGCTTTTTACGTTAATAAAAATGCTGAAATTGAGCGTGGAACTCCTCACTTAGTTCAAAATTACAAACCCCTCAATCAAGCTCTTAAGTGGATTAGGTATCCAATTCCAAATAAAAAGGATTTACTTAGTCGCTTACACAATGCAAAGATATTTTCCAAATTTGATATGAAATCTGGATATTATCAAATTGAAATCAAAGAAAGTGATCGCTACAAGACAGCTTTCACTGTTCCCTTTGGGCAATACGAATGGAATGTAATGCCCTTTGGACTTAAAAATGCTCCTTCAGAATTCCAAAAGATTATGAATGACATTTTTAATCCATATTCAAGCTTTACCATTGTCTACATTGACGATGTTTTAGTCTTTTCTCAATCCATTGACCAGCATTTCAAACATCTTAGGATTTTCATAGGAATCATTAAGAGAAATGGTTTAGCTGTGTCAAAATTTAAAATCAAGTTATTTCAAACAAGTGTTAGGTTTCTTGGTCATACAATTTATCAAGGAACAATAACCCTTATCCATAGAGCCATAGAGTTCGCGGATAATTTTCCCAATTAAATAATTGATAAAACCCAATTACAGAGATTCTTAGGATGTCTCAACTATGTAAAGGATTTTATCCCTAATCTAAGTACCCTTATTAAGCCTTTACATGATAGGCTTAAGAAAACTCCTCCTCCTTGGACAGATAAACATACCCATGTTGTCCAAACAATCAAAGCTCGGGTAAAGGATCTTCCATGCCTTTATCTTCCCAATCCTTCCGCCTTTAAAATTGTTGAAACTGATGCCTCAGACATTGGTTATGGTGGAATTTTGAAGCAAAGAATTTCAGAAAAAGAGCATATCACTGCATATACTTTTAAACACTGGAATTCTGCACAATTAAACTATTCAACTGTTAAAAAAGAAATTTTAGCAATTGTTTTGTGCATCTCAAAGTTTCAATCCGATTTACTTAATCAAAGATTTTTGGTTAGAGTAGATTGCAAAGCTGCAAAAGATATTTTGCAAAAAGATGTTAAAAACCTTGCATCAAAACAAATTTTTGCTAGATGGCAAGCAATTTTAAGTGCTTTTGATTTTGACATTGAATTTATCAAAGGCTCTTCCAATTCCCTACTTGACTACCTTACTCGTGAATATTTATAGGGAAAGTAGCCAGCCAACAGAGGCAGAAATGCCAGACTCCACCTCTTCCTCTGCCAAGGGGAAGGCCAAGGCCAAAGATAAGGCCACCACATCCAAAAAGGCCAAAGGCCCATTAGTCCTTGCTGGACTGTCCAAACAAAAACGCCAAGTTGCGTCCAAATCATCCGGGTCATCCACCCAATCTGGGTCATCCACCCAGCAAACTACCAAAGTTGGGTCATCCACCCAACAGCCAACCAAAGCCCAAGCGGCCCAATCATCTCAAATGGCCAAACAATCCAAAGCAGACTATGCTATACCAATCCAAACTCTCCAGGCTTTCCAAGATCAAGGCCTAACCCATCTCCCAAAAGGAACATGGAAAACCAAACTTGAAGGTGGCCCTGACTTTCAAGAAACCAATCTGGCCAAACTAATTCATGATATGGCCAATACTCCAATTCCAATCCAAACGGTAAAACCTGATAAAACCTTATCAGTAAAAACCACCCAAAAAGCAACACCTCATTATGTTGCAAAAAATCAATTTAAAACTGTTTTACAAATGGAACCTAGTTATTGGGACAACAACCCTAATAACGTTCCCTCAAAAGTTCGTCCATATGGCTTTCATTTTAAGCCCAATTTTGAAAACAAGGCAATTTTATGAGTTTATTTTGGTTGATTCAGATTCCGTCTCGATTAAACATTATCGTGATAAGAAGAATCAAGAAAAATACACTCATTCAACTTTCCAGATTCTTAAGGTTCTGACACCTGAACAATTTGGAAAGAACCCAAATATTGTTAAAAAGTTTTCCCAACCATATGAACCTTGCGGTTACACATATTGGGACTATGAAGAAGCTTGGACCAACACGTTTTGGTACCAAAATAATCAAAATAAACATTCTTGGTTAATCTATTTTAAAAGAAGCACCAAGTACAATTTTCCAAATTGGTTCGTCCATTGGTGGCAATACTTCGGACCAGCAATCCTACCCCCAGAAGTCACTGAGGGATTTCAAATATTTAAAGAATATTATGAACCATCAGTTAGCACTTTTAATGCTAGCCTAATATTCTTTTCAAACTTTGCATTATCATGGATCTTTAGTTGGCAATACAAATACCAACAACAAGAAAGCTTCCTTGATAATCACCCAATCTTAACAAAAGCATCATATGTGAAGTGGTGGGCAGAATTTGACTACTCTGCTGCTACCTCAGATAATGTCAAACTCTGGTTACAGCAACACCCAAAATGGATGAAGGCTGCTAACCCAGAAACTTGTGAGTTCTTAAACCAAAAGGCAAAAGCCATAGCTGCCCTTGCTGCATCAACGAGCAGAGACAGTTTCACCAAGAATTTGCAAGTCATTGCCAAATTGGCAAGAGAAGAAACCAAAGCTCAAGAAGCTCAAACTTCTTCTTCAAAGCAGAATCTCCCTCCTTCAGAAGAAGAAGATGAAGATCAATCCCAAGACTCAGATCCATTCTATCAGAATGAAGATGATTGCTTCGGGATAGACACTACTGTTCATCTATCTGATGATGATTAGTAGTACTGTTCAATCGTCTGAAGACTATTCATATGTCTGAAGACTGTTCATCCATCTGACGACTGTTCATCTGTCTGAAGACCAACCCGTATGAACACTGTTCATCTGTCTAACCCAATCACTGTTGGCCCAGCACTGTTCAGCACTGTTCTGCCGACACTACAGTTCTAGTCAAGCTACCGGCACTGTTCATTAATTATTGTAATAGTATAGGTCATGTTACCGGTACTGTTGTAATAGTAAATTTTATTTTCTATTTAAGAGAGGTTGCGTCCCTCTTCCAATTCATTCGAAGTTTTAGGGATTCTAGAGAGAGAAACTAGAGAGAGACGCTCTGAGAAGTGAGCTATCTCCCTCTGTCATCTTCTCCCTTCTCTTCTTCTTCGTTTTCAATCTTTGTAAATCTTGTTTTATATTCAATAAAACTTCAATCTTTCCTCATTTGCATGCATTAACTGCATATTCTATTCTCCCTCCACCAGTCCCGGTGAGGCTTGCCTCCGCTCTGGTTTCTTTTTCTCTTTTCTTTTGCATGTTTTAAACATTTGTTTAAACTTTGTTTCAAGTTAATATGTAAAACGTTTTCCTACTTTCCATTTATCCTGCTCTTCTCCCTTTCCCCCTTTTAATTTATTTGCCTTCGCTATAATCTGGTATCAAAGCCCGATGGGGAAGTAGGAATAGTAATGTAGATCTCAGATCCGATCTTTCTGGAAAAAAAAAAAAAAGAGTTTATGGACGGCTCTGCCTCCTTTCTCTTTGTTTATGGAAGGCTTTGCCTCCTATTTTCTTTATTGAGCTTATGATTATTAACTGGTTGGTATACCTCTTAACTGGGTAAGAACCATTTTGCATATATTTGATTTATCTTGTTTGAGCTGTAGCTGTAAGTCCTCGTTATGGTTGAAAGAGGCAGTAAGTCTAATTTGCCCATGCTGAAGCAAGATAAGTAAAATATGATGCCCAGGTTGCTTTTGGTTAAGCTTAAGGTATAGCCTTGGTTAAGAATAATAAGTTCATATGCTTTTGTATATGTTTGTATATTTTATGAGAAAATATTCAGAAGGATTTGATTTGGATCTATACTATTAGTTCTATGGAACCAAAGGAAGGCAAAGATACCAGACAAATGAAAATTATGTTGTCTCGCTCTTTTTCTAAGCTATCTTTCCATTCCTCCCAACCCTCTTCTTCATCTCTTCAGGAATCTGAGATTCCTAACAATCCCAGCAGTATCTTCAACGAAGAGATCTGCTTTGAAAACATCAATCAAGATATTGATAATTGGGAAATCCCCAAGATTCCCACAAAAGAACTCTACAAGCCAGATGGAAGATTTTTCCTCCATTCTGACTATGTCATTAAGACAGTAGAGAAAAACATCCCAATCAACCCAGAGAGTGAAGAATTTCATCTTCTCTCTATGGATATAATCAAAAATCACAAAAACAAATATAGGTACCTACACATTGGATGTGTTCAGGTAGCGATTGCTTTGCTTGGTCCGAAGTATTGCCACCAATGGACGAACCAATTTGGAAAATTGTACTTGGTGTTTCTTTTAAAATAGATTAACCAAGAATGTTTATTTTGATTATTTTGGTACCAAAACGTGTTGGTCCAAGCGTTTCTTGGTCATACAATTTATCAAGGAACAATAACCCCTATCCATAGAGCCATAGAGTTCGCGGATAATTTTCCCAATCAACTAATTGATAAAACCCAATTACAGAGATTCTTAGGATGTCTCAACTATGTAAAGGATTTTATCCCTAATCTAAGTACCCTTATTAAGCCTTTATACAAACATCTGGGTAGGAAGATAATCTTCTCCTTCATATGCAAACCTTTGGTAAGGAACTTAAACTTTCTTCACCATAAACAAAATCAAGTCAATTTCTTAGAAGAAGAAGTTTCTTTTAAAAGCATTGACTTAAAACTCAATCAACCTGATACCAAAAAGAGGATCCAAGATCTTCTTGAAGAAATTCACAATTCAATCTGTTCTGATGTGCCAAATGCATTTTGGGACCGAAAGAAACATGTAGTTGATCTGCCTTACGAACAAGGTTTCACTGATAGGCAAATCCCTACCAAAGCTAGACCAATTCAAATGAATCAGGAATTACTCCAATATTGCCAAAAAGAGATTAATGATCTCTTATAAAAGGGTTTAATTCGCCCAAGTAAATCACCACGGTCTTGCGCATCTTTTTGCGTTAATAAAAATGCTGAAATTGAGCGTGGAACTCCTCGCTTAGTTCAAAATTACAAACCCCTCAATCAAGCTCTTAAGTGGATTAGGTATCCAATTCCAAATAAAAAGGATTTACTTAGTCGCTTACACAATGCAAAGATATTTTCCAAATTTGATATGAAATCTGGATATTATCAAATTGAAATCAAAGAAAGTGATCGCTATAAGACAGCTTTCACTGTTCCCTTTGGGCAATACGAATGGAATGTAATGCCCTTTGGACTTAAAAATGCTCCTTCAGAATTCCAAAAGATTATGAATGACATTTTTAATCTATATTCGAGCTTTACCATTGTCTACATTGACGATGTTTTAGTCTTTTCTCAATCCATTGACCAGAATTTCAAACATCTTAGGATTTTCATAGGAATCATTAAGAGAAATGGTTTAGCTGTGTCAAAACCTAAAATCAAGTTATTTCAAACAAGTGTTCGATCAAGTTAAAATCAAGTCATGCAATTTATCAAGGAACAATAACCCCTATCCATAGAGCCATAGAGTTCGTGGATAATTTTCCTAATCAAATAATTGATAAAACCCAATTACAGAGATTCTTAGGATGTCTCAACTATGTAAAGGATTTTATCCCTAATCTAAGTACCCTTATTAAGCCTTTACATGATAGGCTTAAGAAAACTCCTCCTTCTTTCTGCTCATCAGTGAAAGAATGATCCCACCATCCTTTCAATTGGCCAGTAAATACTGCTACGAGGATATTACAGATTACTTCCTCAGAAGCATCATTGGCAGCTTGATAAGCTGTGGCCATCATTGTCATATGTTGCAATGTGGTCATGATTCGGTATTCTGGTAAACCATCTATATTCCATTCATAGATGTTATTGGCATTGAAGCTTTTGAATGTTGGGGGTTTTTCTTCTAAGAGCAAATCTGGGGGAGTTGCTCTAGGGTAATAAAGCTTTGTGGATTTCTTCCAAGGTTTGGAGAAAACCGGATTGATGTTGAAAGGGGGTTCCTCTTTTGTTTTAGATGAAGAAGCCACAGACTTCCTATCTGAGCTAGTTTCATCAATGACATTTATGGTTGGACCAGTTTGGCCTGTTGGGCCTTTGCTTCTTAGCCCATATGTATTTTGGGTTTGTTGTCCAGAATCTTGTGGAGAATCTGGCACCACAATGTTTTGTAGTCCCTGATCAACCTTTTTGATAGGGTCTACCTTTGGTTCAGTTTTTACTTCTGGCTCACGAAGGAGTTTAAGATTTTCTTTAAACTTCCTAGTTACCTTGAAAGATTTGAATAAGGGTTTATCCAAGGGTTGTTTTGGATTCCAAACAACAAAAACCTGTCACAATTCAAGATCTCCAGGAAGAGATCAAGAATCTCAAACATGAAATCAAAGAGATAAAACAAGAACAAGCTGTCCATAAGCTTATTTTATCTCAACTTGACAATCAACCATCTGCACCTCCTTCAGATGATGAAAATCTAGTTCAACCCAATTATGACAAGAGTGTTAGTTATCATTTGGAAAATGAAGAACTTAACAATGACAAGGATCAAGAGTTTTTGAACCTTATCAATCAATTAAGAATTCAAAAGTTCTATATTAAGATTAGAATTATCATAGATGATTTTATTCTTAATACTACAGCGTTATTTGATACTGGTGCTGATTCAAATTGTATTTTGGAAGGATTAATTCCTACTAAACACTTTGAGAAAACATCCGAAAGACTAAGTACAGCTAATGGCTCAAAACTCAGGATCAATTTCAAATTATCCAAAGCAATAATCGAAAATCAGGGTCTTAAAGTAGAAACCACGTTTTTACTTGTTAAAGATGTATATATATATATATATATATATATATATATATATATATATATATATATATATATATATATATACGGGTCAAAAAGGAATCAAGGTGTATTTATGATACTAAGATAAATGTATAACTATTATTTCATTGGTCATAATGTGGTTTACATTACAGGAAGTGTGTGACTGTGGTGTTGTGAATATAACTATGAGATTTAAAATGAATTTTTGTTTGGTGATATTATCTAGTGTCTTGAATATAAATATTGAATAACATGATGGAAGAAGATATATTGATTCTCTTTATGATAGAAGTATGTATATGAGCATATAATGGTAAGTGTTAGTCTTGTCTATTATTATTATTTTTTAATAATATGTTTTGAAGGATGTGAGTTCATGTGTATGTTCATTTTGTGAATGCCATGTGAAAGTACTTGATGGAATGGATTGTCAAGGAAATGTTATGAATCTTTGGGTAGGCCGACCGGAGAGCGGGAGGCTCTGGTATATAAATATCACCGCTGGGGATGAGGGGACCCCATTAGATACTCCGGGCGTTAGGAGGGACATTGATGGCTGGAGAGGGCAGTATCTCCAGGGTAGAAAACTAAAACAGTCGAGACGAGGGACCTTAGTGAACAACCCAAATTGGAACCCCAAAGACTCGATATATTAGTATATATGATCTGTATACCCTTATGAGTGGGACATGGTTTATGAGAAAAGGAAAGTTAGTGCAAGGCATTCCACAAATACTTTGTTGAGGGCCAAGATGTCCACATGTAATGTGGTTTGTTTATAAACATAATTGTGTATTGATGGTCGTAATAATGGTTTACAAAGTTATTTGTGTGTGGGATTATAAATTGCTTGTATGACTGTGTATTATAGTTTCTTTCTCTTTCGGTCGGTCATGGCTTCGAAAATTCAGGTCATGACATTTACTCTCTACGTCCAAGGAAAACAATAACATGTTGTGCTCCTTCTTTAAAAGAAGCCCTTACTTGTTTAATAGATAAAAATCCAGAAATCTGAAAGACTAAGGTTTTGTGAGCACAATCTATGAGGATATGGTTGGAAAATAACTAATCCATGCCTAAAATTACATCTAATTGTATTAAAGGCAAACATATCAGATCAACAAGAAAATGTCTATCCTGAATAATAAAAGGACAGTTCAAGCATACAGAATTGACAATAACTTGTTTAGCAGTTAGGATTGAAATAATCAGATTATAAGATAATGAAGAGACAGGCAATTTCAGCAGTTTCACACAATCCATCGAAATAAAGGAATGAGTCGCATCCGAATCGAAAAGTACAGTCAAGAGATTACTCGCTATGTCACAACTACTTTATACGAGATCGTCGGAGTTCGAAGCTTCAGCACCACTCATAGTGTAAACTCTTCCCGTCGTTGTCGGTTTATTGGTCTTAGTGTAGTTAACAGCATATCCACATTTTGGGGCATTACAGACCTTTGCTAAGTGTCCCAGTTGATTACAGTTGAAGCGCTTAAATGTTCTCTGTGGATAGGTGTCAGCCAAATGGTTCGGATCTCCACATCTGTAGCATTTCTTAACTTGGCCTTGGCCTTGGCTCTTTTGGCCTCCGCTTCCTAATGCAGCAGCATTTGGACGGAATGGTTGTTGACTTGGATTACTCCCCTGGGGTCAGAAATACGGTTTCCTCTGTTATTGCTTCCCCTTTTTTCTTTAAGCTTGAAATTGGCTCTTAAATCGAGAGGGTCCTCCAGCATTCCCTCTGTTGTCTCTTTCTTTCCTCATCTGCTCCACCTTGCGGCACATCTCGACTAGAGCTTGAAAGTTTCTAATCTACAAGGGTAGCACAGATTCTTTGATCTCGAATCTTATCCCTACTTCAAATCTCTTGTATTTCCAGCTTTCATTAGATTGAGTCTGAAAGAAACAGAAGTACTTGGCGAGCGATTCAAACTTCGCGGCATAGTCCCCAACAGAAAGATCCCTTTGCAGCAGACAGAGAAATTCTCGTTCCTTCCCGACTCTAGCACTTTCAGGAAAGTACTTGTCCAAAAATGTACTTTGGAACATCTCCCAAGTAATCTCCTGGTTGTCAGCTTCTAACAGTTGCCTGGTGCCTTTCCACCAATACTCTGCATCTCCCATCAGCAGGAAAGCAGCTGTAACACCCCTCTCCTTCGGGTATCACGTTTGTAACCCAAAATAACCATTTACCCTTATTAACAAAAGACTTTTTCGAAAATAACTCTATAGTATTTGCGGAAATCTGATACCAAAAGAAAAGCTTTAACAATCCAACGAAACAAAATGAAACTCATCATATATTACAATGATTCTAGTTCTGCCATTAGGCATACATACTTCGAACCTCTCAATACACAACACTCATAGTCACAGTCGGAAGACTGAACTTACACATTTATGAATCTTAAGAGCTGGTCTGACAAAAGAATTCTATGGACAATAAAACTTACTGTCTAACATAAGTCGTACCAATGAGACCGGGTCTCGTCGTCAACAAACTACACCTCTTCGTCGTCAACCTCTAGCACTCAAGCTAGAGGGTCCCAGAGTGATTTAGAAGATTGTTAATAAAACATCTGTACATGTATCCAAAAACACAACAGAGTGTCCAACATGTACAGGCAAGGGTGAGAAACCAATATATGAATCCAAAAACGACAACTATATGCCCAATCCAAACAACAGATTCATATAATATAACTCACTCAAATCATCATACATCATATAGTATAGCATGTATAATCAAGCACTAATGGCAGTAAAGGCACAAGGGCTTCGTACCCCACAATCAACGTTATCCTCTAAATGTATGCATGGCACTTCCATATATCTCAACTAATATTCAAACTAGATTTCCGGAAATCCCATCACCATTCTCAATGAGCTGATCAGGCTCCTAAATCATAGGCCCGCAGGCTCTAATGATTATCAACAATAGTTGGCCCAAAAACGAGTACTTTGAATCCCATGACACTACGCGATTCTCACATGGGGGCGCAATCAGAAGTACTCAACAAAATACGGTCATACTATATTGTCCAACTCAAGGCACAATACGTTCCCAGAACACGTATGACACCATTGTCCACCAAGGCACAATGTCATGACAAATAAGTCATCTCAGGTTCTCCTTGTTTATCAAGGTCCCCCGTTTCACGGCACGTCTGCCCCACGTAAAATGCATGAGAAAACTATCTAGTTTCCGATAATTGATCTTTGTCGCATCAATATTTCCTCGTTGTAGCATCAACGCTAACAACCACCATAATGTCTTAGACTCTTTAAGCCTCAAAAACATTTTCTCAAAACAGGACATTTAGTCCAAAAACAACTCAAATCCCAAACATCCCTAACCGATGCACCAGTCTAGGACGTTGGATTCAAGGTCATAAAAACATCCTCAAGCTCACAGGACCACAAAGATCGTCCCCAAGCCGGCAGGATCACAACTAACACGGATCCTTGATCCACATGTTCTGCAGAACCGTAGAACCCCGACGTCTCGGTTTCTAGTTTCTAGGCTTTAAAACCACTTTTCTTGAAAACTCGAAAATCAAAAACCCAAATCTCCGATACTTACATAAAGTCATCGAGATCGGTTTTCTATAAAACAAAATATAGTCCACAGACTATTTCTTTTTCTTTCGTTGTTTTTCGGTAAAATACAAACCTTAAAACAAAGCTTGTAAAAACCTTTTTCCTTGGATAAAACCAATAAATTTTGAAAATCACATTTCTCAAGCGCTTTTCCTCAAACGGTTAACTTTATTACTTAAAGACTAATAAAGGTCTCTAACGCCCTATTTAATTTAAAAACATCGTTTTTCATTATTAAAACCCACATTTTCACAACTTTGCTCATTTAAGTTGATTTTCCTTAAAAGCAGCCGTTCATTATATTTTATTTCAAAATATTTTATTTCTAAAGAGATAATTCATGTATTTTCTCTTAAATTAAACTGAGAAACAATATAACATATTTACTTCCTCAATTTAACATTTCAGACTTTTAAAGTTTTTAAGTTACACGATGTCGGATCCTAATCAAAATTAGGTCCTCTAACGCCTTAAATCCCACAGCAGGGCACACGATACATCCATATAATTATTCAACAATTATAGCATGTATTCAAATATATCAGCAGTTATATCATACATACTCAAATCAACAGCAGGAAACCAAACAATCAACCAACAATCAGATACAGAATATTTAAATACAATACAAACACCGATGCAGCACATAACTGTCAGAAATGGAGTTCCTCAGGTTTATCCCCTTACCTTAAATGAAGCCTCTTTGATGAGCAACTCCAAGCATCAAATCCAAGAGGTGGCTGAAGGTGACATTGACGTCCCAACTCCACAACAACTCCAAGAATGCATATCCAGCTCCCCAAGTAAGCACAGCCACAACCAAAAACCAAGAGATAACATCCAAGCACATTCAGCATCCAGACAACATATCAATTAACTAATCATCATTTAAAAACATAATCTAATGGATTTAAATATTTTACTTAATCCAACAGAATTACTTTTCCAATAACATCAATTTGGGAAAAACCAATTGGGTCATGGAAATATGAAATTAGCTTAGGAAATCATCAATTAACTACCCTAATTGCACTAAAACAGAATTAATTTCATGATTAGAGTAAGATAAAGATTTAAGGATTTAGTGAAATTGGGGAAATCCGAATTCAAAGGGGGATTTGAACAATTGACATAGGGAACTTGAAATTGATATACCCAATTGCATAAAAACATAATCAATTTCACATTTAAAGCATGAAATTAAAATGTTAGGGTTTTAAATTGGGGATTTAGGGTTAGGGTTCCTCATGAAATCAAAAATCAAGAGAAATGAATGAAGGATTTTTACTAAGGAGGAAGAAAGAGCAACTTCGGCGGTCCCGGCGGTGGCGCACGGTGGCTGCGCACGGCGGCTCCGGCGGTGGCAGTGGCGCTGCTTAGTCCAAAACGTGGAGGAAGATGCCGCCTTCCACGTGGTTGGTTCATTTCTGGAAAGGGAGGCCTAACGGTGGCCGAAAAACCCCAAAAACAATGGCGGTTCTATGGTGGCTTCGCCATCAACGTTGTTCGTTTGCAAAAATGTTGAGCTAGAAATGTAGAGGGAGGTGAGGAGAGTAAAGTTACAAGGTTGGTTTGGTGAAAAGTGGTCGGACGGTGGCCGGAAAACGCCCAAACAGTGACGGTGGCCCCGTCGTCAACTTTCTCCGTTTGGAAAAATGTTCGGTTAGAATTGTAGAGGAGAAGATAAGGAACGTTTCTATGACTTTGGTTTTGGGAGGGGTGGCCGGAGTTGGCCGGAAATGAAGAGAGAAGGAGAGAAAATTTAGAGAGAGAGAGATGCGTTCAGAGGAAGAAGAAAGGGAAGAAAGAAAAGAGAAAAAGAGAGGGAAGAAAGAAAAGAGAAAAAGAGAGAGAGAGGGAGACGGTGGGGGGTTTGGGTGCCGTGGGGTTTGGGTTTCTTTTTTTTTTTTTTTGTATTTATAGTTAAAAATTGAGTAGTTGAGATTGAGTCAAAAAAGAAATAAATCTTGACCCTTGAATCTAAAAGCAAAGAGAAACAAATCTAAATTTTCAAAATTCGAAATAAGATAGAGATTGATGATTAAATTTATCAACCTAGGAAATCAATAATCCAAAATAAATTTTTGATTAAATTCAAACCATTTTATTTTCAAATCTAAAATCAAATAGATTAAATTTGGAAAATAATTTCCTTCAATCATATTATTTAAATTACTTAAAAAATATTTTTCTAAACAAATAATAATAATAACAATAGACGAATATTTTTGGTTTTGCAAGAGTGTATAAACTATGATAACGCACCCAATAAATGAATAAACTAATTTAAGCAAATAAAATTGATTATTCACAGATACAGGTACAATACTACCCCACTAAAAAAAATTTCGTCCCCGAAATTTCGTGACTCAACTAGACAAGATCTCTTCATCCTCAGGTTTCCCCAATGTACTTCCCGTACGTACTTCTTCCTTTGGTAACACTTGTAACTCAATAACAAAATTCATACCTATTTTCCGTTCGATTTATCGTTAAAATCAAATCACTTCTCCTCAATCCATACTCTTTTTCCTCAATATCTTGCCTTAATCTCTCACATGTGAGAGGCATAATTAAACTTAACAACTTCTCTTTCACTTTTAATTCATCTAGGAAGTCTTCCTTCCACATTCTTAACTATTGTTATTTACATCTAGATTTAAATTATGGTACACCTTCCTATCACAACACATCCATCAGTTCCTATCCAAGATATCCAATCCTAGTCTTAGTTTTCTTTTGAACGTAGTCCATCTCTTCAATTTACATCACGATCATGCACTTCAACTTTACAAAACATGGTTGCACCTATTAATGCAACTACAACTACAACCAAAAGAATGCACATAAGGTACATAAATTTTAAACTTCTCTAACAACTTAGTTTCACTCGAGAATTCCTCTTTTCTATAAATCTTCAGCTTAGGTAAAACTACCAAAACTACCAAGGACACTTTCCTACAATTCTCCAAACTCATACAATCAATCTTAACCACAGACATCGATAATTACCCTTGACCTCCTAACTACTATTATGTCCCGATCAATACTTGACTTATGATAATTGTCTCACTTACTGAGATTGATCTTAAAGGTTCACATCTTATCAGTCATAACTATACTCCAACCAAACTCTCATCACTTCTTATTTATCCTACTAAAGGAATTATCGCAGTAGCTACTACACTTACTCCTAATCAACCTTCCAAAGATCAAATCGTTTTCCTTGCTCGTCCACTCGAGTTGAAAGTGATCCGTTGAACTCGGTCTCTACTCGATCCATGAGGATTAAGGAAAGAAATTTCCAACAAGAAAATTTTCTTGGTCTCACTCTCATAAGAAAGTATATAGAAGAACTTTACCACTATGAAAAGAATGCAGGAAGATCCAGTATGTAAAAAGATTCTTCAGTAGGTTCATGAGTGTAAAAATGCATAGCTAATACATATTTACAACCATGACACTAATAAAGTTCCTTCTTTCACAAGAATCTCCCAACGGATTAAGGAATCAATAAATGAATAGTCTGGCAAAGAATCAGACTAGATCACATTTACCAAAAGTAAGGGTAATTAGACATCAAGAAACTTCCAATATCAAGAAGTCGTTTGCGTTACAACCCAAGGAATAGTCATAACAAAGCTTTCAATGAAATGATATGAAAATATCCAGACCAATGGATACTATTAAACCAACTCACTCCAATGTATACTCGTTTGGGATCGCATGCCCTAAGAATTTTCACTACCATCGAGTCAAAACTCGCGCTTAAGCAACTTCACGACAGCTTTTCTCACGTAGGGTCCGCAATACATGCCACAGGGTTTCCTCATGTTCATCGTGGCTCCTAGAGTAAATGAGAACTTCTCCGACGATAACAATTTTATTAAGAAATGGACGAATACTCCATTTCATGTAGTCTAACCGGTTAGATTTGTAGGCGACATTCTACACAAAATGATGGAGGTCTAACTGACTCTAGAAACTAGATCAATCGAAACGCCACATCCTTCGCAACACAAACTTGGAACATTTTCAGAAAATTCTCCCGAAAGTCTTACACGATAGACACCTCATTCAGATGTCCGACATAATATCAAAAGGATAAACAAGGTGTTACATGTATACAATTACCATTTACTGATCATGAGTTCTTACAAGGCCTCAACCCGATTAGAACCCAACAAAACACGCATACACGTGTGTCACCTATTGTTTAGACAAGGAAACAATTCAACAAGGTCATACTCTCTAGGAGAAATAAGACTAACTTTAGAAACTTATCATCAACTTTTTCACATGTTAGTCAATTACTCTCTACTACAAATTCGTCACTAAAGACTTGCTTCCATTCTTTCTTCCACTCAGTCTCTGATCAATCGTAACCTCCAAAAAAAATACTTAGGTATCATACATACACCTTACCATCATCAGCATGGATCACAAGTCTACCCATAATGCATAACCCTCAATCTATCCTAATGGAGACAAAAAGTCTTATCCTTCAAATCCACAAACAGCGGAGGCTCCAATCATTTCTTAAAATACTAACAGAAGAAACTTCACGCGATACCACACTTCGAGGGACATCATCGCTGAAATATTATTGGGCTCCTAAGTCTTATCTCTTTCAACATTATAGGGTCATCTATCCTTTAACACAAGGACTCTCATCAGGGGTATCGGCTAACTTAAAACAATATGATTAATTCTACATCGAATCATCATAACACAGCTATACAAATTTTCATTTTGTTCAAACCATCAAGCCTTAGTCCTTACTACACTTCCATTGCTCCACCTGGATTCCATTCCAGTCTTTCAAATCCATTAGTAAACATGTCGTTATCTTGCCGTCCCTTTGGTCGCTTACTAACCACCTATGCATCTACTTCAGAAAACTTTTGGTATTCCTCTACTTGTCTAAGGTACACTCGTTTTCCTTGGCAACTTTCCCAACAATCGAATTTCCTTCACATATAAAGGAGTCTTCCCTTACTTGCTAGCTCAGAGTCTACCATCCTTGACTCATAACGTAACGGTCATATTCAAGCCTATTTGCTAGAACTGACTAAGGAACTGTCTCAAAGCCAACCTTACTTAGTAACTCAGATAACTTACACACATACATTATTTCCAAGAAGGAAATAAAAAGAAGAGCAAGAAACCAGTTACTCGCCAGGCGACCGTACCCTCGCGACGCGAGATAGAGGTTCAGCCCGAGTAGAAACATCCCAACTCTTGGCATCGCGACGCGAGACAGATTCTCGCCACGCGACCCAGAGAGTCTGCCTGAGGAGCAAAGAACAGCTCCTCGGGCTCGCGTCGCGAAAATCATATCGCCTCGCGATCCAGGAAGCCTGCCTGAGAAGCAAAACACCCCTTCTCTGCCTCGCGACGCGAAATCCTGTTCGCCTCGCGATACAGAGAACATGCCTGAGAAGCAAAACACCCCTTCTCTGCCTCGCGACGCGAAATCCTGTTCACCTCGCGATACAGAGAACCTGCCTGAACACATCTGGATCATCGGATCCAATCAATCCAATTGGTCGGATTTCAAAAGGAGCAAGTCATCATAGACTGTTCTTACACCTACTGACCTCTATCCAATCACCTCTATCCAATCAAAACACAGAGTAAACACAACAAAAACACAATGAATCCATAACCTAGATCCCGAAAGACATCGACCAGCTCTGATACCACTTGTAACACCCCTCTCTTTCGGGTGTCACTTTTGTAACCCAAAATAACCATTTACCCTTATTAACAAAAGACTTTTTCGAAAATAACTCTATAGTATTTGCGTAAATCTGATACCAAAAGAAAAGCTTTAACAATCCAACGAAACAAAATGAAACTCATCATATATTACAATGATTCTAGTTCTGCCATTAGGCACACATACTTCGAACCTCTCAATACACAACACTCATAGTCACAGTCGGAAGACTGAACTTACACATTTATAAATCTTAAGAGCTGGTCTGACAAAAGAATTCTATGGACAATAAAACTTACTGTCTAACATAAGTCGTACCAATGAGACCGAGTCTCGTCGTCAACAAACTACACCTCTTCGTCGTCAACCTCAAGCACTCAAGCTAGAGGGTCCCAGAGTGATTTAGAAGACTGTAAATAAAACATCTATACATGTATCCAAAAACACAACAGAGTGTCCAACATGTACAGGCAAGGATGAGAAACCAATATATGAATCCAAAAACGACAACTATATGCCCAATCCAAACAACAGACTCATATAATATAACTCACTCAAATCATCATACATCATATAGTATAGCATGTATAATCAAGCACTAATGGCAATAAAGGCACAAGGGTTTCGTACCCCACAATCAACGTTATCCTCTAAACGTATGCATGGCACTTCCATATATCTCAACTAATATTCAAACTAGATTTCCGGAAATCCCATCACCATTCGCAATGAGCTAATCAGGCTCCTAAATCATAGGCCCGCAGGCTCTAATGATTATCACCAATAGTTGGCCCAAAAACGAGTACTTTGAATCCCATGACACTACGCGATTCTCACATGGGGGCGCAATCAGAAGTACTCAACAAAATACGGTCATACTATATTGTCCAACTCAAGGCACAATACGTTCCCAGAACATGTATGACACCATTGTCCATCAAGGCACAATGTCATGACAAATAAGTCATCTCAGGTTCTCCTTGTTTATCAAGGTCCCCCGTTTCACGGCACGTCTGCCCTACGTAAAATACATGAGAAAACTATCTAGTTTCCGATAATTGATCTTTGCCACATCAATATTTCCTCGTTGTAGCATCAACGCTAACAACCACCATAATGTCTTAGACTCATTAAGCCTCAAAAACATTTTCTCAAAACAGGACATTTAGTCCAAAAACAACTCAAATCCCAAACATCCCTAATCGATGCATCAGTCTAGGACGTTGGATTCAAGGTCATAAAAACATCCTCAAGCTCACAGGACCACAAAGATCGTCCCCAAGCCGACAGGATCACAACTAACACGGATCCTTGATCCACGTGTTCTGCAGAACCCTAGAACCCCGACGTCTCGGTTTCTAGTTTCTAGGCTTTAAAACCACTTTTCTTGAAAACTCGAAAATCAAAAACCCAAATCTTCGATACTTACATAAAGTCATCGAGATCGGTTTTCTATAAACAAAATGTAGTCCACAGACTATTTCTTTTTCTTTCGTTGTTTTTCGGTAAAATACAAACCTTAAAACAAAGCTTGTAAAAACCTTTTTCCTTGGATAAAACCAATAAATTTTGAAAATCACATTTCTCAAGCGCTTTTCCTCAAACGGCTAAATTTATTACTTAAAGACTAATAAAGGTCTCTAACGCCCTATTTAATTTAAAAACATCGTTTTTCATTATTAAAACCCACATTTTCACAACTTTGCTCATTTAAGTTGATTTTCCTTAAAAGCAGCTGTTCATTATATTTTATTTCAAAATATTTTATTTCTAAAGAGATAATTCATGTATTTTCTCTTAAATTAAACTGAGAAACAATAAAACATATTTCTTTCCTCAATTTAACATTTCAGACTTTTAAAGTTTTTAAGTTACACGATGTCGGATCCTAATCAAAATTAGGTCCTCTAACGCCTTAAATCCCACAGCAGAAAACATGATACATCCATATAATCATTCAACAATTATAGCATGTATTCAAATATATCAGCAGTTATATCATACATACTCAAATCAACAGTGGGAAACCAAACAATCAACCAACAATCAGATACAGAATATTTAAATACAATAAAAACACCGATGCAGCACATAGCTGTCGGAAATGGAGTTCCTCAGGTTTATCCCCTTACCTTAAATGAAGTCTCTTTGATGAGCAACTCAAAGCATCAAATCCAAGAGGTGGCTGAAGGTGACATTGACGTCCCAACTCCACAACAACTCCAAGAATTCATATCCAGCTCCCCAAGTAAGCACAGCCACAACCAAAAACCAAGAGATAACATCCAAGCACATTCAGCATCCAGACAACATATCAATTAACTAATCATCATTTAAAAACATAATCTAATGGATTTAAATATTTTACTTAATGCAACAGAATTACATTTCCAATAACATCAATTTGGGAAAAACCAATTGGGTCACGGAAATATGAAATTAGCTTAGGAAATCATCAATTAACTACCCTAATTGCATTAAAACAGAATTAATTTCATGATTAGAGTAAGATAAAGATTTAAGGATTTAGTGAAATTGGGGAAATCCGAATTCAAAGGGGGATTTGAACAATTGACATAGGGAACTTGAAATCGATATATCCAATTGCATAAAAACATAATCAATTTCACATTTAAAGCATGAAATTAAAATGTTAGGGTTTTAAATTGGGGATTTAGGGTTAGGGTTCCTCATGAAATCAAAAACCAAGAGAAATGAATGAAGGATTTTTACCAAGGAGGAAGAAAGAGCAGCTCCGGCGGTCCCGGCGGTGACGCACGGTGGCGGCGCACGGCGGCTCCGGCGGTGGCAATGGCGGTGCTTAGTCCAAAACGTGGAGGAAGATGCCGCCTTCCACGTGGTTGGTTCATTTCTGGAAAGGGAGGCTTAACGGTGGCCGGAAAACCCCAAAAACAGTGGCGGTTCTATGGTGGCTCCGCCGTCAACGTTGTTCGTTTGCAAAAATGTTGAGTTAGAAATGTAGAGGAAGGTGAGGAGAGTAAAGTTACAAGGTTGGTTTGGTGAAAAGTGGCCGGACGATGGCCGGAAAACGCCCAAACCGTGGCGGTGGCCCCGTCGTCAACTTTCTCCGTTTGGAAAAATGTTCGGTTAGAATTGTAGAGGAGAAGATAAGGAACATTTCTATGGTTTTGGTTTTGGGAGGGGTGACCGGAATTGGCCGGAAATGAAGAGAGAAGGAGAGAAAATTTAGAGAGAGAGAGAGGGACGCGTTCAGAGGAAGAAGAAAGGGAAGAAAGAAAAGAGAAAAAGAGAGAGAGAGGGAGACGGTGGGGGGTTTGGGTGCCGTGGGGTTTGGGTTTCTTCTTTTTTTTTTTTTTTTTTTTTGTAGTTATAGGTAAAAACTGAGTAGTTGAGATTGAGTCAAAAAAAGAAATAAATCTTGACCCTTGAATCTAAAAGCAAAGAGAAACAAATCTAAATTTTCAAAATTCGAAATAAGATAGAGATTGATGATTAAATTTATCAACCTAGGAAATCAATAATCCAAAATAAATTTTTGATTAAATTCAAACCATTTTATTTTCAAATCTAAAATCAAATAGATTAAATTTGGAAAATAATTTCCTTCAATCATATTATTTAAATTACTTAAATAATATTTTTCTAAACAAATAATAATAATAACAATAGACGAATATTTTTGGTTTTGCAAGAGTGTATAAACTATGATAACGCACCCAATAAATGAATAAACTAATTTAAGCAAATAAAATTGATTATTCACAGATACAGGATTTTCGGGGTGTTACAATACTACCCCACTACCCAATAAATGAATAAACTAATTTAAGCAAATTAATTATTCACAGATACAGGATTTTCGGGGTGTTACAGTAGCATACTGAACCTTAACTCCTTCTGGCCTCAGGTTGAGCTCAAAGATCTTCTGCAGTTCCTGTATCCACAAGTCAGCCTTTTCAGGTTCAGCATTCCCGCAAAACTGTGGAGGATTCTGACGACGAAATGGAGTCATACCTCTACCTTCTGTAGCTTGCTGGTTCTGAGCAGCCATAGCAACTGTCTGTAGGGCAATAGCAGCTGCAACATTCTCCATTGCTTGTGCAGTATAGTCCACTGCACCCTCATAGTACTCATCAACATGATCATGGTCATCGATAGGACCACCTCGACGACCCCTACCACGATCGCATCCATGTCCACGTCCACATCTACATTCACCTTCTGGTTCCATAACTGACCTACAAGACAAACTCAGTTAAATGGCAACCAGAGAATGGAACGTGCACTCACTTGTTAACACATTACTTTTAAGAAGTAATTCAAATAAGTCTCAATCAGAGTACACACAACAGCAACACAATATACCTACTTCCCAAAGATTCCCGAAAGACTTGACCTGCTCTGATACCATTTGTAATGTCTCGGACTACTTTCAGGATTGTCGACTGTCCCCACAAACCAACATGGGTCTTTTTAGCTTGCTTTGTCCTCACTCACACACTTTCTGGGAAACTTCCCAAAAGGTCACCAATCCCACAAGTTTTCCAAGTCAAGCACACTTAACTATGGAGTTCTTATGTTCTGGGCTCCCAAAAAGAAGATGCACCTTATTGGTATATATAGTACAAATCAATTCTTATAAGCCTTCCTTCAACTGTACAGTCTCATACCTGCACAGCCTTAGGATTCCTCTCATTCTGATGTGAATCTGGTTCATTCGTGTGTCCCTTTGCCTAGAAGTCTGCTAGGAGCCGCTCCTTGTCCGTGCCTCAAGCACTGGCGATCACTCCCCGCCCTCGTCAGCCTCAGGCGTCACATGCCCACCAGCTTCCAGCCTGGTTCGTCCCCGAACCACAGCGTACTGGGAGAGGTCTGCTCTGATACCACTAATGTGACACCCCTTTTTAGGACATCATATGGTAACCCGTTGCGGAAAAATAAAACTTCATTAAACCTTGCTGGTTACTTTCGAAAAATAAGATTTTCTAAGTATTTAACTTATTTCCAAATCCGTGATAAAATTTTTCTTCTAACTTAGCTTACCACACTTCAACGTAACTTAAACACGCATTTATATAACATCAAACAGTGCATACATATTAGAGTATCATAAATTCATACATAAGGCCTTATACAGATGGCCATTCACAAAAGAGTCATGGCTTTCAGTAGCCAGAGCAACTAACGAGATTGTTATTCAAAATAATAGGACTTATCCTATAGCTAGTCCACCTCTAAAGTAATGTGACTCCTCGTACGTCACCCTCCTCTGCATACTCAAGCGTTAGGGAATGGATCCCTAAATGTTCCAATGGCATCTTGGAACTCTTCTAAACATGTAAGGGTGAGATATCAATATATGGATTCACACACAATAACTACATGCATTACACATCAATAGCACATAAGCATATATATAATCATTATGCATAAGGTTCTACTAAATAAACAAGTAGTATATCATAGGATTTCATACCTGACAGTCATCGCCATTTTTAAAAGAAATGCATGATATTTCAATGTTCATCATCTAATTCTTTACTTAATCGTCGGAGATCCCAATACCGTTTTATAAAAACGGAGCTTATTAGGCTCGATTACCAAAAGGCACACCGTTGTTAAAACCATTGCACACTGTCCAACACAATGCACAGGCGATCATCGTTTATGGTTTTCATTGTCCATCAAGGCACAATGGTATACACCGTCTTGAATATCCTACCATCAAGATATCCAGATTTAAACCGTTGGCAAGTCTGCCAAATTTTAATGCATGGAAAAACGTTTCAAGTCTTACCACTTTTATTTGTATTCATTTTTTCGTTGTCGTAGCTCAAAGGCTCCCGACTATTCACAATTTACACCGTTTTAAAACTTCTCATCGTTAACACAGGACGAAACGTCCGAGTGCTCAATCGCGGAGCCCTAAATCGATGCACCAGCCCAAGGTCAGTGGTAATAGAAAACATCATTCACCTTTAATCATGTTTCCTCATAACAAGAGGAGGACACAAAGTCCTTAGGGCACACAGTCCATAACATCGTTGCACGGCTTCTTGTGCTGTTTTTACAGAACACTAGTATCCCGACGTCTTGTATACTAGGTTCACGTTTTCAACGTTTCTCACCGTTTTTCGTTCGGTGAAACACAAATCAAAAACGAAATCTCCGCAACTCATCCAAGTTGTCAGATTTTACACTGTTGAGAAAAACTCGTTTATAGAAAAACTTTTCTGTTTGGAAATGTTTCGAAAACCATCGCATTTCTGATAAAACTTATCTTTTGTTGAAAGTCCCTTCCCAAAACCATTTTTTTGAAAGGAAACAACTGAGACCAAAAACGTCGTCCCAGAACAGCATTACTATTTTTCGAAAACGTTTTCCGTAAATCTTTTCGGAATTAAAACATTGTTTTAGCATTAAAAACGTCCTAAGTTCAAAATCTTGACTTTTTCCTCTTATTTTAATTTACTCCACAAAAAGATTAATATATTCTTAAAAATCTAATTTTCTCTCAACTTTATAAATTACTTTAGGATCATCTTTTTCTTTAGAAAATTAACGTCATTGAAAATTCTCAACGTTTCCAAAATAAATCTTTGGCGTTTACTACAAAGCTTTTCAAGGCTTTTATCCCCATCAAATAATTGAGCACTAACCACTGTCAGACTTCCCAATCAACAATCAACATCACAATATGGTTATAGTAGATAATGCAGGTATAGTACATATTCAACTACCATAACACATATTAGCAAGCAATTATAAACAAATCAAATAATTGCGGAAAGTAAATAAATCGATCACCACACAGATAAATCACATATTTACAGATCAAATATGATAACATGCAGTTATCGGGAGAATCCCTGAGGCAGTCCCCCTTACCTCTTGAAGTTTCCCGGTAAGCGAAAAGTAGCCTGATCGATCCGGAAGTCGCCCGATTTCTCGTCTGATCACTCGTCAACAACTACACACAATCATTCAATCAAGACATAACTTTAAATCACAAAATTTTCTCCTAACTTCCCCTCCTAGGTTCGGCCATATGCAAGAAAATATGGCTAGAGAGTTCCAAAAATTCTCATCTCTTGGATTCTATACTACCTAGGTTTGATAAGACTAAATCAAAGCCTATTACACCAAAACTTGAACCAAAACCCATCCACTCATCCATGGAGTTTTTGGCCATAAATACCCATTTGAGCTAGGAAGATCATTTGGTTTCCAACTCTTGGATTATGATAGATGATCATGAATCTAGTTGAAAAAAAGTGGTTTGCCATTAAAAGGATTTTTCTACAATTTTTCATGGATTTTTGAAGTTTATGAACAAAACCTAACTTCCATGAATCATAAAGATTAAAGAAAGAAATAGAGAGATTAAGAGATGAAGATTGAGGTTAATACCTCCTAGATAGTGAAGCTTGGTGAGAAACCAACTTAGTTTCACCAAATCTTTGAAGATTATGAAGAAAGTGAAGAGAAAGTATGTAGGAAAATGAAGAACAAGGAAGAACAAGTGGGATAGGGAGAAAAGAAGGGGCCAAGGGTGAGGGAGAGAAGTTGAGATATTTTCTCACTTAGGGGTAATTTGGTCATTTCATTAAAAGACCAAGGGCATTTTGGTCATTTCACGTTCAGATATTTTGAAAAACCATCATGACACTGGCACGCTTCCCAAGATGATGTGACTTGATGTGGCACTAAGTTTATCCGTTAGCGGGTCCCGTTAAATCCCTTTTCAGCTCCAATCGTCTTCTGGTTCGAGTTTTCGCCCAAATAGTTTATATTATTTCAATTTTTAACGTCAAGAACTGATTTTAGCAAATTTGTAGAGAATCGAATTCTAAGGCTAACTGGCTCGCTCACGAGTCAAAATTAGGTCTTGATAGTAGTAAAACACTACTGTTAGTGAAAACGTAGACCGGGCTCTGTCTGAGTTTTCGACCCAAAATTTAACCATAGCTTCCTACGATAGCGTAGAGCATGCCTATGGTCTCAGATTATTTTATTTCTCTCTCTAGACCCTCCAATAAAATACAAACATATAAATACTGTTTAATTAATATTAGAGAGTTTGAAAAATCGGGGTGTTACAAAAATAAGAGTCAAACATTTTAGTTGATATGATATGTTATGATTGATTGACAGTGTAAAAAATCTTTATACTGACAGTATATACTAATTAAATCCATTAAAATTTTTACACCATCATCTCCTTTTACAAATAGTTCCACTCCTTTGTCCCTTTTTAAGGGCAATCAATGAGCAAGCAAATGATATTATGCTAGTATGGAGGGTTTTTGACCAAACTAGTGTTATTTTAGAAACTATTTACCAAAATGGGGTTGTTTTGTAACAATTGATCAAAATAGGGTTGTTTTTGCCAGCGTGGATGACGTGGAAGGCGCTAGTTGGACTGACGCCTTTAAAGCCGCCACTTGGACTGGCGCCTTCCATAAAAATGCTACATGTCACACACTCATTGGTCACTCGTCTGCTGTGACCCGTCTGCTGTTTCACTCGTCTGGCGGTCACTTGTCTGCTGAGACTCGTTTGCAATTTCACTTGTCTGCTGCGTCTAGTCTACTGTTTCACTTGTCTGCTTAGACGAGTGACCATCAGATGACTAGCAGACGAGTCACAGCAGACAAGTGAAATTGCAGACGGGTCTCAGCAGACAAGTGACCAGCAAACGGGCCATAGCAGACGAGTGAAACATCAGACGAGTCACCACCAGACAAGTGTCTCCAGCAAACGGGTCTCAGCAAGGAATGCTTCAGCTTTTGTTTTTTTGTTTTTTAAAAAATTTTTGTTGAACCAATGAGTGTGTGACATGTGGCATTTTTATGGATGGCGCCAATCCAAGTGGCGCCTTTAACTGGCGCCTTTCACGTCAGCAAAAAAAATAATAAAAAATTTCACGCTGTCTAAAACAACCCTATTTTGGTAAATTGTTACAAAACAATCCCATTTTGATAAATAGTTTCTAAAATAACACTAGTTTGGTCAAAATGCCTAGTATGGATAGAGAGTTCAATTTTATTGGCGTTTTCTACTGCCTTAATTGGGATTTAGCTCCAAACTTGCAGCCTTGTAGGTCGGACCTCACTAACCTTTGAGGATTGTTTATAATTTTTTAATGTTAATTATTTTTTTAAAAATTTAATGGATTTTCTTTCCTTTAAAAGAGCAATTGGGGACCCAAAATTTCAGAATTTTACTTATAGATTGTGTTCATATTCTCTTTAAACTATTAGGTAATTCTAGGTTGGATGCCAAATTTTGACAAGTCTCTTTTTCAATTGGATTTTAGGCTTTACTTTTTGTAGTTTGTACTATGTGGTTTGGATGTATTTCTTTTATAAAGTTTCCGAAGTTCAACCATGAGGTCGTGTTCGGGTGACTTTGTGTATGTCTCAGCTTTTTGATTTAAAGATCACTCTTATTTATATTATCAAATTTGAATTGTGTGGATGACGATTATATTTGATGTATATACATCTCAATTGTTTTTCTTATGGATATATAGAACTAATCCATATTTCTTATCTGAATTTGTTTTAGAATTAAGTTTATTATATTTATTCTATTCATTTTTATTTATATATTTTAATTTCCTCAATGGAATTATGAAAGTAAAGGAATATTTTACAACTTTTTTAAAAAACAAACATTCAGAATTTAATGAGTATATAAAAAACAATGTTATGATGAGTCTCTTTACTCGGATGTCTAACTGTATCTTACACGATTTGTGATGAAGGATTTACTTCCTTGATCAGGCATGTTGAGGCTTGTGGTGATCTCCATGGCATTAAAATTTGCAGGGGTGCTCTGATTATTTCTCACTTATTGTTTGTCGATAAGAGTTTTCTTTTCTTCAGAGCTAATCATCAGGAAGCCAGTACTGTGAGAAATATTCTAGCAGCTTATGAGAATGCATCGGGTCAAGTTGTTAATTACCAGAAATCAGAAGTATTTTTTAGCAGGAACATGGGAGCTGCTATTGGTGAGGACATCTCTAATATTTTGGGGGTCCAAATTGGTTTAGGTACAGGTGAATATTTGGATCTTCCATGATTGGGGGGAAACGTAAGGCCACTTTTTCTTACTTGAAAGACCGTATGTGGAAGCGTATTAATTGTTGGAATGGTAAGTTCTTATCTAGAGGTGGAAAGGAGGTGCTCATTAAATTTTGTTGGAACCAAAGTGGTTATGGTCCAAATAATCCCTTAAGTTTTGATGTTAACAAAGAGCTAATTTAAGATAAACAAAGATTTTTTATGGACTAACGTTTTATATTAAGTGTGCAGGATAAAACTTAATTGAGTCCAAAGACTATCCATAGTCCAAAGACTTTATCTTGTCCAACATTTAATCTTTGTTTACGACTGGACGGTAATATATAGAACCATGAGTCCACAGACTCTTTCGGTTACTTTTGTAATAGCTAGTCCAATAAGTGCTTTTATATTTCAAGCGCGAATATCTTGTAAAAGCATTTGAATTTATTATTCCCTGTAAAAGGCTTATATCCTTGGGACAAAACATTTTTTGTAATATTCGTACCAATGTAAAGCGTAAGCCAGAATGTCTCTGTCACTTAAAGAAGTTGACCTTCTTTTTTTGGAAAAACAAAAGGCAACTTTCGTTCTACACAGAGGATATGTCAGCACCACTTTTAGCTATCATCCTGATAGTCTATCCTGCTGATCAGAAACTTCAGAAGCTATCAGAATCAACGGATCAAATGCATTCAATGCTCATCAAAACGGATCCTTTTCCATCCGTTGAAGACTGAAGTCTGCTCAAAGACAAGAGGCTATATATACCTCCATCCCTTGAAGATGCAAGGTTACCGAACTTGAGAAAAAATACAAGTGAAGCAACACTTAGCGATTCAAAATCTTTCAAGAGATACAAGCAAACATCAGCTCAAGAAATCAAAGAGAAAATCTCAAGCTTGCAAAGCTAGCAAAGCTACTCTGATCCTCATTTTCATATTACTCTCTGTATAGATTTTTTAAGAGTCTAAGCTTTAGTTTCGAATTCTCAAATTTAGGAGTTAGTAGAATAAACTCTTTTCAAAACCTTAGTTTGTTTGAGCCTGAAGAGGCTTGTCTGTAAACGAATACATAGAGAACCTGAAGAGGTTGAGAATACTGCCTGAAGAGGTGTTGAATACTTTGTAACAAAAGGTTTTTGTTATAGTGGATAAAGCTCTCAAGTAGAGAGGACTGGACGTAGCTCTTTGGTGAAGAGTGAACCAGGATAATATCTTTGTGTTCTTTTCTCTCCCTTACCCTTACTTTAGTTTATTATCTAACTAACTAACTGGGATTGAATTGCCTTTTCCTACGCTGCTTTCTTATCTTATTCAAACTAAGTTAGCGTCCAACTTGGTGTTTGGAAGAGCTCTCTTTGCTTTTAATCGTTTTAGCGTCCAACCTTACGAAATCTATTATCTGCTTACGAAAAGAACTTAAAATCTTCAGAAACACAATTCAACCCCCCTTCTTGTGTTTCAAACAGGTTCCTTCAATTGGTATCAGAGCCAGGTTCTGGGTTGAGCACTTTGCCATGTAGAGGAAAAGATTCTACTGTAGATATGTCTGGACCAGGTATGCCAAGCGGGAGTCAACCTGTTAGACCAGACCGCCGTTCTTCAACGGTACTCATTACCTCTACTGGAAGGAAAGATTCAAAGGTTTCATCCTCAGTACAAACTCAGCTCTCTGGACCAGAATCACAAAAGGTCCTAACGTTTGTCTCAACTCTGACGGGACAGATAAAGCAAAGGACGACTGGACTGATGCTGAACGGGCTAGAATGGAACTGAATCATAAAGCAAGATATGCTTTAATGTGTGCCCTCAGCCTTGATGAGTTTCAGAAGATTCACGCATGTGAATCAGCCAAACAAATATGGGACACCTTTTCTAATCTCCATGAAGGGACAACCAAGGTGAAGGACTCTAAAATCATCATGCTGGTTGGCCAGTATGAAATGTTCACCATGGCTAAAGGAGAGTTCATCTTAGACATGATGGGTCGCTTTCAGATGACCATCAACAATCTGAAATCCCTTGGAAAGGTCTACATTACCAAGGAGAATGTCACCAAGATTCTTAGGAGCCTGCCTAAGAAGTGGAGACCTCTTGTCACTGCAATCACCCAGGCCAAAGATCTCTCTACTTTGAATCTGGATGATCTTGTCGGGAGGCTTCAAGTTCATGAGCAGGAGCTTGATCTTGACAATCCTGGAAAGAAGAATAAAGGGATTGCCCTGAAAGCTCATAGGTCCAACAACTCAAAAGCTTTAAAAGCTGATGAGTCCAGTGATGAAGTTGATCAGTCTGATGATGATGTATCAGATGATGACGAGCTATCCTTTATCTCCAGAAAGATTCAAAATATTTGGAGAAAGAAAAATGGAATGAAAAGGAGGCCATTCCACAAGAAAAGCTTCAAGAATCATGTTGAACCCAAAGATAAAAGTCAGCTGGTCTGTTTTGAATGTAACAAACCAGGACACTTCAAAGCCGATTGCCCTATGCTAAAGGACAAGAAGAAGTTCTTCAAAAAGAAGAAAAAGAACTTCATGGTAACTTGGGAGGACTTGAACTCTTCTGAAGAAGAAAAAGAAGAAGAAGAAACAAATGAAGAGGCTAACTTATGCCTTTGGTCCAATAAACAAGATAAAAACTCTTCAGACGATGAACAACTTGTTGTTCCCGGAGAAAGAAGTCAGGAGTCTACCTCTGAAGGATGATGGAATGTTCCACCCATCTTCAAGGGAACAGATTATCCCCGTTGGAAATCAATTTTCCAAATATACGTCCAAGCTCAAGACTATGAGTTGTGGGACATCTTCACTAACGGAGATTATCGTCCAACAATAACCCTTGAGGACGGATCAACATCATCCAAACATGAAACAGACTGGACGAGTGATGATATCAGACAGTGTTCTCAAAGTGCTCATGCTAACTGGTGTCTTGTTAACGCCCTTGATCGTCCAAGACTAGACATGGTCTCGCGATTCCAAACAGCTAAGGAGAAGCTGGACGCTCTGGAACATCGGTTCAGACCAAGGAGCCCGTCTACCTCAAATCTCTGCTTGATGGCCAAAAGCTCTTCTGACGCTGAATCAGAAGATGACGAGTTATCTGTTTCTGACTCTCTTCAAGAAGCATATGATGAACTGCTAAATGATTCTTCTCTATTGCATCATCAATACATCATGCTTAAGAGAAAACTGTCAAAAGTGAATAAAGAGTTGGAAGAGTCCAACAAACTAAATAAGCAGCTTGTTGAAGAGAATAATAAGCTTAAAGCTGAGAATGTCAGTCTAACTGACAAACTCACCTCTGAGTCCAGTGAAACCCATGAGGTAACTAGACTGAAACAAGAGGTATCTGATCTCACCAAAAGTATATCCAAGCTTGTTGGAGGATCAGAGAAGCTAGACCTGATATTGAGGTACATTAGATCACCTCATGATAAGTCTGGTCTAGGCTACGACTCTGAGAAACAAAGTGCGTCTCAGAAAATATCAGGGTCCAACAAACATCACAAGGCTTTTCATTCCTATTGAAAGCAAAAAGAAAATAAATTGCATGCATCCAGAACTTACTGTAAGATTTGTGGAAAGAGTGGTCACACTTCTTCAAAATGCATTTACAAGAACAAAAATAAAATGCATGGGTGAAGACCACCAACTAACCCAAAAGGACCCAAGTCTATCTGGGTACCTAAGAGTATGATAATACCTGTTGCAGATCTGCTTAGCAACACAAAAAAGACCCCAGTCCTGGTACTTGGACAGTGGTTGCTCAAGTCACATGACGGGAGAAAGGTGTATGTTCCAAGAAATCCATGAGAAGACTAGTGGATGAGTAGGAATAGGTAAGATTGGTAAGCATCCTTTTCCCTCTATTGATAATGTTCTTCTGGTTGAAGGATTAAAACACAACTTGCTTAGCATAAGTCAATTATGTGACAGTGGGTCTGTTATTTCCTTCAATAAAGGTGAATGTATGGTCAAGAACCCTGATGGGTCCATCTTATTCACTGCCAAAAGGCAAAATAATCTGTATAAGATTAACTTGGGGGAACTTTCAACTCAAAGTGTATCATGTCTAGTGTCTGTTGAAGATGAGCAATGGATCTGGCACAAAAGACTTGGTCATGCTAGTCTGAGATTAACCTCTAGACTAAACAAGCATAACCTTGTAAGAGGTTTACCAAAGATTGTGTTTAGATCAAACGCTCTCTGTGACGCATGTCAAAAAGGAAAACAAGTTAAGAACTCGTTTGAGTCCAAGAACAGTGTTAGTACTTCTAGACCACTGGAACTGTTGCATCTTGATTTGTTTGGTCCAACAAGGACTGCTTCTGTCAGTGGTAAGAAATATGGACTTGTCATAGTAGATGACTATACTAGATGGACATGGGTTAAGTTCCTTGCTCACAAGGATGAGTCTATCAAGGTCTTTTCTGTATTCTGTAAGCGAGTTCAGAATGAAAAAGGCATATTCATTAGCTCGATCAGAAGTGATCATGGAGGCGAATTTGAAAATGAGCTTTTTCAAAGGTTCTGTGATGAAAGTGGTATTCATCACAATTTCTCTGCCCCGAGAACACCACAACAAAATGGTGTTGTTGAGAGAAAGAACCGATCTCTGCAAGAGATGGCTAGGGCGATGCTCAGTGATAATTCTGTCCCTAAGTACTTCTGGGCTGAAGTTGTAAATACTGCCTGCTACATTCAAAACAGAATATACATAAGACCAATCTTGAATAAGACTCCTTATGAATTGCGGAAAGGATGCAAACCCAAAATTTCTTATTTCCACCCCTTCGGATGTCAATGCTTTATTTTAAATACTAAGGATCAACTAGGAAAGTTTGATGCCAAAGTAGATAACGGAATATTGTTAGGATACTCTGAAACGTCCAAAGCTTTTAGAGTCTATAACTCTAGAACTTTGATTGTTGAAGAATCCATCCGTGTTAAATTTGATGACAAACAGCCTAATAAGAGATTATCGGAGCTAGATGATTCTTTTGCAGATATGAATCTGAATGATTCATATGCTCGTCCAACAACCAACAAAGACAAGACATTAGACGCTACGCAGGACGCATCATCGTCTCAGCAAGCTGTAAACCTCGTTCGTGGCAATTCAGGACTTATCATCCTGAGGATCAAATCATTGGCAAACCTAATGATAGCGTCCGGACAAGGTCAACCTTCAGAGAGCAAGCTGAATTAGCCTTCATCTCTGAAAAGGAACCAAAGTCTGTGGACGAAGCCTTATTGGACGAGTGCTGGATCCTCGCTATGCAAGAGGAGCTCAACCAGTTTCAAGGAAGTGACGTTTGGACGCTGGTCTCCTTGCCTAAGGATAAGTCTGTCATTGGAACCAAGTGGGTCTATCGCAACAAGCTGGATGAAGATGGTAAAGTTGTAAGGAATAAAGCAAGGCTAGTTGCTCAAGGCTACTCACAAGAGGAAGGTATTGATTATACTGAAACCTTTGCTCCAGTAGCTAGATTAGAAGCTATACGCATCTTACTCTCATATGTTGCACATCATAACATCATACTTTATCAAATGGATGTAAAAAGTGCATTCCTAAATGGTGTAATTAATGAAGAAGTATATGTTTTTCAACCACCCGGTTTTGAAGATCAAAACCGTCCTGAGCATGTATATAAGCTTAAGAAAGCTTTATATGGACTCAAACAAGCTCCTAGAGCTTGGTATGAGAGACTCAGCACTTTCCTAATGCAGAATGGCTTCTCAAGAGGAAAAGTGGACACAACTCTGTTTAGAAAAGTAAATAAAAAGGAATTTATTGTTGCTCAAATTTACGTTGATGATATTATATTTGGTACAACTGATGAATCTCTTTGCCAAGAGTTTTCTGACTTAATGCAAATGGAATTTGAAATGATCATGATGGGAGAACTAAAATTCTTCCTCGGACTTCAAGTCAAGCAAACTTCAGACGGAGTGTACATTCATCAGACGAAGTACACAAATGAGCTTCCGAAACGCTTCAAGTTGGACGATTGTAAACCTATGAATACACCAATGCATCCAACGCCCGTGCTAAACAATGATGATAAAGATAAAAAGGTAGACCAAAAGGTATATAGAGGTATGATTGGTTCCCTCTTATATCTAACTGCGTCCAGACCTAATATCATGTTTAGTGTGGCTTATGTGCTCGTTTTCAATCCTATCCAATAGAGTCTCATCTCTCAGCAGTAAAAAGAATCTTTAGATATCTAAAAGGTTCTCTTAATCTGGATCTTTTTTTATAAGAAATTTGATGAATACAGATTAGTTGGATTCTGTGACACTGACTATGCTGGAGACAGAATAGAAAGAAAAAGCACAAGTGGAGGGTGTCACTTCATTAGTGCTAATCTTGTCTCATGGTCAAGCAAAAGGCAAAGCACAATTGCTCTATCAACTGCTGAAGCTGAGTACATTGCTGCAGCCAGTTGCTGTTCACAACTGCTTTGGATCAAACATCAGTTGGAAGACTACAATGTGTTTGTAAGCAACATCCCTATCATGTGTGATAACACTGCTGCTATTAACTTGTCAAAGAACCCTATACTGCATTCTAGAGCAAAGCGTATAGAAATAAAGCACCATTTTATTAGAGACTATGTGCAAAAAGGAACAATAGATATTCAATTTGTTGATAATGACCATCAATGGGCAGATATCTTCACTAAACCATTAGCCGAAGATAGATTCACATTTATAAGAAAATATCTGAACATGCATTTCATTGATTGACTGAGAGTCGAATGCATGCGTCCAATATTTGCATTACGTCCAATATATGCTCGTCCATTGTACTTTCTGATTGCTCGTCTAATGCATTAACGGAACTCAATCTTTGTAGAATGAACTATTATCTTTCATTCCCTTAACTGAGTCAGTCTTTGTTTTCTTTGTTTGCCAAAAATGCTTTTTACGGTTTCAAAGTCTGAACGTGTGTCAGGCATTTAATGCACGTCATTTCGCTCTCTCTCTTTGAAAATACGAAAGGTTTTCGTTCTCTCCTCTCCTCTCTTTAAAACCTAAGTTTTTTTAAAAATCAAACCTTTATAAAAAGCTTTCATCTTCTTCTTGCATCTTCAAAAAGGAAAACCCTTTCTGAAAAACCCTTCTTCTCAAGACCTCTTCTCCGAAACTATGGCAACCTCTTCTGCTGCTGCCTCTAAGGGTAAAGGAAAAACCTTTAACACTCAGACTGCTGATGTCATGGTCGAGTTCAAGTTTAATCTACAATTCCTGGCTGATAACGGGATTGACATTTTCTCTAACATCCATGCTGCTGGATGGTTAAGCTTCTTCGAAGGTTCTCCGGTAATCTACCCTGCTCTAGTTAGGGAGTTCTGGATAAACCCTATTATCTCTGCAAGGGAGATTCGCAATAAAGTGCTTGATACTGAAGTAATAGTATCTGAAGCAACCATTTCTAATGCGATTGGATGCACCCAATCTGGTATAACTGTTGAGGATAACTGGGAGGAAGAGATTGGTGATGCTTCCACCATCAGAGACTGTCTGTTGAAGAACTCGGGTGACAAACTCATAGCCTCAAAAATGACTGACAAGGCTAGGGTTCTTCACCAAATCTTGAACAAGTCTATCCTTCACAAGGCTGGGTCGAAGGATAATGTATCAAAGGCTCACCAATTCTGCCTGGTTCATTTGATACTGGAAAGACAGATAAACCTTCCCCACCTACTCTTTTCCTTCTTCAAGTATGCCATTGAAGGCTCTGGGAAGAATACTTCAATTATCTATGCTGCTCTTCTCTCAAAAATCTTCGAGAAGCATATGGTCTACGATGACCTAAGAACTTGGCTCCAGAAACAAAAGTCAGATACTACGGTGTTCATGGTATTGAACGATCGCATCAGCCTGAGTTTAGCAGGCAAAGCTTGGTGATGATGCAATTGGATTGCTTCAAAAAGTCCAAACCTGAAGGAAAACAAAAAGAGCTCAGATGCAAGGCTCAGAAGAAGCGTCTGAACAACGAGTCACTGCTGGACGCTCCATTGAACTAGCTCGTCCAACAGATAGGACTCCTCCTTCTCGTCCAAAGCTCACCGTCCAACCATCCAGAAAAAGGAAGCTGATTCTAGCTCCCATTGATGAGGACGAAGAGGATGATCTACCCATCTCCAGGGTAGTTAAAGGTCCAAGATTGGAAACCTCGTCTGTTGCACCCCTGCCTAAACCTATTTCAACAAGGGTAAGGTCAACTCGACCAAAGACAAAAGGTAATACTGAACCTATCTCCAGTACTATTATTACTTCTTCTGTTGTCCAATCGTCTGAGATTGAGGACTTGACCTTTGAACCTTCTCTACCACCCTCACCCACTGACCTACCACAAACCCAAACTCTAACCTCACCAAATGAACCTGTAGACTGGTTCACACCTTGGGAAGATCACCCCTTCCAACCTTATGGTGCTCCCTACCCTAGACGGATCTTTCGCAAAAGAAAATATAGACGCATCCCAGGAATGAACCACAGTAACAAATGCTTAATTTGGGCTGAGGTCAAACGCGACTTTCATGTTCTATTCCTTGAACACACACACCCCACTACTGAACCTCACACAAAAAGCCCTCTTCCACTACCTGAATATGAATATGAACAACCACCCACACCACCCACCTCTGGACCACCCCCTGAACATGACTACTACCTCATCCCACACACATCAACTGAACATCTGGCCACAGAGATGTATACAGCTCTTGGAACCTTGGTTGTCTGCCATGAGAAGAAGACGTTTCCTCCAAGGAAAGTCTATACCAAACTCATCAAGGACAAGGCATTCCAATGGTGCCACTACAATGTAAATAGGCACGTTGTTCTTCGTAATGAAGACAAGAAAGGCTACAAGACGGAGTATGAAAGAAGAGCAAGGACGTTTGGCTTAACCAACTTCATCCTTGATCCTGATCTGTCTTACATTCCAAGCTACCCAACAACATGGAAGGAGTACTCTGATGTTCGAGGCTTTCTTCCTTATTATGTCATGCGGAAGAAGTGTGACATGACCCGGGAAGCTAAGATTCATCCCAACCTTCCAAAGAAATTTTGGTCAAGGACATCCAGCACAAGAGTAGGAGTTGTTCCTCCTCGAGCTTGTCCAAGGATCCCTATTCTAGATCCCAACAAGAATAAGGACCTTCGTAAAAGGCTTGAGTCATGGACGCTGCCTTACAAAAATGCTTTTGATCCCTTGTTTTGGAAGAGACCTCGAGATGACTCTGGGGATCTAGCAAGCATTTGGAACAAAGATCCCCGATTCAGATTTGACCCAGATGCTAAGGTCTATTGGGAAAACCACATCTGGAGATGCTCCCAAGAAGCATCATCATCTGGACTATCAATTGAGGAGAAAGAAGAGATTCGCGTTTACCCAAGACAATATCGAATCTATGAGGCTGACTTCATGATCATAGACGATGTCTTTGGGATACCTCTTTATCCTAGAGATGTTTTGCCTTCACCTGCTCCCAGATGGAGAGAAAACAAGTATGATGATGCCGAGATCATACTTGAAATGCTGCCACCTCCACCCAAACCTGTCATTGATCCTAATGCTCCTCCTCCTCCACCTCCTCTTAAGCCAGTTATTCCTGAGGAGACTGGGGACACCGAAATCGTCTATGTGGATCCCTCCTCTGAAACTCATGCTGAGGAAGTGGAACAAGTTGCAGACTCAGCTCAGTCCAAGTCTCAACCTATCCCTCTCTCAATGGTCCATCCTGTTGATCCATCTCCTTCTCAGGCTCTTAGTGCTGTTCCTGATCAAAGAGATATGGACGCAACCAGGGCCACAACTGAGAGCTCCGCCTCGGTTATTCCTCCTGAGTTTCAAGAGTTTGTCCAAAGGACCATAGAAGCCAACAATGCGGTGCTCCTTCAGCAAATTGCGGCTATGTTCAAAGATTTTATTCCAAAACCTCCTCCTCCTTCTTAAAAAATTGTTTTATGTGTTTTCACATATACTGAATATGATGTGTTTCTCACTCTTTTGTCTGATGACATAAACGGGGAGAAAATAGGTTGATTGAATATATATATATCTTGATTGCTTTTATAACATGTCTGGCTTTCCATGCTTAAAAGCTTATATCTGTCTTATATGCTTTAAATGTTTAGATGCTTTAAATGATTAGAATGTTTGTCGTAGGGGGAGCCCTTCAGCTCTCTAGGAATCTTTGTTCATTCAAATTAGTATGTTTTGTCATCATCAAAAAGGCGGAGATTGTTGGAACCAAAGTGGTCATGGTCCAAATAATCCCTTAAGTTTTGATGTTAATAAAGAGCCAATTTAAGATGAACAAAGATTTCTTATGGAGTAACGTTTTATATTAAGTGTGCAAGATAAAACTTAATTGAGTCTAAAGACTATCCATAGTCCAAAGACTTTATCTCGTCCAACATTTAATCTTGGTTTATGATTGGACGGTAATATATAGAACCATGAGTCCAAAGACTCTTTCGGTTACTTTTGTAATAGCTAGTCCAATAAATGCTTTTATATTTCAAGCGCGAATATCTTGTAAAAGTATTTGAATTTATTATTCCCTATAAAAGGCTTATATTTTTGGGACAAAACATTCTTTGTATTATTCGTACAAATGTAAAGCGTAAGCCAGAATGTCTCTATCGCTTAAAGAAGTTGACCTTCTTCTTTTGGAAAACAAAAGGCAACTTTCGTTCTACTCAGAGGATATGTCAGCACCACTTTTATCTATCATCCTGATAGTCTATCCTGCTGATCAGAAACTTCAAAAGCTATCAGACTCAACGGATCAAATACATTCAATGCTCATCAGAACGGATCCTTTTCCATCCGTTGAAGACTGAAGTCTGCTCAAAGACAAGAGGCTATATATACCTCCATCCCTTGAAGATGCAAGGTTACCGAACTTGAGCAAAAATACAAGTGAAGCAACACTTAGCAATTCAAAATCTTTTAAGAGATACAAGCAAACATTAGCTCAAGAAATCAAAGAGAAAATCTCAAGCTTGCAAAGCTAGCAAAGCTACTATGATCCTCATTTTCATATTACTCTCTGTGTAGAGTTTTTTAAGAGTCTAAGCTTTAGTTTCGAGTTCTCACATTTAGTGAGTTAGTAGAACAAACTCTTTTCAAAACCTTAGTTTGGTTGAGCCTAAAGAGGCTTGTCTGTAAAAGAATACTCAGAGAACCTGAAGAGGTTGAGAATACTGCCTGAAGAGGTGTTGAATACTTTGTAACAAAAGGTTTTTGTTATAGTGGATAAAGCTCTCAAGTAGAGAGGACTGGACGTAGCTCTTTGGTGAAGAGTGAACCAGGATAATATCTTTGTGTTCTTTTCTCTCCCTTACCCTTACTTTAGTTTATTATCTAACTAACTAACTGGGATTGAATTGCCTTTTCCTACGCTGCTTTCTTATCTTAGTCAAACTAAGTTAGCGCCCAACTTAGTGTTTAGAACAGCTCTCTTTGCTTTTAATCGTTCTTGCGTCCAACCTTGCGAAAACTATTATCTGCTTACGAAAAGAATTTAAAATCTTCAGAAACACAATTCAACGCCCTTCTTGTGTTTCAAACAGGTTCCTTCAAACAGTTCATATAGACACTTAATGTTTTAATCTGTACACTAAGTAGACGAGTTAAATACCACACATGGGTTCAATTAAATCATTGAATAACTGTTTTAATCTCATTAAAACTAAGGTAAATGCACATCAGACATTTGGAGACTCAACAATCTCCCCTTTTTGATGATGACAAAACATGTTAAATGATTTAATGAACTTAAGGAAATTCACATAAAGCAGTCATGTATATGATCAGACAATTGCAAGATGATCAGACAGATTAAAACATTGTTCCATTTTTGCAACTTACTCAGACAGATAAGCATTGAACTTTTTATCTTAGTCTTATCTTAGTATTTTCTCTCCCTTTTGACATTATCAAAAGCATTAGAACATAGACAGAGAGAAAAGAAAAGATACATCATATTTCCATATCAGACAGATAAACAATTGTTCAAATCAGACAGTTGTAACATTAAAACATTTCAAATCAGACAGTTGTAACATTAAAACATTTTTCATTTAACTTTCTCCCCCTTTTATCATAATCAAAAAAGAGAAATAGAGGAGGTAATTTGTATTTAACCATCATTGGTTGTGTACAAGGTACTTTTAAAAGAAAAAAATTACAAATAATTATTAAAAAGATCAAAAAGAGCTTCTACTCTAGCTTCTAAAACAGTTCTAGCTCTTCTTTCTGCAGCAAGATCTTGGTCAGCAGCTTCTACCAAGTTCCTGAGTGATGCTACTTCAAAATGCAAAGCTTGAAGAACTCGTCTGGGCACAGGAATGTGATCAGCAAAGTCATCAGAATGCCAGGGAAGAGCATAGACTGGTGGTGCAGAAGGGATAGAGAAGGCTTCTGAAATCTGGGGAAAGAAGAGTAAGTGAAGATTGCGATAGAAGATAAAAGGTAAAAGGGTGATCTTATGGAAAGAATCATCAGAGGAGTTATCTTCTGGAGGTGAGGGAAAAACATAGGACAGAATAGAGAGAAGAGATGGATGAAAAGATGCGAGTAAAGGTTCAACATAGAGTGAGGGACAATCAGGGATTAACAGATCAAGAAATTCCATGAAGGAATATGATCCAGTAATTAGAATGAAACAAGGTCTCGAATAGTTAGGAAGAATAACTACAGAGTTAGGATGGGTTATGTAAGGATCAGGGTGATGAAACATGATAACAACAGGTTCAAATCAACACAGAGCTCTACAGGTATTGGTAAAGTGAGATGGAGGAGGAGGTATAACAGTAAGGTTAGAGACACTGGTATACATTAAATGTTGCAAATCAGACTTGAACAAAAAAGAAGAATTGCCAATAGGTTTGTCAGGAGTTGAATCCCTTGAAACATGACACAAATCAGACACGATGAAAGAGGAGGAAAGAGAGGAGTTTTCCTGAATAGGTGAAGCCAGAGGTCATCATGAGATGAGGAGGAAGAGGGTGAATACTTGCCAAGAGTAGAGTTTTCTGACATTCTGAGCTTGATGCGTTTAGGAGCCACAAAGACAGCAGGTTGGCTAACATGAGGGGCTTCTATGGCAGCAGCTACAACAGGTATGCTAGATCTCTTCCTTTTAGGAATTATGCCAGGACAGAAAGCTGGTTGGTCCAAGGTTTGTCCTCAAGGCTTTGACAGATGCTCCCCATGAGCAGGTGTAGTCTCTTCACTAGAGACAGTCTCACTCAGTATAACTTGAGAAGGGGCAGAATCAGAATCCACCACAACAAGAGCTTGCCTCTTGGGAGTCAGCTTCCTCTTCTTCAAGGTGAGAATAGGAGCACTTTCTTCTGAAGAAAGGGGCTGGCTTTGGCTTGCAATCTTTTCAGAGGGTTGGCAAATATGTTCGGATGCAAAGGCCTCAGACTCATCGGTTGATTCAGCAGGAGTTTTACCCTTCTGATCCTCAGATGCTTGATTTGAAGAGGATGGAGCAGGGGATGAGAGCCTCATTACAGAGATAGTTTGTTTGGCTAAAGGTCTAGCCATGTCAACAAAGATGACTTCTTCAGGGATAAAGATTTTTGATTCTAAAGAACTTGGTCAGAAGCATGCCATAGGGATAGGTAGGAGAGCTAGGTCTCTTAATCAATGACACGAAATGTTTGAAAATGAGGTCATTGATGTCTACCTTGATTTTGTGAATGAGATGAAAGAAGGCAAATGAATCCATCTTAGAGATGTAGTCTCTTGAGCCCTTCCTAGGTAGCACACATTCTTGCAAAAGCTTGAGCAAGAAGCGGCATTTGGGAACGAGTTTATTCGATTTGAAATTTGTAGGGTTAGGGTTACCAAAAAGGGCGTTGTTGATGTCGCTCTGGCTTACTGAATCTGCCCAATTGTCTGCATAACCAGCACCATGTCTAGGGCATCCAGTTACCAGTTCCAGAGTGTTGAGGGAGAAGGAGAAGCGTTGGTTGGAAATACGAGCTTGAATCTCCGTGGGAAAGCCACTTGGCGAGTGAAGAATGACGGCGTTGGTCCAGAAGTCAGTGACCAACTTGGGGTGTACAGGCTCCTTCAAGTCGAAGAATGGAGTCCAGTTGGAGTAGTTGAGCTCTTCAAGCACATCTAAACCCAACCGACTTAGAGCCGAAAGGTCAATAAGTTTCCCTGGGATGATTTTGTGAACAGCTTCAACATCTAGGTTGTAACGCTTAGCAATAACATCAGCAGAGAGTTGCTTTGGGGGTGCCATTTCAGAGAAGTTAGGGTTAAAGAAGTTTGGGAGTCAGAGAGTGAGTGAAGAGGGAAGAAGACGAAACGAGAGTGAAATAAAGAGAATGATTTTGAAAAACGTACGGATGGAGATTTTAAAAGAAAAAAAGAACGGTTCAGATTTAAAATAAGACAAAAAAAAAAGGCCACATACACATTTTGCCTCAGATAATGAAACGATACTTAAAAGAAAAAAATAGCCATTTAAAAAGAATTTTTAAAAGAAGAGCGAATGACTCATAAGGTCAGATGATTATACATAGACGAGTATCGTAAACACTCATCAGACAAGTTATTCAGCAAAGCAATGTATATTCAAGTTGTCTCTTATAAACTTGAACCTATCCTCAACTAATGGTTTTGTAAAGATATCAGCCCATTGATTTTCAGTTTTAACAAACTTAACATCAAATACACCTTTTTGGACATAATCTCTTATGAAGTGATGTTTGATTTCTATGTGCTTAGCCTTAGAATGTTGTATGGGATTCTTGGTTAGGAAAATAACACTAGAATTATCACACCAGACAGTTATATTATGCTCAAATATAGAGTAATCTTCTAGTTGATGTTTTACCCATAATAGCTGTGAGCAGTAACTTGCAGCAGAGACATATTCTGCTTCTGCAGTTGAGAGGGCGATAGTCGTCTGTCTTTTGCTTGACCAGGAGACTAAGTTTGCTCCAATGAAGTGACATCCTTCACTAGTGCTTTTCCTTTCAATTCTATCTCCAGGAAAGTCAGCATCACAAAAACCAACTAATCTGTAATCTTGTGTTCTCAAATACATTAAACCAGGATTAGTGGTTCCAAGCAAATATCTAAAGATTCTTTTAACAGCCTTAAGATGAGATTCTTTGGGATCAGATTGGAATCTAGCACACATACAGACACTAAATTGAATATCAGGTCTACTAGATGTTAAGTAAAGAAGAGATCCAATCATACCTCTGTAGACAGTTTGGTCTACCTTTTTACCTTCATCATCTTTGCTTAGATTAGCATTAGTTTGCATTGGAGTTTTCATGATCTTTGAGCTATCCATTTTGTAGTTCTTTAGAATCTCCTTGATGTACTTTTGTTGATGGATGTAGATTCCATCACACGTCTGCTTGATTTGCAGTCCAAGGAAGAACTTCAATTCTCCCATCATGCTCATTTCAAATTCTGCTTGCATCAACTTAGAGAATTCTTTGCACAATTTTTCATTAGTAGCTCCAAAAATAATATCATCAACATATATTTGAACTACTATGAAGTTATCTTTTGAGCATTTCTGAAACAAAGTTATATCAACTTTTCCTCTTATAAAACCATTATTCATAAGAAAAGAAATGAGTCTATCATACCATGCTCTAAGCGCTTGTTTTAAACCATATAAAGTTTTTTTAAGTTTAAAAACATAATCTGGTTTTTCATTATCTTCAAAACCAGGAGGTTGTTTAACATAAACTTTTTCTTCAATTATTCCATTTAAAAAAGCACTTTTTACATCCATTTGAAATAAAGTAATTTGATGTTGTGCAGCATATGAAATGAGTATGCGAATAGCATATATTCTAGCTACAGGTGCAAAAATCTCAGTATAGTCAATATCTTCTTGTTGGTTGTAGCCTTGAGCTACTAACCTTGCTTTGTTTCTGACAACTTTGCCATCTTCATCTAGCTTGTTTCTGAAAACCCATCTTGTTCCAATAACAGACTTGTCTGTTGGTTTGGAGACAAGTTTCCAGACATGATTCCTTTTGAACTGATTAAGTTCCTCTTGCATAGCTAGAATCCAGCTTTCATCTTCAAGAGCTTCCTCAACATGCTTTGGTTCAATTTCAGATAAAAAAGCCATATTGCTTGACTATCTTAAGACAGATCTGATTCTAACACCTTCAGAGGGACTTCCAATGATAAGATCTTCAGGATGATGAGCTTTGAACTTCCAGTCTCTTCTGAGATCATCATTCTGATGTTGACTTGACTGATGACTCGTCTGCTCCACTTGTCTGACAGATTCCTCAGCAGACTCAGTTTTTGATACGTCTGCCTGTTAACTCGTCTGCTGGGTAAGATCAAGTCCTGCAAGATCATCTTCTAGATCTGATAGTTCCATATCAGTCTTTAGATTATCATTGAATTTTACATGAATGGATTCCTCAACAACAGAGTTTCTAGAGTTAAAAACTCTATATGCTTTAGACACTTCAGAATATCCAATGAAGATACCTTTGCCTACCTTGGAATCAAACTTTCCAAGTTGATCCTTGGTATTTAAGATGAAGCATTCACATCCAAATGCATGGAAATAAGATATGTTGGGTTTTCTACCTTTCCATAATTCATAAGGAGTCTTCTTTAGGATAGACCTTATAAGTATTCTATTTTGCACATAACATGCAGTGTTTACTGCTTCAGCCCAGAAGTACTTAGGGAGATTATTTTCATTGAGCATTGATCTAGCCATCTCTTACAGAGATCTGTTCTTTCTCTCAACCACTCCATTTTGCTGTGGAGTTCTAGGTGCAGAGAAGTTGTGAGAGATTCCATTCTCTTCACAGAATAGTTTGAATTGCTCATTTTCAAATACTCCCCCATGATCACTTCTAAGGGTAGAAATATAGAAACCTTGCTCATTTTGTACTTTCTTACAGAATACAGAGAAGGCCTTAAAAGACTCATCCTTGTGGGTTAAGAAAAGTACCCAAGTAAATTTAGAATAGTCATCAATAATGACAAATCCATATTTCCTTCCAGCTAAACTGGCAACACTAACTAGTCGAAACAGATCCATGTGTAACAGTTGAAGAGGTCTAGAGGTTGATACAAGGTTTTTTGATTTGAAACTTGATTTTACTTGTTTACCTCTCTGACATGCATCACATAAAACATCTTTCTTAAAACTAATGTCAGGCAATCCTCTCACAAGGTTATCCTTTTTCAATTTCGAAATAAGTTTCATACTAGCATGTCCTAGTTTCTTATGCCATAACCATCTTTCATCCTCTTTAGACATTAGACAGGTTACACTTTGATCTGAGAGTGCAGTTAGCTCAATCTTATAAAGATTTTGCTGTCTATTAGCTAAAAAGAGGGTCTTGCCACTCTTGTCTTTGACTATGCATTCATTCTTAGTGAAGGAGACATCAAATCCACTATCACATAATTGACTTATGCTAAGTAAATTGTGTCTTAGTCCTTCAACCATAAGCACATTTGAGATAGAGGGAAGAGGGGGTTTACCACCAATTGTACCAACACCAATTACTCTTCCTTTTTGATTGCCTCCAAAGGCAATAAATCCACCATTCTTAGACTGGAGGTCTTGGAACATAGACCTTTCTCCTGTCATATGTCACGAGCAGCCACTGTCCAGGTACCAGCAGAGGCGTCTGCTTTGTCATATTAAGGATGTCTGCAACAGAAATTATTTTATCTTTAGGTACCCATATTTTTCTGGGTCCTTTTCTGTTAGTTCTAGGAGTCTGTGAAGACTTCCTGTTCTTCTTGTGAAAACACTTAGACATAACATGTCCAGCTTTTCCACAGAAGTTACAGACGGGTCTAATTCTAGCTGGAGTGGGTTTAACATAAACAGTTGAAGATTTTGTTGATACTTTATGATCAGCTTGATGATCATATCCAATGCCTTCTTTGTTAAGAGAGTGTCTTTGACATCCTAGCAGTTTTGTCAGATTATCTCTGCCATTAACAAATCTAGCAAGATCAGAAGTGAGCTCCTTCATTTTCTGTTGAAGTGTGACCACTTCTTCAGAATGTGATGTTTCACTTGAGATCGAAGCTTCATCAGACTTTTCAGTCCTTAGCTGGCTATTCTCTTTGGCCAGCATCTCACACTCTTGAAATTTTTGTTTATGCTCACTGAGGAGTTTAACATAATCTCTCTTGAGGGATTTGAAGGCCTTAGATAAGCCTTTGGATTCCTCTACCAGCTCATCATAAGCATTATGCAATTCCTCAAGTTCAGAATGTACCTCAGTTTCAGGTTCTGAATCTATATTGGCCATCAGACAGAGATTGGCTTCATCTTCTGTCTCTTCTCCTTCAGAAGATGAGCATTCAAGATCTTCCTATGTGGCCATCATTCCTTTCTTCTTCTTTCTGAAGAACTTCTTTTTGGAAGCTTTCTTTAAAAGAGGGCATTCAGGTTTGATGTGAGCAGGTTCTTGCACTCATAGCAGACAACTGGACTCTTGTCTATTGATGTGGATTCTTTGTGGGATTTAATGAAAGGCTTCTCCTTTCTGAACTTCTTATTTCTCCAGAGCTTTTTCATCTTTCTGGTCATGAGAGAAGTCTCTTCATCATCATCAAAATCCTCATCATCAGACTCGTTTATGTCACAGTCAGACTCGTCTGCCTTTGAAGCTTTTAAGGCTTTAGCTGCCTTTAGATCAATTTTTAGAGCAATGGCTTTGCTCTTTTTGATTGACACATCTTCATTGAGCTCTTGCTCATGAACAGTGAGTGTGCCAAGAAGTTCATCCATAGTAAAGGAGGTGAGATCCTTAGCTTGAGAAATAGCAGTGACAAGAGGTCTCCACTGCCTTAGAAGACTTCGGAGAATCTTAGCAACTTTCTCAATATTAGAATATGTTTTACCAAGAGATTTTAAACCATTAGTAATAGTTTGGAATCTACCAATTATTTGAGCAACAGATTCACCTTTATCCATGGTGAAAAATTCATATTTTCTAACAAGAATAGAAATTTTAGATTCTTTTACCTTTGCAGTTCCTTCATGTGTGACAGATAAGGAGTCCCACATTTCTTTAACAGAATCACAAGCACATACCTTTTCAAACTCTTCTGGACTGAGAGCACAGATTATAGCATATCTGGCTTTATGGTTTAGATCTCATCTTGTCTTTTCTGTAGGTGTCCACTGAGCCTTAGGCTTGTCTGAGCCATCATTATTTTGAGGAGTGTAAGGACCATCAGTAATGACATCCCATACATCAGAATTTGTTGACGAGATGAACCAGTGAAACCTTTCTTTCTAGTAGTTGCAGTTTACACCATTGAAGAAAGGGGGTCTGGTCATAGAGCCTCCTTCAGGTTGGGGGCTCCCACTTGAGCTTGCTCCATAATTCATTATCTATTCTTCAAGATCTTTTCTCTACACTGTTAGGTGCTCAACCCAGAGGCTGAGCTCTGATACCAACTGAAATAGACAGATGCAAACACTAGAAGGGGGTTGAATGGTATTTGCAAAATTTATGCGGAATTTAGAAACTTTTTCGCAAGCACAGATGGGTTATAATAGACGAGTAAACACAGACAGGTCAATCAGACTGATAACTCGTCTGAAGGTTTTCACAGAAAACACACAATCATGCAAGATAAAAAAGGTTTGATAAACACTATTATAAACTCCTTTAGTTAGATGATAGTTAAGACAAATAATCAAACTAAAGAGTTAAGGGAAAGAGAGATCACTCAGCAGGTTTTATCCTGGTTCACCCCTTAACAATGAGGCTACGTCCAGTCCTTGGCAGCACCAAGTTTTCTCACTATAACTGATTTAGGTTACAGGACAGACAAGTATTATTTTCACATCTAGCCTCTTCAGGCTCCAGACGAGTATTGTTTTCACACCTAGCCTCTCCAGGCTCTAGACAAGTATTGTTTGCACACTTAGCCTCTTCAGGCTCAGACGGGTTTGTTTTCACACCTAGCCTCTCCAGGATCTAGACAAGTATCCTTTCACAAGCACTCAGATGAGTGTATTAAATGTGAAGATCTAAAAGACTGCGTAATAACTTCAAATGATTGAAGAATAAATAATGAAAGAATGAAGATATAAATGCACAGAGTCAATGCTCTTGATTGCTTTGATCGTTCTCTTGTCTGCTTGAATCTTCGAAGTCTTCTTCATTAAATAGGCTTCAAGATTTTAAAGTCGCTAGACACAAAGTTTGAAGGCTTGGCTTCTTGAAGATCTTCAATAAATGCAATAGAGTCGTTCTGGTCAGCCATTAAAGCATAGGGAACTTCGCTTGTTCTCTTTCATCAGAGTGATACAGACTTCTGATATACCTTTGGTCTCAGCAGGTCTGTATACGTGCTTTTTGTTTGCAGAGGGAAGGCTTTCCCTTTTGGTGTAGGATGCAGTTGTGTTCAGGCAAAGCACTTTGTTCAAGTTCCTTATCAGAGTCGAGACAGCTTTCATCCAATGTATTCTTTAACGTTAGTCACTAGACGGATGAGTAACTTCATTAGACGGGTTGACTCTTTAACAAAGAGATGACGCCAGTTGCAAAGTCTTTTAGACGGGTGAGTCTTTCTTTGATCAGACGGTTGAAGACTTCATTAGACGGGTGAACTTCTCTTAGTTCAGACGAGTGAACCTTAGCTAGTTCAGACGAGTGAACTTATCTCAGTTCAGACGAGTGAACTTTAGTTAGTTCAGACGTGTGAACTTAAGTTAGTTCAGACGGGTGAACTTTTCTAAGTTCAGACGAGTGAACAGTTCATATAGACACGTAATGTTTTAATCTGCACACTAAGTAGACGAGTTAAATACCACAGATGGGTTCAATTAAATTATTGAATAACTATTTTAATCTCATCAAAACTAAGGTAAATGCACATCAGACATTTGGAGACTCAACAAGATAGTAGGAATAGGTAAGATTGGTAAGCATCCTCTTCCCTCTATTGATAATGTTCTTCTAGTTGAAGGATTAAAACACAACTTGCTTAGCATAAGTCAATTATGTGACAGTGGGTCTGTTGTTTCCTTCAATAAAGGTGAATGTATGGTCAAGAACCCTGATGGGTCCATCTTATTCACTGCCAAAAGGCAAAATAATCTGTATAAGATTAACTTGGGGGAACTTTCAACTCAAAGTGTATCATGTCTAGTGTCTGTTGAATATGAGCGATGGATCTGGCACAAAAGACTTGGTCATGCTAGTCTGAGATTAACCTCTAGACTAAACAAGCATAACCTTGTAAGAGGTTTACCAAAGATTGTGTTTAGATCAGACGCTCTCTGTGACGCATGTCAAAAAGGAAAATAAGTTAAGAACTCGTTTGAGTCCAATGGGTTAAGTTTCTTGCTCACAAAGATGAGTCTATCAAGGTCTTTTCTGTATTCTGTAAGCGAGTTCAAAATGAGAAAGGCATATTCATCAGCTCGATTAAAAGTGATCATGGAGGCGAATTTGAAAATGAGCTTTTTCAAAGGTTCTGTGATGAAAGTGGTATTCATCACAATTTCGCTGCCCCTATAACACCACAACAAAATGGTGTTGTTGAGAGAAAGAACCGATCTCTTCAACAGATGGCTAGGGCGATGCTCAGTGACAATTCTGTCCCTAAGCACTCCTGGGCTAAAGCTGTAAATACTACCTGCTACATTCAAAACAGAATATACATAAGACCAATCTTGAATAAGACTCCATATGAATTGTGGAAAGGACGCAAACCCAACATTTCTTATTTCCAGCCCTTCGGATGTCAATGCTATATTTTAAATACTAAGGATCAACTAGGAAAGTTTGATGCCAAAGTAGATAATGGAATATTGTTAGGATACTCTGAAACGTCCAAAGCTTTTAGCGTCTATAACTCTAGAACTTTGATTGTTGAAGAATCCATCCATGTTAAATTTGATGACAAACAGCCTGATAAGAGATTATCAGAGCTAGATGATTCTTTTGCAGATATGAATCTGAATGATTCAGATGCTCGTCCAACAACCAACAAAGATGAGGCATCAGACGCTACGCAGGACGCATCATCGTCTCAGCAAGCTGTAAACACCCCTCGTTTGTGGCAATTCAGGACTTATCATCCTGAGGATCAAATCACTGGCAAACCTAAGGATAGCGTCCGGACAAGGTCAACCTTCAGAGAGCAAGCTGACTCAGCCTTCATCTCTGAGATGGAACCAAAGTCTGTGGACGAAGCCTTAATGTACGAGTGCTGGATCCTCGCTATGCAAGAGGAGCTCAACCAGTTTCAACGAAGTGACGTTTGGACGCTCGTCTCCTTGCCTAAGGATAAGTCTGTCGTTGGAACCAAGTGGGTCTATCGCAACAAGCTAGACGAAGATGGCAAAGTTGTAAGGAATAATGCAAGGTTAGTTGCTCAAGGCTACTCACAAGAGGAAGGTATTGATTATACTGAAACCTTTGCTCCAGTAGCTAGATTAGAAACTATACGCATCTTACTCTCATATGTTGCACATCATAACATCATGCTTTATCAAATGGATGTAAAAAGTGCATTCCTAAATGGTGTAATTAGTGAAGAAGTATATGTTTTTCAACCACCTGGTTTTGAAGATCAAAACCATCCTGAGCATGTATATAAGCTTAAGAAAGCTTTATATGGACTCAAACATGCTCCTAGAGCTTGGTATGAGAGACTCAGCACTTTCCTAATGAAGAATGGCTTCTCAAGAGGAAAAGTGGACACAACTCTGTTTAGAAAAGTAAATAAAAAGGAATTTATTGTTGCTCAAATTTACGTTGATGATATTATATTTGGTACAACTGATGAATCTCTTTGCCAAGAGTTTTCTGACTTAATGCAAAGGGAATTTGCAATGAGCATGATGGGAGAACTAAAATTCTTCCTCGGACTTCAAGTAAAGCAAACTTCAGACGGAGTGTACATTCATCAGACGAAGTACACTAAGGAGCTTCTGAAACGCTTCAAGTTGGACGATTGTAAACCTATGAATACACCAATGCATCCAACGTCCGTGCTAAACAAAGATGATAAAGATAAAAAGGTAGACCAAAAGGTATATAGAGGTATGATTGGTTCCCTCTTATATCTAACTACGTCCAGACCTGATATCATATTTAATGTTTGCTTATGTGCTATTTTCAATCCGATCCAAGAGAGTCTCATCTCTCAGCAGTAAAAAGAATATTTAGATATCTAAAAGGTTCTACTAATCTGGGTCTGTTGTATAAGAAATTTGATGAATACAGATTAGTTGGATTCTGTGATGCTGACTATGCTGGAGACAGAATAGAAAGAAAAAGCACAAGTGGAGGGCGTCACTTCATTGGTGCTAATCTTGTCTCATGGTCAAGTAAAAGGCAAAGCACAATTGCTCTATCAACTGCTGAAGCTGAGTACATTGCTGCAGCCAGTTGCTGTTCACAACTGCTTTGGATCAAACATCAGTTGGAAGACTACAACGTGTTTGTAAGTAACATCCCTATCATGTGTGATAACACTGCTGCTATTAACTTGTCAAAGAACCCCATACTGCATTCTAGAGCAAAGCATATATAAATAAAGCACCATTTTATTAGAGAGTATGTGCAAAAAGGAACAACAGATATTCAATTTGTTGATACTGACCATCAATGGGCAGATATCTTCACTAAACCATTAGCCGAAGATAAGTTCACATTTATAAGAAAATATCTAGACATGCATTTCATTGATTGACTGGGAGTCCAATACATGCGTCCAATATTTGCATTACGTTCAATATATGCTCGTCCATTGTACTTTCTGATTGCTCGTCTAATGCACTAATGGAACTCAATCTTTGTGGAATGAACTACTATCTCTCATTCCCTTAACTGAGTCAGTTTTTGTTTTCTTTGTTGGCCAAAAATGCTTTTTACGGTTTCAAAGTCTGAACGTGTGTCAGGCATTTAATGCACGCCGTTTCGCTCTCTCTCTTTTTGAAAATATGAAAGGTTTTCGTTCTCTCTTCTCCTTTCTTTAAAACCTAAGTCTTGTTAAAAATCAAACCTTTACAAAAAGCTTTCATCTTTCTTCTTGCATCTTCGAAAAGGAAAACCCTTTCTGAAAAACCCTTCTTCTCAAGACCTCTTCTCTGAAACTATGGCAACCTCTTCTGCTGCTGCCTCTAAGGGTAAAGGAAAAACCTTTACCGCTCAGACTGCTGATGTCATGGTCGAGTTCAAGTTTAATCTACAATTCCTGGCTGATAACGGGATTGACATTTTCTCTAACATTCATGCTGCTGGATGGTCAAGCTTCTTCGAAGGTTCTCCGGTAATCTACCATGCTCTAGTTAGGGAGTTCTGGACAAACCCTATTATCTCTGCAAGGGAGATTCGCAACAAAGTGCTTGATACTGAAGTAATAGTATCTGAAGCAACCATTTCTAATGCGATTGGATGCGCCCAATCTGGAATAACTGTTGAGGATAACTGGGAGGAAGAGATTGGTGATGCTTCCACCATCAGAAACTGTCTGTTGAAGAACTCGGGTGACAAACTCATAACCTCAAAAATGACTGACAAGGCTAGGGTTCTTCACCAAATCTTGAACAAGTCTATCCTTCACAAGGTTGGGTCGAAAGATAATGTATCAAAGGCTCACCAATTCTTCCTGATTCATTTGATACTGGAAAGGCAGATAAACCTTCCCCACCTACTCTTTTCCTTCTTCAAGTATGCCATTGAAGGCTCTGGGAAGAATACTTCAATTATCTATGCTGCTCTTCTCTCAAAAATCTTCGAGAAGCATATGGTCTACGATGACCTAAAGAACTTGGCTCCAGAAAGAAAAGTCAGATACTATGGTGTTCATGGTATTGAACGATCGCATCAGCCTGAGTTTAGCAGGCAAAGCTTGGTGATGATGCAGTTGGACTGCTTCAAAAAGTCCAAACCTGAAGGAAAACAAAAAGGAGCTCAGACGCAAGGCTCAGAAGAAGCGTCTGAACAACGACTCAATGCTAGACGCTCCACTGAACTAGCTCATCCAACAGCTAGGACTCCTCCTTCTCGTCCAAAGCTCACCATCCAACCATCCAGAAAAAGGATGCTGATTCTAGCTCCCATTGATGAGGACGAAGAGGACGATCTACCCATCTCCAGGGTAGTCAAAGGTCCAAGATTGGAAACCTCGTCTGTTGCACCCCTGCCTAAACCTATTTCAACAAGGGCAAGGTCTACTCGAGCAAAGGCAAAAGGTAAGACTGAACCTATCTCCATTTCAGTTATTACTTCTTCTGTTGTCCAATCGTCTGAGATTGAGGACTTGACCTTTGAACCTTCCCTACCACCCTCACCCACTGACCTACCACAAACCCAAACTCTAACCTCACCAAATGAACCCGAAGACTGGTTGACACCCTGGGGAGATCACCCCTTCCAACCTTATGGTGCTCCCTACCCCAGACGGATCTTTCACAAAAGAAAATATAGACGCATCCCAAGAATGAACCACAGTAACAAATACTCAATTTGGGCTGAGGTCAAACGCAACTTTCCTGTTCTATTCCTTGAACACACACCCCCCACTACTGAACCTCACCCCAAAAGCCCTCTTCCACTACCTGAATATGAATATGAACAACCGCCCACACCACCCACCTCTGGACCACCCCCTGAACATGGCTACAACCCCATCCCACACACATCAACTGAACGTCTGGCCACTGAGATGTTTACAGCTCTTGGACCCTTGGTTGTCTGCCATGAGAAGAAGACGTTTCCTCCAAGGAAAGTCTATCCCAACCTCATCAAGGACAAGGCATTCCAATGGTGCCACTACAATGTAAATAGGCACGTTGTTCTTCGTAATGAAGACCAGAAAGGCTACAAAATCGAGTACAAAAGGGGAGCAAGGACGTTTGGCTTAACCAACTACATCCTTGATTCTGATCTGTCTTTCAGTCCAAGCTACCCAACAACATGGAAGGAGTACTCTGATGTTCGGGACTTTCTTCCTTATTATGCCGTGCGGAAGGAGTGTGACATGACTCGGGAAGCTAAGATTCATCACAACCTTCCAAAGAAATTTTGGTCAAGGACATCCGGCACAAGAGTAGGAGTTGTTCCTCCTTCAGCTTGTCCAAGGATCCCTATTCTATATCCCAACAAGAATAAGGACCTTCGCAAAAGGCTTGAGTCATGGACGCTACCTTACAAAAATGTTTTTGATCCCTTGTTTTGGAAGAGAACTCAAGATGACTCTGGGGCTCTAGCAAGCATTTGGAAGACAGATCCCCGATTCAGATATGACCCAGAAGCTAAGGTCTACTGGGAAAACCACATCTGGAGATGCTCCCAAGAAGCATCATCATCTGGACTATCAATTGAGGAGAAAGAAGAGATTCGCGTTTACCCAAGACAATATCGAATCTATTAGGCTGACTTCATGATCATAGACGATGTCTTTGGGATACCTCTTTATCCTAGAGATGTATTGCCTTCACCTGATCCCAGATGGAGAGAAAACAAGTATGATGATACTGAGATCATACTTGAAGTGCTGCCACGTCCACCCAAACCTGTCATTGATCCTAATGCTCCTCCTCCTCCTCCTAAGCCGGTTATTCCTGAAGAGACTGGGGACACCGAAATCGTCTATGAGGACCCCTCCTCTGAAACTCATGCTGAGAAAGTGGAACAAGTTGCAGACTCAGCTCAGTCCAAGTCTCAACCTATCCCTCTCTCAATGGTCCATCCTGTTGATCCATCTCCTTCTTAGGCTCTTAGTGTAATTCCTGATCAAAGAGATGTGGATGCAACCAAAGCCACAGCCGAGAGCTTCGCCTCGGTTATTCCTCCTGAGTTTCAAGAGTTCGTCCAACGGTCCATAGAAGCCAACAATGCGGTGCTCCTTCAGCAAATTGCGGCTATGTTCAAAGATTTTATTCCAAAACCTCCTCCTCCTTCCTAAAACTTGTTTTATGTGTTTTCAAATATACTGACTATGATGTGTTTCTCACTCTTTTGTCTGATGATAAAAAGGGGGAGAGAATGGGTTGATTGAATATATACATCTTGATTGCTTTTATAACATGTCGGGCATACATCTTGATTGCTTTTATAACATGTCTGGCTTTCCATGCTTAAAAGCTTATATCTGTCTTCTATGCTTTAAATGTTTAGATGCATTAAATGATTAGAATGTTTGTCTTAGGGGGAGCCCTTCAGCTCTCTAGGACTCTTTGTTCAATCAAATTAGTATGTTTTGCCATCATCAAAAAGGGGGAGATTGTTGGAACCAAAGTGGTTATTGTCCAAATAATCCCTTAAGTTTTGAAGTTAACAAAGAGCTAATTTAAGATGAACAAAGATTTCTTATGGACTAACGTTTTATATTAAGTGTGCAGGATAAAACTTAATTGAGTCCAAAGACTATCCATAGTCCAAAGACTTTATCTCATCCAACATTTAATCTTGCTTTACTACTGGACGGTAATATATAGAACCATGAGTCCAAAGACTCTTTCGGTTACTTTTGTAATAGCTAGTCCAATAAGCGCGAATATCTTGTAAAAGTATTTGATTTTATTATTCCCTGTAAAAGGCTTATATCCTTGGGGCAAAACATTCTTTGCAATATTCGTACAAATGTAAAGCGTAAGATAGAATGTCTCTGTCACTTAAAGAAGTTAACCTTCTTCTTTTGGAAAAACAAAAGGCAACTTTCGTTCTACACAGAGGATATGTCAGCACCACTTTTAGCTATCATCCTGATAGTCTATCCTGATGATCAGAAACTTCAGAAGCTATCAGACTCAACGGATCAAATGCATTCAATGCTCATCAAAACGGATCCTTTTCCATCCGTTGAAGACTCAAGTCTTATACCTCCATCCCTTGAAGATGCAAGGTTACCGAACTTGAGCAAAAATACAAGTGAAGCAACACTTAGCGATTCAAAATCTTTCAAGAGATACAAGCAAACATCAGCTCAAGAAATCAAAGAGAAAATCTCAAGCTTGCAAAGCTAGCAAAGCTACTCTGATCCTCATTTTCATATTACTCTTTGTGTAGAGTTTTTAAGAGTCTAAGCTTTAGTTTCGAATTCTCACATTTAGTGAGTTAGTAGAACAAACTCTTTTCAAAACCTTAGTTTGGTTGAGCCTGAAGAGGCTTATCTGTAAAAGAACACTTAGAGAACTTGAAGAGGTTGAGAATACTGCCTGAAGAGGTGTTGAATACTTTGTAACAAAAGGTTTTTGTTATAGTGGATAAAGCTCTCAAGTAGAGAGGACTGGACGTAGCTCTTTGGTGAAGAGTGAACTAGGATAATATCTTTGTGTTCTTTTCTCTCCCTTACCCTTACTTTAGTTTATTATCTAACTAACTAACTGGGATTGAATTGCCTTTTCCTACGCTGCTTTCTTATCTTATTCAAACTAAGTTAGCATCCAACTTGGTGTTTGGAAGAGCTCTCTTTGCTTTTAATTGTTTTAGCGTCCAACCTTGCGAAATCTATTATCTGCTCACGGAAAGAATTTAAAATCTTCAGAAACACAATTCAACCCCCTTCTTATGTTTCAAACATGTTCCTTCAAATTTGTCCTGCAGGCTATTCCTTCTTACTGCATGAGTTTATTTCTCATTCCTCCTTCTCTTTGTGATGAGCTCCAGAAAATGATGAACTCGTTTTTTGGGGATCGAGAGGAACTAACCATAGAGGCATTCACTGGCTCTCTTGGGATAGTCTTTCTATTTCCAAATGTTTGGGTGGCATGGGGGTTTTTGCACCTCCATGGATTCAATCTTGCATTGCTAGGGAAACAAGGTTGGAAAATTTTTTCCAACCCGGATACTACCTTGTCTTGTCTCTTCAAAGCCAAATACTTTCGTAGAGGGAATTTCTTGGATGCTCAGGTTGGGCATAATCCAAGCTATACTTGGCGTAGTACCTGGAGTTCTCGAGTGGTGATTAATGAGGGTCTTAGGTGGTGCATTGGAGTCGATGCTACGATAAATATTTGGTCAGAGCCCTGGCTGAAAGAGGAAGGCATGAAAATTTATGGACCTGTGCAACAACAGCTTAGCAATCTGACTATCAAAGATCTTCTTATACTAGACACAAAACAATGGAACCCAATAATGCTTAATTCTATTTTTTGGCCCGAAATGGTTGATGTCATTCATCGCGTGCCTTTATTCCCTTCCTATACCTGTGATAAGCTGATTTGATGGCCTTCTCCGAATGGATCTTATACATTGAAGAGCGCTAACCATTTGTGTATGCACCATATAGCTGATTCGTCAACTCTGGCAGTGCGTGGCATTTGGGATCAACTCTGGAGCCTCCCAATCCCAAGCAAGGTGCGCGTATTCATGTGGCAACTTGCTCGTTGTAACACCCCGATTTTTCGTGCTTTCTAAGGACGATAAACTCAATTAATGAGTTTATATTTTTATCTGTGTTTAGAAAATGATTTTGGGAAAACTAAAATCATAGTCTTGTTTCATAAAATCGTAGGAGCCTTCGGTTAAGTTTTGGGCCGAAAACTCAAACAAAAACCGATCTACGTTTTTCAGATGATAGTGTTTTCTACTATCACGACCTAATCTGGACTAACGGACGAAACCATTAGTCGTAGAATGTATTCCTCTATCTTTTTCCTAAAATGTGTCCTGACGTCCAAAATATAAATAATATTTTATATTCGGGCCGATAATCGATCGAGGAGACGATTCGAGCTGTCTTAGGGTTTTTCGAGACCCACGATCAGATGTTTTTCATGCCAAGATTGTATCAAGTTATTTGAGGAAGTCATACCAGTGTCGGGATGATTCCAAATATCGGGATGTGAATTGACCAAATTGCCCTTGGTTAATTTTAATTACAAATTTACCTTTCCTATTATTAAACTAATAAACCCTAAATATCTATCAACTTTCGCTCTCATCCTCTCATTTTCCTTCTCTCAATTTCGGCAGCCCCCTCTCCCTCCAACACTCCATCTTCTTCCTTTCTCTTTTCTTCTCCAAGACTCCATTTTTGAAGGCCTAAAGCTTGAGTTTTTGTGAAGCAATCTTCATCAAACTTGGAGTGGATCATCATAGGAGGTAGTAGTTCAACTCTATCCCTCTCAATCTCTCCTTTCTCTCCTCATATTTTCATGATCAAGGATGTTAGGTTTTTGACTCTAAATCTTTGAAAATCCATGAAAAATTGTAGGAAAATCGTATCTGTATTAAACCAATTTCTATGGCCTAGGTTCATGACATACTTGTATGATCCAAGAGCTTAGAGCCAAGAAATCTCCCTAGCTATATTTTCTAGGTAGAGGCCGAAACCCCCCTATGTGTGTAGGGTAGGGTTTTGGTTGGTTTTTGATGTTCTGATCTGATATCTAGGGCTGTCACACTTAGTTAGGGTGTTATCCAGAAAATGAGAAGTTTTGGAGCTCCCTAGCTATTTTTAGTGTAATAGGGCCGAACCCTAGGGGTGGTGCATTAGGAGAAATCTTTGTTTTGTAAGTTAATGCCGATGTGTTTTGCGTATATGTAGTGATCGTCAACGTACCGGGCCAGTGAGCAAGTTGATCGGGTGTTCAAAGTTTAGCCGGAAGCTACAAGAGGTAAGGGGATAAACCTGAGGAATTCCATTCCCGACAGCTATGTGCTGCATCGGTGTTTGTATTGTATGTAAATAGTTTGTATTCTGATATTGGTTAAATACTTGATTGACTGCTGTTGATTGGAATATGTATTGATGTAACTGCTGATATAGTTGAATGCATGTTATACTTGCTGAATAGTTATATGGATGTATAGTGTGCCCTATTGTGGGATTTAGGCATTAGAGGGCCTAATTTTGATTAGGACCCGACATCGTGTAACTTAAAAGCTTTAAAAGTCTGAAATGTGCTTTAATAATGAGAAGTGAAGTTTAAAAGCAAATAGGGCATTAGAAACCTTCAATTGTCCTAATTTGATAAGTTAACCCTTCGAGCAAAGGCATTTTGAGAAATGTGGTATTCAAAGTTAAAAATGAGTTTTTGGAAGTTTTGTTTTAAGTCGGCATTTCATCGAAAAACAACGAAAGAAAAGAAATGGTCTTCAAACCAAGTTTTGTTTATGGAAAACCGATCCCGATGACTTTGTGTGAGTATCGGAGATTTGGGTTTTGATTTTCGAGTTTTCAAGAAAAGTGGTTTTTAAGCTTAGAAACTAGAAACCGAGACGTCGGGGTTCTAGGGTTCTGCAGAACACTTGGATCAAGGGTCCGTGTTAGTTTGTGGTCCTGTCGGCTTAGGGACGATCTTTGTGGTCCTGTAAGCTTGGGGATGTTTTTATGATCTTGAATCCGGCATCCTAGACTGGTGCATCGGTTAGGGATGTTGGGATTTGAGTTGTTTTTGGACTAAATGTTCTGTTTTAAGAAAATATTGTTGAGGCTTAAAGAATATAAGACATTATGGTGGTTGTTAGCGTTGATGCTACAACGAGGAAATAATGATGCGACAAAGATCAATCATCGGGAACTAGATAGTTTTCTCATGCATTTTGTGTGTTGGGCAGACGTGCCGTGAAATGGGGGATCTTGATAGGCAAGAAGAACCTGAGATGACTTAACGTCATTATGTAACATTGTGCCTTGATGGACAATGAAGTCATACGTGCTGTGTGTTCGTATTGTGCCCAGTGAAGAGGACAATATAGTATGACTTATACATCGTGAGTACCACTGACATGCGCGTCCATGTATTATTTCCTGGAAGGTTACGTGCTCACGTTTGGCCGAATGTTGATTCTGGCGTTTGTTGTTGTATCCTGCGGGGCAATAACGTTGAGTCTGATCAACTCGTATCCATGGTGTTGGGATTTCCGGAAATCTAGTTTGAATATTAGTTGAGATATATGGAAGTGCCATGCATACATTTAGGAGATAACGTTGATTATGGGGTACGAAGCCCTTGTGCCTTTACCGCTATTTGTACTTGATTACACATGTTATGTTATATGATGTATGATGATTTGAGTGAGTCACATTATATGAGTCTGTTGTGTGGATTGGGTATATAGTTGTCGTTTATGGATTCATATATTGGTTTCTCACCCTTGCATGTTTTTGGACGGGTTGTCCTTTGGTATATATTATATCGTGTTTACAGATGGAGCCGACGCCAGATCACCTAGCGCACTCGGGGGTGCGCGTCCAAGTATTTGATCAGAGGACGGACCCAGCCGCGTGGGTTATCCACCCAGGGGTGGAAAGCGCGGCATACACCGGACCGGTTTGCACCGTAAGAGGGACGACTGAGGCGGGACTGCTAAAGGGCACTCGGACAGTGGAGACCATCCAGGTGCCTCTCCCTCCCATCGGGTTGATGCTGCAGGCCCTCATGGAGCAGGGTGTGATCGAGCCGGACGCCCCCGCTGCACAGTCCCCGCAGCAGCAGCCGCCTCAGACACCTCCCCCGCCTTTTGTTTTGGCAGCGGGTTAGCACGTAGAGGAGGATGTGGAGGAGGAGGAGGAGGAGGAAGACCCTGAGGAGGATCCTCAGGAAGACCCGGAGGATCATCCTTCGGATGCTTCCGATCCCCATCCACTGGGGAACGGAAACGTAGGTTCCCAGAGTTCTTCCCCTGGTTCCAGCATTGGACCTCCCTCTGGGGGATTGTCCAATGGCTTCCATTAGTCGGACCAGCTTAGGGTGTAGACCCCTTTTTTTGAGGCAGCGGTTTTTGGGTAGTCTGTTAACGGCTACTGATGGCCATAGGTTTTAGAGATATGGTTCCAGACTGTCGCTGCCTAGTTTATAGCTTTGTAGGAGTTCTTTTGTTGATCTTTTGTAAAGGGACATGTTGTCCATAGTTCAGTTGATATATATATATATATATATATATATATATATATATATATATGAGTATTTCTTTTCTGTCTTGAGTGGTGGTTCTATAGGTATTAATAAGAAAAGTTTTTATCACGATTTTCAGAATCTGCTTATACAAAGGATTTGTTTTCCGAAAGTAAAACCAGCGAAATTTTATTTATCGTTTCATTAAGTGTGTCGAGTTACGAAAGTGGCACGGGTTTTGAGGGTGTCACACTTGTGAGATCCTTCCAGATAGATCTTCACTTATACAATGTGATGTTCCTTGCCCTGCAACTTGTTCTTTGTGCCCAAATGATTTAGAAAATGCACGGCTTATTTTTGTTGTATGCCCAACTACTGTTAACATGTGGCATCAAGCTGGCTTATGGAGTTTTATGGAGCCCTGGGTTGATGTTGATGACTCTTTTGGGGACTTACTAGTTCATGTTTTTGCTTCTATGCCCGGCACCCAGAAACCGCGTTTAGCCATGTTATTATGGAACATATGGTGCAGGCGGAATGTTAAAATTTGGGATGACAGAGTTGAGGAAGTTTTTTAGGTTGTGGCTCGTGCTAACTAGGTGCTTAATGATCGACAAGCTGCTAGGGAGCTAATCCTTTGTCTGGTAATTCTATTCCCAGGTCTGCAGCTACCACTCGATGGTTTAAGCCACCACATGGTTATTTGAAATGTAATGTTGATGCTGGTGTCAATAAAGAGACTCATTTGACAAGTAAGGGTTGTTGTCTTAGGGATGAAGCTGGTTAATTTGTGAATTGTATTACAGCGTGGATTTCTCCTTGTCTCCATCTCCGCGAGGGAGAAACTTTGGCTCTTTTGGGTGCCATTCAATGGATAAGGTTCATGAACTTGGAGAATGTTATCTTTGAGATGGATTGCAAAGTTGTTGTGGATAGTATGCGTTGTGATGTGTTAGATCTAACTGAATATGGTGCTATTATTGCTCATTGTAAACATTTACTTCCCCTTTTACATAACTCTAGCATTGAGTTCGTTAGGAGGCAAGTAAATGTGACGGCTCATTCGTTAGTTAGGGTGGCCACATCTTTAGCTTCTCCTTATGTTTTTCATAATGTTCCTGATTGTATTGCTGATATTATTTATGGTGAAATGAAGTAATTTGATTGCTGTCAAAAAAAATTATCCTAATGACAATTATTTTACTAAAAAAGTGGTATTTTTGTCCAAATAAAAATGGGGACATGGGGTATGAAAGTTAGCAATCTCATATTAAAATAACATGTATATTATCTCCATTCTTTTTCAAATCTGTTTTTTGGGGCACTTGCACAAAAAATAAACGAAGCTAACAAAAAATCTTGATTTTGTCAAAATAAATAAATAATCTTGATAATAAGCAAATCTATCAATCAATATTGATTTTGTTAATAAATAAATAAATAAATGATTGATCGACAATGTAAAATTTTTTACACTGTTAATCAATCATAAATTATCATATAAGCTAAAATGTTTGACTATTATTCTAACTATATCAAAAAACACTCATATCATAATTTCTGATTAATTAACAATATAAAAAACTTTACACTAATAATTTCTTTTTCGTTACAACTTTACACTAATAATATATAATAATTAAACTCATAACTAAATTATTAATACACACGGTTAATGCGCCTACGATTCCCACAAGTGGCAAATATTCTGAATTCAAAAATATAAAATATAAATAATAGGTATTAATAATCTATCAATACTGATGAACGGGTATCGGGTATTCTTATATAAGAGTGAAATGAGCAAATCTTAGCTTTTGAATCAAATTATGAATGGTCAAGATTAGAACATAAAGTCACATGACTTTTTTAAGTGGTTACATGACCACTAATCAACTTTTAATCTCGACCATCCATGTATGATTTTAATGGTCAAGATTTGCTCCTTTCATTCTCACATACAAAACCCCTCTCACTTATATATATATATATATATATATATATATATATATATATGAGAGGGGATCCACTTACGTCAAGTAATTTTAAAAGAGTTACTTCCAATCTCATTCATCCATTTATTCTAATCCAATGGATCTATATTAATTCATTAAAGTAGCCATATGACCTTTGTTGGATTAGAATAAATAGATGGATGAGATTGAAAGTAACTCTCTTAAAATTACTCTTGGAGTAAGTGGATCCTCCCTTTCTCTCTCTCTCTCTCTCTCTCTCTCTCTCTCTATATATATATATATATATATATATATATATATATATTAAGGGTTGCTTAAGGGTAATTTGGTAAATGGCTCTTGGGGCAATTTGGTAATCTAAGGTTGCTTTAAAATCTAAGGTTTAATATTTTTAATAAATCTATTTATGTGTTGTCTTTGGAAATGTGAATCGTTACTCTTTTCCGTTCACCTCTTCTTTTTTTCAAGCACTGTTTCGTTTCTTCTTCTCTCTGGACTTCAAGCACAATTTTTTTTTTCCTCTCTGCACTTCAAGGCACCTTCTCTCTCTGCACTTCTTTCTTTTGCATCGTTTCTTCTTCAGTAACTTCACAAAGAAATCAACAGTGATGATATTGTAGTTGAATTATTTTTTTTGGAGTGGCTGGGAACTTAACAAAGTAGTTGTTTTTTAGTTGGTACTTATATATATTACAACAAGGTAATTTTTTACTAAATTTCATATTTGGGATTTAAATTCTTACACTATTGTTGATTTAATTTAGCTTATGAAAAGTTTCGTGATATTTGTTTTTGTATTTTGATCTGTAATATGCATTTTTTTTATTTGAGAACACATGATCAAGCCGCAATCAAATTCCGTGATGATAATAAGTTGGTATTTTTTTCTAAGGAATATGATTTTTGTAATTTTTTTTTTATTATTGTAGATGGATTTGATGTATGTTATAACAAGGTAATTTATTAAAATTCGTATTTGAGATTTAAACTCTCACAATATTATGATTAAATTAAGCTTATGAAAAATTTCATGAGACTTTTTTTTTTTGTATTTTGATCATTTTTTGATTTCAGAACATATGTTCGAGCTGCAATCAAGTTCCGTAATGATGATGCATACATCTATTTTAGTGTGATTGATAATGATGACGATATAAAGCAGGTTAGAGGTTAGATAATCCTTCGAAAAATAGAAGAATTGAAAACGTGCAGGGTTTTTCAAATCCTTTCTCCGGACGGCATATGTACACTTGAATTACCATAATAGTTATTCAATAACAATACAATCAATTCTCAAAGGACGTAACTGAACTTGCTTTGCAAACCTTTGATGCCATTTTAAAGGCCAATTTGATGGTAAATAATGTGATCATGAAGAATTGATTTGATGTCACATATATATCTTAGAAGCACCACTTCTTACAAATGTAATTTTGTTTATATTTTTAGATGACCAATTTCGACATTCACTTTCAAGAAGGGGCTTATGATTGATCTTATATTTCAGAGCTTTATTTTTCTAACTTTTATCGGAAGAATTCAAATGATATTTTTTATTTGGAAGATTGTGTATAATGTCACACTATTGCTCCCAGAAAAAAGTCAGGAGGCAAGCACATGAAGTTAAAGCCCATGACAAAGCCTTTATCCTTAATGTTTTCCATGATGTTAACATGCGTATATATTTTAGAAAGCATGAAAAAGTAGTGGTCACATTGGTTTTTCAACTATGACCCCGAATACTCCAAAAATGAAAATGTATCCGTATCGTATCCGTATCCGTATCCGACATCGATATTCGTAGGATACTTCCAGATATGTATCCAATAAGTATCCCTTTTTTATTTTAAATTTTAAATTTAAATTTTCTTTTACCCGATATTCGTAGGATACTTCCGGATACGTATCTAAGAAGTATCCCTTTGACAGAGTTGTCTCTTCATAAACCAGACTTAGAAGTCAAACTTTTTCTGGATGACGGTAACGGGGGAGAGGAAACTGAATCAATTAACATTAGATAATAATTTAGTAAAGATGTTATTGAATTGTTGGCAATTGTATAGAGTTAAGACTTGTTTTGGGTTCTGCTAAAGATGCTTTTGTTGATATTCTATCATAGCGGAAATAATACATTACGAAATAGGCCGAAACTATATTTTATCGTTATGTTCGCAAGTATGTTTTTATAAATTGTGATCATCATAGTTATATAAAAAATGATTATTGTCACTTCTTTACAAATATTCAGCATCTGTATAAAAAATATGTTTTTCTATACGACCATTGTTTGCATTCAGCATTATAATTGAAAAAATATATATATATACCCGCATATTTCTTAGGAATGACAATGGGTAAGGTAGAAATAAAGTATTATAGTATCCGTTTTCGTACCAGAGTTTTAAAAAAATATTCGTTCCCGGACCTATATGCGCGTGGATAAAAACTTTAATACTTGTATTCTTACCCGTTGGGTACCTAAGTACCCATATCCGCACCCACTATCCATATTTTAATATGAGAAATTTGTGGATGTATGAAAATAGAATAAGAAATTTGTACTATCAAAAGACAAAAGATGAAAACATAAGTATGTAATACAAATTGGACTAATTTAGTATGTTCTCATATTACAAATATACATTATCATATATGTAAGCCTAGAAGGGTCGAATACTCGAACTGTCGAATGGAGATTGGAGAGAGATCGAGAGTGGCACTGGGGCAGCAAGGAGAGTCCAGGAGGAGTGACATAAAATTCAAACAATATAGAATGAAAAGGAGAGTCCGAATCCAAAGGTTACGACAAAAAGTGTGACACCCTCAAAATCCGTACCACTTTTGTAACTCAAAACAGACATTCAATCGAGAAATCAAGTTTCGCTGGTTTTACTTTCGGAACATAAATCCTTTAATATAATTAGATTCTGAAAATTGTGATAAAAATTTTTCTTATTAATACTCTTAAGCCACCACTCCAGGTAGAACAGAACTACTCATATATATAACAATAACAATGTATATATATGTACATCAACTAAAGCTATGGACAACACGTCCCTTTACAAAAGAACGATAAAGGCTAAACTTCTAAAAAGCTATAAACTAGGCAGCGATAGTCTGGAACCATATCTCTAAAACCTATGGCCATCAGTAGCCGTTAACAGACTACCCAAAAACCGCTGCCTCAAAAGAAGGTCTACACCCTAAGCTGGTCCAACTAATGGAAGCCATTGGAATGTCCTCGGAAGTTTAGAGTGGGTGAAAATTCTGCCATAAACCCGGAGGAAGGTCCAACGCTAGAACCAGGAGAAGAAACCTGGGAATCTACGTTCCCGTTCTCCTGTGGATGGGGCTCGGAAGCATCCGAAAGATGATCCTTCGGGTCCTCCTGAGGATCCTCCTCAGGGTCTTCCTCCTCCTCCTCCTCCTCCACATCCTCCACTACGTGCTCGCCCGCTACCAAAACAAAAGGCGGGGGAGGTGTTTGTGGCGGCTGCTGCTGCGGGGACTGTGCAGCGGGGGCGACCTGCTCGATCACACCCTGCTGCATAAGGGCCTGCAGCATCATCCCGATGGGAGGTAGAGGCACCTGGATGGTCTCCACAATACGAGTGCTCTTTCGAGGTCCCGTCTCAGTCGTCCCACTTACGGTGCAGACCGGTCCTGTATATGCCGCGCTTTCCACTCTTGGGTGGATAACCCACACGGCTGGGTCCGTCCTTCGGTCAAAAACTAGGACGCGCATCCCCGAGTGCGCTAGGTGACCTGGCATCGGCTCCATCTGTAAACATGATATAATATATATACCAAAGGACAACCAGTCCAAAAACATGCAAGGGTGAGAAACCAATATATGAATCCATAAACGACAACTATATGCCCAATCCAAACAACAGATTCATATAACGTAACTCACTCAAATCATCATACATCAGATAGTATAGCATGTATAATCAAGCACTAATAGCAGTAAAGGCACAAGGGCTTCGTATCCCACAATCAACGTTATCCTCTAAACGTATGCATGGAACTTCCATATATCTCAACTAATATTCAAACTAGATTTCCGGAAATCCCAACACCATGAATACGAGTTGATCAGACTCAACGTTATTGCCCCGCAGGATACAATAACAAACGCCAGAATCAACATTCGGCCAAACGTGAGCACGTAACCTTCCAGAAAATAATACATGGACGCGCATGTCAGTGGTACTCACGATGTATAAGTCATACTATATTGTCCTCTTCACTGGGCACAATACGAACACACAGCACGTATGACATCATTGTCCATCAAGGCACAATGTTACATAATGACATTAAGTCATCTCAGGTTCTCCTTGCCTATCAAGGTCCCCCGTTTCACGGCACGTCTGCCCAACACACAAAATGCATGAGAAAACTATCTAGTTTCCGATAATTGATCTTTGTCGCATCAATATTTCCTCGTTGTAGCATCAACGCTAACAACCACCATAATGTCTTAGACTCTTTAAGCCTCAAAACACATTTTCTCAAAATAGGACATTTAGTCCAAAAACAACTCAAATCCCAACATCCCTAACCGATGCACCAGTCTAGGACGTTGGACTCAAGATCATAAAAACATCCTCAAGCTCACAGGACCACAAAGATCGTCCCTAAGCCGACAGAATCACAACTAACACGGATCCTTGATCCGCGTGTTCTGCAGAACCCTAGAACCCCGACGTCTCGATTTCTAGTTACTAAGCTTTAAAACCACTTTTCTTGAAAATTCGAAAACCAAAAACCCAAATCTCCGATACTTACACAAAGTCATTGGGATCAGTTTTTCTATAAAACAAAACTTGGTCTAAAGACCATTTCTTTTTCTTTCGTTGTTTTTCGGTGGAATACTAACTTAAAACAAAGCTTCCAAAACCCATTTTTCTTGAATAAACTCAATATAACTTTGAAAACCACATTTCTCAAAATACTTTGCTCAAAGGGTCAACTTATCAAATTAGGACAATTGAAGGTTTCTAATGCCCTATTTGCTTTTAAACTTCACTTTTCATTATTAAAACACGTTTCAGACTTTTACAGCTTTTAAATTACACGATGTCAGATCCTAATCAAAATTAGGTCCTCTAATGCCTTAAATCCCACAGCAGGACACACGATACATCCATATAATCATTCAGAAATTATAGCATGCATTCAACTATATCAGCAGTTATATCAATACATATTCCAATCAACAGCAGTAAATCAAGAAATCAACCAACATCAGGTACAGAATATTTACATACAATACAAACACCGATGCAGCACATAGCTGTCGGAAATGGAGTTCCTCAGGTTTATCCCCTTACCTCTTGTAGCTTCCAGCTAAGTTATGAACACCAGATCAACTTGATCACTGGCCCAGCACGCTGCCGATCACTACACACATGCAAAACATAACGGCATTAACTCACAAAACAAAGATTTCTCCTAATGCACCACCCCTAGGGTTCGGCCCTATTACACTAAAAATAGCTAGGGAGCTCCAAAATTTCTCATTTTCTGGATAACACCCTAACTAAGTGTGACAGCCCTAGATATCAGATCAGAACATCAAAAACCAACCAAAACCCTACCCTACACACATAGGGGGGTTTCGGCCTCCACCTAGAAAATATAGCTAGGGAGATTTCTTGGCTCTAAGCTCTTGGATCATACAAGTATGTCATGAACCTAGGCCATAGAAATTGATTTGGTATAGATACGATTTTTCTACAATTTTTCATGGATTTTCAAAGATTTTAGGGACAAAACACTAACATCCTTGATCATGAAAATATGAAAAGAGAAAGGAGAGATTGAGAGAGATAGAGATGGAATACTACCTCCTATGATGATCCACTCCAAGTTTGATGAAGGTTGCTTCACAAAAAGCCAAGCTTTTCACCTTCAAAAATGGAGATTTTGTATGAGAGAAAAAGAGAAAGGAAGAAGATAGAGTTGGGAGGGAGGGGGCTGCCGAAAATGAGAGGAGAAAAGTGAGAGGATGGGAGTGAAAGTTGATAGATATTTAGGGTTTTATTACTTTAATAATAGGAGAGGTAATTTTGTAATAAAAATTAACCAAGGGCAATTTGGTCAATTCACATCCCGATATTTGAAATCATCCCGACACTGGTATGAATTCCTCAAATAACTTGACACAATTTTGGCATGAAAAACATCTTATCGTGGGTCTCGAAAAACCCTAAGACAGCTCGAATCGTCTCCTCGATCGATTATCGGCCCGAATATAAAATATTATTTATATTTTGGGCGTCAGGACACATTTTAGGAAAAAGATAGAGGATCGAATTCTAAGACTAATGGTCTCATCCGTTAGTCAAGATTAGGTCGTGATAGTAGAAAACACTATCATCTGAGAAACATAGATCGATTTTTATTTGAGTTTTCGGCCCAAAACTTAACCGAAGGCTCCTACGATTATATGAAACAATACTATGATTTTAGTTTTCCCAAAATCATTTTCTAAAACACAGATAAAAATATAAACTCATTAATTGAGTTTATCGTCCGTAGAAAGCACGAAAAATCGGGGTGTTACATTACCATCCCCCTTAAAATAATTTCGTCCTCGAAATTACATACCTGTGAACAAATAAGGATATTGCTCTCTGATCTTGTCCTCAGTCTCCCAAGTTGCTTCTCCAGTTGTATCATCCCAAATAACCTTGACTAAAGAGATTTGTTTTCCCCTCAGTTGTCTAACTCTCTTGTCCTCAATCCTTACAGGTGCGGTCTCATAACACTCGATCAGGTTCAATTACATGAGATGGATCAGGAATATACTTCCTTAATTGTTAAACATGAAAAACATTATGCAAATTTGAAAGAAAAGGGGGTAAAGCAATTTGGTACGCTACTGGACCAATACGCCGAAGAATTTGGTATGGTCCAATGAATTTAGGAGTGAGTTTTCTGGATTTCAGTACCCGGCCTACCCCAGTCGTTGGATTGAATCTCAGAAACACATGATCGCCTTCTTGAAATTCGAGAGGTCATCTCCGCTTATCAGAGTAACTCTTCTGCCTGCTCTGAGATGTCCTCATCCTTTCCCGAATCTGTTTGACTTTATCAGTCGTCTCTTGCACAACCTCGGGTCCTAGAATTGTACTCTCCCCATCATGATACCAACAAAGAGGAGTTTGACATTTCCTCCCATATAGAGCCTCATAGGGTGCCATTCCTATGCTAGAATGGTAACTGTTATTATATGTGAATTCAATCAGAGGTAACAGTTCATCCCAACTTCCTCGATTATCCAACACACAAGCTCTTAGCAAATCCTCTAACGATTGAATCGTTCTTTCTGTTTGTCCATCCGTCTGAGGATGGTATGCTGAACTTAGGCGTAACTTGGTTCCCAAAGCTTGGTGTAAGCTTTCCCAAAAACGCGATGTAAACTTCGGGTCTCGATCCGAAACAATACTTGAGGGTATTCCATGCAATCTAATCACTTCTCTTATATACACCTCAGTCAGTTTCGCTACTGTGTAGTTTCTCTTGACAGGTAAGAAATGTGCCGATTTCGTCAACCTATCCACGATTACCCAAATCGAATCAAAATTCCTTGATGTTCGGGGTAAACTCACTACAAAATCCATAGAGATACTCTCCCATTTCCACTCCGGTACATCTAGGGATTGCAGCATCCCTCCAGGTCTATGATGTTCTACTTTTGCTTTCTGACAAGTTAGACACGATGCAACGTATTCTGCAACTTGTTTCTTCATGCCTGGCCACCAAAATCTTTGTTTCATGTCCTGATACATCTTGGTTGCACCAGGATGAATGCTTAATCCACTCTTGTGGGATTCTTCTAGAATCATCTTTCTCATCTCAGGGTTGTTGGGTATACAAACTCGTCCATTACACTTTAAAATCCTGTCTGTTCCCAAACTAAACTCACTAGCTTTCCCTTGTTCCACCAACATCTTTTTCTCTTGAAGAGATTCATCAGTAGCTTGTTGTTCGCGTATCTCTTCCATTAATCCATTGGAGATCTTAAGCATTCCAAAGCTTAGTTTCTTAGGACTTATCTCCAACCCCAAATTTAGATCACGAAACTCTTCAATCAGTTTCAATTCTCTCACCATCATAGTTGAAATATGAACGGCTTTCCGGCTCAAAGCATCTGCCACGACGTTCGCCTTCCCTGGATGGTATTGCACGTGAAGTCGTAATCCTTTAAAAACTACATCCATCGTCTTTGCCTCATATTGAACTCCTTCTGATCGAACAGATATTTCAAACTCTTGTGATCACTGAAGACATCGAACTTTGCACCATACAGATGATGTCTCCATATCTTTAGTGCAAAAACCACTACAGCTAATTCTAGGTCATGGGTGGGATAATTCTTTTCATGAATCTTTAACTGCCGTGATGCATAAGCCACCACCTTGCGGTGTTGCATCAGCACACAACCTAGACCTTGATGTGAAGCATCACAGTATACTTCATAAGGTTCACTCGGTTCTGGAAGTATCAACACTGGTGAAGTAGTCAGAAGTTCCTTAATCTTTTGGAAACTTTCTTCACACTGATCAGTCCAAACAAAAGGTTGATCTTTCCTCGTCAGTTGGGTCAATGGTGACACAATCTTAGAGAATCCTTCAATAAACCTTCGGTAGTAACCGGCTAATCCAACAAAACTTCTTATCTCGGTTACAGTCTTTGGTTTTTCCCAAGAAAGTACAGCTTCTACCTTAGCAGGGTCCACAGAAATTCCTTGTTTTGTGATAACATGACCCAAAAACCCGACTTCTTCTAGCCAAAACTCACACTTAGAGAGTTTCGCATACAACATCTTCTCCCGCAAAACATGAAGAACTTGCCGTAAATGCTCCTCGTGTTCTTCACGATTCTTAGAATAAACCAGAATATCGTCGATGAACACTACAACAAACTTATCAAGAAACGGACGAAAAATCCGATTCATATAGTCCATGAAAACAGCAGGTGCGTTCGTTACTCCAGAAGGCATCACGAGGTACTCGTAATGTCCGTAACGAGTTCTAAAAGCGGTCTTTGGTATATCCTCCGTTTTCACTCGAATCTGGTGGTATCCCGACCTTAAGTCGATCTTCGAGAAAACAGCGGCTCCTCGCAGTTGATCCATCAAGTCATCAATCCTAGGTAACGGATACTTGTTCTTGATCGTCACCTTGTTCAGCTGACGATAGTCCACGCAAAGTCTCGAACCTCCGTCTTTCTTCCTCACTAAGAGAACCGGCGCTCCCCATGACGAAACACTTGGTCTGATGAACTGCTTTGATAACAGGTCCTCGACTTGTGTTTTCAACTCGACAAGCTCAGTAGGTGAGATTCGATATGCAACAATCGATATCGGTCCAGTTCCTGGAATCAGATCGATGGAGAATTCTATGTCCCTCACAGGTGTCATACCTGGAACATCCTCCGGAAACACCTCAGGAAAATCCCTCGCAACAGGCATCTGACTCAGCTCAATCTTCCCCTCGACTTCTAAGTTGGACAAAAGCACGTATTTCGGATCTCCTTCTTTCGAAGAAGTTCTAACGTGGTTGGCGGTTAAAAATCCAAAAATCTCAGTACTAGGAAAAACTAGGGTTTTATGTGCACAATCTAATAGGATCTGGTTGGAAGATAACCAATCCATGCCCAAAATTACATCTAATTGTATTAAAGGCAAGCATATTAGGTCAACAAGAATATGTCTATCCTGAATAATGATAGGACAATTCAGACATATAGAATTCACAACAACAGGTTCAGTAGTTGGTGTAAAAACAATTAAATCAAATGACAAGGAAGAAACAGATAACTCTAAACGTTTCACACAATCCATAGAAATGAATGAATGGGTTGCACCTAAATCAAAGAGCACTAACAAGAGATTACCGTCTATGTCGCACACACCCTGTATTAGATCTTCGGAGTTCGAAGCCTCAGCACCACTTAGGGTATAAACTCTTCCCCTAGCCGTCGGTCGTTTGGTTCCACCATTTTTGTCCTCAGCTTGGACTGGATTCTGCGCTCTACAATCCTTGGCAAAGTGTCCTGGTTGTCCACAACGGTAGCAATGGTCATTCCTCACGGTACAGTTGTTTGCCAAATGCGATGAATCTCCGCACTCAAAACACTTCCTCCCTTGGTTCTGCCCTCCTTGACCTCCACTGCCCGATGCACGAGCAACAGTTCGATAAGGTTGTTTCTGGAAGTTCCCAGGTGGTCGAGAATATGGTTTCTTCTGACTTTGTTTCCTTCTCTGGTCCTGATATTGACCCTTGAATTGGAAAGGTCCTCCGACGTTTCCTCTATTGTCTCTCCCACGCTTCATCAGCTCTATCTGTCTGCTCTTCTCAACGAGCGCTTGAAAATTTCTGATTCCTTGTGGCAGGACCGACTCTTTGATCTCATACCGCAGTCCTCTCTCAAAAGCTTCGCATTTCCATTCTTCCTCAGGATTATTCTTAAAGAAACGGAAGTACTTGGCCAATGATTCGAACTTAGCCGCGTATTCCCCGACTGACATGTCTCTCTGTTGTAGTTGCAAGAATTTCTGCTCCTTCTCGGCTCTTGCACTCTGAGGGAAATACTTTCCTAAAAAGCGATCCTTAAACAGTGTCCACGAAATCACTTCATGATTTGTCTCTAGTAGTTGCTTTGTTCCCTTCCACCAATATTCCGCATCTCCTATCAGTAGGAATGTGGCATATGGTACCTTCACTTCTTCTGGACTACGTATCAACTCGAGAATTTTCTCAATTTCATGAATCCAAAGATTAGCTTTCTCCGAATCCACGTCACCAGAAAATTGTGGCGGATTCTGACGCCTGAAAGTAGTCAAGCTTCGACCCTCAGCGGCCTGGTCAGCACGGAGTTGTTCTTGAGCATTGTAGGCGTTCATGGTTGCAGTTTGGACAGCAATAGCCGCAGCCATGTTTGCCATTGCCTGAGCAGCGAAATCCATTCTAGTTGCTCCAGCAACATCCTCATCTTGGACACCAGCTCCCCTACCGCGACCACGTCCACGTCCACGTCCACATCCATAGCCTGCTTATGCTCCAAATTCTAGTTCCATATCTGACCTACAAGGCCCAAACTCAGTCAAATAGCAACCAGAAAATAAAGCAAATAAGCAGTTATAAACATACAACATTTCCAAGAAGGAAATAAAAAGAAGAGTAGTAACCAGTTACTCGCCCAACGACCGTACCCTCGCGACGCGAGACAGAGGGCCAGCCCGAGCAGTAACATCCCAACCCTCGGCATCGCGACGCGAGACAGATCTCGCTACGCGACCCAGAGAGTCTGCTTGAGGGGCAAGTAACAGCTCCTCAGACTCGCGATGCGAACATTATATCGCCTTGCGATCCAGGAAGCCTACCAGAGAAACAAAACACAACTCTCGACCTCGCGACACAAAAGTTCAATTCGCCCCGCGATACAGAAAACATGCCCGGGAAACAAAACACCACTCCTCTGCCTCGCGATGCAAAATCCCGTTCGCCACACGATACAGAGAACCTACCCGGGAGGAAAAACACTACTCCTCTGCCACGCGACGCGAAATCCCATTCGCCACGCGATGCAGAGAACATGTCTGAGAAGCTTCTCTGCCTCGCGACTCGATGACATGTTCGCCTCGCGAAACAGAGAACATGCCGGGAAAGCAAAACACCACTCCTTTGCCTCGCGACGCGAATTCCCGTTCGCCACGCGATGCAGAGGACATACCTGAGAAGCAGAACACCATTTCTCTGCCTCGCGACGCGAAATTCGGTTCGCCGCGCGATACAGAGAACATGCCCTGAGAAGCTTCTCTGCCTCGCGACGCGACATCTAGTTCGCCACGCGATACAGAGAACATGCCCTGAGAAGCAAAACACAACTTCTCGGGCTCGCGACGCGAATTCACGTTCGCCTCGCGATACAGAGATCACACAACAGCAAACACAACAGACCTATTTCCCAAGGATTCCCGAAAGACTCGACCAGCTCTGATATCACTAATGTGACATCCTCAAAACCCGTGCCACTTTTGTAACTCAAAACAGACATTCAATCAAGAAATCAAGTTTCGCTGGTTTTACTTTCGGAACATAAATCCGTTAATATAATTAGATTCTGAAAATTGTGATAAAAAATTTTCTTAGTAATACTCTTAAGCCACCACTCCAGGTAGAACAGAACTACTCATATATATAACAATAACAATGTATATATATATGTACATCAACTAAAGCTATGGAAAACACGTCCCTTTACAAAAGAACGATAAAGGCTAAACTTCTAAAAAGCTATAAACTAGGCAGCGACAGTCTGGAACCATATCTCTAAAACCTATGGCCATCAGTAGCCGTTAACAGACTACCCAAAAACCGCTGCCTCAAAAGAAGGTCTACACCCTAAGCTGGTCCAACTAATGGAAGCCATTGGACAATCCCCCGGAGGAAGGTCCAATGCTAGAACCAGGAGAATAACCCTGGGAATCTACGTTCCCGTTCTCCTGTGGATGGGGCTCGGAAGCATCCGAAAGATGATCCTTCGGGTCCTCCTGAGGATCCTCCTCAGGGTCTTCCTCCTCCTCCTCCTCCTCCTCCTCCTCCACATCCTCCACTACGTGCTCGCCCGCTACCAAAACAAAAGGCGGGGGAGGTGTCTGTGGCGGCTGCTGCTGCGGGGACTGTGCAGCGGGGGCGACCTGCTCGATCACACCCTGCTGCATAAGGGCCTGCAGCATCATCCCGATGGGAGGTAGAGGCACCTGGATGGTCTCCACAATACGAGTGCTCTTTCGAGGTCCCGTCTCAGTCGTCCCACTTACGGTGCAGACCGGTCCTGTATATGCCGCGCTTTCCACTCCTGGGTGGATAACCCACACGGCTGGGTCCGTCCTTCGGTCAAAAACTAGGACGCGCATCCCCAAGTGCGCTAGGTGACCTGGCATCAGCTCCATCTGTAAACATGATATAATATATATACCAAAGGACAACCAGTCCAAAAACATGCAAGGGTGAGAAACCAATATATGAATCCATAAACGACAACTATATGCCCAATCCAAACAACAGATTCATATAACGTAACTCACTCAAATCATCATACATCAGATAGTATAGCATGTATAATCAAGCACTAATAGCAGTAAAGGCACAAGGGCTTCGTATCCCACAATCAACGTTATCCTCTAAACGTATGCATGGAACTTCCATATATCTCAACTAATATTCAAACTAGATTTCCGGAAATCCCAACACCATGAATACGAGTTGATCAGACTCAACGTTATTGCCCCGCAGGATACAATAACAAACGCCAGAATCAACATTCGGCCAAACGTGAGCACGTAACCTTCCAGAAAATAATACATGGACGCGCATGTCAGTGGTACTCACGATGTATAAGTCATACTATATTGTCCTCTTCACTGGGCACAATACGAACATACAGCACGTATGACATCATTGTCCATCAAGGCACAATGTTACATAATGACATTAAGTCATCTCAGGTTCTCCTTGCCTATCAAGGTCCCCCGTTTCACGGCACGTCTGCCCAACACACAAAATGCATGAGAAAACTATCTAGTTTCCGATAATTGATCTTTGTCGCATCAATATTTCCTCGTTGTAGCATCAACGCTAACAACCACCATAATGTCTTAGACTCTTTAAGCCTCAAAACACATTTTCTCAAAATAGGACATTTAGTCCAAAAACAACTCAAATCCCAACATCCCTAACCGATGCACCAGTCTAGGACGTTGGACTCAAGATCATAAAAACATCCTCAAGCTCACAGGACCACAAAGATCGTCCCTAAGCCGACAGAATCACAACTAACACGGATCCTTGATCCGCGTGTTCTGCAGAACCCTAGAAGCCCGACGTCTCGGTTTCTAGTTTCTAAGCTTTAAAACCACTTTTCTTGAAAATTCGAAAACCAAAAACCCAAATCTCCGATACTTACACAAAGTCATCGGGATCAGTTTTTCTATAAAACAAAACTTGGTCAAAAGACCATTTCTTTTTCTTTCGTTGTTTTTCGGTGGAATACTAACTTAAAACAAAGCTTCCGAAACCCATTTTTCTTGAATAAACTCAATATAACTTTGAAAACCACATTTCTCAAAATACCTTTGCTCAAAGGGTCAACTTATCAAATTAGGACAATTAAAGGTTTCTAATGCCCTATTTGCTTTTAAACTTCACTTTTCATTATTAAAACACGTTTCAGACTTTTACAGCTTTTAAATTACACGATGTCGGATCCTAATCAAAATTAGGTCCTCTAATGCCTTAAATCCCACAGCAGGGCACACGATACATCCATATAATCATTCAGCAATTATAGCATGCATTCAACTATATCAGCAGTTATATCAATACATATTCCAATCAACAGCAGTAAATCAAGAAATCAACCAACATCAGGTACAGAATATTTACATACAATACAAACACCGATGCAGCACATAGCTGTCGGAAATGGAGTTCCTCAGGTTTATCCCCTTACCTCTTGTAGCTTCCAGATAAGTTATGAACACCAGATCAACTTGATCACTGGCCCAGCACGATGCCGATCACTACATACACGCAAAACATAACGGAATTAACTCACAAAACAAAGATTTCTCCTAATGCACCACCCCTAGGGTTCGGCCCTATTACACTAAAAATAGCTAGGGAGCTCCAAAATTTCTCATTTTCTGGATAACACCCTAACTAAGTGTGACAACCCTAGATATCATATCAGAACATCAAAAACCAACCAAAATCCTACCCTACACACATAGGGGGGTTTCGGCCTCCACCTAGAAAATATAGCTAGGGAGATTTCTCGGCTCTAAGCTCTTGGATCATACAAGTATGTCATGAACCTAGGCCATAGAAATTGATTTGGTACAGATACGATTTTCCTACAATTTTTCATGGATTTTCAAAGATTTTAGGGACAAAACCCTAACATCCTTGATCATGAAAATATGAGAAGAGAAAGGAGAGATTGAGAGAGATAGAGATGGAATACTACCCCCTATGATGATCCACTCCAAGTTTGATGAAGGTTGCTTCACAAAAAGCCAAGCTTTTCACCTTCAAAAATGGAGATTTTGTATGAGAGAAAAAGAGAAAGGAGAGAAAGGAAGAAGATAGAGTTGGGAGGGAGGGGGCTGCCGAAAATGAGAGGAGAAAAGTGAGAGGATGGGAGTGAAAGTTGATAGATATTTAGGGTTTTATTACTTTAATAATAGGAGAGGTAATTTTGTAATAAAAATTAACCAAGGGCAATTTGGTCAATTTACATACCGATATTTGTAATCATCCCGACACTGGTATGAATTCCTCAAATAACTTGACACAATTTTGACATGAAAAACATCTGATCGTGGGTCTCGAAAAACCCTAAGACAGCTCGAATCGTCTCCTCGATCGATTATCGGCCCGAATATAAAATATTATTTATATTTTGGGCGTCAGGACACATTTTAGGAAAAAGATAGAGGATAGAATTCTAAGACTAATGGTCTCGTCCGTTAGTCAAGATTAGGTCGTGATAGTAGAAAACACTATCATCTGAGAAACATAGATCGGTTTTTGTTTGAGTTTTCGGCCCAAAACTTAACCGAAGGCTCCTACGATTATATGAAACAATACTATGATTTTAGTTTTTCCAAAATCATTTTCTAAAACACAGATAAAAATATAAACTCATTAATTGAGTTTATCGTCCGTAGAAAGCACGAAAAATCGGGATGTTACAAAAAGGAATAAGGAAACTAGTTACTATGTTTTAGCTTTTTATTTTCTTAAATTTAATATATATATATATATATATATATATATATATATATATATATATATCAAGTGAGAGGAGTGTGCTATTTTGAGAGATGAGATGAGTAAATTTGGACCTTTGGATCATACATGAATGGTCAATATTAGAACATAATGTCATGTAACTTTTTTAAGTGATCACATGATCACTAACTAACTTTTAATCATGATCATTCATGTATGGTCTAATGGCCTAGATTCGTTCCTCTCACTCTCATAATAAAGCATTTTATATATGGTGGGGATCAAGTTACTTCAAGAATAACTATAAAAGAGCTATTCCAAATCTTCACCCTTCATTTTATTGTAATCAAATAACCTCTATTAATTTATTAAAAAAATAACTTAAATTTCATTGAGTTACAATAAAATGGAGAGTGATGATTTGGAGTAACTTAATTCTCATATATATATATATATATATATATATATATATATATATATATATATATATATATGGTATGGGGCTGGGTGGGTACTAGAGTACCCGTACCCGCACCCATACCCGCTTGATTTTGCGGATAATTACCCACATCCGTATCCATATCTATTAAGTGGATAATTGTCCTACCCATCATAGATAATTTTACAGATAGTCATTGGGTCTATTACCCGTTGTCACCCCTAATATTTCCTAAAACATCATCATCATAAACATATTAAAACAAATCAATAGGTATTGAAAACTGAACATTTTGTAATTAAAATAAGAATTTAATTGGTATGCACAATCAGTGTCAAGATTTTTTATACTATCAACCAATCAGAAATTAACACATCATTAAAAATGCTTAACTCCTATTCTAACTTCCTTAAAAGTCACATATACCTTGATTTCTGATTGGTTGATTATGTAAAAAATTTTACACTAACAATATATATCAATTATACTTTTAAAATAATTAAAGACTTTTATTTGAATTTGAAATAACCAGCAATTAAAACCTTTAAACAGTGTAACAAAAAAATCTTTAAACAGTAACAAATAACACTTTTTAAAGGCTAATCAAAACTTTTAAAGGCTAATAATCAACTTCCAAAACCAATCATCCGTAATCATTTTTCAATGATGTTTGGTTTCTAGAAAAATAAATTGTTAGCCTGCTTTGGGGATAATATATGGTTTGGTCGGTTTACATATAAAAAAAGGGTTGCAGGTTGCATCTTTTGCAATTTAAAAATGATTTAAATTGATTTTTGTTCACATGTGTGTGGGCGTGCCGCGCGTATGTGTGCGTGGAACTAGAACAGGGTATGTCACTCAAAATATTATTAAAAAGATTATATATTTTAAAAATGATTTAATTAGTATGTATTGTCAGTGTAAATATTTTTTATAATTTAATAATCAATCAGAAATTATCACATTAGTTAAAATATTGATCGCTTATCGTAAATATCTTAAATGTCATTCATATCATGATTTCTAATCAATTAACAGTATAAATTTTTTTTACACAAATAGTGTATAACAATTAAACTATTTTAAAAATTGTTTGCATTTCAATAAACAAATTAAGAAATAGTATTTTGGTTTTAAATTAAATTTTTATTATAAAAGAAAATATAAAAAAAAAATCATATTACAAATGGCATATTCCGCAACAATGGTTGAAGATAAAAACCACTTTATCTGAAATAGAATATTTAAAATACAAATAGCACATAAATCACAACCTAAAAAAATGTTGGAATGAATATTTAATGTACTGTACGTTTTCTTATTCTTATCCTAAATGCATAGAACCAAATTCAAACCAAATGCACATAAAGGTTCGATTCAAGCATTGTTTGCATTCCGCATTATAATTGGAAAAAAGAAATACTTCGCCCATTTCTTGAAAAAAGAAGTCGGCATCATGAACGTAGTTAATTGAAAATAGAACATTTTGAAATCAAAATAATTAAAGACTTTTATTTGAATTTGAAATAGACGGCAATTAAAACCTTTTTAAACAGTAATCAATAACTTTTAAATGTTAATCAAAACTTTTAAATGTTATCATCAAAGTCTAACACCATTGATAGATAACTAATTTTCTTAAATATGACATCAGTTATTTAATTTTATTGTATATATGAAAAAACTTAGTTGAAAGAGGTTTATCATCTATATCCACGCCTCAAATAGATTAGTCTTTGAGTGTCCACTAGAACATAATCGTAGTGCACAAAAAAATAATTTAAATGCTAATAATCAAATTTGGAAACCAAAAAGCCAAAATCATATTTTTATATTTTTTAATGATGTTTGGTTTCTTAAAAAAGAAGTTGAGTTTTTTTGAGATAAGATACGATCTTGTATGTTTAAATATAGAATTTGGCTCCTCTAAAATAAAAAAGTTTCTAAAGTGGAAAGTAAGGACGTATCTATCATTAAATCATTTTAGTGTGTGTTTGACTTAACTTCCGAAGAGATCAGAAGTGCTTTTGCTTCTGTCAAACGTGATTTTGATAAAAACAGAAGTGTTTGGTTACTGTTTGACAAAATTGATTTTGCCTTCAAACGTGATTCTAGTAGAAGCTACAAATAGTAGCTTCTGCGTTAAATTGTAAAATTTACACTAAGTTTTATATTAAACTTGCTTTCAAAATAAAAACATCTAAACATAAATCATTTCACTTCAAACTCAATTGTATTGAAATCAATTCTACATAATCAATTTTATCCAAAATCACGTTTTTCAAACGCTTATCCAAACACACATTTAGTGATTTAAGATCTTTATACATTTATTAAATCAACGATAGATGCACATTTACTTTTCTATTTTAGAGATTTTATCAGTTTAAAAGAATCAAATCCTTAAATATATTTGTTTTTGACAAAATATAAAAAATTTGCAGGCTGCGTCTCCAGTAATTTGCGCCTGCGTCTCCTGTAATTTGCAGTTGCGTCTTGTGAGATGTATAGTCATCATTAGCTGGTAATAACATAGGACTTGCCAACACAATTTCACGTTGATGTTCACATCTTAATTATGACTAAATTCTAAAAATACCAACTATTACTATAACCAGAAAATCGCAAATTATCGCTTTCAGATATAATATAGGCATGTCGAAAAGGACTATCTTTGGAACTGATTTCTTGTAAGAGTTCAGTGTAATTTGTGAATTATAACTGAAATCTGGAGTTTAAACTTAATTTCCTTTTTAAAATTTAAATTAAATTTCTATATAGACAGCAAGTTAAATGGATATAAAAGAATACCGATTAAAAATGAATTTAATTGTTATGTATTGTCAGTGTAAAATTTTTTACATTGTCAACCAATCAGAAATCATAATATGAATAACTTTTAAATTAGTTAGGATAAGAGTCAAACAGTTTAATTGATATGATAAGTTAAAATTAACTAACAGTATAAAAAAAATATAATGACAATATATACTAATTAAATCCATTAAAAATTTTACACCATCATCTCCTTTTTCATATAGTTCCACTCCTTTGTCCCTTTTTAAAGGGCAATCAATGAGCAAGCAAATGCTATTATACTAGTCAAGATAGAGAGTTCTACAGTTACAAGTTTACAATAATGAATAAGCACATATTGACAAAAAAATTATCCAACTGTTGAGCAATTATTTGAAAGTTCTAATTAAAAAGCTTTAAGAAAATGTAATCTTGAAAATAGTATAATAATGAATTCCAATGTAGTTTTCTAAAGCTATCCAGCTGAATGTTTCAGAGTCTATTTGGTTTAGATTATTTTTTATGCAAATGTGAAAATAACATTTTCCGAGGCAATTATTTTGGAAGCTATATGAGAGAAACTTTCTCCTAACATGATTTTCAAACGTGATTTTACTTTTATAGAATCTAAAACAAACAGGCACTCAATCGGAGAAAAGCATGTCCATCTAGGTGTTTAAAAGTATCTGCTAACTTATGATGAAATAGCCGAAGGAATTGGCAGCTAACTTTTTATATGAAATATTGAATGAAAAAACCAGGCCTTAGCTAAGCACGAGGACATAAAAGGCCAAGTACTGCTCTTCAAAGGTGGACATCTACTTGATATTTGTAACACCCCGATTTTTTCATGCTTTCTAAGGACGATAAACTCAATTAATGAGTTTATATTTTTATCTGTGTTTTAGAAAATGATTTTGGGAAAACTAAGATCATAGTCTTGTTTCACAAAATCATAGGAGCCTTCGGTTAAGTTTTGGGCCGAAAACTCGAACGAAAACCGATCTACGTTTTTCAGATGATAGTGTTTTCTACTATCACGACCTAATCTGGACTAACGAACGAAACCATTAGTCTTAGAATATATTCCTCTATCTTTTTCCTAAAATGTGTCCTGACGTCCAAAATATAAATAATATTTTATATTCGGGCCGATAATCGATCGAGGAGACGATTCGAGCTGTCTTAGGGTTTTTCGAGACCCACGATCAGATGTTTTTCATACCAAAATTGTATCAAGTAATTTGAGGAATTCATACGAGTGTCGGGACGATTCCAAATATCGTGATGTGAATTGACCAAATTGCCCTTGGTTAATTTTATTACCAATTTACCTTTCCTATTATTAAACTAATAAACCCTAAATATCTAACAACTTTTACCCTCATCCTCTCATTTTCTTTCCCTCATTTTCGGCAGCCCCCTCCCCCAAAGTCACCTCATCTTCTTCTTTTCTCTTCCTTTCTCTTCTTTCTCTTTTCTTCTCAAAATCTCCATTTTTGGAGGTAGAAAGCTTGAGTTTTTGTGGAGTAATCTTCACCAATCTTGGAGGAAAGCTTCATAGGAGGTAGTAGTTCAACTCTATCTCTCTCAATCTCTCTTTTCTCTCCTTATATTTTCATGATCAAGGATGTTAGGGTTTTGTCCCTAAAATCTTTGAAAATCCATGAAAAATTGTAGGAAAATCGTATCTGTACCAAACCAGTTTCTATGGCCTAGGTTCATGACATACTTGTATGATCCAAGAGCTTAGAGCCAAGAAATCCCTCTAGCTATGTTTTCTAGGTAGGGGCCGAAACCCCCTTATGGGTGTAGGGTAGGGTTTTGGTTGGTTTTTGATGATCTGATCTGATATCTAGGGCTGTCACACTTAGTTAGGGTGTTATCCAGAAAATGAGAAATTTTGGAGCTCCCTAGCTATTTTTAGCGTAGTAGAGCCGAACCCTAGGGGTGGTGCATTAGGAGAAATCTTCGTTTTGTAAGTTAATGCCGATATGTTTTACGTGTATGTAGTGATCGGCAGCGTGTTGGGACGAGAAACAAGTTGATCGGGTGTTCCGAGTTGAGCTGGAAGCTACAAGAGGTAAGGGGATAAACCTGAGGAATTCCATTTCCGACGGCTATGTGCTGCATCGGTGTTTGTACTGTATTTGTATTGTATTTAAATAGTTATATCATGATGTTGGTTAATTTCTTGATTGACTGTTGTTGATTGGAATATGCATTGATGTGCTGATGTATTGATGTAACTGTTGATATAGTTGAATGTATGTTATACTTGCTGAATGGTTATATGGATGTAATGTGTGCCCTGCTGTGGGATTTAGGCATTAGAGGACCTAATTTTGATTAGGATCCGACATCGTGTAACTTAAAAGCTTTAAAAGTCTGAAATGTGTTTTGATAAGAAAAAGTGAAGTTTAAAAGCGAATAGGGCATTAGAAACCTTCAATATGTCTTAATTTGATAAGAAAATCCTTTTGAGTAATGTGGTTTCCGAAGTCATACTGAGTTTATTCAAGAAAAATGAGTTTGTGCAAGTTTTGTTTTAAGTTCGTATTTTACCGAAAAACAACGAAAGAAAAAGAAATGGTCTCTGGACCAAGTTTTGTTTTATGGAAAACCGATCCCGATGACTTTGTGTAAGTATCGGAGATTTTGGGTTTTTGGTTTTCGAGTTTTCAAGGAAAGTGGTTTTAAAGCTTAAAGCTTAGAAACTAGAAACCGAGACGTCGGGGTTCTAGGGTTCTGCAGAACACGTGGATCAAGGATCCGTGTTAGTTATGGTCCTGTCGGCTTAGGGACAATCTTTGTGGTCCTGTAAGCTTGAGGATGTTTTTATGATCTTGAATCCAACGTCCTTGACTGGTGCATCGGCTAGGGGTGTTGGGATTTAAGTTGTTTTTGGGCTAAGTGTCCTGTTTTGAGAAAATATGTTTTGAGGCTTAAAGAGTCTAAGACATTATGGTGGTTGTTGGCGTTGATGCTACAACGAGGAAATATTGATGCGACAAAGATCCATTATCGGAAACTAGATAGGTTTCTCATGCATTAAATGCGGGGCAGACGTGCCGTGATACGGGGGACCTTGATAAGCAAGGAGAACCTGAGATGACTTGTTTGTCATAACATTGTGCCTTGATGGACAATGGTGTCATACGTGTTCTGGGAACGTATTGTGCCTTGAGTTGGACAATGCAGTATGACCGTTTTCTTGTGGAGTACTTCTGATTGCGCCCCCATGTGAGAATCGCGTAGTGTCATGGGATTCAAAGTACTCGTTTTTGGGCCAAATCTGGGAGCCTGATCAGCTCATTTCGAATGGTGATGGGATTTTCGGAAATCTAGTAATCTAGTGTGAATATTGAAATATATGGAAGTGCCATGCATACGTTTAGGAGATAACGTTGATTGTGGGGTACGAAACCCTTGTGCATTTACTGCCTTTTGTATTTAATGATATATGCCATGTTATATGATGATTTGAGTCTGTTGTGTGGATTGGGCATATAGTTGTTGTTTATGGATTCATATATTGGTTTCTCACCCTTGCATGTTTTTGGACGGGTTGTCCTTGGATATATATTGTATCGTGTTTACAGATGGAGCCAGAGCCGGATCACCTAGCGCACTCCGGGATGCGCGTCCTAGCGTTTGATCGAAGGACAGACCCAGCCGCTTGGGTTATCCACCCAGGGGTGGAAAGTGCGGCGTATACTGGACCAGTTTGCACTGTAAGCGGAACGACGGAGACGGGACCGCGGAAGAGTACTCGGACAGTGGAGACCGTCCAGGTGCCTCTCCCTCCCATCGGGCTGATGCTGCAGGCCCTTATGGAGCAGGGTGTGATCGAGTCGGTCGCCCCCGCTGCACAGTCCCCGCAGCAACAGCTACCCCAGACGCCTCCCCCGCCTTTTGTTTTGGTAGCGGGCGAGCACGTCGTGGAAGATGTGGAGGAGGAGGAGGAGGAGGAAGACCCTGAGGAGGATCCTCAGGAAGACCCGGAGGATCATTCTTCGGATACTTCCGATCCCCATCCACAGGGGAACGGGAATGTAGGTTCCCAGAGTTCTTCCTCTGGTTCCAGCATTGGACTTCCCTCCGGGGGATTGTCCAATGGTTTCCATTAGTCGGACCAGCTTAGGGTGTAGACCCTTTTTTGAGGCAGTGGTTTTTGGGTAGTCTGTTAACGGCTACTGATGGCCATAGGTTTTAGAGATATGGTTCCAGACTGCCGCTGCCTAGTTTTATAGCTTTTTAGAAAGTTTAGTAATCATTCGTTCTTTTGTAAAGGGGCTTGTTGTCCATTATATATATGTATATATATATATATCTTATTCTAATTATTGTATATGAGTAGTTCTGTTATCCGGAATGGTGAGTTTATGTATTAATGAGAAAAAATTTGGTCACGATTTCCAGAATCTGCTTACACAAAAGATATATTTTCCGAAAGTAAAACCAGCGAAATTTTATTTATCGTTTCATTAAGGGTTTTGAGTTACGAAAGTGGCACTGGGTTTGAGGGTGTCACAATATTTACTTGCAACATTGAACTTTTATTGACCTGCAATTTTGTATTTGCAGCTTGATATAACATTAACTGGTAGAAGTTGGAAAAATACTACTAACAGCAATTTGTTATAGTGACCTGGCAAGTCTCAATATAGAACAAGAAACAAATTTGTTAATTCAAAAAGAAAAAGGGAGGGATGATTATCAGTTGGGGTCTCTTGTCTTCAATTTTTGGTTTAAACATGGTTTTAGTCCATGTGACTTTTTTTGCAATTCGCACTTTTTAATTTTCATTCATTTTTAGTTCTTAAAAAATACAAAAATTATGTGCTTTTAGTCCATGGTAAGAGACACAGTATTTTTGTTGAATGCAAGGGCTAAAAATGCATAAAATGTCATAGGGACAAATAACAAAATGGTTTTACTTTCAAGGATAAAAACGATATTTTCCTATATTACTTTGGTTTTGAATTCTAGTAGACCTAACAGTTAAGGGAAGTTACCATAGAACACACACCCAGAAAAAAATGATTTGGAACCAACAACAAAACCCAGAACTGAAACATAAATATAAAAAGATGTGGAGATTGAGTTCGTACGAAAGATTACTAACACGAAAAACATCTATTGTCCAATATTATATTTGATGGAAGAAAATGGCATCTTCCTTATCATTACATTGTTATTGTCAAGCAACAATAGTGATAGAAAATAATAAAGTTTATAATAAAGATATATGTGCATATATTTTATAATTGTGCAAAGCAGTTATTGAACAGATATCAGAAATATATATTACTAATAATATAAGTTTAATTTTATATAAGATATCTTGATTATTATCATAAATATTTTAATTAATAATTATATAAAATTTAATTTTATTTATTTATTTATTAATTAAAAAACTTATATAGAATTATGTATGTAAGTCTTCCTTTTTACGGGTTTTTGACCAAACTAGTGTTATTTTAGAAACTATTTACCAAAATGGGGCTGCTTTGTAACAATTTACCAAAATAGGGTTGTTTTAGACAACGTGAAATTTTTTATTATTATTTTTGCTGACGTGGAAGACGCCAGTTGGACTGGCACCTTTAAAGGCGCCACTTGGACTGGCGCCTTCATTAAAAATGTCACATGTCACATACTCATTGGTTCGTTGTAAAAAAAATATAAAAATTTTACGTTTAGCGTCGTCCTAGGCCCACGCTAAAGGCCGACGCTAGAGGTGTCACCTGTCTGAAGCTGGATCTTCACCCGTCTGACTATCAGACGGGTGATTCACCCGTCTGTCAGTCATCAGACGGGTGACTATCAGACGGGTGATTCACCCCTCTGATGACTATCAGACGGTGATTTTCACCCGTCTGATGACTGTCAGACGGTATCAGACGGGTGATTCAAACGAGTCTCAACAGACAAGTAACCAGCAGACGAGTGAAACAGCAGACGGGTCACAGCAGACGAGTGACCAATGAGTGTGTGACATGTGGCATTTTTATGGAAGGCACCAGTCCAAGTGACGCCTTAAAAGGCGCCAGTTCGTAAAAAAATAATAAACAATTTCACGCTGTCTAAAACAACCCTATTTTGATAAATTGTTACAAAACAACCCCATTTTGGTAAATAATTTCTAAAATTACACTAGTTTGGTCAAAAAGCCTCATTTTTACACCACCTAATAAATATTTACATATACAAATTAAGTAATTCAACCGTTAAATGATGTTACAGCATCATGGTGTTCACGTATCAAAATTCAGATTATATAAACATTAGTAGTTAAGTATGTAATTCAATATTGATCCAACTTAGCTGGAGCCGTCTCTCTCTCTCTCGTAACCTTCCTTCTACTCCTCTCTTCCTTCTTCCTCATCCACCAGAAGGGGTGGTTTTGGGCTATTTTTTGGCCTGGAATCACCCTTCTACATCTTTTTTCTCTCCTTTTATCTAAATAAGTGATTTTTCCACATAGATCTGGTTTTTCTTTCGTGTTTTTCGGTGATTTCGTCGTCTGAGTGCGGCATTGTTTTATTCGTTGTCTTGCTGAGGTGTTGTTTGATTTCCCGTCCTGTTGCGGTGTTCATTTGGTTCAGATTGGCAGATCAACTTCGATCTATTACAGATTCAAGTAAGACTTGAACGTCAACGTTACAGATCCGGAGGCATGAGTATTCCGGTCACTTTGATTTTGTCACGTTTATAGGCATGTTGTCGTTTTATGCTGTTAACCTAGGTATTGTGACTTTGTTCGCAGATTCATCCTTTTCGATTTTTAGCGATGTTGAATTCGTGTTGTTTTTGATGTATTTTACTAATTTAAATGAATGAATATCTTTTTTAGTCAAAAAAAAAAAGTATGTAATTCAATAATCATGAATATTTATTTATATATGTTAAAATAAAGTATGTAATAAAATATCATTACTTTTAAATCAAATAAAAATTTGTGAACTTGATAAAATTCATGAGAACTTTTATCATTTATAAAAAAAAATTATAATTTAATGTAAAAATAGCCTTCACTTAGCTTTAATCAATCAACTAAAACTCTTATGTTGGGTTCCGAAAAGAAGTTGTGAAGAGAGAAATAGGTGAGAAAGAGTGTGAGAAAAACAGAGGTGAGAAATAGTGTAGATTTGAAGTACTATTTGGTTTAATTGTCAGTTTGTTACAGATTATGAAAAAATGATTTTCATATAAAATAATTTAGAGATTATATGAAAATCATTTTTATTATCATAATTATTATTATCATGATTATTATTATTATTAATTATATAAAATTTAATTTTAGTTATTTATTTATTAATTAAAAAACTTATATAGAATTATGTATGTAAGTATGGATGCAAAAAGTCAAGATCCATTATTACTACGTGTAAGTCTTCATTTTTGCACCACCTAATAATTTTTTACATGATACAAATTAAGTAATTCAACCGTTAAATGAAGTTGTAGCATGATGGTGTTCACGTATCAAAATTCAGATTATATAAACATTAGTAATTAAGTACGTAATTCAATAATGATCCAACCTAAAGCCGCCTTTTTCTCGCAACATTCCCTCTACTCCTTTTTTCTTTCTTCCTTATCCATCAGAGGGGGTGGTTTTGGACTATTTTTTGTCTTGAAATCACCCCTCTACATCGTTTTTCTATCCTTTTATCTAAATAAGTGGTTTTTCCATATAGATCTGGTTTTTCTTTTGTGTTTTTCCGTGATTTCGTCGTTTCAGTGCGGTGTTATTTTGTTCATCGTCTTAGTGCGATGTTGTTTGGTTTTCCGTCTTGTTGCGATGTTCTTTTGGTTCAGATTGACAGATCAACTTCGATCCATTACATATTCAATCAAGACTTGGACGTCAACGTTACAGATCCGGAGGTATGGATATTCCGGTCACTTTGATTTTGTGACATTTGTCTGTATTTTGTCGTTTTATGCTATTAACCTGGGTGCTGTGAGTTTGTTCGCAGATTCATCCTTTTTGATTTTTAGCGATGTTGAATTTGTGTTGTTTTTGATGTATTTTACCAATTTGAATGAATGAATATCTTTTTTAGTCAAAAAAAAATAGTATGCAATTCAATAATGATGAATATTTATTTATATATGCTACAATAAAGTGTGTAATAAAATATAATTACTTTTAAATCAAATAAAAATTTGTGAACTTGATAAAATTCATGAGAACTTTTATCATTTATAAAAAAAAATTATAAGTTAATGTAAAAATAGCCTTCACTTAGCTTTAATCAATCAACCAAAACTCTTATGTTTGGTTCCAAAAAGAAGTTGTGAAGAGAGTAATTGGTGAGAAAGAGCGTGAGAAAAAAGAGGTGAAAAATAGTGTAGATTTGAAGTATTATTTGGTTTAAGGGTCAGATTGTTACAGATTATGAAAAAATGATTTTCATATAAAATAATTTAGAGATTATATGAAAATCATTTTTTCATAATGTGTAGCAAACATATCTTCTCTCTCCTCTATAGAATCAGATTTTGGTGAGAAGTTAATGAAAATAGCTTCTCATTTTAGCCATAAAAATGATTTTTCTAAAAAAATGATTTCTTAAAATATCTTAAACAAAAACAATTAAAATCCCTAAAAATGATTTTTAACTTAAAAAATAATTTTAATCATTAAATAATCTTAAACAAACGCACTTTACGAGAAAGAGAAAAGAGAAATAAAATGATTTTATGAATGGTAAAAAAAGCCCTTATGTTAAAAAAATTTAATGATTAAAAAAAAATTGATTTCCACGGTATTGGCTTCCACCAGTACACATAGTCTCTCTTCACCCTATCCGCGAGCAAGCAAGCTAAGAGGCTTCTGCAAATTGCAATCATGGATGATAGATCATTAGAGTAATTATATATTGACTCAATAAAGTTTTTAACTATTTTTTCTGTTACAATTTTTTAGTCTCTTTAGTAATTTGATTTTATTTCAAAATAATTGGGATTTTATAAAACTAAGGTAGAATTTTCCCTTTTTTTTTTTCATATATACCCTCGATTGGCTTTACGTCTTTCTAGGTTATGTTTCTTGGTTGAATACTTCATTTAATTCTTCACTGGATATTTTGGTACATTTACACATAAATTAATGATTTCTTAATTTGTGTGTAGAATGCTAAAAAGACTAAAGAAACGGAACAGAGGGAGTATTATTTAAGTAACTCAATTTTGTCCCTGACAATTTCTATAGTGGGATACATTAGTCCCTACAAATTACAAACAACACATCACACCACATGCGTCAGATGCGGCATATCAGATGCACCAACACAGATCATATGGACGAGTTTAATAGACTCTTGGACATACTGACGGTATATATCAGCACTTTAACGCTATGTTTAGGATGAAGACAAATGGAGGGATTAACATGTCCCTCTTTTATCATTGTCAGGAACTATTCGGTGAACTTTTTTTCTCAGGGACGAAAAATAATACCTCAAATATTGTTAGGGAATAAAATGAGCCTTTACACTATGTTTTAAATAACATATTAAATTATAAAATAAAGTAATATAATAATTTATTAAATAATTATTTTGTAATTTTGATTTTGATATATATATATATATATATATGTGGTGTGGTCCACACATATTTCGTATATAATCTACAGAGCTTCCCTCGCACTTGCACCAAACTTCCAAACTAGTTTTAGTAAGTACGTGCATGCTCTCTCTCTCTCTCTGCTAATTAAAAACCAATAAGGGAGGATGAGTAGTGTTGAAGAGTTGGAAGCAGAGATTAATACTCTCCAGGAACAAGTGGATGAGTTGAAGGATGAGGCAGATGATTTAAGGGTAAGGATTGAACAATCCGAACTTAGACCGGCGGAAATCGAAGTGGAACTTGAAGAGTTGGTGCCCCCCTCTTCTGAATCTGAGGAAGATGCTGAAAGTATGTTCTTTTTGTTTTTGTTCTTCTTCTTGTTTCTTGTTGTTGTTTCTTCTTCTTCTTCTTCTTTATAGGTTGATTTTCTCAAGCAGATGATGCAGCTTGGATAATTAATCAGCTGGAAGAAGAAGAACGAGATGTGAGTGCCGAGAAGGAGGCTTTCCAAGAACAACTTCATGACGCATATGAATCCATTGCGCAACTGGAAAGGAATCTAGAAGCACTAGAAGCTGAGTATCAGATGAGGTTGGAAGAAGAAGCGGATGATTCCGAGGAGGAGGATGACTGAAGATGGAGATTAATGTTTTTATTTTATTTATCTTTAGTTGTCTTGATTAGTTGTTAGAGTACTTGATTAGGTTCAATTTCCTTTGTATTTTCTGACCCCTGTTGTCCTTGTTTTTCTTTCTTAATGTTGTCTTTTTTAATTTGCTGATTTTAATACTCAATTTCAATGATATGAGGAGCTGCCTCTATATAAATCGGAGGAGGATGATGTTTTTTGTACATTAGTCACTTATTCACTTATAAGCTCTTCAATTTGTTTAACTGTGATTTCTTAACCACAGTGTTGGCATGTACATCTTAGCTATTTTGTTAGTATTTTTCCTTGCCATACTTGCTGAGATTATGTGTAACTAGCCCATCATCAAGCATGGGACTAGCCCCATCATTGGAGGGTTGATTCAGGCTACCTTTTACCTCTTTCGTATCAGTTTCCTTTACTCGGTGATGCTTGCTGCCATGTCCTTCAACTTGGGAATCTTCATAGGTGCTGTTGCTGGCCATACCTTGGGGTTCTTCATAGCCAAGTGTCGTGCTATTGCTATTGTCAACAGAGAACGGCACGGGTCCTCCATTACTCAAAGTTTGAATATTCTACATTTGTAGTAAGCTTATCATGTAGCATGGTTTACTTTAAAAAATGTTTCTCTTCTATTATAGATGATCGAGGAGTGGTGCCTGATTGTGATTGATTTTTTAATTGTTAAGCTTCCTCTTGAATGTGTACAGGATTTTCTAGCTTGTGCTTTGAGTTCGAGGGTGGAAGGGACAGATTCAGGACCCCTATGCCTCATAGAACAAACATGTAAAGAGAAATAGAGGAATGAGTCTGAAATAGTAGAGGACTCAAACACAACCCCTCATGCAGAAGACCCTTTTAGCCTTGGTACCAATTAATGTGCAATCAGTACTAGTGTTCTTCAAGTTTCTCATAGATATATATGTCATGTTCGAGGAAAATATTTTTCGTACTAGTTGGGACACCCTGTGAGACAACCGAACCTTTATGTGAGTGAAATATGATATTCTGATATATTGTATGTAAAGCTGAAATGGATATACCGCAGATGCGAATATGGCGTTGCCTGATTGTCGATTTTATGTAGCAGACGGTCTCGTGTAAACTACCTTAACTAGAGCTCTTAATTAGGTTGTTACTTCAATGGAAATTTCTTTATGTAAAGTTTCTCCACTCTCCATGCTATTCCACTAACATGCTTTGCAAGTATTGTTAAACTCTGGTCGTGGGTAAACCTGTTAAGCAAAACTTGTTACAGATAATTGCTTGCTCACGGTTGTGGAGATCCTAAGAAGCCAAACAGTTTTCACAGCATACTTTGATTTTAATAAAATACTTTATGTAGCAGGCCTTATAAACTAACTTGTTTAATGCAAATGATTCACACAACTTTATTCCATTAGAGAGGGAACGCAATGCTGATTTTAATTGGAAGGAAGCGCATCAAAGTATGAATCAAGACAACAATAAGCAGCCGGGGTTCAACTGAACATATCACACAGTTAGTCCCAATGCGGCTATGAACACATAGTTCAAAACAGCCCAAAATAACTAATGAATTCGAGCATTGACAGATCGAAGATGAGCCAATGCCATCCAATTCTCCATTGCAGTCCACAACTATGAAGTAAAAAATGATGAAATAATGCTATACACATATACACTAACATACATATTACTTCACATTTTTACTCTTTAATTACCTTTAATCCCATCTCGTTTTATACATAACTACACTTTCATTCCGTCACCTCACACAGATATAGAGTATTATGACTATAGAATGTGTATAAAACATTTTCCAAAATGTTGCATGCATTGTTAAGTAAGCATGTACTCATTTTCGGCTTGTACCTTCAGATTTGTACCCCTTATTTGATTTCTCAAAATTGCTTTCCTTTTAGGGCCAACATGTTTCAGCTATTTTCTTTTTCATCAACTGCTTTTCTTACAAATAACACTGAAATTTTAACAACCGTGTCATTTTTAGAAACATTCTTACAGTTACACTTAACAAAATGGTTATGCCTTAACTCAACTGGCAATAAGTTCCTCTGATAACTATCCCAATTCCCAAGTCATAGACCTCCTTCATAAAAAGTAACAATAACAATGATGATAATAATAATAATAATAATAATAATAATAATAATAATAATAATAATAAATCCTCCTTTAAAATACAAACTTAGAATTAGAGTAACCCCTTCAAGAAAATGTACTATGGTTAATTACTAGTTAATTGGAATGCCCAAGTTGGCATCTTCTGCCGGGATCTCTCCTAATGGCTGTATTAGATTTCGCCAAGGTAAGCTAATAGGAGAGGAAGATCCGCCAAGCGAGGAATTAGCCATATAAGACCTTTTTGTGTGGGCTGATGTTCCTCTGAACTCGACCTCTATCGGAACTGACCTCTAAGAAGTAATCAAAGCGGCTTTAATTTGTGCCCCCTTTTCAGTAGGGGAGCGAAAGGTTAGACCTTGGAAAGCTGGTGTAAATAAATCCTACAATATACCTATGGAAAAGATTGTTTTAAAGTAATATTTGGTATTAAAAAAATTATGTATGAGGTTCTTTCAATATGGATATGAAGATTGTTTCAGTTTCTGAAGCCCTAGCTTGAGGAAACAAGCACCAGTTTACTAGACACACCTCACTTTGCTGTAAATCTATTGTAACCTTTTGCTTTTATTGTATTATAATTATAATGCTACATATACCACCCATTTTCATTTGAAGTGAACTTCATATATCTTGAAGGAGAATAATTGAATTGCCATTCATGACCCAAGTTTGGACTGTCAAGTAGAGATATACATATGTGACAACAGGTTTGTAATTCAAGGATGGTTTTCTTTGGTCACAATTGCTTTGGTTGATGTTGATGGGAATGGAGTACTTGACTATGGAGAGTTTGTAGCTGTAACAATGTTTGTGTGTGTTTATTTATTTCTCTAGACTTGGCCGGGAACTTATGATGAGGAAATGTTTGATCACATATGTCAGGAAAGCAAATCAGCTGCAGTTCATTGAATGCCCAAATGATATCAGTAGTATGAATGATAGATGCATCAAAGTTTTTCGATCTAACACTTCTCATAGATAGGAGCTGTGGTTTTGAATTGGATGACTTGTTTCAATACTTTTGGGTACTTTGGCAGGAATGATTCCATTATGAAGGTGAAGGCTGGTGAGTAGGCTATGGAAAAAAACATAAGAGGTAATTTAACATGTGCATTTATTTAGGGAAGTGTGACATGTTTACTCTCCTATACTGTATTGTTAGGCTTCATACTGTCAAGTCTTGCTATCTAATCTTTGGGATGCTTCTATCGATAATTTGGAGAGTCAGATCTCTTCATGTGAATACAATATTTAGTTGCCCCTCTTTGTTTCCCATTTAGTTGTTATGGAAGAATCACATCTAACCAAGGTTACCACGGTATTGCTTATCAAAAAAGAAAAAGAAAAAGGATCATGTGGATTCTGAATTAGATAACAGTGTGCACATAACAGAAATGGATTGCATTTGACTAAGGAATTAATTTTCCTCCTTAGCCTGACTCTAATTGTGCTCCTTATTTTGTATGATTGCAAAGAGAATAGGGCAATAGAGTAGATTGTTATTTGTAACCCAAAAAAAGATGTTGTTTTGGGAATATGAAGTAACTATTTGTGGGTTTGGATTTCAATCTATATTTGGGATTAGTTTAGTTTTTGTTGTTGTATTTTGGATTTGATTTCTGTGTAAATGGATTATGACGTGATGAATTAGGTGAAAGTTTGTTAACCAGAAATGGATTACAATAACCAGAATTGCTACTATTTAGGTAACAGAACATGATCATTCTTTAACAGCCCCCCTCAAACACGTGTGTGAGGGAATCACACCGAGTTTGTCACGAAGAATGCTGAATCTAGAGTGAGTTAGTGGCTTTGTCAAGCATTCTGCTGTTTGATCAGTTGATGGAACGTTAGGAAATAATAATTGGGTTTTGTAGCACTTGATCTCGAATGAAATGAACATCTATTTCAGTGTGCTTTGACCTTGCATGTAGGACTGGATTTGAGGGCAAGGCTTTAGCACTAAGATTGTCACACCACAGTGTTGATGTTCTTGGAATGGGAACTTTAATTTCCTGCAATAGAGACTTGATCCAAGCTATTTCAGCTGCTAGATCAGCTAAAGCTCTATATTCGGATTTAGTGTTGGACCTTGACACCACCTTTTGTTTTCTAGAGGACCAAGAAATAAGTGATTCTCCAAGAAACACACAGTGACCTCCCATTGATTTTCTGTCATCAAGGCTGGTTGCCCAATTAGCATCGGCAAAGCCAGATAAATCAAGATCTGCTGAAGGCTTGATGTGTAGGCTATAATCTGTAGTTCCCTTTAGGTACCTTAAAATCCTTTTAATTCCTTGCCAGTGGTGCAAAGTAGGAGCACTCATGTATTGGCTCAGTTTATTTACTGAGTAAGCAATATCAAGCCGAGTGTTAGCTAAATATTGAAGGGCACCAATTGCTTGCCTGAAGTCTGTAGGATTTTGCATCAGTTCTCCTTCTGCTGAGAAAGATCTTCCTGTAACCATTGGAGTGGGGCATGGAGAGACATGTTCCATCTTGAGCCTTTTCAACAAATCTGAAATATATTTGGTTTGCATTAGAATAAGCCACTAGGTTCTCTGTGCACTTGAATTCCAAGGAAATAATGAAGAGGGCCGAGATCCTTTAGAGTAAATACAACATTAAGTTGTTTGATGAAGGACTTTAGAAATTCTGAATTGCTCCCTGTGATAATTATATCGTCTACATAGATAAGCAGGAATGTTATGTGGTTTCTGTTGGAATTGGTTAGTTTTAGGGATTAGCTATAATTTGAAGTCAAATTGTAACTGATCCAGATCCTTGTATATCTTTTATCTCTTATAATCATGGAGAGGTTGTAATCTAGTTATAGAACCATGTATTTATTCTCTGTTTCAGATCAATACAAAGTACTTGAAACCATTTTCTTAATATGGTATCAGAGCCAACTCCAATTACCTCTTGTCTCTAGGAGTTGGAGATTAGCTTCTGAGTACGAAAATGGTGAATAGGTCAGATAAATCAGATTCTGCTCCACATATGCAGGTTCTGTCTTCAGCCCTTATACCTGAGTGTCTTGATGGTACAAACTATACTGAATGGGCCCTAAATGCAGAGAACAAGATAAGAAGTCGTAGGCGTTGGGGTTACATCTCCGGGAAGAAGGTTGCACCTAAAGAGAAAACTTCTGAGGAGTATGAAACCGGGGAAGATGAGAACTACATGGTCAAATCTTGGCTCCTGGATGCAATGACCAAAGATGTCAGGTTGCTTTTCATCCGTTTAACTACAGCCAAGAAGATCTGGGACTCTGTCAAGGGGACTTACTTTGTCAGTCAAGATGCATCAAAAGCGTATCAGCATTATTGTGAGGTACTATCTGTTAAACAAAATGGCGGTTCTGTTGTTTCTTACTTTGCAAAATTACAGAAATTGTGGCAGAAAATTGACGAGATTGAGAATTGTGCCATGGAGTGCACTAAAGATGTTGAGACATATGCCAACAAATTGAATGCCCAACGTGTATGCATCTTCTTAGCAGGCCTTGATTCACACTTGGATGGGGTACGTGGTCGAATCCTTGCAACCATACCACTCCCGAGTATGCAAACTGTATACGCAAATGTTTGTGTTGAGGCAAATTGTCAAGAAGCCATGCTTTGTGGAACACAGAATGAAGGCGTTGCCATGGCTATGAAAAGGCTAGTCAACTCCAAGAAAGGAAATCGTAAATGTACACATTGTAATGGCAACAACCATACTGTGGATACTTGTTTTAAGTTACATGGTTTTCCTGAATGGCACCCAAAAGGAAAAAAAGAGGAGGTTCCCAAGAACAATCCGATCACTGCTACTGGATTTGTTGCTAAGTCAGGTACATCTCAATTTGCTTGTGGTTTTTCTGTTGTTACTAGGAGTAGTGACTGGATAATTGATACGGGTCCAACAGATCATATGACTTGTGATAGACATATGTTTATACATTTATCCTCTAATAGTTCTGTTTCAGTCATTATAAATGCCAATGGTGTTTCTTCCCCTGTTATGGTATTGGTACAATATCCATTTCACCATTGTTATCCATTTCTAATGTTCTTTTTGTTCCTTCTCTCAATTGCAATCTTCTTTTTGTTAGTGAACTAACTAAGTCCCACAATTGTGCTTTCTTGTTTTTTCCCACATATTGTATTCTTCAGAATATACATACCAAGGGGAAGATTGGCAGCGGTAAAAGAAGTGAAGGATTATACTATCTTGAAGGTAACTCTCAACAAGCCAAAGGAAAAACACTGGCTCACTTAATGAGTGATGGGTTACAAGCTAAAAATAAAGAAGAGATTTGGCAATGGCATAAGCGATTAGGACATCCATCTTTTAGCTACCTTAAGAGATTGTGTCCTTCATTGTTTAGCTATTGTAATATCTCTGATTTTAAATGTGAAACTTGTGTAATGGCAAAAAGCCATCGTGCTACTTTTCCTATAAATAATAGTAGAGTTGATGCTCCTTTTTGTACTATTCACTCTGATGTTTGGGGACCAGCTCCTCTTCCTACACATAATGGAATGAGATGGTTTGTGACCTTTGTGGATGATTGTACAAGAATGACTTGGTTATATCTTCTTAAACACAAAAGTGATGTGTGTCGTGTTTTTCAAGAATTTCACAAAATGATCATTACACAATTTAATACTCCTATAAAGATAGTTAGATCTAATAATGGGGGGGGGGATACTATAATAAGGAATTGACAAATTTTATGAAATCAGTTGGTATTCTTCATCAAACATCATGTTCTAATTCTCCTGAGCAAAATGGAGTGGCTGAAAGAAAAAATAGACACCTTTTGGAGGTTACTAGATCACTCTTGATTGGTAGTAATGTTCCTTCTTACCTATGGGGTGAAGCTTTAAGCTCTGTAGTTTATCTTATTAACAGAGTTCCCTCAAGTGTCTTAAATTTTAGGAGACCTCTTGATGTTCTTTCTAATCATTGCACACTTAATTTTGTCAATAATTTACCACCCCATATTTTTGGTTGTGTCATATATGTGCATTTGCATCCTCACCAATGAACAAAATTAGAATCCAGAGCAATGAAATGTGTTTTTGTGGGATACAACACCACTCAAAAAGGATTCAAGGCTTATCATCCATCTTCAAGTTATTTTTTTTTTTTGTGTCAAATGATGTTACATTTCATGAGCATGAAATGTTTTTTTTCCATTAAAAACACTTCATTCTTCACCTCAGAGGAGGTGTGATGTAGAGGTGCAAAATAATTATATGTTTAACCAAGATATCATGTTATTTGATGCTATGCCAAGAGAAAAAGAGGATGAAATTCAAGATAATGGAGATAAGAATATGGAGGATGAAATTCAGGTTAATGGAAATGAGAATATGGCCGAAGATGATAGTATAATCTCTCCTTCAATCTCAAATCCATTGCTGATTCAATCCTCGGAAAATTCTGCAGAGGTATCTCCTGAAACTACTCATTCTATTCATTCTATTGATGATATAGAAAACTATGTTTCTGCTGATATACAAAGCAATATCTCTACTTCTAGTCAGTCAAATTCTGACCCTATAGTGAGCCCTTACACTCTTCCACCTTGTACTAATAGAGGACAACCCCCAATCAGGTATCAACCCGATCCTAATTGTAAGGTCAAATACCCTATAAACAACTATGTGTCATCCAAAAAGTTGTCCAAGTCATATGCCAATTTTGCATCTCAATTATTTGTTGCCTCTACGCCTAGTAATATGCAGGAAGCTGTAGCAGATTCCAGGTGGATCTAGGCAATGGCAGCAGAAATGGAAACATCGGAGAAAAATACTACTTGGGAACTTGTACCCCTACCAGTTGGAAAGAGCACTGTTGGTTGTAGATGGGTGTTTACTATAAAAAATAAAGTTGATGGAAGTGTTTATAAAGCAAGGCTAGTTGCAAAGGGTTACACTCAATCCTATGGAGTTGATTATCAAGAAACCTTTGCACCAGTTGCAAGGCTTAATACAGTGAGGGTATTATTATCACTAGCAGCAAATCAAGATTGGCCACTTCTTCAATTCGATGTAAAAAATGCTTTCTTACATGGAGATTTAATGGAAAAAGTTTATATGGATCCTCCTCTCGGTATATCAAAGTACTCAAATATTTCTATGGTGTGCAAGCTTAAAAAGGCCCTATATGGATTGAAACAATCACCAAGAGCTTGGTTTGGAAGATTTACAAAGTCTATGAAGTTTTTTGGTTACACACAAAGTAATTCTGATCACACCTTATTTCTTAAGCACAATCAAGGTACAATCACTACATTGATAATATATGTCGATGACATGATTGTGACTGGAAATGATCCTGATGAAATTTTAAGCCTGCTGAGATATTTAGCTTCTGAATTTGACATGAAACAGCTTGGAGATCTCAAATATTTTTTAGGGATCGAAGTTGCAAGGTCCAAACATGGTATCTTTCTTTCTCAAAGAAAATATGTTTTACACTTGTTAACTGAGACATGAATGCTTCGATGTAAACCAATTGATACTCCCATAGAACAAAATCACAAGAATTTTCATAGTGCTGATGCAACCAGTACAGATAGAGGAGGATATCAAAGACTAGTTGGGAAACTAATTTACTTGTCTCATACTAGACCAGACATAGCATATGCAGTCAATGTTGTAAGCCAATTTATGCATGACCCAAAACAACCACATATGGATGCTGTTGAATGAATATTGAGGTACTTAAAATCTGCTAAAGCAAAAGGTTTGTTATTCTCAAACCATGGACATCTCAAAGTTGAAGGCTATACTGACGTTGATTGGGCCGGATCAGCAGATGATAGAAGGTCTACCGCGGGCTACTTCACTTTTGTGGGAGGAAATCTAGTAACTTGGAGGAGTAAAAAACAACTAGTTGCTAGATCAAGTGCAGAAGCAGGGTTCAGAGGGGTGGCAGTAGGAATATGTTAACTGTTATGGATTAAAAATCTTTTGAAGGATCTTGGATATGAACAAAAGATGCAATGAAGCTTTATTGTGAAATCCCCACTCAGTCAGTGCATTTCTGAGCCGTTGAACCATGCCCTTGGGGCCTGTTTTAAGCCATAAATTGCTTTGGTTAGCTTGCAAATGTAATTGGGCTTGGCTGGATCAGTAAACCCCTCTGGTTGATGCATAAACACTGTTTCCTTGGGATAGCCATTCAAGAATGCATTGCTGATATCCATCTGCCTTATCTCCCAGTCAAAGTGAACTGCTATTGTCAATATAATTCTCACTGTACTGGATTTAATCACAGGGCTGAAAGTTTCATCATAATCTAGCCTAGCAGCCTGTTGAAACCCCTTGGCAGCTAGTCTAGCCTTCCTCCTTTCAAATGTACCATCAGCTTTATATTTTGTCTTGAACACCCACTTTGAGTCAATAACATGTTCTTGGCCCTGAAAGGGAACTAGAGACCAAGTTCCATTGGAAATTAAGGCTTGAAACTCACTTTCCATTGCCTTTTTCCATTCTGGTCTTTTGAGAGCCTCATCAACTGAGTCAGGTTCTTTTTCTTCTGATTGTTTCTCTGCTGTTCCAACATAAGGAGCTTTAGGCTTGTGAATACCTGATTTGCTTCTTGTACACATTCCATGAGTGCTGGTTGGCTGCATTGGACTGCTGTTTGGTTCTGCTTCACTGTCTACCTCATTCCTGCATTGGACTGCTGTTTCAGTTTCTGCTCTAGTGGGAGAAATAGTTTGCTCTTCCGCCACAAATTGACTCTGATCTGAATTGGAGCTGGCAGATGATGTGTGAGTTGGTTGTGAGCTAACGCATGGATAGCATGCACAACCAAATGGTTTCAATGCATTGTAGTCTGGTTCCCTTTCAAATAGCAGAGAATAAGGACTGTGATTGTTAATTGTGGAGCTAGGTAACCTGTTTATTAGAAACACAGCAGTTGAGAAAGCTTCCCACCAAAAATGTAGTGGCATTTTAGCTTGTGCAAGAATTGTTAGACTTGGCTCAACAATGTTCTATGCTTTCTCTGGGCCCTTCCATTTTGTTGGGAGGTATATGGACATGTCCTTCACAGAATGTGTTGCATCAAATTCAACAATAATATCATTATCAGCTGTTAATTTTGAAATGCTCAAAAGGTTCTTAGTGATTTTAGGAACATAGAGAATGTCGTGCAGTCCAATAGGCCTTTCAAAAGTTTTTAAATTGATAGTACCAGAAGCAAGGATATTAAGTTTCTCACCATTGCCTACCATGAATGCAGTACAATGAATGCATTGAACCTTTCTTGCCCCATGTACGCCCTATCAAATCTGTGGAAACAATTGACAGCAATGTGACCATACTTGTCACATACCTGACATACTGGTTTGTTGCTTGAAAAACGGCCTCTTCCTCTGCCTCCTCTTGAACCTCTTTGATTTGAGCCTCTCTATTATTAAATCAACGATAGATGAATCTTTACTTTTCTATTTTAGAGATTTTATCAGTTTAAAAGAATCAAATCCTTAAATATATTTGTTTTTGAAAAAATATAAAAAATTTGCAGGCTGCGTCTCCACTAATTTGCGCCTGCGTCTCCTGTAATTTGCAGGTTGCGTTCTGTAAGATGTATAAAGTCATCATTAACTGATAATAACAGAGGACTTGCCAACACAATTTCACGTTGATGTTCACATCTTAATATGACTAAATTCTAAAAATACCAACTATTACTATAACGAGAAAATCACAAATTATCACTTTCAGATATAATATAAGCATGTCGAAAAGGACTATCTTTGGAACTGATTTCTTGTAAGAGTTCAGTGTAATTCGTGAATTATAACTGAATTCTGGAGTTTAAACTTAATTTCCTATTTAAGATTTAAATTAAATTTCTATATAGACAGCAAATTAAATGGATATAAAAGAATACCGATTAAAAATGAATTTAATTGTTATGTATTGTCAGTGTAAAACTTTTTACATTGACAACCAATCAGAAATCATAATATGAATAACTTTTAAATTAGTTAGGATAAGAGTCAAACAGTTTAATTGATATGATAAGTTATAATTAATTAACAATATAAAAAAATTTATAATGGCAATATATACTAATTAAATCCATTAAAAATTTTACGCAATCATCTCCTTTTTCATATAGTTCCACTCCTTTGTCCCTTTTTAAAAGGGCAATCAATGAGCAAGCAAATGCTATTATGCTAGTCAGGATAGAGAGTTCTCCAGTTACAAGTTTACAACTAATGAATAAGCACATATTGACAAAAAAATTATCCAACTGTTGAGCAATTATTTAAAAGTTCTGATTAAAAAGCTTTAAGAAAATGTAATCTTGAAAATAGTATAATAATAAATTCCAATGTAGTTTTCTAAAGCCATCCTGGTGAATGCATCAGTGTCTATTTGATTTAGATTATTTTTTATGTAAATGTGAAAATAACATTTTTCGAGGCAATTATTTTGAAAGTTATATGAGAGGAGCTTTCTCCTAATGTGATTTTTAAACATGATTTTATCTTTATAGAATCTAAAACAAATAGACTCTTAATCGGAGAAAAGCATGTCCATCTAGGTGTTTAAAAGTACCTGCTAACTTATGATGAAATAGCCAAAGGAATTGGTGGAAGTTGGAAAAATACTACTAACAGCAATTTGTTATAGTGACCCGGCAAGTCTCAATATAGAACAATAAACAAATTTGTTAATTCAAAAAGAAAAAGGGAGGGCTGATTATCAGTTGGGGTCTCTTGTATTCAATTTTTGGTTTAAATATGGTTTTAGTCCTTAATTGAAAATGTGACTTTTTTTGCAACTCGCACTTTTTAATTTTTATTCACTTTTAGTTCTTAAAAAATACAAAAATTATGTGCTTTTAGTCCATGGTAAGAGACACAGTATTTTTGTTGAATTCAAGGGCTAAAAATGCATAAAATTTCATAGGGAACAAATAACAAAATGGTTTTACTTTCAAGGACAAAAACGATATTTTCCTATATTACTTTGGTTTTGAATTCAAGTAGACCTAACAGTTAAGGGGAGTTACCATTGAGCACACACCCAAAAAGAAATGATTTGGAACCAACAACAAAACCCAGAACTGAAACATAAACATAAAAAGATGTGGAGATTTAGTTCGTACGAAAGATTACTAACACGAAAAACATCTATTGCCCAATATTATTTGATCGAAGAAAATCGCATCTTCCTTATTATTACATTGTGATTGTCAATCAACAATAGTGATAGAAAATAATAAAGTTTATAATAGAGACATATGTGCATATATTTTATAATTGTGTAAAGCAGCTATTCAACAAATATAAGAAATTTATATTACTAATAATATAAGTTTAATATTATATAAGATAAAAATATCTTGATTATTATCATAATTATTATTATTAATTATATAAACTTTAATTTTAGTTATTTATTTATTAATTAAAAAACTTATATAGAATTATGTATGTAAGTATGGATGCAAAAAGTCAAGATCCATTATTACTACGTGTAAGTCTTCATTTTTGCACCACCTAATAATTTTTTACATGATACAAATTAAGTAATTCAACTGTTAAATGAAGTTATAGCATGATGGTGTTCATGTATCAAAATTCAGATTATATAAACATTAGTAATTAAGTATGTAATTCAATAATGATCCAACCTAAAGCCGCCTTTTTCTCGCAACCTTCCCTCTATTCCTTTTTTCTTTCTTCCTTATCCATCAGAGGGGGTGGTTTTGGACTATTTTTTGTCCTGAAATCACCCCTCTACATCGTTTTTCTATCCTTTTATCTAAATAAGTGGTTTTTCCATATAGATCTGGTTTTTCTTTTGTGTTTTTCCGTGATTTCGTCGTTTCAGTGCGGTGTTATTTTGTTCGTCGTCTTAGTGCGGCGTTGTTTGGTTTTCCGTCTTGTTGCGATGTTCTTTTGGTTCAGATTGATAGATCAACTTCGATCCATTACATATTCAATCAAGACTTGGACGTCAATGTTACAGATCCGGAGGTATGGATATTCCGGTCACTTTGATTTTGTGACATTTGTCTGTATTTTGTCGTTTTATGCTATTAACCTGGGTGCTGTGAGTTTGTTCGCAGATTCATCCTTTTTGATTTTTAGCGATGTTGAATTTGTGTTGTTTTTGATGTATTTTATCAATTTGAATGAATGAATATCTTTTTTAGTCAAAAAAATAGTATGTAATTCAATAATGATGAATATTTATTTATATATGCTAAAATAAAGTGTGTAATAAAATATAATTACTTTTAAATCAAATAAAAATTTGTGATCTTGATTAAATTCATGAGAACTTTTATCATTGATAAAAAAAAAATTATAAGTTAATGTAAAAATAGCCTTCACTTAGCTTTAATCAATCAACCAAAACTCTTATGTTTGGTTCCAAAAAGAAGTTGTTAAGAGAGTAATAGGTGAGAAAGAGCGTGAGAAAAAAGAGGTGAAAAATAGTGTAGATTTGAAGTATTATTTGGTTTAAGGGTCAGATTGTTACAGATTATGAAAAAATGATTTTCATATAAAATAATTTAGAGATTATATGAAAATCATTTTTTCATAATGTGTAGCAAACATATCTTCTCTCTCCTCTGTAGAATCAGATTTTAGTGAAAAGTCAATGAGAATAGCTTCTCATTTTAGCCATAAAAATGATTTTTCTAAAAAAATGATTTCTTAAAATATCTTAAACAAAAACAATTAAAATCCCTAAAAATGATTTTTAACTTAAAAAATAATTTTAATCATCAAATAATCTTAAACAAACGCACTTTACGAGAAAGAGAAAAGAGAAATAAAATGATTTTATGAATGGTGAAAAAAGCCCTTATGTTAAAAAAATTTAATGATTAAAAAAAAAATTGAATTCCACGGTATTGGCTTCCACCAGTACACATAGTCTCTCTTCACCCTATTCGCGAGCAGGCAAGCTAAGAGGCTTCTGCAAATTGCAATCATGGATGATAGATCATTAGAATAATTATATATTGACTCAATGAAGTTTTTAACTATTTTTTCTATTACAATTTTTTAGTCTCTTTAGTAATTTGATTTTATTTCAAAATAATTGGGATTTTATAAAACTAAGGTAGAATTTTCCCATTTTTTTTCATATATACCCTCAATTGGCTTTACGTCTTTCTAGGTTATGTTTCTTGGTTGAATACTTCATTTAATTCTTCACTGGATATTTTGGTACATTTACACATAAATTAATGATTTCTTAATTTGTGTATAGAATGCGAAAAAGACTAAAGAAATGGAACAGAGGGAGTATTATTTAAGTAACTCAATTTAGTCCCTGATAATTTCTATAGTGGGACACATTAATCCCTACAAATTACAAACAACACATCACACCACATGCGTCAGATGCGGCATATCAGGTGCACCAACACAGATCATATGGACGAGTTTAATAGACTCTTAGACATACTGACGGTATATATCAGCACTTTAACGCTATGTTTAGGATGAAGACAAATGGAGGGATTAACATGTCCCTCTTTTATCATTGTCAGGAACTATTCGGTGAACTTTTTTTCTCAAGGGCGAAAAATGATACCTCAAATATTGTTAGGGAATAAAATGAGCCTTTACACTATGTTTTAAATAACATATTAAATATTAAAATAAAGTAATATAATAATTTATTAAATAATTATTTTGTAATTTTGATTTTGATATATGTGGTGTGGTCCACACATATTTCGTATATAATCTACAGAGCTTCCCTCGCACTTGCACCAAACTTCCAAACTAGTTTTAGTAAGTACGTGCATGCTCTCTCTCTCTCTCTCTCTCTCTCTTTGCTAATTAAAAACAAGTAAGGGAGGATGAGAAGTGTTGAAGAGTTGGAAGCAGAGATTAATACTCTCTAGGAACAAGTGGATGAGTTGAAGGATGAGGCAGATGATTTAAGGGTAAGGATTGAACAATCCGAACTCAGACCGGCGGAAATCGAAGTGGAACTTGAAGAGTTGGTGCCCCCCTCTTCTGAATCAGAGGAAGATGCTGAAAGTATGTTCTTTTTGTTTTTGTTCTTCTTCTTGTTTCTTGTTGTTGTTTCTTCTTCTTCTTTATAGGTTGATTTTCTCAAGCAGATGATGCAGCTTGGACAATTAATCAACTGGAAGAAGAAGAACGAGATGTGAGTGCCGAGAAGGAGGCTTTCCAAGAACAACTTCATGACGCATATGAATCCATTGCACAACTGGAGGACTAGCCCCATCATTGGAGGGTTGATTCAGGCTACCTTTTACCTCTTTCGTATCAGTTTCCTTTGCTCGGTGATGCTTGCTGTCATGTCCTTCAACTTGGGAATCTTCATAGGTGCTGTTGCTGGCCATACCTTGGGATTCTTCATAGCCAAGTGTCGTGCTATTGCTATTGTCAACAGAGAACGGCACAGGTCCTCCATTACTCAAAGTTTGAATATTCTACATTTGTAGTAAGCTTATCATGTAGCATGGTTTACTTTAAAAAATGTTTCTCTTCTATTATAGATGATCGAGGAGTGGTGCCTGATTGTGTTAATTTGTTAATTGTTAAGCTTCCTCTTGAATGTGTACAGGATTTTCTAGCTTGTGCTTTGAGTTCGAGGGTGGAAGGGACAGATTCAGGACCCCTATGCCTCATAGAACAAACATGTAAAGAGAAATAGAGGAATGAGTCTGAAATAGTAGAGGACTCAAACACAACCCCTCATGCAGAAGACCCTTTTAGCCTTGGTACCAATTAATGTGCAATCAGTACTAGTGTTCTTCAAGTTTCTCATAGATATATATGTCATGTTCGAGGAAAATATTTTTCGTACTAGTTGGGACACCCTGTGAGACAACCAAACCTTTATGTGAGTGAAATATGATATTCTGATATATTGTATGTAAAGCTGAAATGGATATACTGCAGATGCGAATATGGCGTTGCCTGATTGTCGATTTTATGTAGCAGGCGGTCTCATGTAAACTACCTTAACTAGAGCTCTTAATTAGGTTGTTACTTCAATGGAAATTTCTTTATGTAAAGTTTCTCCACTCTCCATGCTATTCCACTAACATGCTTTGCATGTATTGTTAAACTCTGGTCGTGGGTAAACCTGTTAAGCAAAACTTGTTACAGATAATTGCTTGCTCACGGTTGTGGAGATCCTAACAAGCCAAACAGTTTTCACAGCATACTTTGATTTTAATAAAATACTTTATGTAGCAGGCCTTATAAACTAACTTGTTTAATGCAAATGATTCACACAACTTTATTCCATTAAAGAGGGAACGCAATGCTGATTTTAATTGGAAGGAAGCGCACGTAGGACAATTTCCATGACAATGTCAGTCAAAGTATGAATCAAGACAACAATAAGCAGCCGGGGTTCAATTGAACATATCACACAGTTAGTCCCAATGCGGCTAAACAGCCCAAAATAACTAATGAATTCGAGCATTGACAGATCGAAGATGAGCCAATGCCATCCAATTCTCCAATGCAGTCCACAACTATGAAGTAAAAAATGATGAAATAATGCTATACACATATACACTAACATACATATTACTTCACATTTTTACTCTTTAATTACCTTTAATCCCATCTCGTTTTATACATAACTACACTTTCATTCCGTCACCTCACACAGATATAGAGTATTGTGACTGTAGAATGTGTATAAAACATTTTCCAAAATGTTGCATGCATTGTTAAGTAAGCATGTACTCATTTTCGGCTTGTACCTTCAGATTTGTACCCCTTATTTGATTTCTCAAAATTGCTTTCCTTTTAGGGCCAACATGTTTCAGCTATTTTCTTTTTCATCAACTGCTTTTCTTACAAATAACACTGAAATTTTAACAACCGTGTCATTTTTAGAAACATTTTTACAGTTACACTTAACAAAATGGTTATGCCTTAACTCAACTGGCAATAAGTTCCTCTGATAAGTATCCCAATTCCTAAGTCATAGACCTCCTTTATAAAAAAAAAAAAAAATAATAATAATAATAATAATAATAATAAATCCTCTTTTAAAATACAAACTCAGAATACCCCTTCAAGAAATTGTACTATGGCTAATTACTAGTTAATTGGAATGCCCAAGTTGGCATCTTCTGCCGGGATCTCTCCTAATGGCTGTATTAGATTGTTTTAAAGTAATATTTGGTATTAAAAAAATGATGTTTGAGGTTCTTTCAATATGGAAATGAAGATTGTTTCAGTTTCTGAAGCCCTAGCTTGAGGAAACAAGCACCAGTTTACTAGACACACCTCACTTTGCTGTAAATCTATTGTAACCTTTTGCTTTTATTGTATTATAATTATAATGCTACATATACCACCCATTTTCATTTGAAGTGAACTTCATATATCTTGAAGGAGAATAATTGAATTGCCATTCATGACCCAAGTCGGGACTGTCAAGTATAGATATACATATGTGATAACAGGTTTGTAATTCAAGGATGGTTTTCTTTGGTCACAATTGCTTAGGTTGATGTTGATGGGAATGGAGTACTTGACTATGGAGAGTTTGTAGCTGTAACAGTGTTTGTGTGTGTTTATTTATTTCTCTAGACTTGGCCGGGAACTTATGATGAGGAAATGTTTGATCACATATGTCAGGAAAGCAAATCAGCTGCAGTTCATTGAATGCCCAAATGATAGATGCATCAAAGTTTGTCGATCTAACACTTCTCATAGATAGGAGTTGTGGTTTTGAATTGGATGACTTGTTTCAATACTTTTGGGTACTTTGGCAGGAATGATTCCATTATGAAGATGAAGGCTGGTGAGTAGGCTATGGAAAAAAACATAAGAGGTAATTTAACATGTGCATTTATTTAGGGAAGTGTGACATGTTTACTCCCCTATACTGTATTGTTAGGCTTCATACTGTCAAGTCTTGCTATATAATCTTTGGGATGCTTCTATCGATAATTTGGAGAGTCAGATCTCTTCATGTGAATACAATATTTAGTTGCCCCTCTTTGTTTCCCATTTAGTTGTTGTGGAAGAATCACATCTAACCAAGGTTACCACGGTATTGCTTATCAAAAAAGAAAAAGAAAAAGGATCATGTGGATTCTGAATTAGATAACAGTGTGCACATAACAGAAATGGATTGCATTTGACTAAGGAATTAATTTTCCTCTTTAGCCTGACTCTAATTGTGCTCCTTATTTTGTATGATTGCAAAGAGAATAGGGCAATAGAGTAGATTGTTATTTGTAACCCAAAAAAAGATGTTGTTTTGGGAATATGAAGTAACTATTTGTGGGTTTGGATTTCAATCTATATTTGGGATCAGTTTAGTTTTTGTTGTTGTATTTTGGATTTGATTTCTGATAAATGGATTGTGACGTGATGAATTGGGTGAAAGTTTGTTAAACAATTTATGTTAGTATATGATAGAAATCCTCCCTTTTATGGCTCTGATTCATATTATTCTTGTGGGTTGATTTCACTACTGTCACACATTGCTACTATTTTTATAATCTATCATAATTCAAGAGAGCTAACGTATGAAATACTAAGCAAGCTGTATTTCATCATGATTGTGTCTTTTTTTTGTTAATCCAATCTGATTCTTGCAAACAATAACAAGTTCTGCATTTCAAAGTTGCATTCTGACGCTTTGCCTGGTGTTTTTAAAATATTAGGAGCAGTTTTGTGTCACCCTTTCTTCTACAACTCACAGCCAATTGATTCAGAACCTGTTTCAGAGCTTGAGCTGAATCTTCATGTTGTTCTATGTCACATCCTCTGCCCCTGTCGCTCAGGTACCACTTCTATAAATAAGTTATTTGATTTATTGAAGTTTCTTAAATAAGCCAGTATCATAAATGCAATCTAAAACAAGTGAATGCTGCAACTGAACTCTTATCAGCTATCAAAAAATTCACAACTCAAAAACAGTTTATAAGAGTCTTAAACGTTGTTTTTATGAAAATATGAAAATATTCTATTGTAGAGAACCCAAAGAAACTCGTGAAATGATGAAATCTGATCGGTTTTGTAGTGGTTTATTATGATGCTCTAAGTGAAGTACCATGTCATTGTTTAATTCTATGTGTGTGTGTGTTTATATGTATGTATATATATATATATATATATATATATATATATATATATATATATATATATAGAGAGAGAGAGAGAGAGAGAGAGAGAGAGAGAGAGAGAGAGAGAGAGAGAGAGAAAGAGAGAGAGAGAGAGAGAGAGGGAAAGGCACGAGCACACACATCAGTTTTGATCATATTCTTCGGCACTGTTAATCAAGTTTTGTTCTTGTGAATTGAATTTCTACCTAATGAGAACCTTTTAGTTTCAGCTTATAGGAAGATAAGAATGGTCTGAAAAACCTTACATGGCGAGCCAAAGAAAAAGAGGAATGAAGTTATCGGAGTCAGGGCCTTCAAGTCAGCATGTCCCTTATGGAGTTCTTCAATGGATTAATATTCATGCTCAGGCCTATTCTTGAATAATTTCTATACTACTTCAAACTTTAAAGTCATAGATAACTGTTCATTGACACTATTAATTTGTATTTGATTTGTCGGACATTGAAGGTGGAGGTACATGTATATCTTCTTTATATGGTTGCAATGACATATTTAATCAGGTCATGTCCATCGCTGGTAACATTAATGTAAGATAACAAAAAAGCATATTACTATGACAAAGATAATATGAAAATAAAGCAGTTCAAGTTCAATTGGGCTTATGAATTCTGTTATTCAAACTGCAGTACTATGACATTAGAAAGAAATGTAAGGGAGATCTGTGTTATGACTTCTCCAATGTGGAGACATTCTTAAACAAGAAGACAGTGAGGGATGCTTTAGGTGTTGGAGACTTGGGCACAGTGTGTGATGCTATGATGCAAGACTGGATGAGAAATCTAGAAGTGGGTATTCCACTTAGAAAATACAAGAGGATCAGAAGGGAATAATTTTCTTCAGTATATTTGATTGAGTGCATCACATATAAATATACAACAAGAGATAAGGATCACAAGCTAACTTCCTGGATAAGTGCTAGAGATCAGATTAGAATGAGATCCTATCTGTTACAGGTTTTGAATTCAAAAACTTAACAACATAATCTGATAACTATCTAATCAGAGAACAATAACCAGAATTGCTACTATTTAGGTAACAGAACATGATCATTCTTTAACAGCCCCCCTCAAACGCGTGTGTGAGGGAATCTCACCGAGTTTGTCACGAAGAATGCTGAATCTAGAGTGAGTTAGTGGCTTTGTCAAGCAATCTGCTGTTTGATCAGTTGATGGAACGTTAGGAAATAATAATTGGGTTTTGTAGCACTTGATCTCGAATGAAATGAACATCTATTTCAGTGTGCTTTGACGTTGCATGTAGGACTGGATTTGAGGCCAAGGCTTCAGCACTAAGATTGTCACACCACAATGTTGGTATTCTTGGAATGGGAACTTTAATTTCCTGCAATAGAGACTTGATCCAAGCTATTTCAGCTGCCAGATCAGCTAAAGCTCTATATTCGGATTCAGTGTTGGACCTTGACACCACCTTTTGTTTTCTAGAGGACCATGAAATAAGTGATAAACACACAGTGACCTCCCATTGATTTTCTGTCATCAAGGCTGGTTGCCCAATCAGCATCGGAAAAGCCAGATAAATCAAGATCTGCTGAAGGCTTCATGTGTAAGGTCAAATACCATATAAACAACTACGTGTCATCCAAAAAGTTGTCCAAGTCATATGCCAATTTTTCATCTCAATTATTTGTTGCCTCTACGCCTAGTAATATGCAGGAAGCTCTAGCAGATTCCAGCTGGATCTAGGCAATGGCAGCAGAAATGGAAACATCGGAGAAAAATACTACTTGGGAACTTGTACCCCTACCAGTTGGAAAGAGCACTGTTGGTTGTAGATGGGTGTTTACTATAAAAAATAAAGCCGATGGAAGTGTTGAGAGGTATAAAGCAAGGCTAGTTGCAAAGGGTTACAATCAATCCTATGGAGTTGATTATCAAGAAACCTTTGCACCAGTTGCAAAGCTTAATACAGTGAGGGCATTATTATCACTAGAGCAAATCAAGATTGGCCCCTTCTTCAATTCGATGTAAAAAATGCTTTCTTACATGGAGATTTAATGGAAAAAGTTTATATGGATCCTCCTCTCGATATATCAAAGTACTCAAATATTTCTATGGTGTGCAAGCTTCAAAAGGCCCTATATGGATTGAAACAATCACCAAGAGCTTGGTTTGGAAGATTTACAAAGTCTATGAAGTTTTTTGGTTACACACAAAGTAATTTTGATCCCACCTTATTCCTTAAGTACAATCAAGGTACAATCACTGCATTGATAATATATGTTGATGACATGATTGTGCCTGGAAATGATCCCAATGAAATTTTAAGCCTGCAGAGATATTTAGCTTCTGAATTTGACATGAAACAGCTTGGAAACACAGCAGTTGAGAAAGCTTCCCACCAAAAATGTAGTGGCATTTTAGCTTGTGCAAGAATTGTTAGACCTAGCTCAACAATGTGTCTATGCTTTCTCTGGGCCCTTCCATTTTGTTGGGAGGTATATGGACATGACATTCTAATTTGAACCATCCTTAAGTCTCCCTCTTAGCAAGACTGTCCCTGTGGTATTGTCCTTCACAAAATGTGTTGCATCAAATTCAACAATAATATCATTCTAAGTTGAACCATACTGGTTTGTTGCTTGAAAAACGGCCTCTTCCTCTGCCTCCTCTTGAACCTCTTTGATTTGAGCCTCTCTAGCCTCCTCGGTTGTGAGTCGTGTTTCCTTTCTATCACCACCAGACCAATAGTTGTTATAATAGCGAAGCATATATGATATATCAAGAAGTTTGCTAGGTATGCTTTTAAGGCTTCACATTTTAGGGCATCAAAATTAAAAGAAAAATTTGCAGGCTGCGTCTACAGTAATTTGCGCCTGCGTCTCCTGTAATTTGCAGGTTGCGTCTTGTGAGATGTATAAAGTCATCATTAATCGGTAATAACAGAGGACTTGCCAACACAATTTCACGTTGATGTTCACATCTTAATTATGACTAAATTCTAAAAATACCAACTATTACTATAACGAGAAAATCGCAAATTATCAATTTCAGATATAATATAGGCATGTCGAAAAGGACCATCTTTGGAACTGATTTCTTGTAAGAGTTGAGTGTAATTCGTGAATTATAACTGAAATCCAATTTAAACTTAATGAGTCGTGTTTCCTTTGTTGTGAATTCTTGAAGCAAAGTTTGCAGATGAATTGAGTGAGAGAATGGAGAAATTGTTTAGCTGCTCAAGCCTATTGTCAAAGGCCAAAAGTTGTGCCTACAGGTCAACCCAAGTTAGGTCTTCTTTGTTGTCCAACTGTACTACTATGGCATTGTAGTCAGCATCCAATCCAGCCAAAGTCTAAATGATCAAGTCAGCTTGAGATTGTCTGCAAGTGACTTCATTTTTATCAGATATTCATCCATCTACATAGATCCTTTCCGGGTGCTGTGGAACTCAGTTTTGAGTAGGGTGACTCGAGGTTTTGTGTGAGCACCGGCTAAACTTTGAGTTTCTTCCCAGAGTTCCTTTGAGGTCTCACAATGTAGCAGCTGTGTTGCAATGTCATCTGTCATCGAATCGAAGAGCCATCCTAGGAGTTGCTGATCATTGGCTATCCATTCTTCGTATGCAGGATTTATCATTTTGTTGGATCCTTCAGTGATATACTGCTCAGGACACTTCTTTGTCCCTAGGATATAACCATCAAGTCTGCTCCCTCGAATCATAGGTAGAGCAAGGGATTTCCATAACAGGAAATTGCCTCTGTCCGGCTTGACAGAGCAAAGAGAGGTGAGGGCTGATGTCTTTTGTGATGAGTTGCTAGAGGTCTCCATTTGTGGATCGATATTAGGTGCTGGTAGGGCTTGTGGTGCTCTGATACCAAACTTAGAAAATACAAGAGGATCAGAAGGGAATAATTTTCTTCAGTATATTTGATTGAGTGCATCACATATAAATATACAACAAGAGATAAGGATCACAAGCTAACTTCCTAGGTAAGTGCTAGAGATCAGATTAGAATGAGATCCTATCTGTTACAAGTTTGGAATTCAAAAACTTAACAACATAATCTGATAACTATCTAATCAGAGAACAATAACCAGAATTGCTACTATTCGGGTAACAGAACATGATCATTCTTTAACAATTCCTACTCTTCTTGAGGATGTAAGTAAGGTGCTTGTGTATGCTGGAGAAGATGTGATATGCCTTTTGGCTTGGTAAGCCTATGTAGGCTGCTCAATTAATCTTGAAAAAACTGCTTGTGTTAAAAAATTTAATATCAGCTAGCAACTTAGCATTCTTAATGTGCTTCTCATTGAGCAGGGAATTCAAGGTGGGTTCATGCCATGGACTGGTCAGGTCAGAAAGAGTTGTTTCTACGCTAATTGTGTCTTAATTATCATAATATAGTTAATATGTGTCTAAATTTGCTTTTATCTTTTAATCAATAATATAATATTATTCCTTTATTTATCAAAATTACCAAAATTATTAAATTTTAAATATATTTCCCTTTAAATGAAAACTAATCCGTGCATCTCACTCGTGCATCATACGGCTAACATCCACTTGTAGATAAACATTTTCTATCACCACCAGACCAATAGTTGTTATAATAGCGAAGCATATATGATATATCAAGAAGTTTGCTAGGTATGCTTTTAAGGCTTCACATTTTAGGACATCAAAATTAAAAGAAAATTCAACTAGAGGTTTGGTTATCATAATAAGGAAATTGATTCCTTGAAATCACTTTTTGATTGTTGGGAGATCATGACCATTGATTATATATTAAGTATGATAAATATATTAAAGTAAAAATGGGTGAATAAGATTCTAATCATAAATTAAGATAAATGCGTGAATTTTGTGAATGCAGTGGATCCGTATCGATTATAATAGTTGGTTTCACTTCTACCAATTGACTTAAACACACTAACTGTAGATGCTGATATGGAGGACTATTGATTTGACTACGCTGGTGAGGAGCAAGATGTTGATATTGAGAATCAATATTACAATTCAAAAGGTATTTTCAATTATGAATTGGGGGAAAGTTGGTTTATTTTTGGGATTTTAATGTTAAATTCCTAGAAATTAGGTTGTGTCGCACACTCATTAGTTCAAGTTGGTGTTGTATCATTATTTTTTATTTCCAAAAAAAAAAATATTTGATTGCACTTTTTTATGATAAGCATCATGGTTGGGGTTAGCAATTTGATTAGCTATTAGTTGATTTAGATGAGAGGAATATTATTTGAACATCTATTTTGGGACACCTATAGTAGATATCAATTTTGAGTAATTTTTTTTTTGTAACTTCAGTTACAAATTTAGAATATATTCAAGTTTTACTCATTTAACATGTAGATGTCTATTATAAGTGTTTCAAAATGAATGTTCAAATAAAATTCTTCTTTACATTATATCATGCTATCCTTTTGCATGTGCTGCTCGACTGGCTAGCTATCTATGTTTTGGGCTATGGCCTTCTAGCGGTAGCCCTTTAAGCTTTTTTTTTGGTGGCTTCTTGTCATGTTAAATGGGGGAGTTGTTTTTAGCGGCCCTCTTTTTTTTTTAATACAACCTCTTTCTTTTCTTCTAATTTTTTCTATCCAAAATACATTTCCTTTTTTTTAATATAATTTTCATAAACCCTTTTCACAATTCCCTACCACCATATCTTCACTCTTTTCTTCCCTAAGCCCTTTTATTATTATTTTCCTATTTTCCCTCATTCAATTCAATTAAATGCATTTCATTCAATTTTATCCAATGAATTCAATTCATTATTCAATTTTCAGTTCATCGATTCATTATTTAATCAGGTTCGTAAATCGTAAACCAATTATGCATTGTGGTCTCGCAAAAATTTCCATATCATTGTGTCCTTTTGTGTGTTTGTGCCCTTTTGTATAATTATGCGCTAAAAGTCTAAAAGCAATAACAATAAGGTTGCGTTTACGAAATCCATTATGTGTTGCAGTCTGGAATCAATTTATTGTGTGTTTGTTTGTGTCCTGAGTCTAAAAGCATGTTATTATACTGTCAAAAATTGAACAAAAAAAATATTCCAACTATCTAGGATTTTCTGCCATATAGTTTCAAGAACATTTTAAACAAAAAGAGAAATCATTTCATTGATTTTTTTTTTTTTGTCTTTTTAAAATTATATGAATCTTAAATTATTATGGTGGTTGGTTCGTGAATGGTATTAAGAAGAGGGTGGAGAGAAAAATCTGAAAATAAAAGAAATAGATAGTTCCAAAAATGATAATAGGTATTTTGGGTAGAAAATAGTTAAAAAAAGGGGAGGATTATATTAGAAAAAATAGAGAGCAACTCTCTTAAATGGGTTGTACATCATTCTTAGCCCAAGATGCAATAAAACTTGGTTCAGCTTCACTAGAAAAGCCTTCAAAGGAATTTGGCCTTATTTCAAGCCGACACGGGTAGTACAACATTTCTAGATTCATGGCTATAATCCTCTCTTAGTCTCATTAATCATTTGGGTTTAATGATTTTTAAAATCATTGGCTTGTTGTCATCTGCATTTCTCTCACTGCTTATCAAAAGCAAGTTAGTTAAATCTTAAACATAGTTTTTGAAATGCTTTTTTTCCTCTTTTTTTTTTCATTGCTCTTTATGTTAACTTGGTAATTTTGTATATTGTAATACATTTCTTATGTAAAAGATAATTTGGAACACATTGCCTCCAGCAACTTCTCTAACAGTATGCTCCTCTGCCTTCTCTTTGCTGGATGGCTTTCTTTGAATTTTGCTTCTCTTTCTTTTCCTTAATAAATTTTGTTGTAGGACAAAAGAAATGTGACAAGTGCTTTCCATACAAGCCTCCAGGACTCATAATTGTCAAGTCTACAAACCACGTCTTCTGAAAATGGTAGGTCAGTTGCTTCCCAACTATGGATGTTATTTAAGTTTCAATCTTGCATGAGTTTGCAATTTAAAGATCTATTTTCTTTAAATTTGTTTAGTTGATATAGGTGAGAAAAGTACTATTGGATTGTTTTTGGGAATGGCAGTGATATGGATAAAGATTAGGATTATTTTATCTTTTTAAGATTAGGATTATGTTATCTTTTTAAATTTCTGTTAATTAGGATTGCTGATTAGGATTAGGACTACTTTATCTATTTTAAATTTGAATTTAAACTTTCTTTATCTAGATAATATTTTGCATAACATAATCCTTATTAGTAGTAGAGTTTGATTGGTACAGTATCAGCTAATAAATATTGTAACAACTTAAATTTCCATTTATGCTTTAGTTTTACCTTTTTCGATATAACCGATGTTGTTATGCTATTATTAGATGCTGAAGTGGCTTTTAGGTGGTGGAAAGTTTGATACAACTTTTCCCTCTGGTGCGTAAATGTAATTACCTATGCTATAAGCATAGCTTCAGGAATGAAAAAGGCATACTGAATATTCATACAACAATTTCCTTCTCCACCTTTAATTCTTGAAACTCTCTTCCTTTCCCTTGTTCTTCGAAGTTTATTCCTAAATTTATACTTCCTAAGCATTGGAATCAATATTCTCAGAGTTCACTCTCCTTGAATATTCAAATCCATCCCAACTAGTATCAAAGCCTCTCCTAGAGGTCAGCAATGCAGACGCAACTTGAACTCAACACTCAATCCAAGAGGTGGAACGAATCCTGACAAAGAAATCAATGACAACAATGCTGAAATGCAAGTGAAGCTAGACCACGTTATTGCTTGTTTATCGGAGCTCAGACCCATGTTCAGTACTCAATCTAGTCAGCATCAAGGTGAAGGAACTTTAGCTAACAATTTGGGCATGCCCTAAAATGGAGTACCGGAAGGAGGACAATGGGGTACTAAGTTCTATCCTAGGCAGGGAAACTCATCTCAGAACCACTACTCCACTCGATTTTCAAAAAATTGAGTTCCCAAAATTTAATGGAATGAAAGTCAGAGAATAGTTGTATAAATGTGAGCAACTCTTCTTCCTGGATAACACTCCACCAGAATCCAAGGTGAGGTTAGCTTCCATCCATTTAGAGAATAGTGCCTTGCAATGGCATTTGAACTATATGATATCTAAATTTAATATTTACCCTGATTAGCCCCAATACATTGTTGATATTTTTGTGAGATTTGGGGAGACTTTTGAGGATCCATTATCAAACCTGATTCAGGTGAAGCAAATTGATAAGGTGCAGACTTACATTGATGAATTTGAATTAGCCTTGACTTAAGTGACCTTACCCCTAGAACACTCCCTTAGTATTTTCCTAGTTGGCCTAGAGCATAGGACCCAAATGCAAGTGAGCATGTTCAATCCCACTTCCTCGCACATGCTGCTAACCTTGCCAAATTATATGAAGCCTCAAACACAAACCTACACACCAAAAAGAACTAAAACCAAACATATACACCCAACCATAAGCCTGCTACGACAACAAACAAAAACACCTACAACAGCACCTCACCTTACCCGAGCCAAACAACCAAATCAATTTTAGGCAAAACACCTAGAACCTATAATGCAGCTGAAATGGCGAATAGAAGGGCAATGGGCTTATGTATGTTTTGTGATGAACAATTTACCCCGGGTGACCAATTGAAGCATAAGAAATCTCAATTACTTTTAATGGAACTGGATGATGATGATGAACCAGTGGATGAGGAAATAGAAGTAATAGAAGAAGGAGAAAATATGATGGTGCACTCTAATATTGGTGAAAGACCACAATTGTCTATGAATGCATTATCTGGAGCATCTAACTACTAAACTATGAGGGTTAGTGGTTTGTACAACAAGAAATTGATGCAAATCCTAATTGATAGTGGTAGTACTCATAATTTATTAGTTTTGGACTTGGCCAAGAAACTAGGATGCAAATTGGAGGCCATAACACCCATTTCTGTTACTGTGGCTGATGGCTCTAGAATTGATGCCCCTTATGTCTGCAAGAACTTCATTTGGAAACTCCAACAGACCAAATTTACCTCTGATATGATGGTGCTTCCATTAGGGTGTTGTGATTTGGTGTGTTAGGCATGTAATGGCTGGCAACTCTTGGCCCAATCATATGGGATTTCACTAATATTCCAATGAAATTCTCCATTGATGGCAAAAGGTTTGTGTTAAGATGAGCTAAACCTCAAATTATTAACCCAACCATCAACAAAACATTCACTCAAGCTGTCCAGCAAGGAGCTCTGTTATGTTTTTTACAAATGCATAAGGTCCCTAATCCTTTTACAGTCCCCATTTGTAGTCTCAATTCTGATGATGTCTTCAATCCCAAAATTCCACGAGTCATTGAATGCTTGCTCACAGAGTTTGATGAGATCTTTGCTAAGCCAAAACAGCTACCTCCATGTAGACTAGGATTTGATCATAGGATTTCTCTCAAGGATGGTTCCATCCCATTTAATTTGAGACCATATAGGTACTCAATTATTCAAAAAGATATTATTGATAAACTAGTGGCTGACATGTTTCAGCAGAGCATAATTCAGTATAGTAACAACCCTTATGCTTCTCCTGTTATTGTGGTTAGAAAGAAAGATGGTTCTTGGAGGCTATGTGTTGACTATAGAAGGTTAAACCAATAGACAGTTAAAGACAGGTTCCCAATATCTTTGATAGAAGATTTGATGGATGAACTTGGGGGATCAGCAGTGTATTCCAAGTTAGACTTGTGGTCAGGTTATCGTAAAGTGAGAATGGTTCAAGGGGAAGAGTACAAAATTGCATTCAAAACACATGTTTGCCATTTTGAATATTTGGTCATGCCATTTAGTTTGACAAATGCCCCGGCCTCTTTCCAATCATTGATGAATCGTATTTTTCACCCTTTCCTGAGAAGTTTTGTGATAATATTCTTTGATGACATCCTTATATATAGTCTTTCTCTTGATGATCATGTTACACACCTTAGGGCTGTTTTCCAACTCATCAAAGAACATAGTTTGTATCTCAAGAAAAGTAAGTGCAGTTTTGCCACATCAAGAGTGGAGTATGTTGGTCACTCTATTTCCAGTCAAGGAGTAGCAACTGATCCTGCTAAAGTACCAGTTGTGGTAGATTGGACACAACCTACAAACATCAAGCAACTTAGAGGATTTTTGGGATTAGTAGGGTATTACAGGCGGTTTGTTCAGGATTTTGGTAAAATTGCCAAGCCTCTAACTGATGTGCTTAGAAAAGACTGCTTCATTTGGGATCCTACATTTACTGCTGCCTTCTCTGCCCTTAAGAAAGCTTTGGTGACAGCTCCAATATTAGTGCTTCCTATTTTCTCCAAGACCTTTTTGGTGGAAACTGATGCCTCAGGTGCTGGCATAGGGGCAATTTTGATGCAGGATAAGCACCCAATTGCTTACATTAGCAAATCATTGGGCCTCAAGCAACAGGCCATGTCCATTTATGAAAGAGAATAGTTGGTTATAGAGTATGCAGTACAAAAATGGCGAGCTTATTCATCTTATGGCCACTTTGTGACAAGGACTGGTCAAAAGTGTATAAAATTCATGTTGGAGCAAAGGTTGAATACACCTTTTCAACAAGTACGGATGGCCAATTTGATGGGGTTCGATTTTGAAATCCACTACAAAGAAGGAATGTCCAATGTCACAACAGATGCCTTGAGTCGAAAACATGGTGCTGAGCTTTTGCCTATTCTGCTCAATAATGCTGGACCAAAAATGGTTATATGGCTCACCAATGGGAGGGCATTCAGGCAAAGACATCATTGTAGCCAGGATCAGGTCCTTGTTCTTTTGGAAAGGAATGCTTAAGGACATTCAACACCATGTCAGACATTGTGATGTGTGTCAAAGGTGTAAACCTGATTTGGCTGCCTCTCCTTAACTATTACAACCTCTAACTATTCCTAGTAGGGTGTGGGAAGACATTAGTATGGACTTCATGGAGGGACTTCCACCTTCACATGGCAAGCAGGTTATTTTTGTGGATGTAAACAGACTTAGCAAGTATGCACATTTCATTGCTTTGTCTCATCCATATACTGCCATGGATGTTGCTGAAGTATTCATGGATCGTATTTTAAAGCTACATGGCCTACCGAGGACTATAGTCAGTGACAGGGATCGCATATTTCTGAGCAAATTTTGGAATGAGTTATTCCAATTGCAAGGAGTTTCCTTACACAAATCCACTGCCTACCATCCACAAATTGATGGCCAAATTGAAATTGTGAATAAATGCCTAGAAATTTATCTGAGATGCATATGTTCTGAGAAACCAACTTTTTGGTTCAAGTGGTTCACATTGGCTGAGTCATGGGACAATACTAACTACCATTCTTCCATTCACACCATCCCTTATGAGGTAGTTTATTGTCAAGCACCACCTATACATCTCCCCTACCTCCATGGAGAAACATCTATCCCTGCTTTGGACAGATCCTTGACTGCTAGAGAACAAGTAATTCTCTTACTGAAGTTTCATCTCCTAGAGCTCAAAATCATATGGCACAGAAAGCTGACAAGCAGTGATAGAAAATTCAACATTGGTGACTTTGTCTACCTAAAATTGCAACCTTATAAACAGCTCTCCCACAAATATCATCATGCTCATAAACTGTTACCTAAGTTTTATGGTCCTTTTCGGGTTTTGGACAAAATTAGGGTTGTTGCATATCAGTTGGAGTTACCTCCTTAATCTAAATTCCACAATGTATTTCATGTTTCTCAACTGAAGCTTTGCAAGGAGCCCAATTCATCCGCTATTCACCTTTTACCAACTACTGATCAGCCTTTTGGGACTAAAGGGGAACCCGAAACTATCTTAGACAGGAAAATGATCAAAAGAGGGAAGATTGCTGCTACTAAAGTGTTGAGTGAAATGGAAGAATCTACCCCATGATCAGGCTACTTGAGAGTTTTACTATGATCTCGAAAAGCAGTTTCCTAATTTTCCCCATTGAGGACAAGGTGTTTCTTGAAGTGAAGGGTATTGCTACAATATTTCAGCTAATAAACACTGTAACAACTTAATTTTCCAATTCTGCTTTAGTTTTACCTTTTTTGGTATAACTGATGTTATTAAGGGTAGTATGGTTATTTTAGTTATGCTATTATTAGATGCTGATGTGGCTTGTAGGTAGTGGGAAGTTTGTTACAACTTTTCCCTCTGGTGTGCAAATGTAACTACCTATGCTATAAGCATAGCTTCAGGAATGAAAAGGCATACTGAATATTCATACAACAATTTCCTTATCCAACTTTAATTCCTGAAACTCTCTTCCTCTCCCTTGTTCTTTGAAGTTTATTCCTAAATTTAAACTTCCTGAGCATTGGAATCAATATTCTCAGAGTTCAATCTCCCTGAATATTCAAATCCACCCCATTGATTAGGATTAGGATTAGGATTCTCTTCATTATCTATAGGCTTTAAAAAGGCAAACTGCTATTGGAATAAACAAGCAAAAAATCATTTTAAGAAAAATCTGTATTAGTCTAGGAGGGGCTCTGTCAAGGACGAGTTAGCTTCTTACTTTCACCATAGGTCGAAATAAAAATTTTAATGCGTCTAGACCAATGACTTGATCCCACACGTTTCATAACACGCGGGTCCTTGTACAAGGTAATTAATTTCTTACTACTTAATCAACACAATGATGGGAGTTGTACTTGCAATGAGAACTTGATATTAGGAAAACATCACACCATATTTTAAATTTTAAGTTAAAAAAGAGGAACTCATAGTTAAACTTATTTCTTTTGCTTATCAATTAGTGTGGGATTGATTCTGTTCATAAATTTAAAAATGGTTGTGCTTCTGTGGAGGTAAGTGTTGATCTTTATGTGAATAATATATTCTAATTATAGGAATATTAGGTAATTAGGATAGCCATATATTATGCTACTATGTAATAATTGTAATTATTACCTTGATTGTATGTTGATTTGTTCAGAGCACTATATAATAGAGTCTTCGCTATGTAGTTAAAACACACAGGTTAGATATTATGTCTCTTGTTATTCTCTCCTTTCAGCATGGTATCTAGAGCCTAACAAGAGGCACCCTTAATCTGTTCCTACCTGGTGGACCTACTGCCCATCAGTGAAAAATATTTTTCTACAAAACCGTGTCTTCTTTTCGGTTTTGCACTCTTTGGTGGCCGTGTTCTCTTTCCGGCATCCCATCCAGGTCAGTGACTGGCCGCCGCCTGCCACCGTCCAAAGCCATTTCCGGCCGCCGACCCCACCAACATTATCGTCAGTCACCGATCTGTCCGACCATCCAAAAATCGCCATCGTCCTCCGTCTGACGCGCCCACACACGCGTTTCTCTCTCTCTCTCTGCGCGCATCAACAAGCACATCTTCTTGTTGCGCGTGACGGCGCGTCCGACACCGATCTGGCGTTGTTTCCTGTGCTTGAATCGCCAACGCCTCCTCTTTCTGGATCTACCACCGCCTTCTTCAACGGACCTCTGTTTGTCAACGTCCCTGTGTGTTGACACTCCTGCCAAGGAACTTGAGCAGCGTAGTAGCTTCTTCAAGTTGTTGGCCATATACGGTTTGCCTACAGAGTAATTAACCATCCATGATCAGATTTTGGGTTCTCCTAATGTCCCATCTCTGAACACGACTTGGTCCACTTTGCTTTGGGTCCCAGCCAAATCATTAGCTAGTTATGGGCTCCCTTCTCCTCCTAGCTTTGAGCTACCTCCTACTCCCGTTGATGCTTCTGCTCTTGTCTCTCAGGGCGGTGGTCATGGTTGCAGTCAGGGTGGTCATTCTGATAGATATCGCCCAAAGTACGATCACTGTCACCGCTTGGGCCACACTATTGACAAATGTTGGACTTTACATGGCCGCCCTCCTCGCACTACGAATGTTGAACAGGTTGATCCACCAGCCCCATCTGAGTCACCCATTCATCCTACTGTATTGCCTATTGCCTACTCAGAGTTTCTTAAGTGGTTTGAAGAACGTCAGGGTACTGGGTCCACTACCTCTGTTGCTCATACTGGTAATTCCTTTGCTTATCTCTCTCAGTCGTCCCTAGGTCCTTGGGTTCTCGATTCTGGTGCCACCGATCATATCTCTGGTAATAAATATCTTTTTTCCATTCTTTCTACATCTGGTTTTTTGCCCACGGTTACCTTGGCTAATGGTTCTAAAACATTCCCAGGGGGTTGGCACTGTCCATCCCTTCCCTTCCGTCTCGGTTGATAATGTAATTTATATCCCGGGTTCCTCATTTAATTTGTTTTCCATTAGTTGCTTGACCTGTTCCTTTGATTGCACTATTTTATTCACTAAAGATTTTGTTTTCCTGCAAGACCGGAGTTCGGGATGGATGATTGCCGTCGGATGTGAGCTCAATGGCTTGTACCAGCTTTCACCTCCTTCCCGGGTTTGTGCTGTCAAGGATTTCCCTTTTCTCACTCATGCTCAGTTGGGACATCCTAGCCTTGCCAAACTCCAGAAGTTGGTGCCGAGTCTAGCTAAACTTACTTCTTTGTCTTGTGAGTCGTGTCAATTAGGGAAGCATACTCGTAGTTCTTTTTCCAGTCGTGTCTTTAACCGAGCTACGTCTTCGCTTTCTTTAGTGCATTCTGATGTTTGGGGTCCTAGTCGGATTGTGTCCACCATAAAATAAAAATATTTTATTACTTTTATTGATGATTTCTCGCGTTGTACTTGGATATTTTTGATGGAAAACCGTTCTAAGTTATTTTCTATATTTCAACAATTTTACTCTGAAATTAAAAATCAATTTGGTATTCCTATTCGTACTTAACGTAGTGATAATGTAACACCCCAATTTTTTCAAGCTTTTGAGCTTTTTGTTTTAATTAAACAGTAACTATTCGTTTGTATTTTATTGGAGGGTCTAGAGAGTTAAATAAAATAATCCGAGACCATAGTCATGCTCTACGCTATCGTAGGAAGCTATGGTTAAATTTTGGTCGAAAACTCAAACGGAGCCCGGTCTGCGTTTTACACTGACAGTATGATTTTACTGCTCAAACGACCTATTTTTGACTTGTGAACGAAACAGTTAGGTTTTAAATAAAATTGCGAACAATATCAAAGATTTTGAAAAAAAAATTCAAAATCAAAAAGTTCACACGACTTTTTTGGTCATAAAACCTAAATCGGGTGGACAACGGAGCTGAATACAGGATTTACCAGGACCCGCTACAGATAAGGTTGAAGACGCCTCACCTTATCATCATCATCATTACATCAAAAAAAAAATCTAGATATTTATAGGACTTTGAGTGAAATTACCAAAATATCCTTTCATTTAATTACAAGATTGCCATTGTAGCAAAATTTAAATATCTCACCTTCACTCACACTTGGCCTTTCGGCCAAGTCTTTCATCTCACCCATCTCACTTCTTCTCACCATTTCTCATCTTCTTCAAGCTTTTCTTCATAGATCATCAAGCTTTTGAGTGGTTTTTGGTGTTTTCTTCACAAGCTTTGTCATCTAGGAGTTGCCGACAAGTAAACGGACGAGAAATCGGGCAACTTTCAGACCGATCGGACAACTTTGCGCTTACCGAGAACTTCAAGAGGTAAGGGGGGAACTGCATGTCATCATATTTGATATGGATGTATGTAATTAAGTTGTGTGGTGATTGATTTATTTACTTTTGGTAATTATTTGATTTGTTGATAATTGTTGGCTAATATGTGTTATAGTAGTTGAATATGCAATTTAACTGTATTATCTGCTGTAAACATATTATGATGTTGATTGTTGATTGGGAAGCTTGACAGTGGTCAATGCTCAATTAATAAACAGGGATAAAAGCCTTAAAAAGCTTTGAATTAAATGCCAAAGATTTATTTGGGAAACGTTGGGTATTTTCAACAACGCTGTTTTTCTAAAGGAAAAAGTGAATCCAAGAGTAATTTGTGAAAAATGTAACATTAAGTGGAAAAAGTCAAGTTTTTGGAACTTAGGATGTTTTAACGCTAAAACGATGTTTAATTCCGAAAAGATTACAGAAAACGTTTTCGAAAAATAGAAATGTTGTTCTGGACGACGTTTTTTTACTCAGCTGTTTCCTTTCAAAAATTGGTTTTTGGGAAAGGAACTTTCCATAAAAGTTAAGTTTTACCATAATTCGACGGTTTTCAAACCATTTTCAAATAGAAAAGTTTTTCTGTAAAATGAGTTTTCCCAACAGTGTAAAATCCAACAACTTGGATGAGTTGTGGAGTTTTCATTTTGGATTTGTGCTTCACAGAACGAAAAACGGTGATAAACGATGAAAACGTGAACCTAGCATACGAGACGTCGGGATGCCAGTGTTCTGTAAAAATAGAACCAGAAGCCGTGCAATGATGTTATGGACTGTGTTTCCTATGGACTATGTGTCCTCCTCTTATTATGGGGAAACTTCCTCTTGTTATGAGAGAACGTGATTGAAGGTGAATGATGTTTTCTATTACCACGGACCTTGGGCTGGTGCATCGGTCTAGGGTTCCATGATTGAGCATTCGGACGTTTCGTCCTGTGTTAACGGTGAAAGGCTTTAAAACGGTGTAAATTATGAATAGTCGGGAGCCTTGAGCTATGACAACGAAAGAACGAACACGAAGAAAAGTGGCAAGACTTGAAACGTTTTTCTGATGCATTTGTTTTTAGGCAGACGTGCCATCTGGATGGGCCTGTGATGACTTTAAGTCATAGCGTAACATTGTACCTTGATGGACAATGATGTACATACGACTGACGAATATTGTGCCTTGAGTTGGACAATATAGTATGACCATTTACGATTTGTCAAGTACCGCTGAATGTAATTCCACATAATCGCGTAATGTCATGGTGTTCACGTACTTCCGAATAAGCACTTAGGTACTGGTCATTGTGCTTGGGGCCAATGTACCTTGAGCCTGATCACCTCAGTTTTTTCACAAAGGTGTTGGAATTCTCCGGAGATTATGTAAAGAATTAGATGATGAATATTGAAGTGTCATGCATCTCTTTCAAAAATAATGATGACTGTCAGGTATGAGACCCAATGATATACTACTTGTTTATCTAGTAGAACTTTATGCATAATGATTACCTGTGATTATATGCTATTGATGTGTAATACATGTTGTTATCGTGTGTGAATCCTCATATTGGTATCTGACCCTTACATCTTTAGATGAGTTCCAAGATGCCTCTGGAACATTCGGGGATCCATTCCCTGACGCTTGAGTATGAGGAGGAAGGTGACTTACGAGAAGTCACAGTGTTTTAGTAGTAAGACCATCTATAGGATATGTCATATTTTATTTTGAACAACAGTTAGTTAGTTGCTCTGGCTACTGAAAGTCATGACTGTTTTGAATGACCGTATATATAAGGCCTATGTATTCTATTATGGTATTTTATTATGTATACTCTATTTGATATTTATTTACCTGCGTGTTTAAGTTACGCCGATGTATGGTGAGCTAAGTTAGAAGAAAAAAATTTATCATGGATTTTCACAATAAGTTAAATACTTAGAAAATCTTATTTTTCGAAAGTAACCAGCACAATTAATTAAAGTTTATTTTCCACAGCGGGTAACCATGTGGTGTCCCAGAAGGGGGTGTCACAGATAATGCCCGAGAGTACCTTTCTCACCCATTCCAATCCTTTATAGCTTCTCAGGATATTCTTCATCAGACTTCGTGTGCTCACACCCCTCAACAAAATGGGGTTGCGGAACGCAAAAATAGACATCTTATTGAAACTACTCTCACCTTATTACTTCATGGCCATGTTCCATTTCGGTTTTGGGGTGATGTTGTTCTCACTGCGTGCTATCTTATTAATATGATGCCTTCTTCCGTTCTTGATAACCAAGTACCTCACTCTATTTTGTTCTCTCATCAATCTCTCCATTCATTAACTCCTTGCATCTTCAGGTCTACATGTTTTGTTCATAATCTCCAACCGGGCATTGACAAGCTCTCTGCCCGATCCCTAAAATGTGTCTTCCTTAGTTATACTCGGTCATGAAAGGGTTATCGGTGTTATTCTCCTACTCTGCGTCGCTATTTTGTGTCGGCTGGGGTCACATTCTTTGAGTCTGTTCCTTACTTTGATCCCACATCATCTCCCGAGTCAGTCACATATGTCTTTCCTATTCCTTCTCCTTCGAACCCTGTCTCTTATACTCCACTAGTGATAACCCCCACACCGATTTCCCCTACTCGTGCTACACAGGTATATCAGCATCGCCAATCGCTGCCTTCACAATTTGAACATATTCCTCCTGATGATAATGGTGCCACCATTGATGACTCTCCTCTGCCTGCTCCGGCCTTGCCTCCAGACCCTAATAGCCATTGCCCTCCGGAAAGGTATACACTCCACTCGTAATCCTTCTCCACACTATGTTAATTTAAGTTTTCACCACCTTTCACCATCACATTTTGCATGCCTTTCTTCTTTGTCTTCTATGTCTATCCCTAAGACTGCAGGTGACGCCCTATCTCATCCTGGGAGGAGACAAGCTATGATTGATGAAGTGAGTGCCCTTCAGAGAAGTGGTACTTGGGACCTTATTCCTCTTCCATCTGGAAAGTTTGTTGTAGGTTGTCGGTGGATATTTACTGTTAAAGTGGGTCTAGATGGCCAAATAGATCGCCTTAAAGGCCGCTTGGTGGCGAAAGGTTATACTCAGGCTTTTTGCTTGGATTATGGAGACACCTTCTCATTAGTTGCTAAAATGGCATCTATTCGTCTGTTTCTCTCCATGGCTGCTATTCGTCAATGGCCACTGTATTAGCTGGATATCAAGAATGCTTTTCTCCATGGTGATCTCACTGAAGAGGTATATATGGAGCAACCTCCTGGATTTGTTGCTCAGCGGGAGTCTTCTGGTCTTGTTTATTGCCTTCGCAAGTCTCTGTATGGCCTTAAGCAATCCCCTCGAGCTTGGTTTGGCAGGTTCAGCACTGTTGTTCAACAGTTTGGTATGACACGGAGTGAGGCAAATCACTCAGTTTTCTATCATCATTCAGCTCGAGGGTCTGTTTACTTGATTGTATACGTCGACAGCATTGTCATTACAGGGGATGACCACCCTGGCATATCATAAGTAAAACAATATCTTTGTCATCACTTCCAGACAAAAGATATTGGCAAACTCCGATACTTCTTGGACATAGAGGTGGCACAATCAAAGAATGGCATCGTCATTTCTCAGAGAAAGTATGCGACGGAAATTCTTGAGGGAACATGTTTGCTGAATGCAAAATCAGTTAATACTCCTATGGATCCAAATACTAAACTTCTACCAAATCAGGGGGAGCCACTTTCGGATACAGCGAAGTATAGAAGATTAGTTAGGAAACTAAACTACCTCACAGTCACTCGTCCAGACATTCCTTATGCAGTCAATGTGGTAAATCCGTTCCTAAATTCACCTTGCGAACATCATTGGGATGCATTGATCTGTATCCTTAAGTACATCAAAAGGGCCCCAGGGAAAGGGCTCATCTATGAGGATAATGGCCACACTCACATCGTTGGATATTCAAATGCTGATTGGGCTGACTGTCCAATTGATAAGAGATCCACTTCTGGATTCTGTGTACTCATTGGGAATAATTTAATATCTTGGAAGTGTAAGAAACAAAATGTTGTTACAAGATCAAATGCTGAAGCTAAGTATCGTGCCATGGCATCAGCTACTTGTGAACTCATTTGGCTTAAACAGTTACTTCAGGAACTGCAATTTAGGGATGTTACATAGATGACACTCATTTTTTTTATAACCAAGTTGCACTACACATTGCCTCGAATCCAGTTTTTCATGAGAGGACCAAGCACATCGAGATAGACGGTCACTTCATCAGAGAAAAATCTTATCTGGAGACATCACCACTAACTTTGTGAATTCAAATGACCAACTGACAGATGTTTTCACTAAGTCTTTGAGAGGCCCTCAAATAAATTATATATGTAACAATCTTGATGCATATGATTTGTATGCTCTAGCTTGAGGGGGAGTGTTGATATTTATGTAAATAATATATTTTGATTATAGGAATATTAGGTAATTAGGATAGCCAGATATTATGCTATTATGTAATAGTTATAATTATTACCTTGATTGTGTGTTGATTTGGTCATAGCACTATATAATAGAGTCTCCGTTGTGTAGTTGAAACACACGAGTTAAATCATATGTCTCTTGTTATTCTCTCCTTTCAACAGTAAGCATAAGATACAAGATGTTAGGATATTGTAATCATTGAGCAGTAAGCATTTGTTAGGATTGAATTCTTAATGAGATGCTATACATGTGATTAAGCACATTACTGGTGGAATTATTGATTTTGATTGGAAATGAAAACGTTGTGGATTCAATTGTTTGTGTTTGGATTCAAATTTTCTTATGTTTCACCTTTCAGAATTCTATAAGATTATGGATGCTATGTTTTGAAGAGGAAAAATAATCTTATCTGAAGATTTCACATGTCTAAATCTAACTACATCATCTCCATCATCATCATCATCATCATCATCACAATAAAGTTCTTCTCCATTATCACCATCTTAATCTTCAATATTGTCATCAAAGAGGGGATCAGTCAAATCGGTGATATGAAAAGGTTGCTCTTGCTCTTCCTCAACATTCTCCTCGTCCTTTTCAACAATTGGATCATCCCCCTCTTCAGTTATCCATTCATCATCAGTCTGAATATTCTCAAATGGATGAGCAACACTTTTCCTATTTTCTCTACTCTTTAACTTTAGATTGTACATCACATACACCAAGTCATTCATCTTTTTTTATGCAACATATTTATTCTATTTGTATGAACCTAGAAAATAAACCATAAAAACCAAAAATCAATATTTCTAAACAAGGACAATTAATAACTAGAAACATAATTTAAACTTCAATTAGACAATTACCATTTCAAATGAACCTCAATTGCGTTCACATCCAGAAGAGCTACAAGTCAAGCTCAGCACACAAATGGCAAACCTCTTTAATTCTATCACACCATCCCCATAGAAGTCCCACCATTCTGCAGGAAGCATAATCTTCCTGCTAGTCTTTGCAGCATCTGTAATGGCCCGAACTGCTTTCAGGATTGCCGACTATCCCCACAAACCAATACAGGTCTTTTCAGCATGCTTTGTCCTCACTCACACGCTTTCTGGGAAACTTCCCAGAAGGTCACCCATCCCACAATTACTCCAAGTCTAACATGCTTAACTATGAAGTTCTTATGTTCTGGGCTCTCCGAAAAGAAGATGCATCTTGTTGGTATTGATAGTATCAATCAATTCTTATAAGCCTTCCTTCAACTGCACAGTCCCATACCTCTACAGTCTTAGGATCCCTCTCATTCTGGTGTGAATCGATTCATTCATGTGTGCCTTCACCTAGAAGCCTGCCAGGAATCGCTCCTTGTCCGTGCCTCATGCACTGACGATCATTCTCCGCCCTCATCAGCCCCGAATGTTACATGCCCACCAGCTTCCGCTTGATTCATCCCTGAACCACACCGTACTGGGAGAGGTCCGCTCTGATACCATTTATAATGTCCCAGACTGCTTTCAGGATTGCCGACTGTCCCCACAAACCAACAGGGGTCTTTTCAACATGCTTTGTCCTCACTCAACCACTTTCTGGGAAACTTCCCAAAATGTCACCCATTCCACAATTATCCCAAGTCAAGCACGCTTAACTATGAAATTCTTATGTTCTGGGCTCCCGAAAAGAAGATGCATCTTGTTTTTATAAGTAGTACAAATCAATTCCTTTAAGCCTTCCTCAACTGTACAGTCTCATACCTGTACAGTCTCAGGATCCCTCTCCTTCCGGTGTGAATCGGCTTCGTACCTCATGCACCGGCGATCACTCCCCGCCCTCGTCATCCCCGGGCGTTACATGCGCACTAGTTTCCGCTTGGTTCGTCCCCGAACCACACCGTATTGGGAGATGTCCCCTCTAATACCATTTGTAATGGCCCGAACTGCTTTCAAGATTGCCGACTATCCCCACAAACCAACACGGGTCTTTTCAGCATGCTTTGTCCTCACTCACACGAAAAAGCGTGTGAGTGAGGACAAAGCACACTGAAAAGACCCGTGTTGGTTTATGGGGACAGTCGGTAATCCTGAAAGCAGTCCGGGCCGTTATAGCATCCACAGCGAAGAGCCCTCTAGCATAACAATAGTCGGCAAGCTATGATTGAATCTTGATCCTCTTTGCATCATCCTTTAACAACCTTGCAATGCAAATGTACAACCCTATTTTAATCTCAGCATCTTCATGATCAAAATCTGGCTCATAGTGTAATGCTGGATTAAGGTAGTATGCAACTGCATATAAGGGCCTATGGAGTTGGTTATTCCACCGCTCATCAATAATTTTCCATATGGGTTTATAGCTACAAATACAAAATATCCTATATTAGTAACATTCACAAATAAATAACTTTCAAATGAGATAAAGTTAGACAAGTTTACCATGTCTTACTCCATTGAAGTTGCTCTTTATCTTCTCTTTCACTGAATCCATCCCTTCATATATAAAACCCATGGCGAGTTTTTCATCAGAATCTACCAAACGAAGGACTACAATGAGAGGAGCAGCTGCCTTCAGACATACTATTATGTTCTTCCTAAACCGATTATCTCAAATGATATCTTCCACTTTTCCCCCTCTTGGGTTTTGGCAAACTTACTTCCAGTCCAGTCATCTGAGCTAAACATACTCATCAATGCAGCCTTGTTCTCATTAATACAAGCTAATGTCAAATAGGCATTAGCAAATCTAGTCTTGCTAGGCCTAATCAAGTCTTTTCCTTTGGTAAATTTCTTCACCAAGCTAATTAACAAAGCTCTATAATAAATGTAGGTACAAACCGTTCTATCTTTCATTATAGTAACCTTATGCTCCTTCAGATGTTTCTCTAGGTCCTCCAACATCAAGTCGATGCAGTGGGCAACACATGGAGTCCAATACAAGTGAGGATGTTTTTGCATCAACATCTAACCTGTTGCTTTGAAATTTGCAGCATTGTCAGTAACCACTTGAACCACATTCTCCACTCCTACTTGATTGATTGTATCATTCAACATCTTAAAAACTTTATCAGTCGTTTTTGAGATGTCAGAAGTATCCAATGAACAGAGAAAGATCGTCCCCTTGGGCTATTCACCAAAAAGTTACATATGGAGCGTCTCTTCTTATCTATCCATCCATCGGACATGATTATGCACCCGGTTCTCTTCCATTCCTCTTTAAACTCTTCTAGCTCTTTATTGGTTCGAACCACCCTTTTTTTCAAAAGTCGTTCTCTAATATCATGGTAAGATGGAGGTTTGTAGCCAATTGCATATCTACCAATCATCTCACACATCTTTGCAAATCCTGGATTTTTAATACAGTTGAAAGCAATTGCACTTGTATAGAAAAATTGAGCTACTTGGTCATCAATTTGCTCCTTTAAATCCTTTCTCCATATTTGATTAACCGTTGTTTGAACTACACCACCGAATTTTACTCCCCCTCTAGCAAAGGAAAAGCCACTTTTTTTAAAGCCAGATGTTGCAACCAGAAGCTGATCACCTGCAACATCTTCATCAACATCGATCAATCTTCTTTTCTTCTTTGATGCCTCTTTAGCATCGGCAATAAATTTCATAAACAACTGTTTCACTTCATCCGGAATCGAAGCACATAGTTCAGAATCTTCCCTACTAGCGGCAAGGTGATGCTTGAATCGATAAATTCCTCCACTAACAATCTTTGAGCAATAACTGCATTTCACCTTTTTTCCTTGCCCAGTACATCAGTCCCATGTTTCCAACCAGGATTAGTCCTATTTCCTGGGATATTAACCCGTTCCTACCTCTTGAACTTCCACCACTTGATATTGTTGTAGCTGGGTTATTGTTGGAACCAAAGTGGTCATGGTCCAAATAATCCCTTAAGTTTTGATGTTAACAAAGAGCTAATTTAAGATGAACAAAGATTAGTTATGGACTAATGTTCTATATTAAGTGTGCAGGCCATTCTAAAATGAGTCCAAAGACTATCCATAGTCCAAAGACTTTGTCTCGTCCAACATAGTCCAAAGACGTTATCTCGTCCAACATAGTCCAAAGACTTTATCTCGTCCAACACCTATTCCTGGTTTACGACTGGACGATAGTTTATAGAACCATTGAGTCCAAAGACTCTTTTGGTTACCTTCTGTAATAACTAGTCCAATACATGTCTTTTAAATTTCAAGCGCGAATATCTTTGTAAAAGCATTTGAAATTATTATTCCATGTAAAAGGCTTATACTAGTGGGACAAAACATTCTCTGTAAGATTCGTACAAAAGAAAAGCACAAGCCAGAATGTCCCTATCACCTAAAGAAGTTGACCTTCTTGTTTTGGATAAACAAAAGGCAACTTTCTTCTACTCAGAGGATATGTCAGCACCACTTTTAGCTATCTCCCTGATAGTCTATTCTGCTGATCAGAAACTTCAGAAGCTATCAGACTCAACGGATCAAATGCATTCAATGCTCATCAGAACGGATCCTTTTCCATCCGTTGAAGACTGAAGACTGCTCAAAGAAAAGAGGCTATATATACCTTCATCTTTTGAAAGTGCAAGATGAAGAAACGCTGAACGAAACTGAACTTGAGCAAAAAGAAGTGAAGCAACACAAAGCAATTCAAAATCCTTCAAGAGATAAAAGAGAAAATCTCAAGCTTGAACAGCTAGAAAAGCTACTCTGATTCTAACTTTCATATTACTCTCTGTGTAGAGCTATTTTCAAGAGTCTAAGCTTTAGTTTCGAATTCTCACATTTAGTGAGTTAGTAGAACAATCTTTTTCAAAACCTTAGTTTGGTTGAGCCTGAAGAGGCTTGTCTGTAAAAGAATACTTAGAGAACCTGAAGAGGTTGAGAATACTGCCTGAAGAGGTGTTGAATACTTTGTAACAAAAGGTTTTTGTTATAGTGGATAAAGCTCTCAAGTAGAGAGGACTGGACGTAACTCTTTGGTGAAGAGTGAACCAGGATAATATCGTTGTGTTCTTTTCTCTCCCTTATCTTACTTTAGTTTTTGTCTAACGAACTAACTGGGATTGAATTGCCTTTCATTACGCTGTCTTCTTATCTTAGTCAAAACTAAGTGAGCGTCCAACTTGGAGTTTGGAAGAGCTCTCTTTGCTTTTAATCGTTTTAAGCGTCCAATCTTACGAAAATCATTATCTGCTTACGAAAAGAATTTAAAATCGCCTAAAACACAATTCAACCCCCCTTCTTGTGTTTCAAACAGGTTCCTTCAATTGGTATCAGAGCTCAGCCTCTGGGTTGAGCACTTTGCCGTGTAGAGGAAAAGATCCTACTGCAGATATGTCTGGACCTGGTATGCCAAGCGGGAGTCAACCAGTTATGGAAGGCACTTCCATGACCAGACCGCCGTTCTTCAATGGTACTCACTACCTGTACTGGAAGGAGAGATTCAAAGGTTTCATCCTCAGTACAAACTCAGTTCTCTGGGCTAGAATCACAAATGGTCTTAACGTTTGTCTCAACTCTGAAGGGACAGACAAAGCAGAGGACGATTGGACAGATGCTGAACGGGCCAGAATGGAACAGAATCATAAAGCAAGATATGCTTTAATGTGTGCTCTCAGTCCTGACGAATTTCAGAAGATTCACGCATGTGAATCAGCTAAACAAATATGGGACACCTTGTCTAATCTCCATGAAGGGACAACCAAGGTGAAGGACTCTAAAATCATCATGCTGGTTGGCCAGTATGAAATGTTCACCATGGCTGAAGGAGAGTCCATCCTTGACATGATGGGTCGCTTTCAGACGATCATCAACAATCTGAATTCCCTTGGAAAGGTCTACACTACCAAGGAGAATGTCACCAAGATTCTTAGGAGTTTGCCTAAGAAATGGAGACCTCTTGTCACTGCAATCACCCAGGCCAAAGATCTCTCCACTTTGACTCTGGATGATCTTGTCGGGACGCTTCAAGTTCATGAGCAGGAGCTTGATCTTGACAATCCCGGAAAGAAGAACAAGGGGATTGCCCTGAAAGCTCATAGGTCCAATAACTCAAAAGCCTTAAAAGCTGATGAGTCCAGTGATGAAGCTGATCAGTCTGATGATGATGTATCAGACGATGACGAGCTATCCTTTATCTCCAGAAAGATTCAGAATATGTGGAGAAAGAAAAATGGAATGAAGAGAAGGCCATTCCAAAAGAAAAGCTTCAAGGACCATGCTGAACCCAAGGATAAAAGTCAACTGGTCTGTTTTGAATGTAACAAACCAGGACACTTCAAAGCTGATTGTCCTACGCTAAAGGACAAGAAGAAGTTCTTCAAAAAGAAGAAAAAGAACTTCATGGCAACTTGGGAGGACTTGAACTCTTCTGAAGAAGAAGAAGAAGAAACAAATGAAGAGGCTAATCTATGCCTATGGTCCAACAAACAAGATGAAGACTCTTCGGACGATGAACAATTTGTTGTTCCCGGAGAAAGAAGTCAGGAGTCTACCTCTGGAAGAGGAAGGAATGTGAATGTTCCACCCATCTTCAAGGGAACAGACTATACTTATTGGAAATCAATGTTCCAATTATACGTCCAAGCTCAAAATTATGAGCTGTGGGACATCTTCACAAACGGAGATTATCGTCCAACGATTACCCATGAGGACGGTTCAACATCGTCCAAACATGAAACAGATTGGACGAGTGATGATATCAGACGATGTTCTCAGAATGCCTATGCCAACTGGTGTCTTGTCAACGCCCTTGATCGTCCAAGATTGGACATGGTCTCGCAACTCCAAACAGCTAACGAGAAGCTGGACGCTCTGGAACATCTGTTCAGACCAAGGAGCTCGTCTACCTCAAATCTCTGCCTAATGGCCAAAAGCTCTTCGGACGCTGAATCAGAAGATGACGAGGTATCCGTTTCTGACTCTCTTCAAGAAGCATATGATGAACTGCTAAATGATTCTTCTATATTGCATCATCAATACATCGTGCTTAAGAAAAAATTGTCAAAAGTAAATAAGGAGTTGGAAGAGTCCAACAAACTAAATAAGCAGCTTGTTGAAGAGAATAATAAGCTTAAAGCTGAGAATGTCAGTCTAACTGACAGACTCACCTCTGAGTCCAGTGAACCTCATGAGGTAACTAGACTAAAACAAGAGGTATCTGATCTCACCAAAAGCGTAACTAAGCTTGTTGGAGGATCAGAGAAGCTAGACCTGATATTGAGGTACACTAGATCACCTCATGATAAGTCTGGCCTAGGCTATGACTCTGAGAAACAAACTGCGTCTCAGAACATATCAGGGTCCAACAAAAATCACAAGGCTTTTCATTCATATGGAAAGCAAAAAGAAAATAAATTGCATGCATCCAGAACTTACTGTAAGATTTGTGGAAAGAGTGGTCACACTTCTTCAAAATGCATTTACAAAAATAAAAACAAAATGCATGGACGAAGACCACCAACTAACCCAAAAGGACCCAAGTCTATCTGGGTACCTAAGAATATGATAATACCTGTTGCAGATCTGCTTAGCAACACAAAAAGGACCCCAGTCCTGGTACTTGGACAATGGTTGCTCACGTCACATGACGGGAGAAAGGTGTATGTTCCAAGAAATCCGTGAGAAGTCTAGTGGATGGGTCACCTTTGGAGGCAACCAGAAGGGTAAGATAGTAGGAATAGGTAAGATTGGTAAGCATCCTCTTCCCTCTATTGATAATGTTCTTCTGGTTGAAGGATTAAAACACAACTTGCTTAGCATAAGTCAATTATGTGACAGTGGGTCTGTTGTTTCCTTCAATAAAGGTGAATGTATGGTCAAGAACCCTGATGGGTCCATCTTATTCACTGCCGAAAGGCAAAATAATCTGTACAAGATTAATTTGGGGGAACTTTCAACTCAAAGTGTATCATGTCTAGTGTCTGTTGAAGATGAGCGATGGATCTGGCACAAAAGACTTGGTCATGCTAGTATGAGATTAATCTCTAAACTAAACAAGCATAACCTTGTAAGAGGTTTACCAAAGATTGTGTTTAGATCAGATGCTCTCTGTGACGCTTGTCAAAAAGGAAAACAAGTTAAGAACTCGTTTGAGTCCAAAAACATTGTTAGTACTTCTAGACCACTGGAATTGTTGCATATTGATTTGTTTGGTCCAACAAGGACGGCCTCTGTCAGTGGTAAGAAATATGGACTTGTCATAGTAGATGACTATACTAGATGGACATGGGTTAAGTTCCTTGCTCACAAGGATGAGTCTATCAAGGTCTTCTCTATATTCTGTAAGCGAGTTCAGAATGAAAAAGGCGTATTCATCAGCTCGATCAGAAGTGATCATGGTGGCGAATTTGAAAATGAGCTCTTTCAAAGGTTCTGTGATGAAAGTGGTATTCATCACAATTTCTCTGCTCCTAGAACTCCACAACAAAACGGTGTTGTTGAGAGGAAGAACCGATCTCTTCAAGAGATGGCTAGGGCAATGCTCAGTGATAATTCTGTCCCTAAGCACTTCTGGGTTGAAGCTGTAAATACTGCCTGCTATGTTCAAAACAGAATATACATAAGACTAATCTTGAATAAGACTCCTTATGAATTGTGGAAAGGACGCAAACCCAACATCTCTTATTTCCACCCTTTTGGATGTCAATGTTTTATTTTAAATATTAAGGATCAACTAGGAAAGTTTGATGCCAAAGTAGATAATGGAATATTGTTAGGATTCTCTGAAACGTCTAAAGCTTTTAGAGTCTATAACTCTAAAACGTTGATTGTCGAAGAATCCATTCATGTTAAATTTGATGACAAACAGCCTGATAAGAGATTATCAGAGCTAGATGATTCTTTTGCAGATATGAATCTGAATGATTCAGATGCTCGTCCAACAACCAACAAAGACGAGGCATCAGACGCTACGATGGACTCATCATCGTCTCAGCAAGCTGTAAATACCCCTCGTTCGTGGCAATTCAGAACTTATCATCCCGAGGATCAAATCATTGGCAAACCTAATGATAGCGTCCGGACAAGGTCAACTTTCAGAGAGCAAGCTGACTCAGCCTTCATCTCTGAGATGGAACCAAAGTCTGTGGACGAAGCCTTATTGGACGAGTGCTGGATCCTCGCTATGCAAGAAGAGCTCAACCAGTTTCAACGTAGTGACGTTTGGACGCTGGTCTCCCTGCCTAAGGATAAGTCTGTAATTGGAACCAAGTGGGTCTATCGCAACAAGCTGGACGAGGATGGCAAGGTGGTAAGGAATAAAGCAAGGCTAGTTGCCCAAGGCTACTCACAAGAGGAAGGTATTGATTATACTGAAACCTTTGCTCTAGTAGCTAGATTAGAAGCTATACGCATCTTACTTTCATATGCTGCACATCATAACATCATGCTTTACCAAATGGATGTAAAAAGTGCATTTCTAAATGGTGTAATTAATGAAGAAGTATATGTTCTCCAACCACCCGGTTTTGAAGATCAGAACCGTCCTGAGCATGTATATAAGCTTAAGAAAGCTTTATATGGACTCAAGCAAGCTCCTAGAGCTTGGTATGAGAGACTCAGCTCTTTCCTAATGGAGAATGGCTTCTCGAGAGGAAAAGTGGACACAACTCTTTTTAGAAAAGTAAATAAAAAGGAATTTATTGTTGCTCAAATTTACGTTGATGATATAATATTTGGTGCAACTGATGAATCTCTTTGCCAAGAATTCTCTGAACTAATGCAAAGGGAGTTTGAAATGAGCATGATGGGAGAACTAAAATTCTTCCTCGGACTTCAAGTAAAGCAAACTTCAGACGGAGTGTACATTCATCAGACGAAGTACACAAAGGAGCTTCTAAAACGCTTCAAGTTGGACGATTGTAAACCTATGAATACACCAATGCATCCAACGTCCGTGCTAAACAAAGATGATAAAGATAAAAAGGTAGACCAAAAGGTATATAGAGGTATGATTGGTTCCCTCTTATATCTAACTGCGTCCAGACCTGATATCATGTTTAGCGTTTGCTTATGTGCTCGTTTTCAATCTGATCCAAGAGAGTCTCATCTCTCAGCAGTAAAAAGAATCTTTAGATACTTAAAAGGTTCTACTAATCTGGGTCTTTTGTATAAGAAAATTGATGAAAACAGATTAGTTGGATTCTGTGATGCTGACTATGCTGGAGACAGAATAGAAAGGAAAAGCACAAGTGGAGGGTGTCACTTCGTTGGTGCCAATCTTGTCTCATGGTCAAGCAAAAGGCAAAGCACAATTGCTCTATCAACTGCTGAAGCTGAGTACATTGATGCTGCCAGCTGCTGCTCACAACTGCTATGGATCAAACATCAGTTGGAAGACTACAACGTGTTTGTAAGCAACATCCCTATCATGTGTGATAATACTGCTGCTATTAATTTGTCAAAGAACCCCATACTGCATTCTAGAGCAAAGCATATAAAAATAAAACATCATTTTATTAGGGACTATGTGCAAAAAGGAACAATAGATATTCAATTTGTTGATACTGACCATCAATGGGCAGATATCTTCACTAAACCTTTAGCCGTAGATAGGTTTATATTCATAAGAAAATATCTGAACATGCATTTCATTGATTAACTGAGAGTCCAATGCATGCGTCCAATATTTGCATTACGTCTAATATATGCTCGTCCAATGTTCCTTCTGAATGATCGTCTAATGCATTAATGAAACTCAATCTTTGTCGAATGAAATATTATCCTTCATTCCCTTAACTGAGTCAGTTTTTTGTTTTCTTTATTTGCCAAAAATGCTTTTTACGGTTTCAAAGTCTGAACGTGTGTCAGACATTTAATGCACGTCGTTTCGCTCTCTCTCTCTCTCTTTGAAAATACGAAAGGCTTTCGCTCTCTCTTCTTCTTCCTTTTAAAACCTAAGTTTTGCTCTTTGATAAAAATCAAACCTTTACAAAAAGCTTTAACCTTTCTTCTTGCACCTTCGAAAAGGAAAACCCTTTCTGAAAAACCTTTTACTTCAAACATCCTCTCTGAAACTATGGCAACCTCCTCTGCTACTGGCTCCAAGGGTAAAGGAAAAACCTTTAATACTCAGACTGCTGATGTCATGGTCGAGTACAAGTTTAACCTACAATTCCTGGCTGATAATGGGATTGACATCTTCTCTAACATCCATGCCGCTGGATGGTCAAGCTACTTTGAAGGTTCTCCGGTAATCTACCCTGCTCTAGTTAGGGAGTTCTGGACTAACCCCATTGTCTCTGCAAGAGAGATTCGCAACAAGGTGCTTGATACTGAAGTTATAGTATCTGAAGCGACTATCTCTAATGCAACTGGGTGCACTCAATCAGGCATAACTGTTGAAGATGACTGGGAAGAAGAGATTGGTGATGCTTCCACCATCAGAGATTGTTTGTTGAAAAACTCTGGTGACAAGCTCATAGCCTCTAAAATGACTGACAAGGCTAGGGTTCTTCACCAAATCTTGAACAAGGCTATCCTTCATAAAGTTGGGTCAAAGGATAATGTTTCAAAGGCTCATTAGTTTTGCCTAGTTCATCTGATTCTTGAAAGGCAAATAAACCTTCCACACCTCCTCTTTTCCTTCTTCAAATATGCCATTGAAGGCTCTGGGAAGAAGAACACTGCACTCATCTATGGCGCTCTTCTCTCCAAAATATTTGAGAAGCACATGGTCTATGACGACCTAAAGAACTTGGCTCCAGAAAGAAAGTTCAAATACTACGGAGTTCATGGGATTGAACGGGTGCATCAGCCTGAGTTTAGCAGGCAAAGTTTGGTAATGATGCAGTTGGACTGCTTTAAAAAGTCCAAACTTGAAGGCCAACAAAAAGGAGCTCAGACGCAAGGCTCAGAAGAAGAAGCGTCTAAACAATGTGTCTCTGCTGGACGCTCTGCTGAACGAGCTCGTCCAATAGCTAAGATTTCTTCGTCTCGTCCAAAGCCCATCGTCCAACCTTCAAGAAAAAGGAAGCTGGTTCTAGCTCCCATTGATGAAGATGAAGAGGACAATCTACCCATCTCCAGGGTAGTTAAAGAACCAAGATTGGAAACCGCACCTGCTGCACCTCTATCAACAAGGGCAAGGTCATCTCGAAGAAAGACGAAAGGTAATACTGAACCTATCTCCAGTTCAGTTATTATTTCTCCTATCGTCCAATCGTCTGAGATAGAAGACTTAACCTTTGAACCTTCCCTACCTCCCTCACCCACTAACCTACCACAAACTCAAACTCTAGCCTCACAAAATGAACCCGAAGACTGGTTCACACCCTGGGGAGATCACCCCTTCCAACCCTATGGTGCTCCCTACCCCAAACCGATCTTTCCCTTAAGCAAATATAGACGCCTCCCTGGAGTAGACTACAACAATAAATGCTCAGTTTGGGCTGAAGTCAAACGCAAATTTCCTGTTCTATTCCTTAAACACTCACCCCCCCACCACTGAACCTCACCCCAAAAGCCCCCTTCCATTACCCGAATATGAATTTGAACAACCCTCCACATCATCCACCTCACCCCCTAAACTTGCCTACCAACCCATCCCATACACTTCACCTAAACCTCTGCCCTCTGAAACATACAATGCCCTTGGACCATTGGTTACTTACCTTGAGAAGAAGACGTTTCCTCCAAGGAAAGTCTATCCCAACCTTATCAAGGACAAGGAATTCAAATGGTGCCACTACAATATAAAGAGGCATGTTGTTCTTCGCCATGAAGACAAGAGAGGTTGCAAGACGGAGTATGAAAGAAGGGCAAGGACGTTTGGCTTAAGCAACTTCATCCTTGATCCCGACCTTTCTTTCATTCCAAGCTATCCATCATCTTGGAAGGAGTATTCTGATGTCCGAGACTTTCTTCTTTACTATGCTGTGCGGAAGGAGTGTGACATGCCTCGAGAAGCTAAGATCCATCACAACCTTCCAAAGAGATTTTGGTCAAAGTCTTCTCGCACTAGCGTAGGAGTTGTTCCTCCTCGAGCTTGCCCAAGGCTCCCTATCCTAGATCCCAACAAGGATAAGGACCTTCGCAAAAAGCTTGAGTCATGGACGCTGCCTTACCAACATGCTTTTGATCCCCTGTTTTGGACAAAACATCGAGATGACTCTGGGGCTCTCGAAAGTATTTGGAAGAAAGATCCTCGCTTCAGATTTGACCCAGATGCTAGGATATATTGGGAAAATCACATCTGGAGATGCTCCCAAGAAGCGTCATCATCTGGTTTATCAGTTGAGGAGAAAGCTGAGATTCGAGTCTACCCGAGACAATATCGAATCCGTGAAGCAACCTTCATGATCATAGACGATATCTTTGAGATACCTCTTTATCCTAGAGATGTTCTGCCTATGCCTCCTATCAGATGGCGTGAAAACAAGTTTGATGATGCTGATATCATACTTGAGGTGTTGCGTCCACCCGAACCTATTGTTGCTCCTCTTGTTCCTCCTACTCTTCCTCCTAAGCCGGCCATTCCTGAAGAGACTGGGGACACCGAAACCATCTATGTGGAACCCTCCTCTGAAACTCATGATAACGAAGCGGAACAAGTTGCAGACTCTGCTCAGTCCAAGTCTCAACCGGTCCCTCTCTCAATGGTCCATCCTGATGCTCCATCTCCTTCTCAGGCTCTGAGTATAGTTCCTGATCAAAGAGGTGTGGACGCAACCCGGGCCACTGCTGAGAGCTCTGCCTCAGTTATTCCTCCTGAGTTTCAAGAGTTCGTTCAACGGACTATCGAAGCTAACAATGCGGTGCTCCTTCAGCAGATTGCGGCCATGTTCAAAGATTTCATTCCCAAACCTCCTCCCTCTTCTTAAAATTTTTTTTGTTGTTGTTTTGTTTTCTTTGTTTTTTTCAAAACAACTGACTATGATGTGTTTCTCACTCTTTTGTCTGATGACAAAAAGGGGGAGAAGATGGATTTTGATTGATTATTATTGATTGATTATTTAAAGTTAAATTTGTTGATTGAATCTTTAAATGATACATGTGCTCATATTTGTTGAATGATGCTTTAAATGATTAGAATGTTTGTCTTAGGGGGAGCCCTTCAGCTCTCTAGGACTCTTTGTTCAAATCAAAATTAGCATGTTTTGTCATCATCAAAAAGGGGGAGATTGTTGGAACCAAAGTGGTCATGGTCCAAATAATCCCTTAAGTTTTGATGTTAACAAAGAGCTAATTTAAGATGAACAAAGATTAGTTATGGACTAATGTTCTATATTAAGTGTGCAGGACAATTCTAAAATGAGTCCAAAGACTATCCATAGTCCAAAGACTTTGTCTCGTCCAACATAGTCCAAAGACGTTATCTCGTCCAACATAGTCCAAAGACTTTATCTCGTCCAACACCTATTCCTGGTTTACGACTGGACGATAGTTTATAGAACCATTGAGTCCAAAGACTCTTTTGGTTACCTTCTGTAATAACTAGTCCAATACATGTCTTTTAAATTTCAAGCACGAATATCTTTGTAAAAGCATTTGAAATTATTATTCCATGTAAAAGGCTTATACTAGTAGGACAAAACATTCTCTGTAAGATTCGTACAAAAGAAAAGCACAAGCCAGAATGTCCCTATCACCTAAAGAAGTTGACCTTCTTGTTTTGGATAAACAAAAGGCAACTTTCTTCTACTCAGAGGATATGTCAGCACCACTTTTAGCTATCTCCCTGATAGTCTATTCTGCTGATCAGAAACTTCAGAAGCTATCAGACTCAACGGATCAAATGCATTCAATGCTCATCAGAACGGATCCTTTTCCATCCGTTGAAGACTGAAGACTGCTCAAAGAAAAGAGGCTATATATACCTTCATCTTTTGAAAGTGCAAGATGAAGAAACGCTGAACGAAACTGAACTTGAGCAAAAAGAAGTGAAGCAACACAAAGCAATTCAAAATCCTTCAAGAGATAAAAGAGAAAATCTCAAGCTTGAAAAGCTAGAAAAGCTACTCTGATTCTAACTTTCATATTACTCTCTGTGTAGAGCTATTTTCAAGAGTCTAAGCTTTAGTTTCGAATTCTCACAATTAGTGAGTTAGTAGAACAATCTTTTTCAAAACCTTAGTTTGGTTGAGCCTGAAGAGGCTTGTCTGTAAAAGAATACTTAGAGAACCTGAAGAGGTTGAGAATACTGCCTGAAGAGGTGTTGAATACTTTGTAACAAAAGGTTTTTGTTATAGTGGATAAAGCTCTCAAGTATAGAGGACTGGACGTAGCTCTTTGGTGAAGAGTGAACCAGGATAATATCGTTGTGTTCTTTTCTCTCCCTTATCTTACTTTAGTTTTTGTCTAACGAACTAACTGGGATTGAATTGCCTTTCATTACGCTGTCTTCTTATCTTAGTCAAAACTAAGTGAGCGTCCAACTTGGAGTTTGGAAGAGCTCTCTTTGCTTTTAATCGTTTTAAGCGTCCAATCTTGCGAAAATCATTATCTGCTTACGAAAAGAATTTAAAATCGCCTAAAACACAATTCAACCCCCCTTCTTGTGTTTCAAACAGGTTCCTTCAGCTGGGTTGTTACCCGATTGAGACATTGCAAAGAAGAGAAGAAGTTAAGATGAACAAGTTGGGGAGGAGACGCCCAAGGAAGGAACCCGGGAAGGGAAGAAGAAGAAATAGAGAAGAACCCCTTCGCGCAGATGAAGACCTTCGTGCAGAAACAGAGTTGGGTCATCGCGCAGGACGGAGGCGCGGTCGGGAGGGAGCCGGCGTAGGGAAAGAGACGCGTCCGGGAAGGAGGAGGCGCAGGGAGGAGGTGGATTTGTGAGGTTAGGTTTTGTCTCTTCCAAAGTTGCAGAGAACAAAGGTGAAGGTTGAAGAAAGAAGGAGGGATCGCGTGATTTTGGTTAAGGAGAAGGGAGAATTAAAATTTCAGCCCAAAACAATGCCGTTTTGGGCGTTTTAGGCCAAAAAATAAAAAGGGGACAGACCCGTTGACTCGCTCCACTGACTCGCAAGTCTACAGAGTCAATCCGAGTCAAACCGAGTTTGACCGAGTTTATCCCACCATCTGATTCTAGCAGCGAGTTCACCAGTTTTGGGCACCTGCAGACGCAAACTCGTCCGAATCAACGAGTTGACTCACAAGTTTGACAACCATGGTTGATCTCTAGATCTGATGAGAGGTACAACTTTTTTTCTTTAACTTTTTTAGAATTTAAAAAAAATGCACATGAGAATAAACCAAAATTATACTTTCTTCAAATTGCAATGTGACTTCAGTTTGCGTTAGTGTTATTAGGTAGCAAATTAGGTTTTGAAAGAATTTTTGGCTGTAGTGGTTTCTTGATACACATATAAACCTATTGAGACCCTTTTCTTAAGCAGCCTATGATGTCCAAACTCCTTGAGTCACTGAAAGGATGTCGCAACTTTTTTTTATCCAAATTATAATTATAATTACAATTATAAATGTAAGTAATATGCAGATGTCTATCTATTTCTATGTTAGTTAGTTTAAACTTGTTCGCTGACAGCTTGTGAACCACGTCTATTAATTTTCACCCGATGGGTGGGCAATGGATAACAAATGCATCTTTTGATAAATCTGTGAAGTTATGGAATGACACTATAGGTAAATTTGTCGCTGCCTTTTCACGGCCATGTTGGGCCTGTGTTACCAGATCATGATTCCATCTTATTTCAAACTGCTAGGCAAAGATATTTGTTAAGGGAGAGCCATTATATCACTAAAATCTCACTTATTGGATTAATTACAATATTCAAGACTCTCTCACTTGATAGAGAAAATAATTGACCTAATAATAAAAGAATATTAAAAAAAAGATTTAAGAGAATATTAAACTATTTTTCTCACATAAAGAAGATTAATCCAATAATAATTGCGATATATTCGAGTAAACAAAAAAAAAATCCATTTAAAACAAATTTGCATTGTTATAGACTAAAAATGTTTAACATAATATTGGATTACAAAAGAATTATGTCCAATTAACTCACATGTCAAGTTTAATATAATAATATACAAGTTGCATTTACATTATTGACAGAGTTAGGTAAGAAGGTTGATATGATTGATATCAAAGATAACAAGGGGAAACATTTAATATGTACAAAATAGAGAATTAAATTATCCCTATTTATAACCGATTATACCATGTAAAAGAGAATTCTTATCTATTTCAATCCCGTCTATGGATCCAGAATTACAATAAATAAGAAATTCAATAATACAATGTAAATAATGAGCTAATATTAAGGAAACATTTATCATATAAATAAATGATTAAATGATTCCATATACAAAGACAAAACGCTCTTCACAAAAATTCTTTATTTATCATGATCCCGCAAAAGGATCCCGAATTATAATAAGTAGAAAATATTTCACATTATATTAACCAAAAATTCCATTTAAAAACATATTCAACAAGTAATCATGTTCAAATAAATTCAAGACATGTATACTAGTATTAGTATGAAATAAACATGACTTTATCCACATAAGGACCATGTTATTAATTTCATGATCTCAATACTAAAATATAAAAGAGTATAATAACAGAAATTATTCTTCCTTATTTCCCTGAGTCAAGCATATAAAAGTGCTTAAAACAACTTTATATGTATCCTAGAATAGAACTCTTAGAATAGAACTCTTAGAATAGAACCACAAAAAGATAATAATATCCTATTAACAAATTTCTCCTTATATGCAATCATATAATAAGTCAAAAATAAGATTTTACAACTAATCTCAGAGAGTGTCATTCACCCTTGTGTGTAGAGCTTGTGAGCTCGGAAGTGAGAAAGAATATTAATATTTTACAAAAACCTGCGAGGAAAATTAATATTGTAATTCATATCAAAGCAAATTATACAACGTTTGCACGAATGAACTAACTAATAACATCACAAAATTCACTATAAAAAAAAATAAAACTACAAAATAATACGCTGACATCGTTCATTTACTTCATCTTTAAGCATCTCACGAATCAGGTTACGTTCAAAACAACCACAACTATCAGAGCCGTCAGTCCATCTTCCAACACCTATGTAGATTCTGTCACGAGAACTGAAAGTAATTCGCTTAAGCGAATTCACATTCCTCAAAAGGTGGCTGGCTAACTCAATTACATTTATGGTGCCAACACAACCATGTAACTCAACATATTTTAATTCGTTATGAAAAAACCCAACATATTCTCTTCTTTGCCTCTGAAATGCGACCACATGTGAATTTTCCAAATGTGAATTTCTAATCTGAAAATTTTAAAAAAATAACTGTCATGATATTACATATATGAAATGTTAAAAATTCCACCAGGCATAATACACTACTGAACCTATTCATTATTTTAGTTGAGATAAGAGGCTGTTTATTTTAATTAAAAAACCATGAAATATTAGTTTTGATTTTTTCCAAGGGTAACTGGGTTGAAATCATGCAAATTTCAACAAGTTGTAATATCTATGCTCCTACGTTTCATATTCAACCACTTAAACGAATCACTTTATGACTCAAACTGAAAGTAAAGTTCTACTTTACGCCACCACTTAAACAAATCTCTTTATGACTCTAAAACTAAAAGTAAAGTTCTATTTTACGCCCTTGTTATTAACTAAGAACGAATTACCAATTGCGTTAAATTATATATTCCTATTAGTTCTAAATTATACATAAAAATTTAACAATTAGTTCTAAAAATTGAGTTTCTTTTTTTTTTTTTTACTGGAGCTCTAAAAATTGATTGAATTAAAAGAAAAATTACAATAATCAACTATGAACCATATTAAATTATCAATCAAGATCATTATATTATAAATAAATTATCTAAATGTGAGTCTACCTGAAAAACTGTCTCTTTATTTTCAAATTGTAAACAAAATAAGTTTTAATTTGTAAATTTATTAATAGATGTAGACATACACAATGCAAATATTAAATAATGAAAATAAAACTTCTAGTTCAAGCCAAGTTTGATTTCATCAGAGTGATTTATATATAACTATTTAGATGGCTATTATTCATAATAAAAGTTAAATTACAACATTTTTTTTAAAAAATAGAAATATAAAAAATGAACAACATAAGAAATAAAGAGTTGAATAACTCACCGTCAGAGAGAGTTTTTGGAGATGCAGAGAAACCATTGCAATATCTAAAATCCAGAAGTAGTCCACATCAGGATTATATGCTCCCTCGATAAAGAACTCCAATTGTCTAAGATTTTGAAATGGACCCAGGACCCTCGGCAATATGGCTATCTGTTTACACCAGTCATAATTAAAGTGAATTAAGAGCAAGTTTTGGCTCATTTAATAGCAACAATAAACATCAATATAATCAACATGGGTTCTGACTGAATCACCTGTGAATGGCTCATGATCATAGCTAAATTCTCAAGCTGATGTAAACTTGCAATCAGATCAAAGTGGCGTGGTTTTTTCACTGTCTTGGTTGCATTCCAAAAAACCTTCAATAACCTTGGAGCCTTAATAGAGGATATCCTCATGCGACCACTATGGTCAAAGGATGAGAGATTCAATGCATCAATATATAACCGAGGAGCAAAATTCCTATAGCCGCAGTCAATTATGTTCAAATGACGCAACTTTGGACTGATAATTTTCGTTGGAGTTATGAATTTGCAGTCCTTAAAGGTGACATCCTCAAGTTGGAGACATTCAGAAAACAAACAAGGCACGTTCGGACTCAGAGATTGAGAGAATCCATCCAACACAATTGTTGTCACATTTTTCAGTCCAGAAAATCCAACAAGTTTGGACATTAGTCTAGCGCTGTAGCTAAACTTGGATAACTTATGAGCCATGATGTTAATTGTGTGTCCTCCAGGTTGATTACAAGAATATTCAAAGGATGAGAGATTTGATGCAAAGATATGTATCCTCCTCCCACGACTACCGCCACGGTCAACAATGTTCAGATGACACAGTGTTGGACTGATTACGTTTATGTCAGAATTGAACTCACAGTAATTAAGGGTGAGGTCTACAAGATGGATGCAGTTGGAAAACAGACCCATAAGCAGATCATCCTTTACAACAACTAGATGCAACACAAGAGTTCTCAAATTCTTGAATCCAGAGAATTCCAAAGGTGCTGCTAGGAGACAGTTTTCTAGGTGCAGATACTTCAAAGACTCAGTGTCAGATAAGAGAGTAAAGGAAAACTTGCATTGCTTTATTCTCGAAATCAAATCAGTAACACTAGTTTTGTATGAGAAGAGCAGTTCAATACATTCGGCACCCTTAGCAATTCCTTGGGAAATCAATCTACCAATGACATCACTATGTTCATCACCTAATGGAAAATTTACTCGGAGTGAACGGATCCGGGCACCTTGATAATGCAGCATGAAATGGTCCACTCTTCTGGCAAATTCAGATTGGACTCCTTTAAAGAGTGGAAGGCTTCCTGGTAACTCTTGAATAGTATTATAGTCAAACATGTTTTGGAGATCAAAGTTGAGGTCCATCCTTGATCCCCATTCGTGAAGCCATTGTTTGGACAATGTGCTGGTTTTCACCAAATCCTTCATGCTTAACTTGGAAAAGATATACGACATAACAGAATCATGCAAATCACTGTTGAGCTTCTCCATTGCTGCTGCTGCAATAATGAACACACACACACACACGAGAATTTGAATTAATAGCATAATCAATCAAACGAAACTATATTTGATTTTTATTAATTTCACAATGATGCTATTGTTTATTTATCGAGGATATACAAAATAGATTAAGTTAACATAACATGGTGTCTGTCAACTCATGAATGCTTAAACAGGTCCTAGGAGGAGGAGTTTAGCTGCAGCAGCAGCAGCAGCTGTTTACTAATGTTTCGTATTGTGTTGTGTAAGAAACTATGTCCCATGTATGTATGTATGTATGCCTATCAATTTTCAAACAAAAATAAATAAATCATGATTAATGAGTGTCTCAGCATCACCAACAAATACAGCAGATACAGACACAAACACACACACACACACACACACAGAGACAAGCAATTATTGTTAAACGGGTAAACAAAATGAAATTCAGATTCCAACTAGAACCTACAAAAGAAAATTGGGGTTTCAGGTTGCAGAAATACCCTTCCTCAGAAAAAATCTGGCGCTGGAATGAATATACTAGTATAGTATCCTCAAAGCTGTTTCAGGTACAGGGCACTTAGCGAGCTTCTGAAGAAGAAGAAGAAGAAGGAGAGAGACAGGAACACCATGACTGATTCGAGCATTTCAACCCTACCAGTACACAAGGCACATGTTGGTTTCTGAGCATTTATATAAAATAATTTAAATTCTTTATATAAAATATTTTTGTTAAAATTATGATGAGGATTTATCTAAAAATAATAATATAAGATGAGTTTAATTGTTATGTATTGATAGTGTAAAATATTTTTATACAGATAATCAATCATCAATCATGGTATGAATGACTTTAAAGGTAGTTAGGATAAAAGTCAATTTTTTTACTAATGTAACAACTTATAATTAGATGTCTATGTAAAAATATTTTACACTGTCAATATATAACAATTAAACTCAAATAAGATTTGCTTAATTTCAATCGTGGATCACAATAGTATAACAATTTTTAACTCCCGTAAAAAAACAATTTTTAATTTACTAATCAAGGTCGACACATTTGATCTCTGTTACGCATGTTTTATATTAAAAAATATAAATTTTAATTGAAGAAATTATATTAATGTGTAATTTCATAGTAATGTATATATTGGTTTGAACTATTTTTGTAAAATGATGGGTCTTCTTATAATATTTTTTACTCAAAAAATTAAAAATTGGAGTCAAATGCACTTCATTGCCCTAGCAAAAAGTAATTTTTTTTTTTTTTTTATTACTATCTATTGTAACGGCTGCGTATTGATATTTTCAAATGGTATCTTTTTATTAATTGCTTTATTTTAGTCAGAGGATCAAGGATGGGATAAATATGGGAATACGGGACATGAATTGTGAGAGTTCAATTTATAAAGGAGGTATTTTTAGTATTTTGTATAGAAAGTTGTTTTTTTAAACAGTATAAAAAGTTATAAAAATTATGGAATTAATATGATATCCTTTATTAAATGTAAAAATCCTTATAAATCATACCAGCTTTAATGGATAGATTTGATATATGATTTATAAATTAAATCAAATGAAATGATTTCAAGCACGCTATAAGTAGAAATCAATTGCTAAGGCAAGTGACACTAGCTAGTCCTATTTTAATTGCTAAGTAGATAACTTGTTTGGGTAATTTGTCTTTTAACTTTAATTTTTATTTTTAACAATAAACTAGTGAATTTACCCGTGCCTTGCACGAGTAATTAATTAATTAAGTAATAATGAATAAAAATTAATCATTGTCATACAATATATAATTAATATGATATAAAAATGAAATCCTTTATTAAATGTAGAAATCCTCTTAAATCATATCAGCTTTTATGAATAGATATGATATATGATTTATAAATCAAATCAAATATATGAAATGAATTCGATCCAATTTTTTAATGATTCCAAGCATGCTGTAAGTAGAAATCAATTGCTATTCCAAATGACACCAGCTGGTTCTATTTGAATTGCTATGTAAATAACTTGTGTGGGTAATTTTGTCTTTTAACTTTTTTTAATGTTTAACAATAAACTAGTGAATTTACCCATGCCTTGTACGAGTACTTAATTAATTAATTAATTAATAAAGAATAAAAAATAATCATTGTGATACAATATATATAATAATTGTTAACTTTGTAAGGCAAGTTAATAATTATTTCATCATTAGTTTAAAATATAGTAAACGATGACTGATCTATAATGAATGATATAATTATATATAATTTAAAATAGGTAAGTCATTTAAGGAAATAAATTTCTAATTTTTTTTATTGACAATTAATTGAGATAATGTAATAATGTTTGTCACAAAAATGTTAATAATTAAAAAATAATTTTTGTATTGGGCGAGAAAATGGATATGGCAAAACTCCATTTTATATAATACTAGTGTATAGACCCGTGCCATGCACGGGAATATGTAAATTTTTAGGAATTGATAAAAAAAAATATGTAATTACTGATTTCACATTTTTAGTTTAGTATTTAAGGGAAATTATATAAAAAAAATTTTAAAAAAATTATTTTGTCTGAATGTTAATCACAAAGTGTAACAGATATTAACTTAATAATTATTATTAATGTTATAATGACTCTTAAATGCAAATAGTAAGTATATATTGTCTTGTAAACATGCATTCTAGCCTGTTACACATGCATCGCACATATTCTAAGTACAATATCATAATATTTATGCAATATTAAAAGGTAGATATAAAAAATGTTTACATGTGGAGAAAAAAAAAAATAAAGGAAGAATAATGTTATTTTAAAAAAGAGGTTTATTTGAAAAGAAATTAAATGATAATATTTTAAAAGATTATGCATATAAACAAAATCAAAAAGATTGTGATCGATCAAAAAGATGTTTTTTCTTTCACTACTTTAGTATCGTATTTCTCTTAAGATTTAATAATAAATATATATTTCCAAAGCAACAACTTCATTTCAAGCTGATTAATCATTTCTCAATGTAATTTCTTTAAACAGTAATATTAAACACAATGATCTTCGTAATGATATGAAAAAAATTTCTCTCTTAAAAATCTATTTGATTTATTTCTCTCATTTCCTCTTGAAAATTAACCATTTTTAGAAAATATATTTATTCATCACATCATTTTTTCTCTCTATCTTCAAAATCTATTTGATTTATTTTTTCTCATTTTCTCGTGCAAGTTAAACATTTTTAAAAACAATAATTATCTATGATATTATTATTTTTATTCTCTCTTGAAAATCTAGTTGATTTATTTATCCTCTTTTTCCGGTGTAAGTTAGACATTTTTAGAAAATATATTCATCTATCATATTATTTTTTTCTTCTCTTTAAAGATCTATTTGATTTACTTCTCCTATTTTTCCATCAAAGTTAACCATTTGTAGAAACTATATTTCTCTATCATATTATTTTTAATATTTTACATTTCTCCCAATACCTCAGTATCATACTTCCCTCAACATCAATATTATAGTGAATTTGTTTTATTTGTCAAAGCAAAATTAGGAATTAGCATTAATCATTTCTTCTTCCACTATCTTGGTATAGAACTTCTTTGAACATTTAACATTATAAATATGTTTTCGAAGCTACAACTACAGTTCAAGCTAATTTATCATTTCTCGATGTAATTTATTTAAACTCTAATGTTAAACTCTTCACAAAATCTTGGTAATCATATGAAATTTTTTATTATTTCTTGAAAATCTATTTTATTTATTTCTTATCTTTTCCCCGTGTAATAGAAAATATATTTACCTATGATATTAAAATTTTTGTTTTCTCTTGAAAATTTATTTTCTTTATTTATCTTGTTTTCACCATTCATGTTAACCATTTTTAGAAAATATATTTATCTATCATATGAAAAAAAAATCTTGAAAATATTTTGAATTTTTTCTCCAATTTCCCCATGAAAGTTAACCATTTCTAGAAAATATATTTATCTATCATATTATTTTTTCTTCTCTTTTAAAAATATATTTGATTTATTTCTCATCTTTTCTTGTGCAAGTTAACGATTTTTAGAAAACATATTTACCTATTATACGAATTTTCTTCTTCTCTTTGAAAAATCTATTTTATTTATTTATCTTTTTTTTACCGTGCAAGTTAAGAATTTTTAAAAAATATATTTATCTATAATATGAAAAAAAAAAACATTTCTTGAAAAAATTATGAATTATCTCTCCTATTTTGCAATGAAAGTTAAACATTTTTAAAAAATATATTTATCTATCATATTATTCTATTTCTCTGTTGAAAATTTATTTGATTTATTTATCTTTTTTCCCGTGCAAGATAACCATTTTTAGAAAATATATTTGTTTATCACATTATTTTTGTTTGTCTCTCTTCAAAATATATTTGATTTATTTCTCATCTTTTCTGAGTATAAGTTAACCATTTTAAAAAAAATAATAATTCTCTATCATATTCTTATTTTTATGCTCTCTTGAAAATCTATGTAATTTATCTCTCCTCTTTTCCCGTGTTAGTTAAGCATTTTTAGCAAATATACTTTCCGCAGTGTACTTTCTCCATATTCAAAGTACAAAAATAAAAAAAATATACGCACGTATGATTATACATTTATCAGCCAATTCCATGATGACTGTATGATTGTATAAATGACAACGTTTATATTTTATATAATAAACATTATATACATCAGAAATTAAATATTCATATTAATGATTATTGAAAATGACAATGTCCGCATGTTTGCTCCAGAGAATTGACACTTCCTTGTGAGATAATATGTTTATTTCTATGAGTTAATTAAAAATCATAGATCAAGGCAGATGTGTAGCAAAGTATTTAGAACTATCTCCTTGGATTTCTATCTCAATAAAGAACATTATTTCACTCATCCAACACAGTTTCATCAAAGTCATTGCCAACAATATTTACATTCCAACAATTTTCATACAATATTTGAAAAAAGATTCTTCCATATATTCTCATTTGTGTCCTTTTCCTGCTCTGACACATCGTACGCAATAACATTTTCATGAGAAATTACGGGGAAAAAAGTGTAGGTTAAGCAACTGAACTTGACAAATATGTGAGATCATTTAATAATTATTCCGATGACCACATTTCAAATTACATTTATTATCAGGTTATGATTACGTTCATTTATTGACAGGTTAAAATTTCTTTAATCGATGAAATTTGCAATCAGTTATGTTTCCTTTTTTGTCCAAATTTTGAAAACTAAAAATCAAAATTGGTAAGCTATAATTTCATTAATTCAAGCCAAATTTAACAGATTTAAATCATTGACTAATTTTTCAATTCTTTCATAATATGGAAATTAAATATTGATTCTTCCAGCATTCAGTATTCAATATTTTGATTATTCCACATTTAATATTAGATTGTTCAATATTTTACGAGTCAAAAAATAACTTACCATTAATGTATTAATTTAATTTGAAATTTCAAAATTTATTGATTATTCTTTTAATTAAAAATTAACAAATTTTAAAAAAAATCAATATTGATTGTGGTAGCGACATGTGTAGGAAATTCTATGCGGAATGCTTAGAGGTTGACACATGGATGCTTAGAGATTGACACATAGACAAGTAATCAATGAGGTTATTCCTAAATGTATATAGCATAGATAGATGTAGATATAGATTTTCTAATTACAGTGTCAATTTATAAATTATTCTGATGATCACATTTCAAATTATATTTATTGCCAGGTTATAATTACATTCATTTATTGGCAGCTTAAAATTTCTTTAATTGATTAAATTTGCAATCAATTGCGTTTCTTTTTTTTGTCCAAATTTTGAAAACTAAAAATCAAAATTGGTAGGTTATAATTTCATTAATTCAAGCCAAAATTTAACAGATTTAAATCATGGACTAATTTTTTGACTCTTCCAGAATATGAAAATCAAATATTGATTCTTCCAGTATTCAATATTCAATATTTTGATTCTTCCATATTTAATATTCGATTCTTAAATATTTTATGAGTAAAAAATAACTTACCATTAATGTATTGATTTAATTTGAAATTTCAAAATTTATTGATTATTCTTTTAATTAAAAATTAACAAATTTTAAAAAAAATCAATATTGATTGTGGTAACGACATGTGTAGAAAATTATATGTGAAATGCTTAGAGGTTGACACATAGACAAATAATCAACAAGGTTATTCCTAAATATATAGTATAGATACAGAAGATTTATATTAAAAGGGAAAGTTACAATAAATAAAGTTGAGTAAAGGGAGTGATTTTGCGAAGATACCTATAGTTGCAGTTCATGTAACATTTGTTAAGGGCTAAATAACTACATTTTTCAGGGTAAGAAACTAAGTCCCATGTCTGTCATTTTTCAAACAAAAAACATGATTAATGAGGGTCTCAGCAACCCACGGGATGTTACACCTTATATATACTTAAAAAATTATAAATTTTATATTAAAAAATATATTGATGGAGTAAATTATTCATATATGGTAAATAAAATAATAATTTTATTTCAGGTAAAAATTCAATATCCTTGTAGTAATTTTTTTTTTTTTGGTATAATTAAGGTATCAATACATTTGTACAAATATATTAATATATATGTTTTCATGTAAAATCACTACAAGAAATTCAGCTATTAACTACGACAAATTTGATAGCTAATTTGTCGCTAATCTTTAACAAACAAATTTAGTTACAGATTAACTACAAAATAGCTACTAAATTCGTCGTACCGTAAATTGAGTAGCAAATTAGCTAGGAAATTTTTTCCTAACTAATTCATAGCTAATTTTAAAAAAGTTCTATCTATTTGGTAGCTAATTCCTAATAATATGTTGTTCAAATTTGCTTTTTTCTAGCTAAATAGCTACGATATTGTTATAGCAATTTTGTAACCAATCTATAGCTAAAATTTCGTAACGATTTTATAGTTATTACCTAACTAATTCACAAAAAAAAAAAAATTAGTTGCTAAATTGGTCGCAAACACCTGTTTTGAGGACCAATTTAGCGATCGATATTTGTCAACTTTATTATCTAGTTGTAACTCTAAAACAACATACCAAAATAGATGCAACAAAACTTACAAATAACAATAAAATAATTCATAATGTGCATATACCTCACATAATTTACATACATATATATCCCAAAAACCACTCAGATGCCCAAATAGAAAGTTACGTCAAACCACTCTCACCTAAAGATTTTCTCTTTGATTAATACAATGTATAGAATACTTGCCAGAGATTTATAGCTGGAAAGATATTGATAGTAAAATAAACGTTTTTCTTTCCATTGGGTCACAGGAACACACTAATACCATGAAACCCATATATTAAATGCAATCATGATACATCAGTTACCCTAAAATTAATTGGTGAAAAAAATACAAAATATCAAACCACCAGGTTTCTGCACAGACCGCAAGAGGTTAGGAGGCCAGACCTAAGGAGTCATTGATACTCGGAATTGAGTCATGCATTCTGTGCTTACATATGGAAAGCTGCCCAGATGAATCCCTTACTAATGATTATTAACATTGATACTAAAATGCAGTAAATATATAATAAGTTTCAACATCATGCTACATTGTATGGTCAAATAATCTACAAAGTGATTATAAGCAAACCAAAGTAACCAAAAGTTATTATCAGGAATTTCAACTGCTGAAAACTTCGGAAAGTTACAAAATTTCAGCCATGCATACTCGACTACATTCAAGAATTTGAAAAAGAGCCATCCTGTGGAATCAACAAAAGCTGCTCCTTAGCTTTGAAAACACCAGAAATTATACACCATCACAGTTGATAAAAAATCAAAGCTTATATAATGAATAATAAGCTGAACTTCTAAATGATGCATCTCAAACCACTTACTGTAAATTTAAAACTCAAGTAATAATTAACAACAAATTTAATCTAAATTCTAAAAAAATTAATAATAATAATTAAAAAAAACAATGTCACCACATTCTATTGTAAAAGAAAAAAATATTGAAAGAGAAAAGAAAGTGAACACTTGGTGGCAAAGCTAGAAGTCAACATAAGGGTCATTAGCAAAATGATGGTAAACTATAAATTTAAATCACAACTATATGATGAATCATTAGCGGAATTTCTAAATGATGCATCTCAATATTTAAATCTCAAGTACCCAAATTTATCATGTAACCTTGTTTCAATGAGTTCCTTTAAAAGATCAAGGTTATTCACATGTTCTCCCTTAGATCTTGTTTGTTCAGCCAATTTAGAAGCAACCATTAACCATTTGTGATCCTCTGATGCGTTTGAGTGTCCACCAAGCTCATCACCCAATTGTCAGAAGCTGTGCATGGTATCCATCCATAGACCTAGGTAAAAGAGTAAACAAAACAAAAATTATAGTGAAATCAATTACTTAGCAAACATGCAAAGCTGGAGAAAAGGAAAATACATCAATAACATCTTCCTCTTTTTACAGGAGCATGTAAAATCCATCCACATATCAAACTAATTAACCAATAAAAATGGTTATGCCGACACAAGCCAAATGCTTGACCGGATTTGTATCAATTCACAAAAGCTGACTCCATTTCCAACTACAGACAAACAGTAATTCCTACTTCGAGTGTTAAATACTACAATTAACTACCAAAGGGTAACAAAAAGTTATTGATGGTATCAATTTTCATGCCATTTTAAATATGTAAACAAAAGCGTAACATGAAGTAACTAGAGGAAATTTTCAACTTTATAATCACAATTTTAGAAACTAAAGATAGATTTCAAATGATTAAGTCACTTTCATGCAGCTCTACACAAAATTAAAGTTAACATAACCATCCAGCTAGACGTGATAAGGAAACACCTGACCAATAATTATTTAGCAACTAGCAAAGACAAACTTACTATATACTGGAGGCATTACCTCAGTCCTTGAGTCTCACATCATATTGATGGCAGCAACCTCAACTATGTTATAGCTAGCTCTGCACCAACCATTCCATCAGTCGTACTAGCAACAGCCATATAGTCCACATCTTCAGCCATTGGCTTTTTACGAGCATGGTCCTATCAACAGTGAAAAAAATGAATACAGAAAATACATAAGCTCCAAGCTGTCATTAGTCACAAACTCACAACTGAAGGAAATCAAGCACAGAAAATCGAATTGCACTCACTCATACACACTCACTGATTATTTAGTTGAACCATTATCACAAACAGAAGTTTCTTCCCAAAAGCTCGGTTAACTCCATGCCAAAATTTAATGAACCTTTAGAAATAACTTCTTGAAGTTCAATATCGTCAAAGCTAGCTGCAAAAATAAAATAAAATGGACAACAAGCAACATGGTATTGTTGGTTGGATGAGGAAAAATAACTATGACAAAACAGAGGACTGGGAAGAGAGATAACTAATTTGAAGAGAAATAACTATTATATAAACCCTTGTTTCCCCTTCACCTCATCACACAACGTCTCAAGTTCCTTAGTATTTGTTCCATATATATAAATGCAAAATAAAGATTCACTAGCATTTGGCACATTCATTTTAACAAACACTCTCAGTGCAACAAACTTCATTCAAGTAGCATACTGAAAATCCAAATAATACCTCAACACCATAATTTTATCAAATACAACAACAAAATGAACTCACTGTCATTTATCTGATAATCCACAACAAAAAATACCTGCAAATCAAGCCGTGCCTACCGAACAAATAGGAAGCTTAGGGATTACAACAAATCACCCAACGAATTGCACGGTGAAGCTTAGGGATTTGAACCGAAACAAATCACCAAACGAATTACAACCGAAAATCAACACTTCCAAAATCCAAATGCAAAGAGCTTCAACAAATTTGAGATTTCTATGTTTCGGCAAAGAAAAAAAGAAATGAGCGAAGAAAGATTAAGATCTGGAGCATTACCGTTTCAGAGAGGAAGTTTCAAATCGCAAATCTGTGATGAATAGGGATTTGAAAACGAATTGCACAGTGAAGCGAAAGATGCGTGAGCGAGAGATGCGAAGGATCTAGAGTTCGAATCGCAGAGAGTTCAAGAGTTCCTCTCAAAGAATTACACTCTCAGAGAGTAGTTAATGAGCAAGAGACGCTAATGAATGAGTGAGAGATGTTAGGAGAGTAGGGGTGAGCAAGACTCGGCCCGGCCCGTCAACCCGTCCTGACTCGAAGGGTTCGGGCCGGGTCAGACCCGGGCCCGACTCAGGTGAGGGACGAACCCGTGTCCTATTTTATGACCCAGAACCGGGTTGGGGACGGGTTAGGGTTACCCTTCGGGTTACCCGGCCCGTCCCAAATATAACTTTTTTTTGTTTTTTACTCCTATCTAGCCCAGTAGCCCTGACTCCTAACTCACCTCCCAATCCATTCCCAAGCCCAACCCAACACACACACACACTTCATCGCTTCTCGTCTCACTTCTCGGTCTCTCAGTCACACACACACACACACACACACACACACACGATTAGCTTAGGGTTCCCTGTCTCAACACGATTCCCTGTCTCTCGTTTCTCACTTCTCGCATCCAGGAGCGGCCGCCTCACGATCCAGAAGCCACCGCCGCTGGAGCCACCGCCGCACCCGCTGGAGCCACCGCAAATCGCAAAGCTCACCTCAACCCGAAATCTCGGCCGCATACACCATCATCTACGCCGCACTTCACCCTCTGTAATTTCCCCAGGTAATACTCGTCTCCATAGCTCACCTCATAGCATGCCTTTTATTTGCTTCAATCAAACTATTTTTGGCTTCATATTCTTAGGTTTTATCTTTCTCTGTTTGGTATTTTTTGATATTACAAAAATGAGCTCTATGTTGTTTTCTGTAATTGGTTAAACCAATTGAGTTCTCTGTTCTGTGATGCTCTGTTTTTACAAAGAAGAATTTGATCCCATTGTCCCACACTCCCTCTCGAAAATTATTCTGTGTTCTCTGTTCAAACATTAATTTTTTGCTTCTTTGATCATTATTTTTTAGCTAAAAAGAAATGGCAGATGACCCAATCCCTCCTACTCCTACAAACATAGATCCAGCTGCAACTTTGCTTCCTACACCTGAGGTTGAGGGCATTAAAACTGAGGTTGAGGGAGAGGGTAGTAAGGGTAGGAAATCCATGGTTTGGAATCATTTCACTAAGCTTCCCTTAACGGAGACCAAGGGATTACACAAGGCCAAATGTAACTATTGTCGTTCCATATATCTATGTCACCCAAACACACATGGAACGAATTCTTTGAACAAACACTTGCATAGGTGTCATCAATGGATATTTACTAAAGTGGGAAAGAAGGGAACAATCCATGGTTATATGCCAAACATTAATGAGGGAGAAGATGCTTTAGATGGAAAAAAATGTGTTGGCTATAACCTAGACGATTGTAGGAGGGCCGTGTCTGAATTTGTTATATGTGATGAAATACCTTTTAAGGTTGTAGAAGGGCGCGGGTTCCGTAAATTGATGAACCGATTAGAGCCTAGATTTACAGTACCATCTAGGTTCACAATTTCAAGGGATTGCTACCAGTTGTTTTTGGATGAAAAGAAAAAATTAAAGGCTTGGTTTATGAAGTCATGTCCTCCTGTTTGTATGACAACTGATTGTTGGACGTCAAACCAAAATTTAGGTTACATGTGTTTGACGGGGCATTTCATTGATGAAGAATGGAGGCTTCAAAAAAGAATTTTGAACTTTTGCCTCGTTGAAAACCATAAGGGAGAAACCATTGGAAGGGAGGTTGAGAAATGTTTAAGAGAATGGGGAATCGAAAGAGTGTTCACTATCACGGTTGATAATGCAAGCTCAAACGATGGGGCCATTTCCTACCTTCAAAAGAAATTAGATGCTAGGGGTGGGCTAGTTTGTGGTGGGAAATATTTGCATATGAGGTGTTGTGCTCATATTCTGAATTTGATTGTGGGTGATGGCATAAAAGAACAACAACCTTCCATTGATAGCATTAGGAATGCTGTACGATTTGTTCGATCTTCTCCTCAGAGGTTTAAAAGATTTAAAGAATGCATTGAGGCTGAAATGATTAAATCTCATAACCTTGTATGCTTGGATGTTCCAACTAGGTGGAATTCTACTTACATTATGTTGGAACATGCTGAGAAGTTTGAGAAGGCATTTGATAGACTCTATGATCAAGAATCAGATTATCGTAAATGGTTTCGTGAAGATGAGAAAAGTAAAAAGAAAGTTGGCCCACCTACAAATTTGGATTGGCAGAATGCTAGGATATTTATTCAGTTTTTGCAAATCTTCTATGAAATGACTTTGCGTTTCTCTGGTTCTTTGCATGTGACATCAAACAAATGCTATCATGAAATTGCATCAATACAATCTTCTTTGATATTATGGAGTAATAACCAATCTGAACTTTTGGGATCTATGGCTTGTTCAATGAGAGCAAAGTATGACAAATATTGGGGTAGTGTGGAAAAGTGTAACTCATTGTTGTTTATTGCTGTTGTCTTGGATCCTCGTTCCAAACTTGGTTATATCACTTGGAGTTTAGAGGATACATATGATAAAGAGTTGGCTGCCAGTATGTCTATTTTGGTTAAAGACACTTTGGATGACTTGTACCAATTTTATGCAAAAGAAGTTGGAGAAAATAAGGAGAGTGGAGATGGTGGAGATTCTTCAAAGAGTGCAGCCTTGGATGATAGTCTTAAAGGGTTAAATGTTGACAAAGGTGTTTTGGAGGATAGGATGCAAGTATGGAAAAAACAGAAGAGGGTCAAAACAAATCTTGAAAAATCTGATCTTGAGAGATATTTGGGAGAAGATACTCTGGATGACGTTGACAATACTGACTTCAACATCTTGGATTGGTGGAAGGCAAACACTTCAAAATACATAATCCTTTTTGTCATGGCTCGTGATGTATTAGCTGTTCCGGTTTCTACTGTGGCATCGGAGTCATGCTTTAGCATCAGCGGGCGTGTGCTTGATGTCTTCCGCAGTTCTTTGTCGCCTAGAATGGCTGAAGCTCTCATCTGCACTCAAAATTGGTTAAATCCTGCAAGCCTAAAGTTTGATAATAAGGATTTTGATCAATTTGATAGCACCGAAAAGATTGTTGATGGTGAGTTTACTACTTTTTTCTATGTATTTTGATAACCTCTTATTTGATATTGGTTAAACTTTCATTTGATATTGATTTTTCTGTGTGTTCTGCAGATGTTTCTGCTAAGATTCTTGAGTCACAAGGAGCAAATAACGCGCACGGTACAGTTCAGCTCTAGGTAATACAAAGTTGTGTCTATTGACTGAGATGAAGTTGTGTCTATTGCATAGTGCATACTGTTAAGAATAGTGCATAGTTCATACTGCACATCTATGTATTGACTGCACAGTTCTGCACATCTATGGTGCATGTTAGGATTGTAATGGTCGCCTTCACACTCGATTAACTTAATTACTGAGAATGTGCTTTTCTCACTCCAATTGGAATGTGTGTCATTCTCATTGAACTTTGGGTAATAAGGAGAAGTGTATGATTTTGGTCAACTCTGAAATTTTTCAAATTAGGGATTTCAATTCAACTCTAAAATTAGGGATTTCAACCCCGGCAGTGTGTAGTGTGTGAATGTTACATACTCTATTTGTTGCTGCAGTAGATTGCTAATTTTGAGTTCTGCAGTGTGTGAGTGTTATGTACTCTGTTGTTGCTGCAATGTGTGAGTGTTATGTGCTCTCTGTTTTGTGCATTTTAGGTAACTGTCAGTGTTATGCTATAATAACAATGAGGCAGCCTGTATGCTATAGCAGTGAGGCAGCCTGCATGCTATAATAGCAACATATGTTTATTCTGTGAGGCAGCCTGCCTGCTATAATAACAGTGAATAAATAGTGCCTAAATTGAAATGCTTGGTATAATAATAGTGAAAAAAATATAAAATTTACATTGAAATGCACTGCTGACAATGTGTTCCTTGTTTTAGTGCATAGTGTTGAGAATTTCTATCTGTTTTAGTGCATTGTGCTGAGAATGTGTGCTTTGTTTTGAAGGCAGATCTTATTATGTTGCAGTTTTGAAGGTTGTGGCTGCTTGGAAAAATTGGAAGCTTGTGCTGAATGTGTTCTTTGTTTTGTCCCTTGTTCTTAGCTTGTGCTATCAGTCAATATTTGTTTTGTCCCTTGATCTTATTATGACAGTTTTTGTAATTTGTACTGCTTGTTATGACTATAATGACAGTTGCTTGATGTTGCTGATGGTCATGACAGATCTATATTGATGTTGCTTGTAGACTTTACTAAAAATAATTAACCTTGTTTTTTATTATTTCTGCATTCTCTGTGTCTTCAGATTTGATCCTGCACTCAAAATAGTGCCAATGAGGTTTAGCTGATATTTAACTAGTGTCTGACACCCTTGCTTTTTATTATTTCTGCATTCTCTATGACTCCTTATCCTTGTGATTTAGCTGATACTTTTCTGGATTCAGGTGCAACATAGTGCAAGAAAATCAGTGATGGCAAAAGTTGATAGGGTCTTGAGTTTAGAAGGATATTTGATCATAACAGACAATGTTGAAACTATGTTGTTGTCAGTGAAATTGTGAATCAGGATTGGATTAGCAATTTGCGGAGCATTTTTATATGATAAATGTCCTTTAGTTAACTTTTCTTAGCAATTTGCTGCTTGTGCCAACCTAATTAAGTACAAACAATGATTGAATATTTAATAATACTGAGAATGTGAAGATTTGTTGGTGTTTCAGTATTGATTACATCTTGTCTCTTCTATGCTTTTGGTTTGTGTTAAATTAAAAGTATTGGTGGAAGATTATGTGCAGTTAGCAGGCTGCAAATGACTGCATTTGTTAGAAATTGCTGCAAATTAAAAGTATTAGTGGAAGATTATGTGCGGCCAGAAATTTCTATAAGTCTTTTCAACTTCGGGTCAACCCGGTCACGTCCTATCTTGGCCCGGTCTTAAACCAAACCGCATATGATCGAGTTCCTTCGGGTCTAGGGACGGGTTCGGGTTCAAAGAATTGGTCCGATCAATGTTTAGGGTCGGGTGAGGGACAAGCCTAACCCGTCCCAACCCGTCCCATGCTCACCCCTATAGGAGAGTATAGATTTTGAAAGGTTAAAGGAATAGATCAGCCCTTATATGGTTGTATGGATTCTTCGTTTCGTTGCTATAGGTAAAAAGTTATTAAAATAGTTTTTATACATATAATCATTATTTATTTGATCTCTCTTATTATCTTGTTGTCTCTAATAATTCGTTAACTCCTATATATAGGGACTAAATGAAGAATTCATGTCACATATAGGGACCAAATTATTACTTTAACCTAAATTATTGGGTCCCTATACGTGACACAAATTCTTCATTTAGTCTCTATACGTAATAATTAACAGATCATTAGAGACGACAACATAACGGGAGTGACAAAATGGGTAACAATTATACGTATGAGGACCTTTTTAATAACTTTTTACATATATGGACTAAATGAAGAATCAGTATCCCCTCTAAAGATCAAATTATTATTTTAACCGATTTTGAAAATGTATTTTATAAAAAGTAAAAACTGAATGATAGCTAATAATGAATCGTTAATTGGCTTAAAATTAGCTACTAATTTAATTGATAGTTAAAGTTAGTAGCAAAACTTAAAAATTCTTGTAGTGAATGTTTGTCATGTTTACTCTTAGATTATCATGTTTTATTTATATTTACTTATAGGACTTAGACAGCAGGATACCCTTGCAGAAATTAAGAATAAAAACTTAAAATAATTTTGAATAAAAATCTTATCCAATAAGTTATATAAAATTAAATAATAACAATATATTTATAGTCTGATGGTCATGGTGCTTGCGTAGTGTATAAATCAACATAAGATTTTATGATAGCATATATAAAGGTTCTATCTAATAATTTTTATAGCAATAAATTTTATTAACAACATATCTATGGTTCGATGGCCCCTGCTCTCCATGGTATACAATAAAATAATAAAAACTTTACCCTAAAAATTATATTAACATGTACTTTCTGTTAAAATATTATTCCTTAGTAATTTAGATGTTAATTTTCTTTTGTAGGTGTAATATGTCCACTCTCCTTATGATATATTTTTTACTCTGTGATTTAAATATTAATAGATTTTCACCTAGATATTGAAATTTTTTTATGTAAAAATTTGTATCTCTTGGTGGTATACTACTTAATTATATTTTCTATTTATAATAACTTTTATGGTTTAGATACCAATGAATTTTCATGTAAATTTTTCATTCTTATGTATTCTAAGTTTTTATATCTAAATTACAATATATAATATATTTTCATAAAAATATATCATCTATGCAAAATATATTTATCCCATTCAATATATATTATTAAATTTTTATTTAGCTTCTATTTCGGTGAGATATAAATATATAGCAATATTAAAAGTATTTTGCTCGAGAAAAAAGAAAAGAGGGAGCCCATTTTCCTTGCTTGTTTTACATTTAAAAATAGGGTTTTATTTAATAATATTTCTTTAAGCATTATGATTATAATAATTTATTAAATGATAAAAAATTAAGTTTTTTTATAGGAAATAAATTAATTAATCCATAGATTTTTATGTTACATTTTAATTGACGAAAAAAAGAATAAAATAGAGTGAAATAAAAGAAAATCATATTAGTTACCATTCTTAATTTCAATTGTTTAAAACATAAAAAAAAATATAATATAATATTATGTTCCATGTAACTAAGTTTTTTCCTCCCAATTTGGAACTATACGTTGAAAACACTAAATCACATTCAAATTAATTTTAATTTAAGAATTAACACAATAATTGAAAAAGACATCAGTTATATATATAATTAATTTCAAGTATATATAAACTAGATTTTGTATTGGTGCGATGCATGGACGTATTCTTTGTTGTCACTACCATCTCGTCCGGATGCCGCAAATAAAAATAAAGAGGAGTCGCCACCAATTTTTATTTGGGAAAAAAATTGGAAAACCCATAAACCTAAGGAAACTGGTCCTTTTTAAAAAAATGAGATCGAGCTCGAGACTCGATTATGAATAGAGAAGATATTAGCACCCCACATTGTCCATTACAAAATGATACCATCAGTTAATTGTGCAAATTTTAATAACTGTGAAAATATATATTTTACCCCCAAAAAAATAAAATAACATAAACACAGAAAAATAAAAAAATTAATTTTAGCTTGACAGAATAATTAATTCTGCTCCTACGCATTCCCTGGTAAGATAGAAAACTCAAAGTCACATAGTTCTAGTAGAAAATGGTTGGTTGGTTGGATTTTTTATTTATTTATTTTTATCTTTTAGAAAGATTTTATTTTGAAAATAATTTTGGATAAAAGATTTTATTTCAAATTATTTCACTTGAGTGTTCAAGATAGCAATGCTATACGATAAACCCTTACAATATTATATGATACTTGAGGATGAAAAATCATACATCAACATGGTACATTATTGCGTGAATTAAAAGGAAACAATTTTTGTTTTTTAAACAATTCCCTCTCAGTCTCAAACTCATAAATTCTCTTTTATTTTCCTTTTAATTTTTATTTTTTTATAAGACGTCTTATTTATTTTTATTTCCATTTATGTTGTCTTTGATCTTTTCTCATTTCTGAATTTTTATTTTGAAAAAAACCCAAAACAAAACAAAACAAAACTAAAAAAAACTAACCTAGGACCTAATTCATTAAACCCCTTCAACCAATTAACAAAAATAGAAACAACCCAACCCTTTAATGAACCTACAATACACAAAAGGAAGAAAAAAAGAACTAACTAAAAAAAAACAATTGTCTTCGTCTCAGACCTGTAAATGCAGAGATAGCAAAGAGGAAAAATGGCATGATAGAGGAAGGTGGCTAGGCACACCTGTGGATATCAGAAACGTGCTTTGGAAACGGTGGTGGAAGTGCACGGTGGTTGGCTTGTGCAGCAATGACAGAAAGGTGCGTCGATCTGAGGTGTAGACTGGACGATGGCTTCCCACGGCGGTTCTGTGTGTGGTGCGGTGCTGCAAGATGGGCGACGAGTAACTGCGTGAATGGTGAGGCGAGCACACGGCAGTTAGTAGTAGCTTATAAACGCGGTGGTAGTGAGCCCGCAGTGGAAGTGTGGCTTCGCGTGGAATGGCAGGATTAAGATGATGATGATGGAACTTAACAAGATGAACCACTGGTTCATGTTTCGCTTACCGTAGTTACAATGGTGGCTGGTGGTGATACTACTATGGTGGCTTGGACACGGCGGCGCTGCTAGTGCAAACAAAGACTGAGTTTGGGTTCAGGAGAATGAAGCTACAGAAAGAAAGGGAGGAGATAGATGAGGAAGGTAAGAAGCCAAGAACAAGTGTTGTGCGAGTGATAATCTGTAATTTTTCGGTCCCTTCATCAATAAAAGTGCTCCTAATTTATAGAAGCAAAAAGTAATAGATTTTTCAAATTTTTCTCATCCAAAGAGCCATTCAAAAAAGATCCTTATCCCACTAAGATTATGATAATTATGTTAAACCTAATTGAAATTTGATCACCCTTGATCTCTTTTTATCATCTTCAACACCCAACTTTTATTGTTTCTATCTTAAACTTCAAAAATTATTATTTTTTAATTTTTATATTTATATTTTCGTTTTTTATTTTTTTTATTATTATTGTTGTTATTATTTTTAAGAGAAAGAGACGGGCCTAACTAGGCTTAAAATCAAATTGGATTTTATATTATTTGTTTAGCATTTATCAGAAAAAGCAAATTGACCCGGACAAAATTGGGTTTTCACAACTGCTCCTCTTTACTTGTTTCTTATTAGGTAATAGATGTAATCGTAGTTCACCTTTTATCGTTGTAAGACACGAGTAAAGACATAAACTACGATTTTGTCTGGAAGAGAAATTTTTAGACTAGGTGATGAAATGCCCAAGTGAGACAACCCTTTCCTAGGAGGTCCCATTGGTGACCCCACTTATAATTATTAGCGTTATAGCGTAACGTAGTAATATAAAATTGCGAAAATATTAAAACATTAAATACATACTGATACCATAATAATAGATACAAACATAATAGTACTGGCTCTATCAGTAGAGCCTACAACACTGATACCAAATATAAAAGACTTCAAAGTATTCAGCAAATAAAAACTAAAAACGTAGTAGAAGAAATAAAGATACATCAAACTTCCTCTCCTGACGCTCAGGGTCCCCCAGCATTGAGATCCAAGGCTCTTCCGCCGGCATCAGGCTCAACAGGTATGCCGTCAATCTCCTCTGGAAACTCCTCATCAGGGTCTTCTTGTACAGTCTATAATAAAGATAAAATATGACATATAAATAAAGGGGATACGAAACAGTAATATGTCATAAATGGGAAAAACAACGATATAAATAATTTATATAGATAGCAGCACACCGAATCACAACAGTGGCAACCAAACAATTTTCGGATAATTTTTCCCTTAATTACTGTCTCTCACACTCATGCAACTAACGATTATATGGACGCGATCACGACACGACATCCCCAACATATCAAGGTGTCCCAATCATCACTATGTCACCCCCCGTAAGGTAAGGTTTAGTCAAAAGCCCGCAGGCTCAACTCGTCACATAGGTATGACATATTCCCCTGCCCGCAGGCCGGGTCAGAATATTCGCTCGTCAACAACGCAACTTACGGCAACGACATGTTTCCTCGCTCGCAGGCTAGGTCGAAACATTCACCCGTCCGTTAACAACTCAACTTTCGGTAACGACATATCCCCCGCCCGCAGGCTAGGTCGAGATACTCGCCCGTCCGTCTATAATTCGACTAACGGGTACGACCATCTCCCCGCAGGTAAGATCGAAATCGCCCCTATGCCAAACTAATCGGTACGACCATCTCCCTACAGGTAAGATCGAAATCGCCCGTATGCCAACACAGTAATGAACAACAACTATGCAACATGAATCTCATTGACTCATCTCAAGATCAATACTTAGTGTCTCAACCATGACTTATAAACAACCACGACCAACTTTTATCCGGCTTAACCAGGTATCAACTCACATCACAACATCAACAGATTAACCGTATCTCTAGGTTGAGCACTACGACATATATATAACCTGGACTTTCTTACCACACATTCATCTCCCAACTTATCAGAAATCACTGCCTAACTCTACTCAGAAATCAGTAGTCACAACAGCATATAAACAACAACCAACAATAGATTCAACAATAAAACAACTTATAGATAAATAACATTTAATCATTCATAAGCATATAGTAAGCATAACATATATCAAATATATCATATTAAATACCAATCACAGAGCATACATCCTGAATATACAGTAAAATCAACCTAACGGTCAAACGACCTCTAGTAGGGTTTGGGTCGCCCTACGCAAATCAATATATATTATTTAAAGCTTGTCTCCCAGACGATATTGCGGTTCTTTCCCCCACCTTAAAGATGTTTTCGAGAGATTCCGAATGCGGCTCTACAACTTTCAATCGGGTGTGCGATCGAGCGTTTGAGTCCTGTCAGGTTCTATACAATAAAACACAACCAGAAATTAAAACAATTAAATCATTAATTCCCTAATCCTTAGGATTAGCTACAGCCCCTATTTAATTAAATAGGCTAGGGATATTGAAATTCTACCAACTCTTGGATCAATGATCCTTAAGCATACCTAATACACAATCAATGATCAATTATCAAAGATTTGAACCAAAACCCCTTAAACCAACAAAGTAGGGTTTCAGCCATCACCATGAAAAATAGGTGAGAGTTTGATTTGGCCTCCTAATCACTTGGATTACATGATTAAGGGATGAAATATGTGAAATCAAGAACAAAGAACAAAAATCCATTTTCCCCAAACAGTGCACCCATTCGGCCCCTTAAAGTCAAATAGGCTAGAGAGCATATTTGATTTCAAGCTCTTGGATTATGATATTTGGGGATGATACAAGTTCATAGAAATTGGTTTGGCATTAAAAGGATTTTTCTACAATTTTCTAGAAATTTTTGAAGTTTCGATCTAGAAATTGAAACTCATGAAAATCAATGGAGGAAAATAAAGATTAAGAGCTCAACGATGAAATCTATACCTCCTAGATGATAGAGGAGGATAAGAGGAGCAACTTTGCTTAACAAATTGGGTTGAAAAAGCTTATGGAAGGTGAGTGAAAATGGAGATGAACGTTGAATTAAAATGTAAGAAAAGAGAAAATGGAGGAGAAAAGGAAAAGTTAGAAGGAGAAGAAGAAGAAGAAGAAGAAGTCAGCGAGTGAGAGAGAAAAAGGTGAGTGGTTGACAACCAATTTTTAGATATTTTAGGGACACAGTTGTCCTTTAGGAAAAAGATCGGGTATTTCGGTCTTTTAGCGTTCAGATATTTTCTAATTTCATAAATATCTAGATATTTTCTGGAAAAGCCATGATGACAGCAGTGAGTCATGGGCATGCCTTCCTAGGCGATGTGACTCCAGGTTCATCCGTTTATGGCTCTGTTGCTTACGCGATTTAGGGTTTCGCCCCAGAAAGTCGTGAAAACTTTTATATTTTGAAAATTTTCAAAATCGCTGATAATGTTCGCAATTTTATTTAAAGCCTAATCGTTTCGTCCACGAGTCAAAATTAGGTCGTCTGAGCAGTAAAATAATACTGTCAGTGTAAAATGCAGACTGGGTTTCGTCTGAGTTTTTGACCAAAATTTAGCTATAGCCTCCTACGATAGCGTAGTGTGTGACTATGGCCTCGGAATAATTTATTTAATTTTTCTAGACCCTCCAATAAAATACAATTACTTAAATGCTGATTAATTAAAAGAATAAGAAAAATCGGGGCATTACATTACTACCACCTTTAAAAAACATTTTGTCCCGAAATTCAACGTACCTTCTTAGAATAGGCTCGGATATTGCTGTTGCATGTCCTCTTCACATTCCCAAGTAGCATCTCCGGTAACTTCGTCCCATGTGATCTTGACCAATGGGATATGTTTACCTCGAAGTTCCTTTATCCTTCTATCCACGATCCTTACAGGTAGAGCCTCATACTCAAGGTTATCTCTCAATTGTATTGACTCTGGTTTTAAAACGTGTGATGGATCAGGGTAATACTTTCTCAACTGGGAGACATGAAAGACATCATGGAGATTGGATAGGTTTGGTGGTAAAGTGATGTGATAGGCTACTGGACCAATTTGGCGAAGAATTTGAAATGGTCCAATGGACCTAGGAGTAAGCTTTCTAGATTTTATTGCTCTGCCAATTCCAGTTCTCTGAGTCACTCTCAGAAAAACATAGTCTCCTACCTGGAATTCTAACGGTCTTCTCCTCTTATCGTTGTAGCTCTTCTGTCTATCCTGTGCGATCTTCATCTTTTCCCGGATCCTCTTGATTTGTTCCGTCATCTGTTGCACTACCTCTGGTCCTAGTACTTGACTTTCTCTCGTCTCATACCAACACAGTGGTGTTCTACACTTTCTGCCGTACAGTGCTTTATAAGGTGCCATCCTTATACTTGAATGAAAACTATTGTTATAAGTGAACTCGATCAATGGTAATAACTCCTCCCAACTTCCTATGTGTTCCAAATCATAAGCTCTTAAGAGATCTTCCAATGATTGAATCGTTCGTTCCGACTGACCATCCGTCTGAGGATGATAAGCAGAACTCAACCTTAACTCAGTTCCCAAAGCCTCATGTAATTGCTTCCAGAATCTAGACGTAAATCTAGGATCTCTGTCGGAAACAATACTAGAAGGCACTCTGTGCAACCTTACTACCTCCTGGATGTAGATTTGGGTCAACTTTTCCAACGTATAACTTTCACCAATAGGTAAGAAGTGAGCACACTTCGTCAACATATCAACGATTACCCAAATGGCATCATGCCTCTTGTTAGTCCTTGGCAATCCAACCACGAAATCCATAGATATACCATCCCATTTCCATTCTGGGATATCTGAAGATTGTAGCAGTCCCACTGGCTTTTGGTGTTCTCTCTTCGCTTTCTGACACACCAAGCAAGCCAACATATACTCAGCTACCTCTTTCTTCATTCCGGGCCACCAAAACATTTTTTTTAAGTCCTGATACATCTTGTTAGCTCCTGGATGAAAACTCAACCTACTCTTGTGCGCTTCCTCCAAGATCATTCTTCTCAGCTCTATATCCATTGGCACACAAATTCTATCTCCATACCTCAAGACTCCATCTTGATTCATGCTAAACTCAGAATTTCTGCCTTCTGCTACTTGTTCCTTTACTTTCTGAAGATACTGATCAACCTCTTGCTTCTCCTTGATCGTCTTCAAAAAGTCGCTCGTTATTGTGACCATTCCTAGGTGTATCTCATCCCTAGATAATTCCATACCTAGATTCAATCTCTAAATTGTTCAACCAGTTCTAGCTCTTTCACCATCATGGCAGCTACGTGTAAGGATTTCGTACTTAACACATCCGCTACCACATTCGCTTTTCCTGGATGGTATTGTAGATCGAATTCATAATCCTTTATAAATTCCAGTCATCTCCTTTGCCTCATATTTAACTCTTTCTGATCAAAGAGATACCTTAAGCTCTTATGGTCACTGTATACTATAAACTTAGCTCCATATAAATAGTGTCGCCATATCTTTAAAGCGAACATTATAGCTTCTAGCTCCAAATCATGAGTCGGATAATTCCTCTCATGAATTCTTAGCTGTCGCGAAGCATATGCTACCACTCTCCGATCTTGCATTAGGACACAACCCAATCCTTATGATGCATCACAGTATACGTCAAACTGTCCTGAAGAGTCCGGTTATGTCAACACTAGTGGCATAGTCAATCTCTTTTTCAGTTCCTAAAAACTTTTCTCATATTCATCCGTCCACTCAGAGGATATTTCCTTCCTTGTTAGTTGCGTCATTGGCAACGCGATCTTCGGGAATCCTTCGATGAACCTTCGGTAATATCCAGCTAAGCCCAGAAAACTCCATATTTCACTCACCAACTTAGGGCTTTCCCATTGCACTACAGCTTCAACCTTTGCTGGGTCTACTGCTATCCCATCACGATTAATCACATGACCTAAGAATTGTACTTCTTCTAACCAGAATTCACACTTGGACAGCTTTGCATAAAGTTGTTGATCCTTTAACACTTGAAGTACGATCCTAAGATGTTCCTGATGTTCTTCCCAATTAAGGGAATAAATAAGGATGTCGTCGATAAACACAACAACAAACTTATCTAAGAACGGTCGGAAAATCCGGTTCATGTAATCCATGAACACTGCTGGAGCATTAGTCACACCAAAAGGCATAACCAGATACTCATAGTGTCCATACCGGCTCCTAAATGTCGTCTTCGGTATATCTTCCCTCTTAACTCGAATCTGGTGATAACCAAATCTTAAGTCAATCTTCGAAAACACTACCACTCCTTTCAACTGGTCCATTAAGTCGTCAATCCTAGGCAACGGATACTTATTCTTGATTGTCGTCTTTTTCAGCTGTTGATAATCCACGCACAGCCTCGAACTTCCGTCCTTCTTTTTGACGAACAGCACCGGCGCTCCCTAAGGTGAAGCACTCGGTCTTATAAACTCCTTATCCAACATATCGTCCAATTGCTTTTTCAGCTACACTAACTCCGCTGGAGCCATTCGATAAGGTGCTATCGAAATTGGTCCAGTTCTCGGTATGAGATCTATAGCAAATTCTATTTCTATCTCCGATGGTAAACCCGGAACGTCATCAGGGAAAATTTTCGAAAACTCCCGCACTATAGGCAACGAATCCAACGTAGGAGATTCCTTAGATTATACAGAGAGTAGCAACACGTGCTTCTGAGATTTACTACCTGGCTTACTATCCTTGGCAGGCATTAATCTATATTGCTCAGGAAAAGATAAGGTCTTTCTAGAACAGTCTAACACTACATGGTTAGCCGAAAGCCAATCCACGCCTAAAATTATATCAAGTTGATGCATACGTAAGCAAATGAGATCAACTGAAAAAGTTTGATTCTTAATGACAATAAGACAATTTAAACAGACAGTTATGGTTGTCAAGGAATTACTTGTAGGAGTAGAAACAATTAAGTCATGGGAAAGTAAAGAAACAGGAAACTTTAAATGATCCACACACTCTTGGGATATGAAGGAATGAGTAGCTCTCGAGTCAAACAATGCAGATAAGAGTTTACCTGACACTAGGCACATACCTTGTATCAGATCAGGGGATTGAGAGGATTCAGCTCCTCGTATGGTAAACACCCTTTCGGTGGCTTGTGGTCTCGCTACTTGCTGTCCAGGTCCTTAGGTTCTGGTCACTGGGCCCGACCCGCCTATGTTGTACCTCGGTCCTTGTGTACATTTTGGCGCTATGTGACCCACTTGACCACATCAGAACCACTGACGAGTCTCCTTTACCGGACAATCCTGAATTGAATGTGACCCTCCACACCTAAAGCAGCCATTTGGTTGGAGTTGTCCTTCAGTTTGTCTTGCGGCCTGATGGTCATAAGGCCTCTGTCCCGTCTGGAATCTTCCCTTTCCGCCTTGACCCCTCTGGTCAAACCTCCAAGTAGGTCCTCCAGTTCTGCCTTGCTGCAGCTCTTGCTTCTTGTCAATGTTCTCGATGACAAAACATCTCTCCATCATCTCAGGCAGTCGGGTGATGTTCAATGGTGCAATCACCCTTTGCAGTTCATATTTCAGGCCATCCGTAAAAAGACGGCAAACCCATTCTTCGTCAGGGAACCTCTGGTAAAATTCAAAAAATTTGAGTAGTGCCTCAAATCTTGCAGAGTACTCCCCAACAGACATGGTCCCTTGCTTCCGACCCATAAACTGTTTTTCTTTTTCTCTTCTCATCATCATCGGGAAATACTTCTCCAGAAAGCATTCCCGAAACAGTCCCCAGTTGATGAGTCTGTCTTCAGCTTCAAGCATCCTCTACTTTCCTTTCCACCACAGTTCTGCACCTCTTATCAGCAGGAAGGATGCATATGTTACCTTCCTATCCTCACGGCAGTGCATCGCTACAAAGATTTTCTCTAGCTCTTGTATCTAGAGTTCAGCTCCTTCCGGGTTGAAGTCGCCATTGAACTACGGCGACTTCTCTTTCAGGAAAGTATTCAGTCCCTTGTCTTCTCTCAGGACTTCACCCTGCTGATTCTGTCTCTGTTGTTGCTGCATGGTCAACTGTAGTAGTTTAGCGTTCTGCTGCGTCTGATGCAGCATTGCGGTTGCCAGTTCCCTAACTGTTCTCAGGGTTTCAGTTGATTCTATCCCATCGACAGTGTGGGAACTTGCTTAATAATCAATCTCGAGTTCAGCGGAACTCGCTGTGGCCCTTCCAGCACGTCCTCTAGGTCGTCCGCGAGCCATTTAATTCCCGCGGAAGAAATTATCAGCTCACATTTGTAAGATATACAAGACCATATTATTATATGCATGCATCATATGCCTCACAAATGCTAGAACAGTTACCTCGTGCGGTAATTCGCATATCGGACACTCTACCCAACTCCTAAGCATAGTCAATACCCAATGCAGGTTTAACTAGACATGGCCGGAAATTACAACATAACCCAAGCACTCCTTGATTAAGAATCAAACTGCTCTGATACCATAAAATGAGACAACCCCTTCCTAGGAGGTCTCATTGGTGACCCCACTTATAATTATTAGCGTTATAACATAGCGTAGTAGTATAAAATTGTGAAAATATTAAAACATTAAATACATACAGATACCATAATAATAGATACAGACATAACAGTACTGGCTCTATCAGTCCTACAACACTGATACCAAATATAAAAGACTTCAGAGTATTCGGCAAATAAAAACTAAAAACATAGTAGCAGAAATAAAGATACATCAAACTTCCTCTCCTGGCGCTCAGGGTCCCCCAGTATTGGGATCCGAGGCTCTTTCGCCAGCATCAGGCTCAACAAGTATGCCGTCAATCTCCTCTGGCAACTCCTTATCAGGGTCTTCTCGTACAGTCGAGAATAAAGATAAAATACGACATAGAAATAAAGGGGATAAGAAACAGTAAAATGTCATAAATGGGAAAAACAACGATATAAATAATTTATATAGATAGCAACACATCGAATCACAACAGTGACAACCAAACAACTTCCGGATAATTTTTCCCTTAACTACTGTCTCTCACACTCATGCAACTAACGACTATATGGAAACGATCACAACGCGACATCCCCAACAGATCAAGGTGTCCCAATCATCACTATGCCACCCCCCGTAAGGTAAGGTTCGGTCAAAAGCCCGCAGGCCCAACTCGTCTCATGGGTACGACACATTCCCCCGCCCGTAGGCCAGGTCGAAATATTTGCCCGTCAACAATGCAACTTACGATAACGACATGTTCCCCGCCCGCAGGCTAGGTCGAAACATTCGTCCGTCCGTTAACAACTCAACTTTCGGTGATGACATATCCCCCGCCCGCAGGCTAGGTCGAGATACTCGCCCGTCTGTCTACAATTCGACTAACGGGTACGACGATCTCCCCGATGGTAAGATCGGAATCACCTGTATGCCAACACAGTGATGAACAACAATTATCCAACATGAATCTCACTGACTCATCTCAAGATCAATACTTAGTGCCTCAACCACGACTTATAAACAACCATGACCAACTTTCATTCGGCGTAACCAGGTATCAACTCACATCACAACATCAATAGATTAACTGTATCTCTAGGTTGAGCACTACGACATATATATAACCTCAATTTTCTCACCACACATTCGTCTCCCAACTTATCAGAAATCACTGCCTAACTCTACTCAGACATCAGCAGTCACAGCAGCACATAAACAACAGCCAACAATAGATTCAACAGTAAAACAACTTATAGATAAATAACATTTAATCAATCATAAGCATATAGTAAGCATAACATATATCAAAAATATCATATTAAATAACAATCACAGAGCATACATCCTGAATATACAGTAAAATCAACCTAACGGTCAAGCGACCTCTAGTAGGGTTTGGGTCGCCCTATGCAAATCAATATATATTATTTAAAGCTTGCCTCCCCTACGATATTGCGGTTCTTTCCCCTACCTTAGAGATGTTCCTGAGAGATTCCAGATGCGGCTCTGCAACTTTCAATCGGGTGTGCGATCGAGCGTTCGAGTCCTATCAGGTTTTATATAGTAAAACAGAATGAGAAATTAAAACAATTAAAGCATTAATTCCCTAATCCTTAGGATTAGCTACTGCCCCTATTTAATTAAATAGCCTAGGGATACTGAAATTCTACCAACTCTTGGATCAACGATCCTTAAGCATACCTAATATACACTCAATTATCAATTATCAAAGATTTGAACCAAAATCCCTTAAATCAACAAAGTAGGGTTTCGTCCATCACCATGAAAAATAGGTGAGAGTTTGATTTGGCCTCCTAATCACCTGGATTACATGATTAAGGGATGAAATATGTGAAATCAAGAACAAAGAATAAAAACCCATTATCCCCAAACAGTGCACCCATTCGGCCCCTTAAAGTTAAATAGGCTAGAGAGCTTATTTGATTTCAAGTTTTTGAATTATGATAGTAGGGGATGATACAAGCCCACAGAAATTGGTTTAGATCTAGAAATTGAAACTCATGAAAATCAATGGAGAAAAATAAAAATTGAGAGCTCAAGGATGAAATCTATAACTCCTAGGTGATAGAGGAGGATAAGAGGAGTAACTTTGCTTCACAAATTGGGTCGAAAAAGCTTGTGAAAGGTGAGTGAAAATGGAGATGAAAGTTGAGGGAAAATGGAAGAAAAGAGAAAATGGAGGAGAAAAGGAAAAGGAAGAAGAAGAAGAAGAAGAAGAAGAAGAAGAAGAAGAAGAAGGAGAAGAAGAAGAAAAAGTCAGCGAGTAAGAGAGAAAAAGGTGAGTGGGTGACAACCAATTTTTAGATATTTTAGGGACATAGTTGTCTTTTAGGAAAAAGATCGGGTATTTCGGTCTTTTCGCGTTCAGATATTTTCTAATTTCATGAATATCTAGATATTTTCTGGAAAAGCCATGATGACAGTAGTGAGTCATGGGCATGCCTTCCTAGGTGATGTGACTCCAGGTTCATCTGTTTATGGCTCTGTTGCTTACCCGATTTAGGGTTTTGCCCCAGGAAGTCGTGAAAACTTTTATATTTTGAAAATTTTCAAAATCGCCGATAATGTTCGCAATTTTATTTAAAGCCTAATCGTTTCGTTCATGAGTCAAAATTAGGTTGTCTGAGCCGTAAAATAATACTGTCAGTATAAAACGCAGATCGGGTTTCGTCTGAGTTTTTGACCAAAATTTAGCCATAGTCTCCTACGATAGCGTAGAGTGTGACTATGGCCTCAGAATAATTTATTTAATTTTCTAGACCCTCCAATAAAATACAATTACTTAAATACTGATTAATTAAAAGAATAAGAAAAATCGGGGTGTTACACCAAGCTTACGGATACACTATCCGCTGAAGCTTGAAAGGGAGGATAAAAGATGTAACACCCTGATTTTTCGTGCTTTCTAAGAACAATAAACTCGATTAACGAGTTTATATTTTTATCTGTATGTTAGTAAATGATTTTGGAAAAACTAAAATCATATTCATGCTCAGGGTAATCGTGGAAGCCTACGGTTAAATTTTGGGCCAAAAACTCAAATGGGGTCGGGTTTACATTTTCACGGATAGTAGTGTTTTACTACTATAAAGACTTAATTTTGACTAACGGTCAGAACCATTAGTCTTAGAATTTGATCCTCTATATTTTCGAAAAAAATGCGTCCTGACCTTTAAAAATGAAAATAATATATTATATTCGGGCCAACACTCGAACCGGAAGACGTTTGGAGCTGTTGATGGATCTAACAGGACCCGATAATGGATAATCTTGAAGTCACATCAGGTCAACATCATCTTGGGATGCGTGCCAGTGTCATGATGGTTTTAGAAAATATCTGGACGTGAAATGATCAAAATACCCTAGTCTTTTAAGGAAATTACCAAACTACCCTTCCACTTAATTACAAGTTTGCCATAAAGAGAAAAATTCTCTATTTCTTCTCCCCACCATTAGGACTCTCGGCCAAAATTTATTTTCTACCCCATCTCACTTTTTCTCACCATTTCTTCTTCTCCTTCAAGCTTTTTCTTCATTTTCTTCATAGATCTTCAAGAGTTTGAGTGATTCTTGCTAGTTTTCTCTCACGCTTCATCATCAAGGAGGTAACAACTCTATTTCTCACCTCTTAATCTCTCTATTTCTCTCTTTAAAACTCAAGATTCATGGAAGCTAGGTTTGGAACCTAGAACTTCAAAAATCCATAAGAAATTATAGAAAAATTCTTTTAATGTCAAACCACTTTCTATGAACCTAGTTCATGATTGTCTACCTATATCGAAGAGTTGGAAACCAAAGGAGCTTCCTAGCAATATGGGCATTTTTGGGCCGAAACCCCTATGTATGGGTGGGTAGAGTTTTGGTTCAAGTTTTGGTGTAATAGGCTTTGATCTAGCCTTGTCACACTTAGTAAAGATGGACTCCAAGAGATAGGGATTTTTGGACATCCCTAGCTATTTTATCTAGCTATGGCCGAACCTAAGTGGATGTGAATAGTAGAGCTTTTTGTGATTTAAAGTTGACGTATTGATTGATTGTGTGTGTGTAGTTGTCGACGAGTAATCAGACGAGGAACCGGATCGATCGAACAACTTTCCACTTACCAGGAAACTACAAGAGGTAAGGGGGAAATGCCTGAGGGATTCTCTCGATGACTACATGTCATCATGTTTGGTCTGTAATTGTGTAATTTATCTGCATGGTGATTGATTTATTTACTTTCTGTAATTATTTGATTTGTTGATAATTGTTGGTTAATATGTGTTATAGTAGTTGAATATGTGTTCTAACTGTATTATCTGCTATAAACATGTTATGATGTTGATTGTGGATTGGGAAGCCTGACAGTGGTTAGTACTCAAGTAATTAATGGGGATAAAAGCTTTAGAAAGCTTTGTATTAAATGATAAAGATTTACTTGGGAAACGTTGAGTATTTTCAACGATGCAAGTTTTCTAAAGAAAAAGAAGATCCAAGAGTAATTTATGAAGTTAGTAGGAAAAGTTAGTTTTTATGAATAAATTAATCCTTATGTAAAAAAAGTAACAATAAGAGGAAAAAGTCAAGTTTTTTTTTAACTTAGGACGTCTTTGACGCAAAAAACGATGTTTTAATTCCGAAAAGATTTACAAAAAATGTTTTCGAAAAACAGAAATACTGTTCTAGGACGACATTTTGATCTCAGTTTTTTCCTTTCAAAAATTGATTTTAGGGAAAGGACTTTCAATAAAAGTTAAGTTTTTATCATAATTTGATGGTTTTCAAACCATATTCAAACAGGAAAAGTTTTTTTGTAAAACGAGTTTTTCCCAACGATGTAAAATCCGGCAACTTGGATGAGTTGCGGAGTTTTCGTTTTGGATTTGTGTTTCACTGAACGAAAAACGGTGAAAAACGATGAAAACATGAACCTAGCATACGAGACGTCAGGATGATAGTGTTTTGTAAAAATAGCACGAGAAGCCGTGCAACGATGTTATGGACTGTGTGTCCTATGGACTATGTTTCCTCCTTTTTTTATGAGGAAACGTGATTAAAGGTGAATGATGTTTTCTATTACCACGGACCTCGGACTGGTGCATCGGTCTAGGGCTCTGTGATTGAGCACTAGGACGTTTCGTCCTGTGTTAACGGTGGAAGGTTTCAAAACGGTGTGAATCATGAATAGTCGGGAGCCTTGAGCTACGACAACGAAAAAACGAACACAAAGAAAAGTGGCAATACTTGAAATGTTTTTTCATGCATTAAAATATTTGGCAGACGTGCCAATGATGTTAATCTGGATATCCTGATGCCAGGATATTCAAGATGATGAGTAACATTATGCCTTGATGGACATTGGTGTACATACGAACGATGAATATTGTGCCTTGAGTTGGACAATAAAGTATGACCATTTACAAATTTATCAAATACCGCTGAATGTAATTCTATGTAAAGGCGACCTCATTGTGTTCATGTTCCTCTGAATAAGCACTTAGGTGCTGGTCATTGTTGCCTGGGGCCAATGTACCTTGAGCCTAATCAGCTCAGTTTTTATACAACGGTGTTGAGATCTCCGGAGATTTAGTAAAGAGTTAGATGATGAACATTGAAGTGTCATTCATATCTTATGAAAATAATGATGGCTGTCGGGTATGAGACCTTATGATATACTACTTGTTTATCAGTAGGACCTTACCCAGGATAATTATCTATGCTTATGTTTTATTGATGTGATATACATGTTGTTATCGTGAGTGAATCCATATATTGATATCTCACCCTTACATCTTTAGATGAGTTCCAAGATGCCACCAGAACATTCGGGGATCCATTCCCTGACGCTTGAGGGCACGGAAGGAGGGTGATGTACGAGAAGTCACAGTGTTCTAGTAGTAAGACCATCTATAGGATATGTCCTTTTTTTTTTTGAACAACAGTTAGTTAATTGCTCTGGCTACTGAAAGCCATGACTGTTTTGAATGGCCGTATGTATAAGGCCTATGTAGTATATTATGGTATCTTATTATGTATACTCTACTTGACGTTTCGTTACATGCGTGTTTACATAACGTTATTGTATTGTAAGCTAAGTTAGGAGAAAAAAATTTATCACGGATTTTCGAAAAAAGTTGAATATATAGAAAATCTTATATTTTGAAAATAACTAGCATAAATTAGTAAGGTTTATTTTCCGAAATGGGCAACCATGTGGTGCCCCAGAAAGGGGTGTCACAAAAGAAACTCATGGAGACACTATCTACCGTAGCTTGAAAAGAAACTCATGGAGACACTATCTACCGGAGTTTGAAAGGAAAAAAGCTTACGGAGCCACTATCTATCGGAGCTTAAGAGGAAAGCTCACGGAGACACTTTCTATAGCTTGAAAAGAAACTCACAGAGACACTATCGACCGAAGTTTGAAAGGAAAGAAGCTTACGAAGACACTATTTGCCTTAGCTTTAAAGGGAATAAGGTTCCGGAGACACTATCTGCTGGAACCTTAAAGGGGAGAAGCTCACGAAGACACTATCTATCGTAGCTTGAAAAGAAACGTACGGAGACACTATCTGCCAAAGTTTGAAAGGAAAGAAGCTTACGCAGACACTATCTGCCGTAACTTTAAAGGAAAGAAGCTCATGAAGATACTATTTGTCGTAGCTTGAAAAGAGAAGAAGCTTCCGGAGGCACTATTTGTCGGAGCTTAAGAGGAAAGAAGCTTCCGGAGACACTATCTATCGAAGCTAAAAAAGAAGAGAAGCTTCCAGAGACACTATCTGCCGAAGCTTGAAAAGAAAATAAGTTTATGAGGCCTTGTGCCTACTAAAGCAATCGAAAGTAATGGTATTGACCTTGTCAATGCATGAAATGATGAGATGGTGCATGATGCCAGAAATATCTTCTGTCAATGTGATTTTTTTATTCCTTCTTTTTTATTCAAACCTTTCCTTGGTCCTTGGCCCCTTAAGAATTTTGATCACAACCAGATATGGATGAATTAGAACAACGCTCATGGATAAGATTTGTCATTTGCTGGTTCAACTTATGCTTTTGCTTCCTTTGGGAAGCATGTTCCTTTCATAATAATTATCCCAATGAATGAAGGTGCCCACTTACTCCCTTTTCTCTTTTTCTTCTTTTTTTTTTTGTCCCCTTGTCAAGAGATCAAGGTGTATCCCATGACCCTTTGAAAAAAATCAATGAAATTTTGAATGCTTATAAACAAACACTGTACATGTTTCACATTTCAATATATACTTATCTTTTGAATGCACATAACTGGTGAATAAAAACATAAGATAGGGTATAGGGTAACAACAAAAATGGAAGACATTGTCATTTTATTGAAAAGGAAAAGGTACCCAAGGTGAACATCAGAAAGTGGTACTATGGAATCACATCTATTCAAGTGACACTCTTTATAATGACTAATGCTAGCATCTCACACTTAACCATGAATACCTATTAATCGGCTTCTGAGAAAGTGATTTGCCCCAGTCTTCATATTTTAGGCCTTGTACTGCCCCAGTTTGTGCATATCCAGATCATTTATTGCCCCAGTTTGCTAGCTTGATGGTACTTCCTTTATTGTATCGTAGCCCTTACTTTTGCCTAAACCGCCTTTTCAGGTTTTCAGTTTAGCTGGTTGTTTCATTTTTTCATTTTTTTTAACCCTAACTTTGGCCCAAACCGCCTTCTCAGGTTTTCAGTCTAGCAAAGCATCTTCTTTTTATTCTTTATTATTTTATTTTTTAAAAGTACACTCAAGCATAATATTTTTTAACTGCGTCAGAGTTTACAGGCAATGGCAAATCTTCACCGTCTATCCTTGTGAGAATTAGAGCACTTCCAGAGAAAGCCTTTCTTACTACATAAGGTCCTTCATAATTCGGAGTCCATTTCCCTCGATGATCCTTTTGGATGGGTAAAATCTTTTTGAGCACTAAATCTCTTTCTCAGAACTGCCTGGGGTGCACCTTTTTCTCATAAGCTTTCATCAACCTCTTCTAATAAAGTTGGCCATGACATAGTGCCGCTAATCTTTTCCCTTCAATGAGATTCAATTAATCAAGTCGAGTTTGGACCTATTCGGCTTCTTCTAATTCTGCCTCCATAAGTACCCTTAAAGAAGGGATCTCTACCTCGATCGGAAGTATCGCTTCCATCCCATAAACCAGGGAATACGAAGTTGCCGCTATTGAAGTGCGATAACCATGCAAGGCAAAAGGTAACATCTCGTTCTAGTCATTATATGTCACGACCATCTTTTGAACAATCTTCTTCATATTTTTTATTGGCTACTTCCACTGCCCCATTCATCTATGGGCGATACGGAGAACAATTGCGATGCTTTATTTTGAAATTTTGACACATCTCTTTCATCTAGGGATGGCAACGCGGCAGGCATGGGTAGCACTCCCCCCGCCCCCGCCCCCGCACCCGCGGGTTAAATCCATGCCATCCCCGCTCGTTACCCGCGCGAGTATCCTGCGGGCGGGTATCCAGTTGGTTTCGCGGATATTCGCGGGTTTGCAGATATCCACAGATTATTTTTTCCAGAAAAAATTTTCTTTTTATTTGAAAAATTGCTGAAATATGCGTAATTTCAATTAAAATAACCATATTCATACAAATAGATGTTACGAAACTACAAAAGCATTATCCAATTACAAAAGTTACTAACAAGAGTAATCAAATACATTTGTTTTCTCCAAAAATAAAATTTACAAAAGCTAGGATCCATTTTAAACACCCTTGGATTATGTTTTCTCCTAACTTAATAAAAGCTCAACTTAATATAATTAATATTAGTAGGTAGTAGTTTTCCCATTAGTATTAACTTTATTAAGAAAGGATGGGAAATTAGGTTTAGCAGTTGGTAGATATATATAATAAAGAGTATTATAGTAATTTAAATAACAGGTGCGGCTGTCCGCGGGCACGGATAGTGTGATACTCGCCCCCGCCCTGTTTATAAGCAGGTATTAAAATTATCCATTTATTTTACCTGCGGGCACCCGTTTAACTACCCGCCCCGTGCTCTTTGCGGATTTTATCCACGGGTATCCGCGGGTACGGGTAAAATTGCCATCCCTACTTTCCTCATCTTGTTATTCAGATTGGTTGCATTATCAGTGATGATTTCCTTTGGTAATCCGTTGCAGCAAATCACTTCTCTCTTGACATATCTAATCACCACATTTCTGGTCACACTAGCATATGAAACAGCTTCAACCCACTTGGTGAAATAATCAATTGCAACAAGAATGAAACGCTGCCCGTTTGAAGCTTTTGGCTCGATCAATCCAACGACATCCATTCCCCACATGAAAAATGGCCAGGGTGTTGTCATGACATTCAAAGGTGTTGGAAGTGCATGAATCTGATCAGCGTATGTTTGACATTTATGACACTTCCTTGCACAGTTGAAGCAATCAGCCTCCATTGCCAACCTGTAATAACCAGCCCTCAAGATTTTTCTAACCATTGCATGACCGCTTGCATGAGTCCCAAAAGATCCTTCATGCACATCTTTGATAATTTGGCTAGCCTCTTTTGCATCAACACATCTTAGAAGTACCATATCATGATTTCTTTTGTAGAGTACATCCCCATTTAGAAAGAAACCCATTATGAGTCTTCTTAAAGTTCTTTTGTCATTTTCTGAGGCCTTTAAGGGATATTCTTGACTTTCTAGAAAGCGCTTGATATCATGGTACCGTGGCTTCCCATCAAGTTTTTCTTCCACCACTTGACAATATGCAGGATGGTTGCGACTTTCCATTTTGATCAGTGGCAAATTCTTCTCATCACTTACTTTGAACATTGAGGACAAGGTAGATAGCGCATCGGCTAACTGATTATCTTCTCCAGGAATGTGTTGAAAAGTGACTTTGTCTAATTGTTCAATCAAACCCTTGATGTAATCATAGTACGGGATTAATTTAGCATCCGAGTCTCCCATTCTCCCCTTAACTGGTGTATGACCAAAGCAGAGTCCCCATATACTTCTAGCACTTTGGCCTTTGATTTTATTGTTGCTCGAATCCCTAAGGCACAAGCCTCGTATTCTGCCATATTATTTGTACAATCAAAACAGAGCCTTGCAGTGATTGGGATACAATTATTTTCTGGGGAAATCAAAACGGCTCCAATCCTATGCCCCAATGCTTTAGAAGCTCCATCAAACAATAAGGTCCACTTTTCTTTTTTTGATGTCTGCTCTTGTTCAAACAAAACCATTATATTCTCATCTGGGAAGTCATATTGCATCGACCTATAGTCTTCTATGGGTTGATTGGCCAGATAGTCTGTAAGGGCGCTACCTTTTATTGCTTTCTGAGTGACATAGAGAATATCGTACACTAATAACATGACTTGCCAATGGGCTATCCTTCCAGTCAAAGCAGGTTTATTAAATATGTACTTGATTGGATCCATTTTTTACACCAACCAGGTAGTGTAACTCAACATATATTGCCTCAAATGACGAGTCGCCCATGCCAAGACACAACATGTACGTTCCAGTAGTGAGTAATTGGCTTCACAACTAGTGAACTTCTTACTCAAATATTAGATGGCATGCTCTTTCTTGCCTGATTCATCATGTTGCCCCAACACGCATCCCATAGATTCATCTAGTACAATTAAATATAGGATGAGAGGTCTTCCAAGTACTGGGGGTACCAAAAGTGGAGGTTCTTGTACTTACTGTTTGATCCTTTCAAACGCCTTATGACAATCTTCATTCCATTTAACTGTCTGATTCTTGCGTAGCAGCTTAAAGATTGGCTCACAAGTTGCGGTTAATTGGGAAATCAACCTAGAAATGTAGTCCAATCGCCCTAAAAACCCACAAACTTCTTTCTTTGTTTGAGATGTTGGCATGTCAATGATTGCTCGAACTTTGTCAGGATCAACCTCTATTCCTTTCTGGCTAACTACGAATCCTAAAAGCTTGCCCGATTTCACCCCAAAAATGCATTTGGCAGGGTTCAATTTGATCTTAAACTTTCTTAGCCGTTCAAAAAGCTTCTGCAGGTTGTCTACATGGTCTTTTTCAGATTTGGACTATGCAATCATATCATCGACATAAACTTCTATTTTCTTATGCATCATGTCATGAAATAAAATGTTGGGTCAAGCAACCATCACACAAGAGGGGGTGAATTGGGTGATGTGAGAATTTTAAAAACTTTTATTTCACACAAAAGATATTGCCAAAGAAAACAGTGTAGATGGTTAAAAGAAACTAAATTAACAACCATCAAACACTACTAAAAACATATCTTAGGCTAAGATGGATTATCTGGTCAATGAGCAGTGACTCGTCTTATACACTCGTCTTAGCGACTCGTCTTAGAAACTCGTCTTAGCAATCGGACTATATGTCCACCAATCAAACTAAATATATAGGATAAAGACATTTGAAAACAACTTAGGACACATACTTTACCCATAGTTAGAAACTTGTTAAAATATATAAAACAACATAAAAAAATAGATGAGGGATAAGGGAAAACCACACAATAATGTATCTTGGTTCACCAACACCAACTTAGTGTGACTATATCCAGTCCTTGGCTTCACCAAGATTTTCTCTATAACTTATCAGATTACAAGCTCAAGTATTATTTGCACACCTAGCCTCTCCAAGCTCAATGAGTATTGTTCTTCACCGACCTCTTTAAACCATTGAGTATTCTTTGCACACATAGCCTCTCCATGCTCAAGGCAAGTATTATTCTTAACTAGCCTCTCCAGGCTATTGTTGAGTATTCTTTTTTTATTAGCCTCTTCAGGCTCTCATTGATTTTTTTGAAGGTTTACATTGAAATACTCTCATAATCACTCACAGAGTGTATTTACAAATGAGTACTGAGAAAAATGTTCTTCCTACACTCACAAGAGTGGATAGATAATGAAGTTCATAATAACTAAAGAAAATCTCTCATAACACTCACTTGAGTGGATATAAAATGATTATGTTGACAAGAAATTCAGTGAAGATGAAAATGGTGATGCTCTCATATTTCTTCAACTGCAGCAGCAGTAACAACAGTAACCACCAGCTTTTATATGCAATCACTCTCTCTGATCTTCATCTTCAGATCTCCCTTATATAGACATATAAAAAATATAGCTGTTGAAATATAGTTGTTGGAGATTTTTGATTGTTGTACAAAGTCTTTGTCCTTTATGCTGAGTACACTTTAGATCAAGTGTTTTTGCTTCTGCAGCTTTTGTACTTTTGCTCAGGCTTTTCTTCTCCTTCTTCCTTTTCCTTCTTTCTAATAAAGTTGCTGAAGTTTTTGCCTTCTTCTGCTACAGTAACTCATGCTTCAGAACTTTGTTGAAAATAGTGTCTCATTTTCTGATCAAGATTGGATTTTGAATATATTAATACTTTATCCAAAATCACTTGTCCAGCCATCAAATTGTTCTATATTCTGAGTAGACACTTGATTAGCTTCATTAGACGCTTCTTAAATGAGCTTATATGCTTTGTTCTGCACTAGACATATTCACAAGTCTGTCAAATTCGTAGAATATACCAAATCAGCGTATTTTGCTTCTTTGACCTTCTTAACCTTCGAATTAGTCTTTGATGTCTTCATGAACAATGTATCTATGGAAGCTAGCTTTAAGCATACACCGGTTTCACTCAATTTGGACACCTACAGCTCCAGATATGTCCATCAGACGTGTGTATGTTTGGGCTATCAGAACAGTATTGCGTTTCCAACTTGCCGATGAAATATCTCCAAGATAGAGACTAATTCAAGTCTTGATTTCTTCACGAAAGTTGTAGATATGAATGTTAGCTTTCATAAGGAACTGGTTATGTGCAGTTTGGGTATCTATCGTGAAAGATATTTACATCAGAAATGTGTATATATGACTTTTAAGGACAACATCGCGTCACCAAAATTCTTCAAGAATTTCACCAAAATAGAGATCGTTTTAGATCTCTACTTCTTCATGAAAGTTGAAGATAATTCTCTTATCTTTCCAACGATACCAAGATCACTTCATTTGAGTGAGTAAAGATAAAACTATGATGTTCAGACGCTTGATTGTCAGCATGAGACGCTTGACTTCAATCTTCAATTTTGTACGAGGTTCTTCACGAGAGTCAGCAGACGGGTGAACATTTCTTCACTGATAGTCATTAGACGAGTGAAGATCTTCAGCTTTAGACAAGCTGACTTTCAATAAGCTTTAGATGGGTGAGCTTTCTTGGTCAGACGAGTCATATATCTTTATCAGATAGGTGAGCTCCAGCTTAGACGAATCTTGACTTAGTACAGACAAGTAACTAAAAACTCATTATATAAATCTGCACACTTGAGCACACAATAAGCAATGTTCACACATTTATATGATAAATTATATATGCCATATTCTTAGCAAACTTATTTCTTTGATTTGTCATTACTCAAAATCACACAAAGTAATTGTTCACACAATTACAGCACTTACATAAAGTCACCATAGCCCGTTGATATGTTGCCCCTGCATTCTTTAGACCAATGGGCATGATTTTGTAGCAGAAACTTCCCCATAAAGTGACGATGGTAGTCTTTTCCATATCTTCAGGAGCCATTCTGATCTGATTATATCAAATACCCATCCATGAAAGAGAATAGTGCATGTCGAGCAGTATTATCAACCAGAACATCAATATGAGGTAGAGGGAAGTCATCTTTTAGGCTAGCTCTGTTCAAATCTCAATAGTCAACACACATTCGGACTTTTCCCCTTTCTTTGGAACTGAGACTATGTTGGCAACCCATTGAGGATGCTTTGCCACTGCTAGGAATCCCCCATCTAATTGCTTCTTAACTTATTCTTTGATCTTTAAGGAATGTCTGCTTTCATTCTGCGTAGCTTCTGTTTTACAGGCGGACATTCGGGCTTTAAAGGTAGTTTATGCTCTACTATGCCAGGGTCCAATCCTGGCATGTCTTGATATGACCAAGCAAAAACATCTTTGTAATCGATTAACAGTTTGATCAGCCTGCTTTGCTCATTTTCATCCATGGAAAGTCCAATTTTAAGTTCATTTTTATCATCTTCAGTTCCTAGATTAATTACCTTTGTTGGCTCCTCATGAGGCCTGATTTCTCTAGCTTCTTGTTCTACCAATCTCGCTAGTTCGGGGGGAATTTCCCCGTTCTCATCACTATCCTCATCAACATGATTAACATTATAAATAAAATCATATGACGGGCTACTAGCACAGTCATTTTCAAGAAAGCCACTTTCAGATCTGCATTTGGTTATTATTAGGGGGAAATGAATGAATAAAAGCCAAAGTAAAAAAAAATGGAGACAAAGAGATAAAGAGACAAAAATGAACTGAACGCGAGATAAAGAGAGAAAAATGAACTGAACGCATTTTATTGATGATTAACATTGAAATGGAAACAAAGTACGCCCATTATTAAAGATTTCCTAAAGCCTTGGGCAGAGCTAAAAGGAAAAGCATAACAAGAAAATTACTTTGATAAAAAACCTATGGTCCTAGGAAACTTGTTGATCTTCCAATTATTGAGCTTGGTATCAGGAGAGCATGATACAGCAGATCGAGATTGTGATTAGAATAATCATCTTCGATGGCTGGCACTTGGTCTAGGAACATGAACCTAACGCAGCGAAAGTTCTATCATATGTCACAAATGGGAATCCTTTCAGCCTCATAGTCATGATTTTCTGACCGAGCTAACCTCTTTTTCTTCTTTTCTTCCATCACTCTCATTTTTTATGCTATGGTAGGTTTGTATACCAACCCATATCGGTCCTTATTTTTCAGTGAGTGCCATGACGTGGGCCATGCCCTGGTTATTCTTCCCCAAATCTTTTCCAAGTTGGTACCCTCCTTCGAGCATAACCTTCACCATCATATTGGAAGCACTTGATGGTCAGGCTTTCAGAAGCATAGTCCCCTCTTTTGCATAGGTGACATTAGCAATCTCAAGTAATTGGAAGGCAGACTCAAGAGCTTCTTTCGCTGTTTCAATGTAAGGGGTTAAGGTTGGTTTTCTCACCAGGATATCTTCTTCTCCAGAAATGATGACCAGCTTACTATCAATAATGAACTTCACTTTTCTGTGCAGATTAGAGGGTTCTGTCCCAGAAGAATGAATCCATGGTCTTCCAAGTAGGCAACTGTAAGTTGGTGTGATGTCCATCACCTGGAAAAGAATCTGAAAAGTACAAGGACCAATCTGAATGAGCAGCTCTATTTCACCAATGACCTCCCATCTCATGCCATCAAAAGCTCATACTATCATCGTGCTCGACTTCATGTGGGCCCCATCAAAAGCCAGCTTAAATAGTGCTGATTTTGGCAATACATTTAGAGAAGACCCATTATCAATAAGCACTTTGGCCATGAACTTCAAGAATTCGAAAACCTCCTCATCATACACTTCTTTCTTATATTCAGCTTCTTTAATCTCTTCAATAGGGACTTCTTTTATTCTTCCTTTGCCCTTGTCACTCCTTTCTTTTCTTTTCTTTTTTTTTTTATCTTTTTTTTTTCTATTTGATCCGTTTGTAGCCTTTCTGGAGTATAGACACGAACACTTCATGTCATTCCACCAACTCCCACAATATTGGTGACTACTATAGTCTCTCTAGCGGGCTTTGGCTGGACTTGCACATCATAGTTCCATGGTGCTGCTTTGGTGTCTTTGTAAGGAAAATGGCCTGGAACTTGGATGATGAGTGGTGTAGGCTTATTTAGAACTGGTGAAGGTGCCTTTTCATCATAATATATTACCATCGATTTTGGCACCACTTGCCTAACATTGGTTTGAGGACCTACTAGGATGACCAAAGGATTTACTAGTATCTGCATCGAAGGGATCGTTCGGCCTGCAGTTTGTTGAGGGCTCACTTGGATGACCAAAGCAATTATTGGCCTTGGCATAGACGGAATTGTAGATTCGGCCATGTGTACACCATTGTCACGACATTGGTATCCAATCAAAATTATTTTCTCATTCATCATCTGTTGCATTATCTTCCTGAACTCTATACAATCTTCAATTGAGTGTCCATTTCTCACATATAAGTCACACTTTGTTTCACCCTTCATAATTTCTTTCTCTCTAATCGGAACCGGTATCAACCTAAATTTGCACATTTCCCTGAAAATAACCTTCATGGGAGTTTTGACCTTGACAGTTTGGGTGATGAGAGCATGCTCCTCAGTGCCTTCTATAGCATTAACTCCAGAACTTCCATGATTTGGTAATGGATTATGGCCTACATTAGGAGCATTTGTTTGGAAACTCAACCACCCTGCATTGACCAACTCTTGCACCCTAGCTTTCAAAATTCTACGACTCTCCGTGGAATGACCAGCTACTCCCAAATGATAATCACATTTGGCTTTTGGGTCAAACCATTTTGGGTATGGGGGTCCATTTGTCTTGCCTGAATAGGTGCTAGCATGGAGCTCTTTAAAAGCTGGGGTAGTAGGTCGGTATAAGTCATAGGTATTGGGTCAATCTGTATGGGCTTCTTTTCTGAGTCGTAGGATGGCCTTTTCTGGTTTGTACTTGGGTTTGGCTTCACGATTGAGTTGTCTGTGGTTGAATGGTGGGTAGAGTTTGATGTTGGGTAGAGTATGATGGCTGATAGGGTTGGAAATTTGGGGTTTGTGAGGTGGCAGCGATGTATGGATGGCTGGGTTAGTAATAGGAGAGTGATAGATTATATGGGATGTAGGTAGTTTGGAAAGATGGTTGAGGGTTGATAGACATTTGGTTCAATACCTATTGATCAGGCTTCTTTTGTTCTGAGTTAACAGCATACGACTCTCCTTCCTTCTTTTTGAAAAATGAGACCTACTTTATTCCAGTCGTTCCTGTTGAACTTACAATAACCGTACCACTTCTCATCCCTCTCTCAATCCTTTCTCCAATGGTAACCATATCATAAAAGTTTGAGGATATGCTTCCAATCATTCTATCATAGAATGGTGATTGGAGCGTGTCAATAAACATAGCAACAATTTCCTTTTCTACCAAAAGGGGATCTCCTTGAGCAGCTAATTCTCTCCATCTTTGTGCATATTCTTTGAAATTTTCTGTGTCTTTCTTCAGCATATTTTGTAACTGCATTCTATCAGAAGCCATATCAATGCTGTACTTATACTGCTTTAGCAATACATCGGCTAGATCCTTGAAAGATCGGATATGAGCCCTTTCTAGATGCGTGTACCAGCTTGAAGCTACCGTAGTTAAACTGTCTTGGAAGAAGTGTATTAATAACTTATCATCATGAGCTTGCAACGCCATCTTTCGAACATACATGGTTAAATGGTTCTTTGGACAGGTGGTCCCCTTGTATTTGTCAAAATTAGATACTTTGAATTTCGGTGACATCACAACGTTTGGCACAAGGCAAAGTTCTGAGGCATCCTGAAGGCCATAACTGTTTGCCCCCGCAATAACTCGCAGCCTTTCTTCCAGAATTTCTAACTTTTCTTTGGACTGAGTATTCTCAACCGAGTGATTAACAGGAATCTTCCCGTATATTCTTTGAGGAATAGATTGGGGCCCATCGGGAGAAACGAAGTTCTGTACGGCCTAGGTTTCCTGAGTACCAATGTGGACAGTATATGGCGGTGGAGTGTGCTGATTAGTGACAGGCACCACTATTGGAGTGATACCATGAGGAAGGTTGGTGGTTTGTGCTTGAGATTCTTCGCCAGCATTGACGTGAGGATTCTGATTTGAGTTATTGCCTTGCAAAACAGTGGCTACTGGTGGCACAAACCCTCGAGGAAGACCATATGGGGGATTGTTCGGGTCAAATACAGAGTGAGCTTGATTATTTGGATACATGGTGAAAGGCACCAAGATCCCTTGCTGATTGAAGCTCTGAAGAGGAATAGCAAGCTGTTCTTCGCTTGAGGCTGAAGGATTCTCATTTGTATTCTTGTCCTGTTGCATTGCTTGCAACATTTCCATCATCTTCGCCATCTGCTTTTTGAGTTGACTCACTTCATCCTTAATCTCTTGAGTTGTTTCTAGGTCAGCCATGATCCTAGCTTGTGATCGAGTCCAATAAGGGTGTCATGGAGCAATGGTTGAGGGGGTCTTTGCAAAAGTTTTTTTTTTTTTTTTGAGAAGAAGAAAATAAATAAAGGGTAAAAGAAAACTCATTATCGTTTATTATTTCCTTCTTCTTCTTTTTTTTTATTTAGTTTTTAGAGTTAACACCCGCATGCAATGGATGAGATGGTTCCTCTGCCCCTTTCAAAGGGAGCTTTGCCCATAAGACGAGGCAGAGTTGACAATAAACCTAGGGGAGAAGTTTTTTCCACAATAGGTATCGTTTTAGACACACTAGCATTGTTGATATTGAGTTGAGACAACACAACCTACACTTTGCACAGAAGGCAAACTCCTATAAGGCAAAGATATAGTTGATAACACCCTAAAGGGAGCCTATGCTCCACAATAGGTATTATCACAAGTCCAGTAGAAGAAATGAAGTGCAAGAAACCATAAATGTGAGAAAACGTAACATATTTCATTAAACTTCTCAAAAAAAAAAAAAAACCAGTACATCAATTGAGCTAACATAATCAAAAAATTCTCATAACATCATCATGAAGCTTATCCTAAAGTCAACAATTTTGATCTCTTCCTCTTCAGACCTCTGGCAAACCTCTCGCACATTTGCATGAAATCCTTCAACTCGGGTGGGAGATGCATCATGGGATTTGCACGGATCTATTCAGCTGCCTTTACAAAGTGTCGAACAAAATTCGGGATGTAATGGCTCAACTCGTTTGTCATACTTGCATACCTTTGTTTCCAAATGTCAACATCCATCCTTTTTTCTCGGGCTTCTTCTCTCCACCACTTCATAGCATTCATTGCGTGCACCACTTAGCAGTGATAATGATTAGCTAACCTCCACCCCAAATCAGATTTCTTCTCAATCTGGGCTAATACGGTATTAAGATCTTCAATTTTTTGTATTAGCTCATTGTTTGCCTGGTTCTGTGCATAAATCCTCTCTGCTAACTCATTATTGGCTTCTTTTTGCTTGTTGATTTCTGTCTTGGTTGCCTTTCTCATCTCATCTTGATGGTTAACTTCCTCTTTGAGGTGATACTTTTCCTCTGTCAAGACTAGCACTTTCCTCTCAAGCTTTTGAACTTTGGCTAGGAGATTGGCTGAAACTCTATCTGTACCTTTCTTTGTGGTGATATCAGCACACAAGTCTTTTAAATGTTCATTTTCTTTTTCCAGCTTCTCACACAGCTTTGTGGTGATGACAACTTTTAATTCAACATCTTGCTTTTGTTGTTCCAAAAACTCCATTTGTGCTTCCATGACTTTTATTTGTTCTGCCATTTGAGTTACAAGAGGATGATCTTCATTTTTCGGATTTTCATTAGGAATGTTGACAGGTACTTTCCTTGCCTTCCTCCATTCATCATATTCTGGGATAATTAGTAAGATTGGCTTGCCTCAGTTTGCTCTTCCTGCCATATGAACATCTTTCCATGCATCTCTGATTTCTTTTGACAAGGACTTAGTATTCTTGCCATCTTCATATCGAAAATGGCATCAGCCAAGTTGCTCCTCTCGGGACACATTTTGTGTCCAACAGAGTTGCTGAAGTGCTATGGCTGGTGTGTACGAAATGCATCCCCTTGGGCCCATCAATGGTACATTAGGGAAGTTTCCACAACTATAAATGATTTCTTGTCCTTGCTGACTTTTGTACCACGGACATACCCATCTAAAAGAACCTCTACATACTTTATCGAACTTCTCTCTCCAACCTTGTTCATTTCGTTGCTTTATCGATATATTGTGGAAACTTCTTAGAGGGTCAGAATGCCGGCTGATGTTTCTTCCAATATACATATGAGTGACAATCCATGCATATAATAAGTGTCCATAACATCGAAGTTTCCCCTTTTGACCTCGTTGGCAGAGGTCTAAAGTCAAAAATATTTCAGCTAACACTACAGGTACAGTGTTCCTCCTCTTTTCTACTATGAAGAAAACATCCATCGAAGCTTGATACACCATGTCTAATGCAGATGGGAACAGTACTAGACCATAGATGGTAAGTGCTAACACTTTTCCAAAGGTTTCACAGTCTTGAAAATCCTTCAATTTTCTCAAATGGGCTTCAAGGAATGGCCTTGTTAGTCCGCGTGAGTTTGAGTGTCCTGTCAAATTAATATCTTTTTCGGATATCCCCGATAATTCGGCCATATTTGTAGTGGTCAAATATTGCTCTCTGTGAAAGTAGATGATTGGATTCTTCTGCATTGGCAACCCTAGCAAACAAGCATATTCTTCAATGGTAGGTGTGATACCCAGGTTAGGCAACTCGAAACATCTTTGAGATGAATTCCTGTACCGAACCAGAGCATTTAAGGCAGCTGCTTCGAGTGGTATGAAAATAAGGTCCAGGTTCGCCTATATTTCTTGACAAAGTTTCTTCGCGATTCTTGAGGCAATGACCGGCTTAATTCATTCAACTTGTTTAGTGGATTCATTATCACTTTGGAGCTCTTGTGGGAGCATTGCTAATGTGTCTTGTCTTTTCCATCCCTCGCTATTAAGGGTGTTAACTTTCCTTGTCTTTTCTATAAAGAAAATCTTTATTAGCACCTTATTAAAAAATCTTGAATGCATGAGCATGCAGAGATGCATGTGCATTTGAAAATGCATGTGCATGTGAGGATGCAATAACATATTAGGATTCATGAGCATGTGAGGATGCATGAGCATGTGAATAATGACAAAATGATGACATAAGAGTAAAAGGAAGGGTGAAGTATGCTCCCTTTTGTCCTATCCAAGTTATAATCTAAGGTTGGGATATCTAAGGTCAAAACCCTAATCTGGTGGTCATTATTGGAATTTATGTGTATAACTCTCACAGTAGGTATCCTTAATATGTTCCCCATATTACCCTCATCTAAAAGATAAGGAACCGGATCCATGAACCTCACCATAAGGACAAATATGTCACAATATGGCAGTTCATGTTACCAGTAGCAATCTGAGCCGGAGAATCAGTGACTGTCAGGGATGCAAAAGCGTCACAATAACAACACTGAAGCCCCTTCTAATCCTGTAGCATTCCAAAGGCTCGGGTATAAAGCTCAAAAATATGTGAAGATAGTGATAGTGCAATGTGTGCTGGGAGCATACAAACCTGTACAACCCTAAAAGCTAGGACCTGCCCTGCAAAATAGAGCCATACAAAATATATATCATCCCTCCTAGGGTTAACATGGAAGATGGCATCTACCCTAAGGTTGCAGGAGTATATACAAAATTATTTACAAAAGGAAACTATTTAAAAAAAGGGTAAAATAAATAAAATAACGTTACTAAATTTTGCACAACAAAATATAACAGGCCTGACTCTCTCAAGTGTCTCCAGTGGAGTCGCCAGCTATCGCGACCGTCCCGTCCGGGCGCCGTGAATAAAAATAAAGAGGAGTCACCGCCAATTTTTATTTGGGAAAAATTGAAAAACTCATAAACTTAAGGAAACTGGTCTTTTTAAAAAAAATTAGATCGAGTTCAGGAGTCGGTTACGAGTACAGAATGTATTAGCACCCCACATCGCCCGTTACAAAATGGTATTTTAAGTTAATTGTGCAATTTTAATAACTGTGAAAATATTATTTTATCCCAAAAAAATAAAATAACATAAACACACAAAAAAATGAAAAATTAATTTTAGCTTGACAGAATAATTAATTATGCTCCTATATATTCCCTGGTTTGATGGGAAACTCAAAGTCACGTAGTTCTAGTAGAAAATGGTTGGTTGGTTGGATTATTTATTTATTTATTTTTATCGTTTAGAAAGATTTTATTTTGAAAATAAATTTGGATAAAATATTTTATTTCAAAATTATTTCACTTATGCACAGTGTTTAAGATAGCAATGTTATACGATAAACCCTTACAATATTATATGACACTTGAGGCTTAAAAAGTATACATCAGCATTGTAAATTGTTGCGTGAATTAAAAGAAAATAATTTTTGTTTTTTAAACAAATTCCCTCTCAGTCTCAAACTCATAAATTCTCTTTTATTTTCCTTTTAATTTTTATTTTTTTATAAGACATTTTATTTATTTTTATTTCCATTTATTTTATTTTTGATCTTTTCTCATTTCTAATTTTTTTATTTATGAATAAAACGCAACACAAAACAAAACTAACAAAAACTAACCTAAGACCTAATTCATTAAACCCCTTCAACCAATTAACATAAATAGAAACAACCCAACCCTTTAATGGACCTAAAATACAAAAAAGGAAGAAAAAAAATAACTAACTAAAAAAAAACAATGGTTTTCGTCTCAGACCTGTAAATGCAGAGATAGCAAAGAGGATAAATGGCACGATAGAGGAAGGGGACTAGGCACAACAGTGGATATCAAAAACGTGCTCGGGAAACGGTGGTGGAAGTGCATGGTGGTTGGCTTGTGCGACAATGACGGACAAGTGCGTCGATTCGAGGTGTAGACTGGACGATGGCTTCCCGCAGCGGTTCTGCGCGTGGTGCATTACTGCAAGACGGGCAGAGGGTAACTGCGTGATTGGTGAGGCGAGCAGCGGCAGTTAGTAGTAGCTGATAAACGCGGTGGTAGTGAGCTCGCAGTGGCGGTGTGACTTCGCATGGAATGGCAGAATTGAGATGATGATGATGATGGAACTGAACAAGACGAACCACTGGTTCTGCTTCGCTTATCGTAGTCACAATGATGGCTGGTGGTGATACTATTGTGGTGGCTTGGACACGGCGGCGCTGCTAGTGCAAACAAAGACTGAGTTTGGGTTCAGAAGAATGAAGCTAAAGAAGGAAAGTGAGAAGATAGATGAGGAAGGTAAGAAGCCGAGAAAAAGTGTTGTGAGAGTGATAATCTGTAATTTTTCGATCCCTTTCATCAATAAAAGGGCTCCCAATTTATAGAAGGAAAAAGTAACATATTTTCCAAAATTTCCTCATCTAAAGAGCTATTCAAAAAAGATCCTTATCCCACTAAGATTATGATAACTATGTGAAGCCTAACTGAAACTTGATCACCCTTGATATCTTTTTATCCTCTTCAACACTCAACTGTTTACTGTTTCTATCTTAAACTTCAAAAATTATTATTTTTTAATTTTTATATTTATATTTTCTTTTTTTCTTTTTTTACTATTATTATTTTTTTAAGAGAAAGAGATGGGCCTAACTAGGCTTAAAATCAAATTGGATTTTATATTATTTTTTTAGTATTTATCAGAAAAAGCAAATTGACCCGGACAAAATTGGGTGTTTACATGTGTGATTATTTTTCAACATTATGTATTTTTAAATATTGAAAATAAAAATTTAAAAGAACAACAAATAAAAGTATTCGTGTAGTAATTTGAATTGGGAAAACATCGAGTGAATTTTTTGTTTGGGACATCTAAATTTGAAAATACCTATATCAATGAAGTTGTGCGATACATGGACGTATTATATGTGATTATTTACACTGTTTTGTTTTTTGAATGTTGAAAATAACAAATTAAAAGAGTAATGAATAAATATTTGTGTATTATTTGAAATGAAGAAGCATCACATTGTTTTTTGTTTGGGACTTCTAAATGTAAAAAACACTAATATAATTAAAACATTTAAAATTTTATATTGCGGCTACCATTCAATCATTTAAATTCGAAAATTTAATATTAAAAAAAAAAAAGGCAAAATTTTTGAGATACAACAACATACTTATGTTTAATGTAAATGATATTGAGAAGATTTTTGTCTAATAGTCACCAATTTTTGTTAACTTTTTCACATATATTGGTGATCTAATTGCAACCCATCTTGATCATAAAAATGCATTTGCATTAGCATAAAAAATTTTGGCCCACTTTTGATCAAGACAAATGTTAACTGCATGAATCATTTGGTAATTCCAAAAATACTTTTAGTTCAAAGAAAATTAAAAACACTGCAAAAAACACACATTAGAAAGAAATGGCATAAATAGTCCACATTTATTGTTGAACTGAAATTATTTAATTTCCTAAATTACATAAAAATTAGTCTTTTAGAATTTATTAGAAACACAAATAGTCCAAAGTAATTTGTAACTTAATGATCCCAAAGTAGTAATTACGATGCACAGTGCGTCCTGGAGGTATTAAGAAAACAAAAATTGAGTAAATCCAATTGGAAAACGTTTAGAGGAATTAAATTGCCTGATTGTGCTATAAATTTACTCATATACAATATGTGGTAGTACTTATGCACACTTTGAAAGCATTGCAAGCATAAAAGAATTGTTTTTATGAGCGAAACAGGTTGTCCACTGAAAGTAAAACCCGATATTCGTTGCTGAGCTTAAGCAAAAAATATTCAACGTACTATTAAAATGTATCATGATTGAGACAATTTTGAGGAACCTACACTTATAATAGATTGGTCGAATATATAAAATAAATTTGCATACATAAAAGGAGGTTAAATATTGGTTATGAGCAGACTGACACTATTACCAAACGCAAACATGTATAAAGCACAAAAATCATCTGTAATAAGCTCAGGTTTGCGTACACGAATAGTGGAACCAAACTACTGTACTAAACACAGGAATGTATGAAGCACATAAATCAAATATAGCTGTCATATTTATTCTTTCATTGATTCATGTGAATACTGTCACACCCCGATTTTTCATACTCTCTACACTCTAATACAAATTAAACAGTATTTATGTATTTGTATTTTTTTTGGAGGGTGTAGAGAGTGAAATAAAATAATCTGAGACCATAGTCACGCTCTACGTTATCGTAGGAACCTATGGTTAAATTTTTGGTCAAAAACTTAGACGGAACCCAGTCTGCGTTTTACACTGACAGTATGATTTTATTGCTCAGACGATCCAATTTTGACTCGTAAACGAAACAATTAGGTTTTATATTTTATTTCCAATGATATTGGTGGTTTTGAAAATTTTCAAAATAAATAAGTTATTATACCGAAATCGATTGAAAACGGAGCTGAATACGGATTTATCGGGACTGTTAAAGGATAAACCTCATGTTCTTTTCAAGGACACCTCATCTAGATGAGTCACCTAGTGACTCACCAAAGCCATCATTACTTAGTAGAGCAAATGATCTTTATACCCATAAAACTTAACAAAATTACCATTTTGCCCCTCTAGTAAATTACCTTCATATCCTTCAAAATCTACTAAGAAAAAAGGCAATTTTTCCACCCACTTTCAGCCCTTTCACGCAGCCTCATCCCCATCCTCACTCTCTTGTTTCTCTTCTTTCTTTTCATTCCATCTCACTAAACTTCTTCATTTCTCACCTAATTCAAGTAGGAGCATAAATCAAAGGGTGAAGGAGAAGCTTAACTCTTTGTCAATCTCCATCAATCAAGAGGTAAGCTCCACTCATCTCCATCTAGAAACTTTGAATTTTCCATGGGATTTCATGATGTAAGGTTTTAGATTCAATAATCCATAATTAATTGTAGAAAAATCCTATGCTCATGAAATCAATTTCTATGAACTCATTAAGACCTCTATATTCATCATTCAAGAGCATAGAACAAAATCACATGGCTGCCCTATTTTTTTTTTCTCCATATGGTCGAAGCCCTAGTGGTATGTGTAGATGGACTTTTGTTTCAATTCCTAGCAAATAACCATGGATTTCATCTTTCTATTGCCTAGATGTCTTGAATCCAAGAGCTTGAAGCCAAATAAAATCCCTAACCTAGATTACTAAAGAGAACCAAAATTATACCCTAGGGGAATTGAATGATTTTGTTTCAATTTTCAACTTATGACAATTTACCTTAATACTAGACTACTCTATGATCATAAATCCAAGAATATGTGACATTTTGAAAATTTTAGCCAAAGTAACTAGCCATAACCGAACCTATACATAGGTAGATACTAGGTTCTTTCAAAAAGCTAAATTTATTTTATGACTTGTGATGAAGGATTTACGAGTCGGGAAGGACAAACGGACCGCTAAACGGGTGACTGAAACTTGGAGACTAGAAGACGTGGATGTGAGTAGACTCCGAGAGGTAAGGGGAGTTTATCTGAGAGATTCTTGATAATTGCGTGTAGTGTTGTTGATGAATTTCTTGAATGAAGTGTTTTGATGGTGTATTGATGTTGTTATGTTGTTGTGATGTTAACGTTGATGTGGTTGAATATGTTGATATGAATTGCTATATTGCCATGGATATGATTGGCTATGTTGATGTGAAAATGTGTAGTATGGAATATGTGTAAAGTTATAGTATTGTGATATGATGACTGTAAGGTTATTGGTTGCTGCATTGAAAGTCGATGAATAAAGAGAAAAGCTTTTAAAAGCCTTGCAGAAAAATCATTGATTTGGGAAATGTTGGGAAATATTTATGATGATATTATGATAAGAGGAAAATGTCAAAAATTTGGGTTTGAATGATTTTCATGTGAAAAATGTGGTTTTTAACCATGTGATGTTTTTATTTTGGAAAACCGATCCCGAAGGCTTTGTGTATAAGTTTCGGAGATTTGAGTGTTGGTTTTGAGTTTTCAAATGTTGGACAATGATGTGATGGCACATGGGTGCTAGTTATTATGGCATGTTGGTGCTAGTGATGGCACGTTGGTGCTAGTTGTTATGGCACGCAGGTGCTAGACATTGCTGCTTGATGGCCATTGTATCCCGAGCTTGATCAACTCATTCTTTTGGTAATGGGATAAGAATCGAATGCTAGATGGTGTATTGGAAGTGTCATGTATATTGTTTTTCAACAATGACGATGATTGTTGGATATGAGACTCCGGATTTAATTGTGTTGTCATGATATTTTCTGCTATGTCTATCATGTTTAATCATTGTGTTTTATATACCTATAAACATCTACTGTTTGTACTTTAAGTATTTAATTATTATATATTGGTATCTCACCCTTGCCTGTACATATGGACGCCCTATTATGTTTTGAACACACGTATAGATGTAATTCAGCAAATTTCTTGGTCATCTCGAAACCTCGAAGTTAAAGTCTCTTTGCCTCGACGGCAAAGATGTGTGGACTGGCGATGACGAGGCACAGTCTCATGGGTTTGAAGTATACTAGTTAGTATACTCTGTCATCTTTGGATGTTTCTTTATTAGACCAGCTCTTAAGGTTTTTAATGTATGTATGGCATACTAAAGATTAGGAAAATGATGTACGCCTTATGGCGACGTTGAGTATTACTACAAAGGATGAATGGAATTTGTTTTATATGATTGTTCTGTTTTAATTTTGGTGTCAGATGTTGAAAAAGTTTTAAGTTTCCACAACGGTTTATCATGTGATGTCCCAGAAGGGGGTGTTACAAATACCAACATAGTAGAGTTTTTTAACTTCCAGCCACTTATAGTGAAGAAAACCTCAAATTCCCCCACTTCATTTTTCTATATTATTATATCAAAGACAAAAAGAATTCTCAATTCATGATAAAAAATGATAAGGATAAGGAAAATAGGAAATTTCCCGAAAGAAAAAAGAAGAAGCTGCAATCAAGAACAATGCCATGTTTGAGTTTTCCTCTCACTTCTAGGGGAACTTGATTTCTTACTTGTAGCCACGAAGCTTGTATTGAATCCATATTTTTTTCTTCTTCAAAGGAAATACAAAACTTATCCTGGTAGGTCTCCCAGACACTCATTAATCACTTCCATCTCTAAAAAAATTTCATGTTCATAAACATGGATGAAAAAAATCTCTTAGCCTAAAACCTATAAGTGAAATTTTCAAGTTTTTAAAGCAATGCATCAAGTATTGTGATAAATATAAATAAATAGGTTGACAAGTTTATTTTAAAGAACAAAAAAGAAATGTTCAATTATGGACAGTAAAGATTTATCTGTAAACAATTTGTTGATAAATAAATCTACGTGATGTTCACTAAAGAAATAGTTTTACATATAACGCTAAAAGTATTTTGTAACACCCCTCCTTCTCGGGTGTCACTTTCATAACCCCAAACAACTTAAGCATAAAAAAAAAATTTGCTGGTTTACTTTCAGAAAACAGGTTCCTTTACTCAGGTCTTACTTACTGAGAAAATAGTGATAAAATTTTTCTCCAAGCGACACTGAAGAACATATACTCAGAATAATTATTAACACTACTCATATACACATATATATATCACCAGTTTAACAACACACATAGGATACCCTGGACAACACGTCCATTTCCAAAATGTATCGACAGAAGTAAAACGCTACAAGTTAGAAAACTAGGCAATGATGGGTCTGAGAATCATATCTCCAAAACCCTGATCATTTGTAGCCACTTGCAGACTACCCAAAAGCCACTACATCAAAGGAAAACCCTAAGCTGGTCTAACACTAACAAACAAAAGACGTACTACCTAACGTACGCCGTACCACTGAGATTGGGTCTCGTCTTCCACCATCCATACCTCTTCTTCGTTAGCATGGCGTAGATCAAGCTGCTGAGTCCCTAAACGACCCAGAGGACTGTTGACAAACATCTGTACATGTATCCAAAAACACAACAGGGTGTCCAACATGTACAGGCAAGGGTGAGAAACCAATACGTGAATCCAAAAACACAGCAAGTACATACCTAAACACAGACAACAGATTCATATAAGCATGCCTCACATAATCATCATCTCGCATAGCATAGTACAATATATCAAAGTACTAACAGTAAAAACACAAGGGCCTCGTGCCCAACAGTCAATGTTATTTTCAAAACGTATGCATGAACACTTCCACATATATCAACTAACGTTCAGTTCTAAATTTTCGGAAATCCCATCACCAAATGAATGAGTTGATCAAGCTCGGGGTACATTGGCCATCAGGCAGCAGTGTCTAGCACCAGCGTGCCATAATAACTAGCACCAACATGCTATAACTAGCACTAACGTGCCATAACTACATTGTCCAACTCAGGGTACAATACGAACACACAGCACGTATGACATCATTGTCCATCAAGACACAATGTTACATGATGACACAAGTCATCCTCAGGTTTTCTTGCGGGTCCCCTCATTTCACGGTACGTCTGCCAAAAACACATATGCATGAGAAAACCATTTGTTTTAGTCAGTTTATCTTTGTCGTATCATTATTTCCTTGCGGAAGCATCAATGCTATCAACCACCACAACGTTTTAGACTTTTTAAGCCTTTTCAACATTTTCTCAAAACCGCACACTTAGTCCAAAACTCAAAAAGGACACGCAGTCCACATAGCTCAAACCCAAAAATCCCTAACCGATGAACCAGTTTTGGATTTTGGATTTTACAGCTCAAAACACGTCCGTAAGCCCCTTAGACCACAAAGAATGTCCACCATCTTAGAGGACCGACACACTAACACGGATCCTATATCCACGTGTTCTTTAGAATCCTAAAATCCCGACGTCTTGGTTTCTAGATTCAAAACCAAAAACCACATTTCTCTTTAAAACTCAAAAATCAAAACTCAAATCTCCGAAGCTTACACAAAGCCTTCATGATCGGTTTTTCATAAAACAAAACTTGGTCTAAGGACCACCATTTTCTCTTTCGTATTTTTTTGGTAATAAGGTTCATAAAAACCCCTTTTTCTTCGATAAAATGATTTATTTTGAAACAATGCTTCCCAAAAGCACTTTTGCTCAAAAGGTTAACTTTATTACTTTAAAACCAATAAAGTTTTCCAAAAATACTATTCACCCTAAAAATTTCATTCTTCTTCATTAAAGCCGAAATTTTTCCATTTTGCTCTTTAAGTCAACTTACCCTTAAAAAGCAAATGTTTATTATTATTTTATTCCAAAAAGCTAATTGATTTCTTTTTCTCTTAAAATTACTTGAAAAAAAATTAATATTATTATTTTTCCTTATTCCACGTCTCAAGCTTTTTAAAGCTTTTAGGTTACATATTATCGGATTCTAGTCGGTGTTAGATCCTTTAATGTAATAATCCCCACAACAGGGCACATGATAGATCCATACATTCATTCCAATGCAATACTATACATTCAGATATAAGCATGTATATCATGCATAGAAAATTATCAGCAGTGAAATAAATCACGCCACAAACAATCAAACACAGCTAAATAATTACATCCCAAATATACAAACACAACACATAGCTGTCGGAATTGGAATTCCTCAGGTTTTTCTCCTTAACTCTTAGAGATCCTCGTGCAGTGACAAAACGCCCAATTGACCCAAACTTTGTCCAATCTCTCGCTCGATTATCCGACAATCACTACACACATACAATCGATCAATGTATTAACACAAAACACATCAATTCTCCCTAATTCTCTACCACCTACGTTTGGCCTCATGCTATTAAAAATAGCTAGCGAGTTCCAAAAATTCCCATATCTTTGATGCTACTCTAACTAAGTGAGATAAACCTAGATACAAACTTAAAACATCAAAATCCAACAAAATCCTACCCTCCCACAAAGGGGGTAGGTTCGGCCCTCATATACCCGTATGGGTTAGAGGAGTCTCTCGACTCTAAGCTCGTGGATTATGAAAGATTACCATGAACCTAGATCAAAGAAATTGGTTTGGTATTAAAAGGATTTTCCTATAATTTTTCATGGATTTTTGAAGTTTATGGGTTAAAACCCCAACCTCCATGGATCTTGAAATTTAAGAGATGAAAAGAGAGATTGAGAGAGGTAGAGGAGAGTTGATACCTCCTTGATGAACTTCCTTGAAGGAAACTAGCTTGCATCACCAAATTTTCTTCAAGTTTTCAAGGTTTTCAAGGAAGAACTCTGTGAAGGAAATAAGAACGGAGAAGAAATGGGCTAGGGGAGTTGAGTGAATGATTTGGCCGAGAGGCCAAAGTCATTTGAGTGAGAGATATTTAATTTTTCTCAAAAGGGTAACATAGTAATTAACTAGAAGGGAATTTAGGTAATTTTGCAACAAGATTAAGGGCATTTGGTCATTTCGTGTCCAGATATTTTGAAAATCATCATGATACTAACACGAGTCCCTAGGTAACTTGACACTGACGTGACATCAAGACTATCTATTCGCGGTTTCCGTTAAATCCTTCTACGGCTTCAATCGTCTCCCAGTTCCATTATTGGCCCGAATATAATATATTATTTTCACTTTTGAACGTCAGGACTGATTTTAGCAAATTTGTAGAGGATCGAATTCTAAGACAAATGGTTCTGACCGTTAGTTAAAATTAGGTATTTATAGTAGTAAAACACTACTATCCGTGAAATGCAGACCGGACTTCGTTTGAGTTTTCGGCCCAAAATTTAACCGTAGATTTCTACGATCGCATGGAACATGAATATGATTTTAGTTTTCCAAAAATCATTTTCTAAAACACAGGTAAATATATAAACTCATTTATATGGTTTATTGGTCTTAGAAAGCGTGAAAATCGGGGTGTTACATATTTTAGATAGTAGACAGTTCAAAATTTAGAGGGGAATAAACTCTTCCTAAATTAGGCTCAATTACTACTTATAAGTAAAAACCTTCTAAAAACTTGAAATGTTGACCAATAATAATGAAGTTTGGATGGTGCGTCAATATACAACATGAATGTGCAAATGAACTCCCATTATCATGCTTGTAGAGTATGAAGATAAACATATGCATGATGTATATTTGACAGACATGTATAAGAGTACTATCTTAGGTTTGGATGTTATTTTGTGTGGGAAACCTTTGCAAAGAAAGAGAGAATTTTAAAAAGTTGTAATAAAAAGAGAATTTAAATTATATTTACGCATTTGACAGGTGTTGAAGTGGTTGAAAATATTTGTGACAAAACTGAAGTAATCCTTCACATGTTCCTTTACTTTTATAACTTCATTGATGTAATAAAAAAATATAAATAAAAAGGGATAGAGTATTTATTATTTTTTCAGTAATAATAATAAATATCAAACACTTACGCTTCTCCGTCCCACTTCTCATTTTCAAGCCACCAACCAGCTCACTTCGCCGTCGCCTCCCATTTACCCATGCGTTTCACATAAGTCCAATGTTTCACATAAGTCCAATGTTTCACACGGATAAATTTGAAAAAAAATATCATGCAAAGTTGCAAGAAAATAGCACTAATATTTCTTAAATTATGTAGAACTTGATATACAAATTATATTGTAAACGATAATTATAACAATTATACAATTATTTAGTATAAGTTAAAGAAAACATAATAGGTGGTCATATAAAGGCCGAGAACAACATATGCTACCTCAGTATTGACCCGTGCAACGCACGACGACGACATTTCTTGGTCATGAACAAAATTAAAATCCAGGGGATGATTCCGTTACATAAAAACATAATAAGATAAAGGTATTGGATAAAACATATGGTTGAATTATGAAAATACAATCAATTTAAAAATTCCTACAAACAACTCAGATTCAAATGTGCATACCAACATATCTAAGAATTAAATATTTGAAATATTAAGCACCCATTTTATCTTGTTCATAGTTATAGCAATTATAGTAACCCCTATTGCATGTTAATGCATGGGTGGATTTTTTATTAAGCAATATTGCATGTGCATGCTATTAATAACCATGACCCCCAATGTTTTTTTATTGACTTAGTGAAGCCTGAAGACACTTTTTTGAAGGTGATTTTTGTAACACCTTGTTTTTCACCTCTATGGTTGTATATGTTTATATGTGTTATGTATTGCTATGCTTACATTAGATGTTTAGTGGAATGGCCCGGACTGCTTTCAGGATTGTCGACTGTCCCCACAAACCAACACAGATATTTTCAGCGTGCTTTGTCCTCACTTACACGCTTTCTGAGAAACTTCCCAGAAGGTCATCCATCCCACAAGTACTCTAAGTCAAGCACGCTTAACTATGAAGTTCTTATGTTCCGAGCTCCCGAAAAGAAGATGCATCTTGTTTATATAGGTAGTACCTATCAATTCTTATAAGCCTTTCTTCAACTTTACAGTCACATACCCGTACAGTCTCAGGATCCCTCTCATTCGGGTGTGAATCGGTTCATTCATGTGTCCCTTCGCCTAGAAGCCTGCCAGGAGCTGCTCATTGTCCGTGCCTCATTCATCAACGATCGCTCCCCGTCCTCGTCAACCCCGGGTGTTACATGCCCATCAGCTTCTGCTTGGTTTGTCCCCGAACCACACCGTACTAGGAGAGGTCTGCTCTGATACCATTTGTAACATCCCGGACTGCTTTTAGGATTGTCGACTGTCCCCACAAACCAACACGGGTCTTTTCAGTGTGCTTTGCTCTCACTCACATGCTTTCTGTAAAACTTCCCAGAAGGTCACCCATCCCACAAGTACTCTAAGGCAAGCACGCTTAACTATGGAGTTCTTATATTCTAGGCTCCCGAAAAGAAATTGCATCTTGTTGGCATAGGTAGCACCAATTAATTCTTATAAGCCTTCCTTCAACTGTACAGTCCCATGCTTGTACAGTCTCAGGATCCCTCTCATTCGAGTGTGAATCTGTTCATTCATGTGTCCTTTCGCCTAGAAGCTTGCCCTGAGCCGCTCCTTGTACGTGCATCATACACCAGCGATCACTCACCGCCCTCGTCAGCCCCGGGTGTTACATTTAGGGACGTGTTCTGGGGGTAGTTAACTTTAGAATGAGCCAAATCAAAAATCCTGACAGGTTGGCATGCTCGTGCCCTCGTGCAGCATGCCCGTGCCAGTTGATCAGCATGCCTGTGCTCATGGTCAGCACGTCCGTGCTCTACATGCGCACCGGAAACGCATTTTGGGCTTTAGTGCAATGCCCTGTTTTCTTGTTTAAGGTGTGGGACATTAATTGAGCACGTTTAAGGGCTTAATTATATTTCTTATATGTTGAGAAAGCCATGGTTCAAATTTGGGACCATTTGGCCTTGGAACGAGCTCAGAAGGAGTAAATGTGACACCCACTACCCCGCATATAATAAAACATAAATAATATCATACATGTCTTTAAAAATATAACAATTAAAATAAAAACATATCCTCAAGGGTAATGTGCATCACATCATCTATAACGTAAAACGTAGGAATCTGAAATAATCAAAATCCTTTAAAAACAAACTGCGGAAAACATAAATAATAAACGTAACCCAAATCCCGATGTCACATATCAGAGCTGGTATACATATACCGATAATACATCGGAATAAAATAGAATAACATAAATCATAAATCCTAACTACTAAGAGAGATCTCCTCGGGATCATTCCTCATCAGCATGCTCACCCTCCTCTGCATATACCACAACATATGCACAAGAATAACAAAGAGAGGGGTAAGAAACACAATCATGAATATATGTAAATGGAATGGAATAGTAATTAAGATGGCATACAACGTACATCAATCAACACAGATATAATCAATATATATCACGGATGCATGTTAATGCGAATGCAACATCACTACTCCGTATGTATGTGGCCAACAACTCTAACTCTGGAAAGACGATTAGGAGTACATGTCCGGTTATCAACGTGGATGATATGCCAGACTATGGGCCACCCCCGAACACTCTCACTAATCCTGATAACGTATAGTGGCTAGTCAGGGTACTCGAGCTTATTCTTTAGGTCACTCTGACAATAGGTAGCTAGCCCATGTCACCTGGAACTTCCATACCCAATGTACCCGCAAGGCCGAGATAACACCCATCGTGGCCTCCACTATCGCGATTCATCGTTTGCTTTCCACCCAACATATCAACGTCAACGTATGATGCATGCTATGCTCAACAACATGCAAATACATGTCCAACCATCCACCATCATACCATTACATGGCTATCAACTTTGACCAACAAGCATCAAAGATGATTTATCAACATCAAACTTGACCAATAAGCATCAAGAATGATTTAACCAACAACATCGGTAAAAGTACATCGTTACCAATAACATCATCGTCTTATTAATTGTTCTCTTTGTTAAGTCTTAACTTAACATTATCTTTGTTAAGTATTATACTTAATCTTATTATCTAAACCTCAATTCATATTTTAATAAGATTATAACTTAATCTTAATATTTAAACCTCAAGTCATATATTTATTAAGATTATAACTTAATCTTAGTATCTAATCCTCAATTCATAACTTAATCCTAATATTTAAACATCAAGTCATATTTATTAACGTTCTTTTCTATATTATCAACCTTGAATTATGACCTCACAGTCTTTTTCCCATTACCCTAATCATTATCCCTTCACAACAGAATCTGGGTAAGAAACCCAGATTCGATAGGCGAATCGTGGCTTGCGAGGCGAGCCCGAGAGCTCCTAAACAGGTTCTCAGATTCGCTAAGCGAATCCTGGCTCGCGAGGCGAGCCCGAGAGCCCCAATATCTGGTTCTCTCATTCGCCTCGCAGATTACAATCCGCTAGGCGAATCACGTCAGACTGCGAATGGTCTCTCTGTCTCGCCTCGCGAATGGCTATTCGCCAGGTGAATCATGACAGATGTGGGAATCTTAAGAATTTATCGAAGTTATCCCTATGCCTATCATCCCATCTCTCAAGAATCATCCCTATGGGTTTCCAAAACTAATCCAATATTATCAATCTCACCTCTCATAACAACTCATTCATTATGGGGTGCCAAATATCCCTAAGCTATGTTCTTTCACTAATCCTATTTTCTTTATTGTAACACACATCATCATCAAGTCATCATTATCAATGCACATTATAAAATCTCATCAATGCATATTGTATGTATGTACATACCATTCATCGTACCTCATAATGTTTCAATCATACCATCAAGACAAACACCCATAATCACAATCATAGAACCATAAGCATATATATTTATACAATATTCACATAGACATATACATGGCATATACATAACATACACATAATTACACTCATAGCATATACATAGGCATTTACAATGCATATAGACAAACATATAGGGGTCATGGGTTAACCCCTTCATCTTAACCTATCACAAAACCCACATACTCATGATCTATTTCTTCCCCCCATACCTGGTATGACGATCACAATGAGCAAAGGAAGGGAAAAGGTCCGGAAAAGGTTACGTCTCACGAATGCTCGATCTTACGACGCTTGACTTCACGATCACAGCCCCAAAAGGTTCAAGAGCAGCAACTAGGAAGAGGGCTTGTGATGGCAGTGATGCTCTTCAAGCGAAGGAGACGAAGAACGATGAACAAAAGTGAAGTCTCCTTCAAGAATCCTTGGGAAGAGTTTAGGAATCCTTGTCTAGAGAGAATGAGGCAGTTTCTAAGAGTATTTCAACTTAGAAAATAGGTTTAGGTCGAGTCCTATGGTATAAATATGAGTTAGGGTCATTATGGGCTGATTAGAAGCCCAAAAACATGATTCTGGTGCGCGCAGATTAGCGAGGCGAGTAGCCTTTCGCGAGGCGAACCAGAGAGCTGCAATAATCTGGCTGTCAGGTTCGCAAGGCGAATGTATCTTCGCGACGCGAAACTTTAGAAGCTGAATTTGGCCTTAACACCTGAAATAAGACTTGTAAATAATTCTCTAAGCTTTCCAACGCATCCAAGATCACCTCAATCGGACGTCTATAACTCAAGATATGAGCAAAAACATAAAACAGGTTTCTTGGACTTGAATGCATTAACCATTCCTTAAGGCTAAACTACCCCAACTATGAATCTAAACCTCATGGACGAGCATAACCACATATATTGGTCAAGAATAATACATAATAATATGTATTAATATAAGGTGAAATTCGGGGTGTTACAGTAAAAACATGAAAGAATGGGTCAAATCAGTGTCCAATGCTTTGATGTTGAGTGACCAAACGCTCAAACGTTGAGGGAAGGTAGACGCGTGGGGGTGTACGTGTCAGCATGCGCGCGATGTGTAACACCCTGCTTTTCACCCCCTATGTTTATATGTTTAATCCTTACTTGTAGATGTTTGCATATGTTGTTTATGCTTGTTTTTGGTGCATAAGTTCATAGTTAAAGTAGTTCAGCATTAAGGAATGGTCAATGCATTCAAGTCTAAGAAACCTGTTTTACGGTTTTGTCCATATCTTGAGTTCTAGACGTCCGATTGAGGCGATCTTGGATGCGTTGGAAAGCTTAGAGCATTATCTACAAGTATTTTTCAGGTCAGAGCCAAATTCGGCTTCTACAGTTTTGCCTAGCGAATCTGGCAGATAGATTCTTGTAGCTCTCTGGTTCACCTCGCTAAAGGTGACTCTCCTTGCGAATCTACGCACAGCAGAAACATGTTTTTGGGCTTCTAATCAGCTCATAATGACCCTAACTCATATTTATACCATAATACTTGACCTAAACCTATTTTCTAACTCGAAATACTCTTAGATACTTCCTCTCTCTCTCCAAACAAGGATTTCTAAACCCTTTCCAAGAATTCTTGAAAGAGATTGCACCCTTGTTCATCGTTCTTCGTCTCCTTCTCTTGAAGAGCATCGTCGCCATCACAAGCCCTCTTCCTCGTTGCTGCTCTTGAACCTTTTGGGGCTGTGATCGTGAAACCAGGCATCGTGAGATTGAGCACTCGTGAGACTCAACCTTTTCTGGACATTTTCCTTTCTTTGTTCATTTGATCGTCATATCGGGTATGGGGGGAAGAAATAAATCATGAGTATGTGAGTTTTGGGATAGGTTAAGATGAAGGGGTTAACCTCTGACCCCTATATATTTGTCTATATGCGTGTGTGTGTGTGTGTGTGTGTGTGTGTGTGTATATATATGCCTATGGTGTTATGACCATGATTGTTGGTATTTGTCTTGATGATATGATTGAAATATTATGAGGTGCGATGAATGGTATGTACATACATACGTTATGCATTGATGAGATTTTATGATATGAATTGATAGTGATGACTTGTTGATGATGTGTGTTACGATGATGAAAATAGGATTAGTGAAAGAGCATAGCTTTAGGACATTTGGCACCCCATAATGAATGAATTGTTACGAGAGGTGAGATTGATAACATTGGATTAGTTTTGGAAACACATAGGAATGATTCTTGAGAGATGGGATGATAGGCATAAGGATAACTTAGAGAAATTCTTAAGATTCCCACATCTGTCACGATTCGCCTGGCGAATAGCAATTCGCGAGGTGAGATAGAGAGACCATCTGTGGTCTGACGTGATTTGCCTAGAGGATTATAATCCGCGAGGTGAATGAGAGAATCAGATATTGGGGCTCTCTGGCTCGCCTCGCGAGCCAGGATGCGCCTAGCGAATCTGAGAACCTGTTTAGGAGCTCTCGGGCTCGCCTCGCGAGCCACGATTCACCTAGCGAATCTGGGTTTCTCACCCAGATTCTGTTGTGAAGGAGTAACTGAATAAGGTAATGAGAAAAAGACTGCGAGGTCATAATTCAAGGTTGATAATATAGAAAAGAACGTTAATATTAATAATGACGATATGATAATATTGGCAATGCTGATAAAGGCAATAACGATGGTCAGTGCCTAGTTGTTTGATGATCATCGTTGATGGTCATTGTTGATAATCAATGAGATTGATTATGATGGTGGATGGTTGGACATGTGTTTGCATGTTGCTGAGCATAGCATGCATCATATGTTAACGTTGATATGTCGGGTGGAAAGCAAACGATGAATCGCGATAGTGGAGGCCACGATGGGTGTTATCCCGGCCTTGCGAGTACATTGGGTATGGAAGTTCCAGGTGACATGGGCTAGCTACCTATTATTGGAATGACCTAAAGAATAAGCTTGAGTACCCTGATTAGCCACTATACGTTATCAGGATTAGTGAGAGTGTTCGGGGATGGCCCAAGGTCTGGCATATCATCCACGTTGGTAATCGGACATGTACTCCTAATCGTCTTTCTAGAGTTAGAGTTGTTGGCCACATGCATATGGAGTAGTGATGTTCCATTCACATTGACATGCATCTTTGATATATATTGATTATATTTATGTTGATTGATGTATGTTGTATGCCATCTTAATTACTATTCCATTCCATTTACATATATTTATGATTGTGTTTCTTACCCCTCTCTTTGTTATTCTTGTGCATATGTTGTGGTATATGCAGAGGATGGTGAGCATGTTGACGAGGAGTGATCCCGAGGAGATCTCTCTCAGTAGTTAGGATTTATGATTTATGTTATTCGATTTTATTCCAATGTATTATCGGTATATGTATACCAGCTCTGATATGTGACATCGGGATCTGGGTTATGTTTATTATTTATGTTTTCCGCAGTTTTTTTTTTTATAGGATTTTGATTATTTCAGATTCCTACGTTTTACGTTGTAGATGATGTAATGGACATTACCCTTGAGGATATGTTTTTATTTTAACTGTTATATTATTTTTAAAGACATGTATGATTTTATTTATGTTTTATTATATGCGGGGTAATGGGTGTCACATGATGCGTGGCAGAGACGTCGCAATCAGGAGTCCAAGCTTATGCGTGGGAAAAGTGCACGCCAGAGCATGCCCACGCTCAAGCGTGGGGAACTTGCACGCTAGAGCGTGCAGGGTCTGGCAGCAAGCTCTTTGGTTTTTCTTCTCTTCTTCCTTTGTAGAAAACTCATTTGGAACTTGCAACCAAAGAATTAGAGGGAGAGACTCTAGAGGTTCTAGAGAGAGAAAGTGAGATTTGGAGCAATTTGAGGCATCAGATCGTGATTCCGACTACACCACTGTGATCAGGGCTTCGAGTACGTCAAGTGTAACACCCGCGGCTGACGAGGGCGGGGAGTGATCGCCGGTGCATGAGGCACGGACAAGGCGCGGCTCTTGGCAGGCTTCTAGGCGGAAGGATACATGAATGAACCGAATTCACATCGGAATGAGAGGGATCCTGAGGCTGTGCATGTATGGGACTGTACATTTGAAGGAAGGATTATAAGAATTGATTGGTACTACCTATACCAACAAGATGCATCTTCTTTTCCATAGCCCATCACTTAAGAACTCCAAAGTTAAGCGTGCTTGACTTGGAGTAATTCTGGGATGGGTGACCTCCTGGGAAGTTTTCTTAGGAAGCGTGTGAGTGAGGACAAAGCACGTTGAAGAGACCCGTGTTGGTTTGTGGGGACAGTCGGCAATCCTTAAAGCAGTCCGGGCTGTTACAAGTGGTATCAGAGTGGACCTCTCCCAGTATGGTGTGGTTCGGGGACGAACCAAGCGGAAGCTGGTGGGCATGTAACACCCGCGGCTGACGAGGGCGGGGAGTGATCGCTGGTGCATGAGGCACGGACAAGGAGCGGCTCCTGGAAGGCTTCTAGGCGGAGGGATACATGAATGAACCGAATTCACATCGGAATGAGAGGGATCCTGAGGCTGTGCAGGTATGGGATTGTACAGTTGAAGGAAGGCTTATAAGAATTGATTGGTACTACCTATACCAACAAGATGCATCTTCTTTTCGGTAGCCCATCACTTAAGAACTCCAAAGTTAAGCGTGCTTGACTTGGAGTAATTCTGGGATGGGTGACCTCCTGGGAAGTTTTCCTAGGAAGCGTGTGAGTGAGGACAAAGCACGCTAAAGAGACCCGTGTTGGTTTGTGGGGACAGTCGGCAATCCTTAAAGCAGTCCGGGTCGTTACATCAAGATTCACAGTTGATTTCTTGATTTCTCGAAGGTAAGCTCGAATCCCTAACACATGGACTTTGCATTCTTCGTGTTCTTCGTGCTTTTCTCCTTGAATCTCTTTGGTTTTGGTATTGCCCTAGGATTAATGATGATTGTTTACACATTATTCCCGTGATTAGGGCAAAGTTAAGGTTGTGACGGTGCTCATGGGAGTAAGGCAGCTGCAGCTGCTAGAGGTAGTGGCGAAGCTTGGCCACGAGGTGGTGGCGGTGTTGGTGGTGGTGCTGAGCTTGTGATCGTGCTCGTGGTCCGGCTACGTAATCCTTCAAGTGGGGAGAAAGAACTACTATTGTCAGGATGGCAAGCATGGTGAAGAATGTATGCATGTGTAGGGGAACCCTAAACCTTACTAGAGGTTGAGCTTGTGGCAAAGTACTTAAACCTTGTATGTATCTTTGGGGCTAATACCACCAAGTTAGTACCCTAGGCTAGACGACATTGTTGTTGAGGATGATTTAATGTACAGGCCTATTTGTCTATGCAACTATCTGTGTACTTGTCCATGTGATGATGTATATATATTGTTATAATTATTACTAAGGTGATGTTATTACTGTTGTTGGCATTGTTGTTGTAAGCTGTTTGCGATGATTATCGTGTGGTGGCAGAATGCCGTAGAATTAAGTTTGGCTATGTGCCGTGTTGTTTATTGGGTCGATACCGTGGATGGTGTCGTTGCTATTATGCTGTTGATTTGAGGCTGTGGCCGTGTGGTTTGAGCTGTGGCTCTTGGACGCGTGGCGTCGAGGCTGTGGCCGTGTGGATGCAGTGGCATCGTGTTGTTTCTAATTGAGAGCTTAGGCATGAGATCTGGTATCGAGCCCGTTGAGGTTGTTTGTTGCATATTCTAGCATATTTGATCCCAAAGGGGGGTGTCCAAATGGGGGCGTGATATGTGACACAGATCTCGAGGCGGGATGTCCAATTGGGGATGTAATTTATTGATCTTTACGAGGATGTCCAAGTGGCAACGTGTTTTATTGATCCTGACGGGGATGTCCAATTGGGAACGTTATTGATCCCGACGGGGATGTCCAATTGGGGACATTATTGATCCCGACGGGGATATCCAAATGGGGATGTGATGAAATCGGCTAACATGCATATAGGGATTACTATCCCTCGTAGAGGTTTGATCTGAGAGAAATATCTTTGAGACGGACGTGATGTGTGACTCAAGATATGGCTGTTGGAATGTTACATGTTTTTTTGTTGTTGTGTGCTACATGTGTATATGCTATATTACAGCCCCTCTCTCGTGTTTGATGATGCATTTTTCTTATCTACATGTCTTTTCTCTGTGGATTTCTTTTATTTGGTGAGACTTGGATGGCACACCTTACGAGTTGGATGCCGGTGGACGAGCCACGAATCCCAACGTCCAGAGGTTTTAAGTCCTCTATCAGAGGAAGAGTCGAGTCCCCCACTAGAGTATGTGCCCTGGGGGCCTGTAAGTGTACGAATGGTGAAAAATAGGGTAGTTCAAAATATCGCCGTCATCGGTGATGGGATTTTCGCCAGTGCGTTTGTGCTAGGAGTGTCCTGTGAGGGTTTTTGATGTATTTTGAGCGGGAATGGTGAGTGCCGTCAGCCTTAGAGTTTTCTTTGTCTTTTTATGTATTTTTGCTTATGGTCAGTACTATTGCGTTCCGTGTGTATATACTACTGTAGCCCTACTAATGGGGCAACTGATGCATGCATATATTTTTATGTTTTGCCTGCATTACATTTATATGTATGCGTGCTTAATTTAGTTTAGTCTTTAGTTTTTCTGCTTTTATTCATTCCGCTTTGCTTCTTCTGTTGTATAAAGTGCGCTAACGTTTATATATGGTTAAGGTCAGTTAATATCTTAGGTTCTTTAATGGGACGGCAGGTCGTCTCCTTTGATGGTATCAGAGCAGTTTGGTTCTACAACGGACCTTGGGAACCATTACTGCAAGTCTGAGTAGTGTACTGGCTTTGATGGTTGATACCCGAGTTGTGTCAACTGAGTCTAGTTTCGGGTAGAGTGTCCGGCGCGCTAGTTATCGAAGAGTGATAACTATTTTCATTCATGAGACATGATATGTTTAACTGTTAAGTGCTATTTATATGTCTTATAAATTAGAACTGATAGCTCCTTTTATAGGAAGCTAATGGCACGTGGAAGAGGAAGAGGTAGAAGGCCGACTACGACCGGAGGCAATGGCAATAATAACAACAATGGTGACCACTCAGGGACAGGAAGCGGTGGTGATACCTCTGAAGCAATGCGGACCATGCGGGACTTGGCTACAACAATGATGCAACAAACCCAGTAGACTGCCCAGTATATGCAAAGGCATGAAGAGAGGGAAGTAAAGCAGGATCAATTGCACGCGGTGAGAGGAAATGAGACGGTGGACACCGGTCTTAATGCTTTTATGAAGGGAAATCCTCCCCAATTTCATGGAGAATACAATCCAGATGCTGCTGAACTTTGGTTACAAGAGATTAAGAAAGTCTTTGTCGCTATCCACTATAGAGAGGATAGGAAAGTCACATATGCTGCTTTCATGTTAATTGGAGCAGCAGAAGCCTGGTGGAGGAACAAGCAGAGACTGTTAAAGACAGAAGGAAGACTGCTAACCTGGGAAGTGTTCCGTGAGAGCTTCTTGGAGAAATATTTTCCAAGGAGTGTTCGTCAGGAGAAAGAGAAAGAGTTCCTGAACTTGAAGCAGGAATAAAGGTTGATAGGAGAAAACGTTATGAGGTTTGATGTGCTACTGAAATTCTCTCAATTCTATCTACAACATTTTCTATTTTAGGCAACAATAAAAAACCGTTCCTAGAAGTATGAAAACCGTTGCCTAAGGTTTAAGCAACAGATTGGCAACGATTATATAAACATTCTCTAGGTGGCCATTGCCTATTATCAAAGGCAACGGTTTTTCATTTAAGGCCATAATATATCAATAACCGTTGCCTAAATTGGGGGAATAGGCCACGATTTTTTGGACCACCCATTGACAACGGTTTTCATTGTTTTTTATTAGGCAACGGTTCCTTAATTGTTGCGAGAGGTTCTAGCCACAATTATTTAAATGCTGGCAAATAATATAGGGAACATTTATTTAAATATTAGTAAATAGTACAGGCAACAATTTCATAACTGTTGCTAGACGTTTCAGCCATAATTACCAGATATAATATAGGTAACACTTATTCTAATATGGGCAAATAATATAGAAAACGGTTAGAAAAACTTCAAGGGATATTTTTGTAACTGTTGTGGAACAAATAGGCAACGATTCAACATGTGTTCACTTTTATTAAATTGTGAATAAAAAAAGTCTTTTATATGTTTATACATAACTAAAGATATATTTTAACCTTTCAATCACAACACCCATAAATGTCAGGATGAGTATAATTTAAATATATTCAAAACAATTGGATTATATAAGTCTCAATATATGTGCTAACAAAAGTGAAACCTCTATGTATGTCTTAAGGTTGACCTGCGTCCTCACCATGAAAATCTTCCTGCAAATATGATAAAGTATATGTAAGTTAGTAAAAGCAAAAACAAAATAACATTAACAATCAAGGGACTACTGATAGCTACTTGTTGACAAAATCGAAGTTAAGATATTAAATCAACAAAATGATGGAGGATACTAATATACAAATCTAGGAGGAGACTAGTGAATAACCCTACCAACTAAGCAAGAATTAAAGTTTATCCTTTGACTTCTTAATGATATGTTTTTAGCATAGCCACTCATCAGCATATACTATAAATCTAGTAAAATAAAGGCTGAAGAGTAGCGTCTAGGAAAACATAACATAACTTAAGAAAAGAATAAAGTGAATCAGAGGATATTGAAGGAAACACCAAAATAATGCATTAATTTTTAAGTTGCTAGTATTCATTTCAGCCTGCTCCAAAGTCTTCCTAAAATCGCTCTACTCATTCCTGACACCACATGATGCAGGATATTCACAAAGAAAAAGGCACAACACTTGAGAATATGTTTCCAGTTAAGATTTATCCTTCTATAATATTCTTTTATTCTTTAAGAAAGAGAGCGAAAAATCAGCACTCTCCATTGCTTCATCAACAAAGATAACTGCAATATAAGCAGCTTGACATGACATGCTACCATTAAAAAAAAAAAAAAAACTGAAACTGGCCTATTGAAGGGTTAGATACTTAGACAGGTGCTAGGTAGATTGCAAGCTAGGATCAATGCATCTATTAAGAGATGCCTATTCCACTTAAGAGATGCCTGAATCAAATGGGAACTGAATAATAACCAATTAAATCACACTAACAAAGATTTGGTAAATATAGTTATACCTTTTCATAATTTGAAACATGGATTGATGTAGAAGAATGCACAAATAAAATCATTCCTGAAGATAGATAAATATAAGACAAGTTCTGAAGATGGGTAAATCTCTCCATCAGTAATCCATCTTGCCAACATTAAACATTGGCAGGTTATTTAGAAAGCACCCCAAAATCTAAGACAACACAAGTTAGAATAAGTTTCTAGTCCTTAAAATTTTTTATTGTCATTGTGTTGCTAGTGGGAACCATTAACTTTGGTGTTGAATATGAAGCTGTTAAAGTATGAAACAAAGATGAAAACATGAGAAAATTGTAAAGTTGGAACAAGTTCAGAGAAATAGAGATCTCTGCCAATACATTTCCCATCCTAAAAATATTATATACAAAAATTATTTGACATCAAACATTTATTTAAATTTTGGGGATATATGTACTTTTCTCCCCCAACAATTAGACTAAAACAGGTTAATAAACATGAATATAGCCAATAATTAGTCATATAGCCATTTTTGAAACACTAAATCTCATATTTAAATAACCCATAAAACATAAATTCGCAAAAAATATTATCCCAAACACTAAACGTAGGATAAAATTACTAGAGGCCAAAAGAAGTTAATCTTATTCTGAGCGAAAACTAAAACATAATCATCATGCATGACTACTTTTCACAGTAATAGTTAAGTTGAATCCTTTATAAATTGTAACAAAACAAGTAAGATTCCCAGTAAAATAGAAGGTGAGATACCAAAGCAATTAACAAAGGTAGAGACAGAGAAAGATCTAGCAGGATTTAACCATTGTGAGGAAGGAATATGAACGAACCTTGTCTTTGGCAAAAAAACAAATTCAGATTATACAATGACTGAAACATTGATTGAAGGTAAAAAGGAATAAGAAGAATTTGGGGTTTTACGTCTTGGGCTCACTAACAAACGAAACAATCGACGGAAAAAGAAAGAAAGTGATTTGATTACTTAATAGAATTTTGGGGTTTAAGTCTTGTGCTTCACCATTCTGAGAAAGAAAATGGAAGGTGCGACTTTGATTACTTGAAAGAAAGAATTAAAGGAAAAATAAAGAGTAAGAGATTTAAGGTGCGGCTTTTCTTCAAGTTCAACACAGAATAATGTCGTCGATGGGGGTTTGGGTTAGAAGATGAAATGAAAAGGTTAAGAATGCCAGGTTAGTGGCTCCACTGTGAATGTGGGAATTGGGGGTTTCGCGGGATTTGGGGGTACGCGGGAAAAGGAAAAGTGAAATGATATAGGGATATGGGATTTGGGATTTTGGCTACACATTCCTTTATCTCTTTAGCGTGTATAATCATTTGGGTTTACCTGTTTCATCCTTATCATATGATCTGACTGTCTCTACACCTACGGGTGATTCCCTATCAACCCTACTGTGGTCTGTTTACAATGCCCAGTTGTTATAGAACACTGATCTTTTCATATGGACCTAGTCTGTCTGCCTATGCAGCAGATTGATGTTATCCTTGGCATGGACTAGCTTTCGACCAACGATGTTGTACTAGACTGTTCAAATAAAACTGTCTGCTTTTCCTCGCAATATGGATGATTGCCTGCCAGTGATGGCATTTTGGGAGGTGTACAATCAATAGAATGCATGGTGCTATTTTCTTTGGAAGCCAAGGAAGCTCCGAGTCTAAATGCTTTGCTGGTGGTACGTGAGTTTCCCGATGTTTTCCCGGTTGATGTGCCAGGATTGCAACCCAAGAGGGAAATAGAGTTCGCCATCAATCTTGGACCTAGAGCCGGACCGATTTCGATAGCACCATATTGAATGTCCCCAACAGAGTTGGCAGAACTAAAGAAGCAACTGGATGATATGCTGACAAAACAGTTTATAAGACCAGGTGTTTCACAGTCGGGAGCGCCTGTGTTGTATGTCAAGAAGAAGGATGGTAGCTCAAGGTTATGTGCGGACTACCAACAACTCAACAAGGTTACGATTAAGAATAAGTACCCGTTGCCAAGGATCGACGACCTTATGGACCAGTTGAGGGGAGCAACGGTGTTCTCTAAGATTGATTTGAGATCCGGCTTTCATCAGATATGAGTGAAAGAAGATATACCGAAAACAGCTTTCAGGAGTCGGTATGGGCACTATGAGTATTTGGTTATGCCTTTCGGTGTGACTAATGCTCCGACAGTGTTTATGGATTATATGAACAGGATCTTTAGACCGTATCTTGATAAGTTTGTTGTTGTTTTCACCGATGACATGCTTATCTTCTCCTTAGACAAAGAAGAGCATCAAGAGCATGTGAGGGTTGTACTTCAAGTCTTAAGGACAAGCAACTCATGCCAAGTTGTCTAAGTGTGAGTTCTGGCTGGAGAAGGTGCAACTCCTCGGGCATGTGATCAACAAGGATGGCATAGCAATAGATCCTGCAAAAGTAGAAGCTGTGGTCAAGTGGTAAAGCCCTAAGATGGTAAGCAAGATCAGAAGTTTCCTCTGGCTAGCAGGATACTATCAGAGGTTTATCGAGGGATTCTCGAAGATTGCGTTACCTTTGATGCAATTAAAGAGGAAAGGCAAAGCATTTGAGTGGACAGAAGAGTGTGAGGCTAGTATCCAAGACCTTAAAAGGAGGCGAACAACATCTCTGGTACTAGTCTTACCAAATCCATCAACGCCATTCGATGTGTACTATGACGCATCGTATCAAGGCCTGGGTTGTGTACTCATGCAAGAAAGGAAAGTTGTGGCAAATGCTTCCAGACAGTTACGAGTGCATGAACGGAACTACCTAACCCATAACCTAGAGTTGGCTGCGATAATGTTTGCATTAAAGATAAGGAGACACTATCTCTATGGCGCTAAATTCAATGTGTTTAGCGATCGTAAATGTTTAAGGTATCTGTTCGACCAAATGGAGTTGAAAATGCGGCAGAGGAGGTGGATGGAGTTCATAAAGGATTATGAATTTGATCTGCAGTACCATCCAGGAAAGGCCAACATAGTAGCAGACGCATTGAGCAGAAAATCTTTGCATATGTCCGCTATGATGGTGAAAGAGCTGGAACTGCTGGAACAGTTCAGAGATCTGGATCTAGATATGGAGCTATCCAAAGATAAGATAAGAAAAGATCACTATCGCTAGTGATTTTCTGAACTTGATCTGGAAGAAGTAAGGAGAAGACCAGTACCTACAAGAAGTGAACCAGATGGTAGGAGAAGGAAGGACTTCAAAGTTTAAGAAAGGTACTGATGGAATCCTAAGGTTCAGAGAAAGGATCTGTGTGCCAAAGGATAATGAATTTCGGAAGATGATATCGGAGGAGGCCCATAAGAGCAAGCTAAGCTTTCATCCAGGGGCTACGAAGATGTACCAAGACCTGAAGAGGATGTTTTGGTGGCTAGGGATGAAGAAGAAAGTAGCAGAGTATGTTCAATCATGTTTATTGTGTCAAAAGGCAAAGATTGAACACCAGAAGCCAGCAGGATTATTGCAATCGCTGGACGTCCCATAATGGAAATGGGATAGTATTGCAATGGATTTTGTTTCCGGATTGCCAAAGATGCAAAAGAGGTGCAATGTAATCTGGGTGATCGTTGACAGGCTTACGAAATGTGCCTATTTCTTGCCAATCAACCAAAGTTATTCTCTGGAAAGATTGACCCAGATGTGCATCAAAGAAGTTGTCAGGTTGAATGGAGTACCTTCAAGTATAATTTCGGACCAAGATCCGAGGTTTACTTCTAGGTTTTGACAAAGTTTGAATAATGCTTTGGGAACTAAGCTAAAGATGAGTTCAGCTTATCCTCCATAAACGGATATTCAGTCTAAAAGGACGATTCAATCTTTGGAGGATCTGTTAAGAGCATGTGTTTTGGAAAACATAGGAAGTTGGGACGATTTTCTTTCACTGATTGAATTCACATACAATAGTTTCCACTTGAGTATTGGCATGGCGCCATATAAGGCACTGTATGGACAAAAGTACAGAACACCGCTCTGTTGGTATGAAGCCGGGCAGAATCAGTTGATAGGTCCGGAGATTGTGCAGCGAACAACAGAGCAAGTTAAGGAAATCCAGGAAAAGATGAAAGTTGCACGGGAACGGCAGAAAAGCTACAGTGACAAGAGGACGAGACCCTTGGAGTTCCAGGATGGCGACCATGTCTTTATGAGAGTCACTCCAAGAACTAGAATTGGCAAAGCAATCAAATCCAGAAAGCTCACACATAGATTCATTGGGCCATTCCAAATTATTTGCCGGATTGGTCCAGTTGCCTAACAAATTGGTTTGCCTCCCAAATTATCCAATATCCACAACGTTTTCCACGTTTCCCAACTCATAAAATAGTATCCCGATCCATCACACGCGATAGAACCTAAATCAATACAGATAAGAGAGAACTTGGAACATGAGGAGCTACCTGTACGGATTGAAGGCAAGATGATGAAAGAACTTTGCGGAAAGCATATTCCCTTAGTCAAGGTCATATGGGATGCAACGATAGGAGATGCTACATGGGAAAGAGAAGGGGACATGCGACAGCAGTACCCAAATATGTTTTAAAGGTACGACGAATTTCGGGGACGAAATTCTTTTTAAACGGGGGTAGTAATGTAACGTCTAGTTTTCTTGTTTAAGATGTGGGATATTAATTGAGCTTGTTTGAGGGCTTAATTATGTTCCTTATATTTTTAGAAAGCCATGGTTCAAATTTGGGACCATTTGGCCTTGGAACGAGCTCAAAACGAGCAAAAACGTGAAAGAACGGGTCAAATCAGTATCCAACGCTTTGACGTTGAGTGACCCAATGCTTAAACGTTGACTGTTAACATTTTAGCATGGGTAGGTGCACGCTAAAGCGTGGGAAAGTGGATGCGTGGGGGGTGTACGTGTAAGCACGTGCGCGACGCGTGGCAAAGACGTGGTGATTAGGAGGCCACGCTCAAGTGTGGAAAAAGTCCACGCCAGAGCGTGCCCACGCTTAAGTGTGGGGAACGTGCATGCTAGAGTGTTCAGGGTCTGGCAGCAAGCTCTTTGGTTTTTCTTCTCTTCTTCCTTTGCATAAAACTCATTTGGAACTTGCAACCAGAGAGTTAGAGAGAGATACTCCAGAGGTTCTAGAGAGTGAAAGTGAGATTTGGAGTAGTTTGAAGCATCAGATCGGGATTCCGACTACACCACTGCGATTAGGGCTTCAAGTACTTCAAGATTCACCTGTTGATTTCTTGATTTCTCGAAGGTAAGATCGAATCCCTAACACGTCGACTTTGCGTTCTTCATGTTCTTCAAGCTTTTCTCCTTGAATCTCTTTAGTTTTGGTATTGTCCTAGGATTAATGATGATTGTTTACACGTTCCCGTGATTAGGGCAAAGTTGAGGTCGTGACGGTGCTCGTGGGAGAAAGGCAGCCGTAGTTACTAGAGGTAGTGGTGGAGCTTGGCCGCGAGGTGGTGGCTGTGTTAGTGGTGGCATTGAGCTTATGATCGCGTTCGTGGTCCCGGCTACGTAATCCTTCAAGTGGGGAGAAAACTGCTATCGTCGGGAAGGCAAGCGTAGTGTAGAATGTATGCATGTGTAGGAGAACCCTAAACCCTACTAGAGGTTGAGCCCGTGGCAAAGTATCTAAACCGTAGGTGTAGGTATCTTTGGGGCTATCACCACCAAGTTAATACCCTAGGCTAGACGACGTTGTTGTTGAGGATGATTTAATGTACTTGCTTATTTGTCTATGCAACTATCTGTGTACTTGTCTATATGATGATGCATATATATTGGCATGCTTATTGCTAAGGTGATGTTATTACTGTTGTTGGCATTGTTGTTTTATGCTGTCTGCGATGATTTTCGTGTGGTGGTAGAATGCCGTAGAATTAAGTTTGGCTATGTGCCGTGTTGTTTATTGGGTCGATACCGTGGATGGTGCCGTTGCTATTATGCTATTGATTTAAGGTTGTGGTCGTGTGGTTTGAGCTGTGGGTCGTGGATATGTGGCATCGAGGCTGTGGTCGTGTGGATGCAGTGACATCGTGTTGTTTCTGATTGAGAGCTTAGATGTGAGATTCGGTATCAAGCCCGTTGAGGTTATTTGCTGCAAATCATAGCATATTTGATCCCAAAGGTAGATGCCCAAATGAGGGCCAAATGTGAACCACCGATCCCGAGGCGGGATGTCCAATTAGGGACGTTATCGATCCTTACGGGGATGTCCAAGTGGAGACATAATTTATTGATCCTTACGAGGATGTCCAAATGGGGACGTGTTTTATTGATCCCGATGGAGATGTCCAATTGGGGATGTTATTGATCCCGACAGGGATGTCCAATTGGGGACGTTATTGATCCCGACGAGATATCCAATTGGGGACATGATGAAATCGGCCGTCATTCATATAGGGATTAGTATCCCTCGTAGAGGTTTGATCTGAGAGAAATGTCTTTGAGACGGATGTGATGTGTGACTCGAGAGATGGCTGTTGGAATGTTGCATGTTTTTCTGTTGCTGTGTACTACATGTGTATATGCTATATTACAGCATGTCTCCCGTATTTGATGATGCATGTTTCTTATCTCCCTGTATTTTCTCTGTGGATTTCTTTTATTTGGTGAGAAGACCCTGTGGAGGAACTAGTCGCTGAGGAATCGGATGGCACACCTTACGAGCGGGATGCCAGTGGACGAGCCACGAATCCCAACCTCCTGAAGTTTTGAGTCCTGTATCAGAGGAAGATTCGAGTCCCTCACTAGAGTATGTGTCCTGGGGGCTTATAGGTGTACTTATGGTGAAGAACAGGGTAGTTCAGGATATCGTCGTCGTCAGTGACGGGATTTTCGACAGTGTGTTTGTGCTAAGAGTGTGCTGTGAGGATTTTTGATGTATTTTGAGCGGGAATGGTGAGTGCCGTCAGTCTGAGAGTTTTCTCTTTGTCTTTTTATGTATTTTTGCTTATGGTCAGTACTACTGCGTTCCATGTTTATATACTACTGTAGCCTACTGATGAGGCAATTGATGCATGCATATATTTTTATGTTTTGCCTGCGTTACTTTGATATGTATGTGTGCTTTAGTTTAGTCCTTAGTTTTTCTGCTTTTATTCATTCCGCTTCACTTCTTCTGTTGTATAAAGCGTGCTAACATTTATATACGGTTAAGGTTAGTTAATATCTGAGGTTCTTTAATGGGACGGCGGGTTGTCTCATTTAGGTTGACCCGGTTCACCCCTATCCTTTTTATACCTCTTTTGCTCGATCTAAAACTCGTAGCTGTCATTCCTAGAGTTAGAAACAGTCGCCAACAACCTTTCTCTTGGGTTCACATTGAATCCTTGAGCATTCCCCAATCCTTGTTTGGGTGTGCTTCGTCAAGAACACATCCCTGTGGTGTTCTTCGTTGCATTTGGGGATAAACTGCTAGCTTAGTGTTACTCTGAGGTAAAGTGACCAACCTTGTTCATCTTTTTGTTTGAATCCTTAAGTTTAGTATTGAATCGTTTTCTTCCTCTCAAATCAGACTTCGTTGTTTGTGTGCTAGTGCTATGAACGGCAACTAGTAGATTAGTTCCCCAGGGATCTAATCGAGGTGTGTTTATAATCCTTGTGTTAATTGCCTTTTCTTTTCCTTGTTTGGGGAATTAACTTATCCTTTTTGCCTTGGCATTCTTGGTCAAAGCTCGTGGCACCTGTTGAACCCGTTGGAGGAGTCAATTGTGGACTTAGTTCTTGTTGGCTCATGGGCTGGATTCGTCACGCCAGGTATAGGGAGAAGGGATTAGTATGAACATATAGGTTCTAGGGTAGCGTAATATGAGGGTTAACCCATGATCCTATTGAAGGAACCTGTTTGAAACACAAGAAGGGGGTTGAATTGTGTTTTAGACGATTTTAAATTCTTTTCGTAAGCAGATAATGGTTTTCGCAAGATTGGACGCTAAAACGATTAAAAGCAAAGAGAGCTCTTCCAAACACCAAGTTGGACGCTAATTTAGTTTGACTAAGATAAGAAGACAGCGTAATGAAAGGCAATTCAATCCCAGTTAGTTAGTTAGATAGTAAACTAAAGTAAGAGTAAGGGAGAGAAAAGAACACAAAGATGTTATCCTGGTTCACTCTTCACCAAAGAGCTACGTCCAGTCCTCTCTACTTGAGAGCTTTATCCACTATAACAAAAACCTTTTGTTACAAAGTATTCAACACCTCTTCAGGCAGTATTCTCAACCTCTTCAGGTTCTCTTAAGTATTCTTTTACAGACAAGCCTCTTCAGGCTCACACAAACTATGATTTTGAAAAGAGTTTGTTCTACTAACTCATTAAATGTGAGAATTCGAAACTAAAGCTTAGACTCTTGAAAACAACTCTACACAGAGAGTAATATGAAAGTGATGATCAGAGTAGCTTTTCTAGCTTTGCAAGCTTGAGATTTTCTCTTTGATCTCTTGAGCTAATATTTGCTTGTATCTCTTGATGGATTTTGAAATGCGAAGTGTTGCTTCACTTGTATTTTTGCTCAAGTTCAGTCTTATTGTTCTTGTTGCACTTTCAAAAGATGGAGGTATATTAGCCTCTTGTCTTTGAGCAGACTTCACTCTCCAACGGATGGAAAATGATCCGTTCTGATGAGCATTGAATGCATTTGATCCGTTGAGTCTGATGGCTTCTGAAGTTTCTGATCAGCAGGATAGATTGTCACGGTGATAGCTAAAAGTGGTGCTGACATATCCTCTGAGTAGAACGAAAGTTGCCTTTTGTCTTTCCAAATGAAGGAGGTCAACTTCTTAAAGTGATAAAGACATTCTGGCTTATGCTTTGCATTTGTACGAATATTACAAAGAATGTTTTGTCCCAAGGGTATAAGCCTTTTACAGGAAATAATAAATTCAAATGCCTTTACAGGATATTCGCGCTTGAAATATAAAAGCATTTATTGGACTAGCTATTACAACAAGTAACCGAAAGAGTCTTTGGACTCAAGGTTCTATAAATTACCGTCCAGTCGTAAACCAAGACTAAATGTTGGACGAGATAAAGTCTTTGGACATGTTGGACGAGATAAAGTCTTTGGATTCAATTAAGTTTTGTCCTGCACACTTAATATAAAACATTAGTCCATAACTAATCTTTGTTCATTTAAAATTAGCTCTTTGTTAACATCAAAACTTTAAAGGATTATTTGGACCATAACCACTTTGGTTCCAACAATCTCCCCCTTTTTGATGATGACAAAACATACTAATTTTGATTGAATAAAGAGTCCTAGAGAGCTGAAGGGCTCCCCCTAAGACAAACATTCTAATCATTTAAAGCATCTAAACATTTAAGGCATATAAGACAGATATAAGCACATGTATCATTTAAGGATTCAATCAACCCATTTAACTTTAAATATTCAATCAACCCATTTTCTACCCCTTTTTGTCATCAGACAAAAGATTGAGAAACATGTCATAGTCAGTATATTTGAAAATAAAGAAAACAAATTTTTTAAGAAGAGGGAGGAGGTTTTGGGGTAAAATTTTGGAACATAGCCGAAATTTGCTGAAGGAGCACCGCATTGTTGGCTTCGATGGTTCGTTGGACGAACTCTTGAAACTCAGGAGGAATAACCGAGCCTGAACTCTCAGCTGTGGCCCCGGTTGCGTCCACACCTCTTTGATCAGGAATTACACTAAGAGCCTGAGAAGGAGATGGATCAACAGGATGGACCATTGAGAGAGGGATCGGTTGAGACTTGGACTGAGCTGAGTCTGCAACTTGTTCCACTGCCTCAGTATGAGTTTCAGACGAAGGGTCCGCATAGACGATTTCGGTGTCCCCAGTCTCTTCAGGAATAACCGGCTTAGGAGGAAGAGGAGGAGGAACATTAGGATCAATGACAGGTTGAGGTGGAGGTGGCAGCACTTCAAGTATGATCTCAGCATCATCATACTTGTCTTCTCTCCATCTGATAGCAGGCATAGGCAAAACATCTCTAGGATAAAGAGGTATGCCAAAGATATCATCGATGATCATGAAGTCAGCTTCACGGATTCGATATTGTCTTGGCTAGACGCGAATCTCTGCTTTCTCCTCAATTGATAGTCCAGAAGATGATGCTTCTTGGGAGCATCTCCAGATGTGGTTTTCCCAGTAGATCCTAGTATCTGGGTCAAATCTGAATCGGGGATCTTTCTTCCAAATATTTGCTAGAGCCCCAGAGTCATCTCGATGTTTTGTCCAAAACAGGGGATCAAAAGCATTTTTGTAAGGCAGCGTCCATGACTCAAGCCTTTTGCGAAGGTCCTTATCCTTGTTGGGATCTAGGATAGGGAGCCTTGGACAAGCTCGAGGAGGAACAACTCCTACTCTTGTGCGAGATGTCTTTGACCAAAATCTCTTTGGAAGGTTATGATGGATCTTAGCTTCTCGAGTCATGTCACACTCCTTCCGCACAGCATAGTAAGGAAGAAAGTCCCGAACATCAGAATACGCCTTCCAAGTTGATGGGTAGCTTGGAATGAAAGAAAGGTCGGGATCAAGGATGAAGTTGCTTAAGACAAACGTCCTTGCTCTTCTTTCATACTCCGTTTTGTAGCCTCTCTTGTCTTCATGACGAAGAACAACATGCCTCTTTACATTGTAGTGGCACCATTGGAATGCCTTGTCCTTGATGAGGTTGGGATAGACTTTCCTTGGAGGAAACGTCTTCTTCTCAAGGCAGGTAACCAAGGGTCCATGGGCAGTGTATGTTTCAGAGGGCAGAGGTTTAGTTGAAGTGTGTGGGATAGGGTGGTAGCCAAGTTTAGGGGGTGAGGTGGATGATGTGGGGGGTTGTTCAAATTCATACTCAGGTAATGGAAGAGGGCTTTTGGGGTGAGGTTCAGTAATGGGGGGGTGTGTTTAAGGAATAGAACAGGAAAGTTGCGTTTGACCTCAGCCTAAATTGAGCATTTGTTTCTGTAGTCTACTCCAGGGAGGCGTCTATATTTGCTTTTGGGAAAGATCCGTCTGGGGTAGGGGGCACCATAAGAATGGAAGGGGTGATCTCCCCAGGGTGTGAACCAGTCTTCAGGTTCATTTGGTGAGGTTAGAGTTTGAGTTTATGGTAGGTCAGTGGGTGAGAGTGGTAGGGAAGGTTCAAAGGTTAAGTCTTCGATCTCAGACGATTGGACAATAGGAGAAGTAATAACTGAACTGGAGATAGGTTCAGTATTACCTTTTGTCTTTGCTCGAGTGACCTTGCCCTTGTTGACAAAGGTTTAGGCAGTGGTGCAGCAGACGAGGTTTCCAATCTTGGTCCTTTAACTACCCTGGAGATGGGTAGATTGTCCTCTTCATCCTCATCAGTGGGAGCTAGAAATAGCTTCCTTTTTCTGGATGGTTGGACGGTGAACTTTGGACGAGAAGAAGGAGTCTTAGCTATTGGACGAGCTAGTTCAGCAGAGCGTCCAGCAGTGACACATTGTTTAGACGCTTCTTCTGAGCGTTGCGTCTGAGCTCCTTTTTGTTTTCCTTCAAGTTTGGACTTTTTGAAGCAGTCCAACTGCATCATCACCAAACTTTGCCTGCTAAACTCAGGCTGATGCACACGTTCAATGCCATGAACTCCGTAGTATTTGAACTTTCTTTCTGGAGCCAAGTTCTTTAGGTCATCGTAGACCAAATGCTTCTCAAATATTTTTGAGAGAAGAGCACCATAGATGATTGCAGTATTCTTCCCAGAGCCTTCAATGGCATATTTAAAGAAGGAAAAGAGAAGGTGGGGAAGGTTTATTTGCCTTTCAAGAATCAAATGAACCAGGCAAAATTGATGAGCCTTTGAAACATTATCCTTCGACCCAGCCTTATGAAGGATAGCCTTGTTCAAGATTTGGTGAAGAACCCTAGCCTTGTCAGTCATTTTTGAGGCTATGAGTTTGTCACCCGAGTTTTTCAACAAACAATCTCTGATGGTGGAAGCATCACCAATCTCTTCTTCCCAGTCATCTTCAACAGTTATACTTGATTGAGCGCACCCAGTCGCATTAGAGATGGTTGCTTCAGATACTATTACTTCAGTATCAAGCACTTTGTTGTGAATCTCCCTTGCAGAGACAATGGGGTTTGTACAGAACTCCCTACTAGAGCAGGGTATATTACCGGAGATCCTTCAAAGAAGCTTGACCATCCAGCAGCATGGATGTTAGAGAAGATGTCAATCCCGTTATCAGCCAGGAATTATAGGTTAAACTTGAACTTGACCATGACATCAGCAATCTGAGCGTTAAAGGTTTTTCCTTTACCCTTAGAGCCAGCAGCAGAAGAGGTTGCCATAGTTTCAGAGAGGAGTTTTAGGAAAAGAAAGGGTTTTTTCAGAAGAGGTTTTCCTTTTGCAAGAAGAAAGATTAAAGCTTTTTGTAAAGGTTTGATTTTTAACAAAACTTAGGTTTTAAAGAAAGGAGAAGAGAGAATGAAACCTTTCGTATTTTCAAAGAGAGAGGGAGCGAAACGACGTGCATTAAATGTCTGACACACGTTCAGACTTTGAAACCATAAAAAGCATATTTGGCAAATAAAGAAAACAAAAACTGACTTAGTTAAGGGAATGAAGGATAATAGTTTTTCGACAAAGATTGAGTTCCATTAATGCATTAGATGAGCAATCAGAAAGTACAATGGACGAGCATATATTGGACGTAATGCAAATATTGGACGCATGCATTGGACTCTCAGTCAATCAATGAAATGCATGTTCAGATATTTTCTTATAAATATAAACCTATCTTCGGCTAATGGTTTAGTGAAGATATCTGCCCATTGATGGTCAGTATCAACAAATTGAATGTCTATTGTTCCTTTTTGCACATAGTCTCTAATAAAATGATGCTTAATTTGTATATGCTTTGCTCTAGAATGCAGTATGGAGTTCTTTGACAAATTAATAGCAGCAGTGTTATCACACATGATAGGGATGTTGCTTACAAACACGTTGTAGTCTTCTAACTAATGTTTGATCCATAGCAGTTGTGAGCAACAGCTGGCTGCAGCAATGTACTCAGCTTCAGCAGTTGATAGAGCAATTGTGCTTTGCCTTTTGCTTGACCATGAGACGAGATTAGCACCAATGAAGTGACACCCTCCACTTGTGCTTTTCCTTTCTATTCTGTCTCCAGCATAGTCAGCATCACAGAATCCAACTAATCTGTATTCATCAAATTTCTTATACAAGATACCTAGATTAGTGGAACCTTTTAGGTATCTAAAGATTCTTTTTACTGCTGAGAGATGAGACTCTCTTGGGTCAGATTGAAAACGAGCACATAAGCAAACACTAAACATGATATCAGGTTTGGACGCAGTTAGATATAAGAGGGAACCAATCATACCTCTATATACCTTTTGGTCTACCTTTTTATCTTTATCATCTTTGTTTAGCACGGACGTTGGATGCATTGGTGTATTCATAGGTTTACAATCGTCCAACTTGAAGCGTTTTAGAAGCTCCTTTGTGTACTTCGTCTGATGAATGTACACTCCGTCTGAAGTTTGCTTTACTTGAAGTCCAAGGACGAATTTTAGTTCTCCCATCATGCTCATTTCAAACTCCTTTTGCATTAATTCAGAAAACTCTTGGCAAAGAGATTCATCAGTTGCACCAAATATTATATCATCAATGTAAATTTGAGCAACAATAAATTCCTTTTTATTTACTTTTCTGAACAAAGTTGTGTCCACTTTTCCTCTTGAGAAGCCATTCTCCATTAGGAAAGAGCCGAGTCTCTCATACCAAGCTCTAGGAGCTTGCTTGAGTCCATATAAAGCTTTCTTAAGCTTATATACATGATCAGGACAGTTCTGATCTTTAAAGTCGGGTGGTTGAAGAACATATACTTCTTCATTAATTACACCATTTAGGAATGCACTTTTTACATCCATTTGATAAAGCATGATGTTATGATGTGCAACATATGAGAGTAGGATGCGTATAGCTTCTAATCCAGCAACTGGAGCAAAGGTTTCAGTATAATCAACACCTTCTTCTTGTGAGTAGCCTTGGGCAACTAGCCTTGCTTTATTCCGTACAACCTTGCCATCTTCGTCTAGCTTGTTGCGATAGACCCACTTGGTTCCAAGGACAGACTTATCCTTAGGCAGGGAGACCAGCGTCCAAACGTCACTACGTTGAAACTGGTTGAGCTCCTCTTGCATAGCGAGGATCCAGCATTCGTCCAATAAGGCTTCGTCCACAGACTTTGGTTCCATCTCATAGATGAAGGCTGAGTCAGCTTGCTCTCTGAAGGTTGACCTTGTCCGAACGCTATCATTAGGTTTGCCAATGATTTGATCCTCAGGATGATAAGTTCTGAATTGCCACGAACGAGGGGTATTTACAACTTGCTGAGACGATGATGCGTCCTGCGTAGCGTCTGACGCCTCATCTTTGTTGGTTGTTAGACGAGCATCTGAATCATTCAGATTCATATCTGCAAAAGAATCATCTAGCTCTGATAATCTCATATCAGGCTGTTGATCATCAAATTTAACATGGATGGATTCTTCAACAATCAAAGTTCTAGAGTTATAGACTCTGAAAGCTTTGGATGTTTCAGAGAATCGTAACAATATTCCATTATCTACTTTGGCATCAAACTTTCCTAGTTGATCCTTAGTATTTAAAATAAAACATTGACATCCAAAGGGGTGGAAATAAGAAATGTTGGGTTTGCGTCCTTTCCACAATTCATAAGGAGTCGTATTCAAGATTGGTCTTATGTATATTCTGTTTTGAATATAGCAGGCAGTATTTACAGCTTCAGCCCAGAAGTGCTTAGGGACAGAATTATCACTGAGCATTGCCGTAGCCATCTCTTGAAGAGATTGGTTCTTTCTCTCAACAACACCGTTTTGTTGTGGTGTTCTAGGGGCAGAGAAATTGTGATGAATACCACTTTCATCACAGAACCTTTGAAAAATCTCATTTTCAAATTCGTCTCCATGATCACTTCTGATCGAGCTGATGAATATGCCTTTTTCATTCTGAACTTGCTTACAGAATATAGAAAAGACCTTGATAGACTCATCCTTGTGAGCAAGGAACTTAACCCATGTCCATCTAGTATAGTCATCTACTATGACAAGTCCATATTTCTTACCACTGACAGAGGCAGTCCTTGTTGGACCAAACAAATCAATATGCAACAATTCCAGTGGTCTAGAAGTACTAACAATGTTCTTGGACTCAAACGAGTTCTTAACTTGTTTGACTTTTTGACATGCATCACAGAGAGCGTCTGATCTAAACACAATCTTTGGTAAACCTCTTACAAGGTTATGCTTGTTTAGTTTAGAGATTAATCTCATACTAGCATGATCAAGTCTGTTGTGCCAAATCCATCGCTCATCTTCGACAGACACTAGACATGATACACTTTGAGTTGAAAGTTCCCCCAAATTAATCTTATACAGATTATTTTGCCTTTTGGCAGTGAATAAGATGGACCCATCAGGGTTCTTGACCATACATTCACCTTTATTAAAGGAAACAACAGGCCCACTGTCATATAATTGACTTATGCTAAGCAAGTTGTGTTTTAATCCTTCAACCAGAAGAACATTATCAATAGAGGGAAGAGGATGCTTACCAATCTTACCTATTCCTACTATCTTTCCTTTCTGGTTGCCTCCAAAGGTGACCCATCCACTAGACTTCTCACGGATTTCTTGGAACATACACCTTTCTCCCGTCATGTGACGTGAGCAACCACTGTCCAAGTACCAGGACTGGGGTCTTTTTTGTGTTGCTAAGCAGATCTGCAACAGGTATTATCATACTCTTAGGTACCCAGATAGACTTGGGTCCTTTTGGGTTAGTTGGTGGTCTTCGTCCATGCATTTTGTTTTTGTTTTTGTAAATGCATTTAGAAGAGGTGTGACCACTCTTTCCACAAATCTTACAGTAAGTTCTGGATGCATGCAATTTATTTTCTTTTTGCTTTCCATAGGAATGAAAAGCCTTGTGATTTTTGTTGGACCCTGATATTTTCTGAGACGCATTTTGTTTCTCAGAGTCATAGCCTAGGCCAGACTTATCATGAGGTGATCTAGTGTACCTCAATATCAGGTCTAGCTTCTCTGATCCTCCAATAAGCTTAGTTACGCTTTTGGTGAGATCAGATACCTCTTGTTTTAGTCTAGTTACCTCATGGGGTTCACTGGACTCAGAGGTGAGTTTGTCAGTTAGACTGACATTCTCAGCTTTAAGCTTATTATTCTCTTCAACAAGCTGCTTATTTAGTTTGTTGGACTCTTCCTACTCCTTATTTACTTTTGACAATTTTCTCTTAAGCACGATGTATTGATGATGCAATAGAGAAGAATCATTTAGCAGTTCATCATATGCTTCTTGAAGAGAGTCAGAAACGGATACCTCGTCATCTTCTGATTCAGCGTCCGAAGAGCTTTTGACCATAAGGCAGAGATTTGAGGTAGACTGGCTCCTTGGTCTGAATCGATTTTCCAGAGCGTCCAGCTTCTCCTTAGCTATTTGGAATTGAGAGACCATGTCCAGTCTTGGACGATCAAGGGCATTGACAAGACACCAGTTAGCATGAGCATTTTGAGAACACCGTCTGATATCATCACTAGTCCAGTCTGTTTCATGTTTGGACGACGTTGATCCGTCCTCAAGGGTAATCGTTGGACTATAATCTCCGTTAGTGAAGATGTCCCACAACTCATAGTTTTGAGCTTGGACGTATAGTTGGAAAATTGATTTCCAATAAGTATAGTCTATTCCCATGAAGATGGGTGGAACATTCACATTCCATCCTCTTTCAGAGGTAGACACCTGACTTCTTTCTCCGGGAACAGCAAGTTGCTCATCGTCCGAAGAGTCTTCATCTTGCTTATTGGACCAAAGGCATAGGTTAGCCTCTTCATTTGTTTCTTCTTCTTCTTCTTCTTCAGAAGAGTTCAAGTCCTCCCAAGTTGCCATGAAGTTCTTTTTCTTCTTTTTGAAGAACTTCTTCTTGTCCTTTAGTGTAGGGCAATCAGCTTTGAAGTGTCCTGGTTTGTTACAGTCAAAACAAACCAGCTGACTTTTATCCTTGGGTTCAGCATGATCCTTGAAGCTTTTCTTTTGGAATGGCCTTCTCTTCATTCCATTTTTCTTTCTCCACATATTCTGAATCTTTCTGGAGATAAAGGATAGCTCGTCATCGTCTGATACATCATCATCAGACTGATCAGCTTCATCACTGGACTCATCAGCTTTTAAGGCTTTTGAGTTGTTGGACCTATGAGCTTTCAGGGCAATCCCCTTGTTCTTCTTTCCGGGATTGTCAAGATCAAGCTCCTGCTCTTGAACTTGAAGCGTCCCTACAAGATTATCTAGAGTCAAAGTGGAGAGATCTTTGGCCTGGGTTATTGCGGTGACAAGAGATCTCCATCTCTTAGGCAGACTCCTAAGAATCTTGGTGACATTCTCCTTGGTAGTGTAGACCTTTCCAAGGGATTTCAGATTGTTGATGATCGTCTGAAAGCGACCCATCATGTCTAGGATGGACTCTCCTTCAGCCATGGTGAACATTTCATACTGGCCAACCAACATGATGATTTTAGAGTCCTTCACCTTGGTTGTCCCTTCATGGAGATTAGACAAGGTGTCCCATATTTGTTTGGCTGATTCACATGCGTGAATCTTCTGAAATTCGTTAGGACTGAGGGCACACATTAACGCATATCTTGCTTTATGATTCAGTTCCATTCTAGCCCGTTCAGCATCAGTCCAGTCGTCCTCTGCTTTTTCTGTCCCGTCAGAGTTGAGACAAACGTTAGGACCTTTTGTGATTCTGGTCCAAAGAACTGAGTTTGTACTGAGGATGAAGCCTATGAATATTTCCTTCCAGTACAGGTAGTGAGTACCGTTGAAGAACGGTGGTCTGGTCATGGAAGTACCTTCCATAACAGGTTGACTCCCGCTTGGCATACCTGGTCCAGACATATCTGCAGTAGGATCTTTTTCCTCTACACGGCAAAGTGCTCAACCTAGAGGCTGAGCTCTGATACCAATTGAAGGAACCTGTTTGAAACACAAGAAGGGGGTTTGAATTGTGTTTTAGACGATTTTAAATTCTTTTCGTAAGCAGATAATGGTTTTCGCAAGATTGGATGCTAAAACGATTAAAAGCAAAGAGAGCTCTTCCAAACACCAAGTTGGACGCTAACTTAGTTTGACTAAGATAAGAAGATAGCGTAATGAAAGGCAATTCAATCCCAGTTAGTTAGTTAGATAATAAACTAAAGTAAGAGTAAGGGAGAGAAAAGAACACAAAGATGTTATCCTGGTTCACTCTTCACCAAAGAGCTACGTCCAGTCCTCTCTACTTGAGAGCTTTATCCACTATAACAAAAACCTTTTGTTACAAAGTATTCAACACCTCTTCAGGCAGTATTCTCAACCTCTTCAGGTTCTCTTAAGTATTCTTTTACAGACAAGCCTATTCAGGCTCACACAAACTATGATTTTGAAAAGAGTTTGTTCTACTAACTCACTAAATGTGAGAATTCGAAACTAAAGCTTAGACTCTTGAAAACAACTCTACACAGAGAGTAATATGAAGGTGATGATCAGAGTAGCTTTTCTAGCTTTGCAAGCTTGAGATTTTCTCTTTGATCTCTTGAGCTAATATTTGCTTGTATCTCTTGAAGGATTTTGAAATGCTAAGTGTTGCTTCACTTGTATTTTTGCTCAAGTTCAGCCTTATTGTTCTTGTTGCACTTTCAAAAGATGGAGGTATATATAGCCTCTTGTCTTTGAGCAGACTTCACTCTTCAACGGATGGAAAATGATCCATTCTGATGAGCATTGAATGCATTTGATCCGTTGAGTCTGATGGCTTCTGAAGTTTCTGATCAGCAGGATAGACTGTCACGGTGATAGCTAAAAGTGGTGCTGACATATCCTCTGAGTAGAACGAAAGTTGCCTTTTGTCTTTCCAAATGAAGGAGGTCAACTTCTTAAAGTGATAAAGACATTCTGGCTTATGCTTTACATTTGTACGAATATTACAAAGAATGTTTTGTCCCAAGGGTATAAGCCTTTTACAGGGAATAATAAATTCAAATGCCTTTACAGGATATTCGCGCTTGAAATATAAAAGCATTTATTGGACTAGCTATTACAACAGATAACTGAAAGAGTCTTTGGACTCAAGGTTCTATAAATTACCGTCCAGTCGTAAACCAAGACTAAATGTTGGACGAGATAACGTCTTTGGACATGTTGGACAAGATAAAGTCTTTGGATTCAACTAAGTTTTATCATGCACACTTAATATAAAACATTAGTCCATAACTAATCTTTGTTCATTTAAAATTAGCTCTTTGTTAACATCAAAACTTTAAGGGATTATTTGGACCATAACCACTTTGGTTCCAACACCTATTTGTGCATTGTATGTCTTAGTTGATGTATGAATTGGCTATATTTGTTTATACTTGATATTAATTGTTTAATTGCTTTATATGACTTTGGCATGAATTATATGATGTTGTTGGTATGCCATAATCATATGAATTGGTGTGTTGAAGCTTCTATTAAAACTATGTTAATAAAAGGTATAAGGATGTTAGCGCTAAGCCTAAACTAGGATTAGTCAAGAACCTTAGCATTGATTGGTATGTTGAAATCTAGAAAAAAAAAAAAACTATTAAGTTTCCTATAACTGAGAACGTTGTAACCGCGTTGAGCACACCCATGCTCTTTGCCCAGTAAAAGCCAGCATGACTGTGCTCTCAGCAGCACCCCCGTGTCGGAAAAATGAGAAAAGTGACACTATTTGGCATGCCCATGCTCTCGTGTAGCATGCCTGTGCTAGTTGGCCAGCACGCCCGTGCTCAGGCCGTGACACTGTCAGAATTAAGTAAACTTCACCTTTTTAAATGAAAAGAGATTTAATAAACTTTTGGGATAAAATATGACACAAGATTAACAAATTAGGATAATGATATGATAATATGTGACAATGAAGACTTAATAAAGAACTTATGTAATAAGACAATGATGTTATCGGTAACGACGTACTGTTATCGATGTTATTGGTTAAATCATTCTTGATGCTTAATGGTCAAGATTGATGTTGATAAATCACTTTGATGCTTATTGGTCAAAGTTGATAGCCTGTGTTAATGGTGTTGATGGAGGTGGTTGCCATGTTGTTTGTATGTCAGCATTGCATGCATCATGACATGGTGTTGTTAGTTTGGGGGAAATTACGATGATTGGGGAGTTTGCCCGAGAGTATGGCGAACTGGCCGTCCGCGGTGATTCATCCGAGAGTTAGCGGTGAATCAAGCGCATCCATGGTGGTCCATCCGAGAGTAAGGTGGATTGGCTATCCAAGGGGTCTACCCGTGAGTTTGGTGAACTGCTAGCATTGGTACTTATGGGTCAATGTGGATATGTAACTCCGAAATCGTCTTCCTGAGTTAGTTATTGGATCCACATTGCATATGGAGTAGCGGATTAGTTTTTGCATCTCATAGAATGTTAATAATATGATATTGAAGGAACCTATTTGAAACACAAGAAGCGGGGTTGGTTGAATTGTGTTTCTTAAGTTTTTAAAACTTTTCGCAAGCAGATATATGATTTTCGCAAGGTTGGATGCTAAAACGTTTAAAGGCAAAGAGAGCTCTTCCAAACACCGAGTTGGACGCTAACTTAGTTTGATTAAGATAAGTAAGAAGCGCATGGAAAAAGCAATTCAATCCCAGATAGTTAGTTAGATAATAAACTAAAGCAAAGATAAGGGAGAGAAAAGAACACAGAGATATTATCCTAGTTTACTCTTCACCAAAGAGCTACGTCCAGTCCTCTCTACTTGAGAGCTTTATCCATTATAACAAAAACCCTTTGTTACAAAGTATTCAACACCTCTTCAGGCAGTATTCTAAATCTCTTTAGGTTCTCTAAGTATTCTTTCTACACAAGCCTCTTCTACTAACTCACTAAATGTGAGAATTTGAAACTAAGGCTTAGAATCTTGAATAAAAACTCTACACAGAGAGTGATATGAAAATGAGGATCAAAGTAGCTTTGCAAGCTTTGAGATTTTCTCTTGGTTGCTTGACTAGATATTCAGTTGTAACACTTTGCTTTTTGTTTGCTTGTTTCTCTTGAAAGATTTTGTTCGCTGATTATTGCATCTCTTGTTCTTATTCTAATTCTCTTGCTTGTGTCTTCAAGAAGAGAGGTTTATATACCCAGCTTCAAACCTTGATCAACTTTGATCTTCAACGGATGGAAAAAGGATCCGTTCTGATGAGCATTGAATGCATTGATCCATTGAGTCTAATAGTGTCTGAAGCTTCTGATCATCAAAGTAGACTATCAGGAATGATAGCTACAAATGGAGCTGACATATCCTCTGTGTAGTCGAAAGTTACCTTTTGTCTTTCTCAAAGAAGAAGGTCAACTTCTTTATGTGTCAGAGACAGTCTGGCTTTTGCTTTTACAATTGAACGAATATTACAGAGAATGTTTGTCCCAAAGCTATAAGCCTTTTACAGGGAATAATAAATTCAAATGCTTTACAAGTTATTCGCGCTTAAAATATTAAAGCACTATTGGACTATTGCTATTTCATAAGTATCGGAAGAGTCTTTGGACTCATGGTTCTACGAATTACCGTCCAGTTTGAGTAAGACGTAAACCACTTGGAGGTTGGACGAGTTAAAGTCTTTGGACTTAGATAGTCTTTGGACTCAAACAAATTTTATCCTGCACACTCAAGATAAATCATTAGTCCACAAGAAATCTTTGTTCTTCTTAAATTAGTCCTTTGTTAACATCAAAACATAAGGGATTACTGGACGATAACCACTTTGGTTCCAACAATCTCCCCCTTTTTGATGATGACAAAACATACTAATTTGATTGAGCAAAGTTTTTGAAAGAGCTGAAGAGCTCCCCCTAAGACAAATATTCTAAGCATGTAAGACAGACTAAGCATTTAAGCATATATAACAGAACATGTGACTTACGGTATTTATTTCAATCAACCCATTTTCTCCCTCTTTTTGTCATCAGACAAAAGAGTGAGAATCACATCATAGTCAATATATTTGAAAGCAATATAAAAGAAATTTTTAAAATGGAGGAGGAGGAAATTTGGGAATGAAGATTTGAAACATGGCAGCTATCTCTTGAAGAAGCACGACATTGTTAGCTTCTATAGACCATTGGACGAACTCTTGAAACTCAGGAAGAACAGCAGAGACAGAGCATTCAGCTGTGGCCTTAGTGGCATCAATGTTACCTTGAATAGGAACCACACTTAGAGCCTGAGAAGGAGATGGCTCAGTAGGATGGACCACTGACAAAGTAATAGGTTGAGACTTAGATGGAGCTGAGTCTACAACTTGTTCCATGCCCTCAGCAGAGATTTCGGGGGAAAAGTCCCGGTAGACGATCTTTGTGTCCCCAGAATCATCAGAATCAGCATGTGAGGGAGCAACATAGGGTGCTTCAGAAAAGTTAGGAGGAAGAACATCCAAGATGACTTCAGGATCATCCTATATGTTTTCTCTCCATCTGGGAGCAGGTGGTGGAAGCACATCTCTAGGATATAGAGATATCCCAAAGATATTATCTATGATCAAAAAGTCAGCATCAGAGATTCGATACTGTCTTCGATAGACGCGAATCTTCTTTTTCTCTTCAAGAGACAGACCAGACGATGATGCTTCTTGAGAGCATCTCCAAATGTGGTTTTCTCAGTAGGTCTTTGCGTCTGGGTCAAATCTGAATCTGGGGTCTTTCTTCCAGATTTCTATCAATTCAGCTGAGTCATTTCTGGGCCTCTTCCAGAAGAGAGGATCAAAAATGTTTTTTGTATGGCAGCGTCCATGTCTCAAGCCTTTTGCGAGCGTCCTTATTTTTGTTGGGATCCAGCATTGGAATCCTTGGACAAGCTTGAGGAGAAACAATTCCTACTCGTGTATCTGAAGTCCTTGACCAGAACTTCATGGGAAGGTTGTGATGAATCTTAACTTCCCGAGACATATCACACTCTTTGCGTACGACATAGTACGGAAGAAAGTCACGAACATCAGAATACTCTTTCCATGTGGTTGGATAGCATGGAATAAACTGAAGGTCAGGATCAAGGATGTAGTTGGTCAGACCATACATCCTTACTCTCTTCTTGTATTCTATTTTGCAGACTTTCTTTTCTTCATTGAGAAGGACTACATGCCTTTTCACATTGTAATGGCACCATTGGAATGCCTTATCCTTGATGAGTTTAGGATAGACTTTCCTTGGAGGAAACGTCAGACAACCAGGGGTCCAAGAGAGGTGTACATCTTAGTTGCCAGAGGACCAAATGAAGTGTGCATGTTCTGGGGGTGGTCCAGAGGTAGGTGGAGTGGAAGGTTGTTCATATCGATATTCCGGTGGTGGTATAGGGCTTTTGGGGTGAGGAGATGTGGAGGGGGTGTGTGTCTTAGGAATAGAGCAGGGAACCTTCGTTGGACGTCAGCCCAATTTGAGCTTTCGTTTCGGAAGGTGATACGGGGAATACGTCTATATTTTCTTTTTCGGTAGATCATTCTGGGGTAAGATGTACCATAAGGTCGAAAGGGATGATCTCCCCATGGTGTGAACCAGTCTTGGGGTTCATTTGATGAGGTAAGGTTTTGTGTTTGGGGTAAGGTAGGGGGTGAAAGGGGTGTGGATGGTTGAGAGTTTATGTTCAAGTACTCAATCTCAAAAATTGTTCAACAACAAAGGCAGTAACTGAACTAGAGATGGGTTCAGTATTACCTTTTGCCTTGGCTCTTGCAGTCCTTGCCCTTATTGAGATAGATTTGGGCATGGGTGCAACAGAAGAGGTCTCCAACCTTGGACCTTCGATTGCCCTGGAGATGGGCAAATCGTCCTCTTCGTCCTCGTCAATCGGACCTAGAATCAGCTTCCTCTTTCTGGAGGGTTGGACGGGGAGCTTTGGACGAGAAGTAGGAGTCCTAGCTGTTGGACGAGCAGGCTCTGTTGAGCGTCCAGCAGAGACTTGCTGTTTAGACGCTTCTACCGAACTTTACGTCTGAGTGCCTTTCTGTTTACCTTCAGGCTTGGACTTTTTGAGACAGTCCAACTGCATCATCACCAAGCTTTGTCTACTGAACTCTAGTTGATGCAAGCGTTCAATACCATGAACACCATAGTATTTGACCTTTCGTTCTGGAGCCAGATTCTTGAGATCATCATAGACCATATGCTTCTCAAAGATCCTTGAGAGAAGGGCGGCATAGTTGATCGATGTGTTTTTCCCAGAACCTTCAATGGCATATTTGAAGAATGCAAAGAGAAGGTGGGGTAGATTTATATGCCTCTCCAGAATCAGATGAACAAGACAAAATTGGTGAGCCTTTGACACATTATCCTTCGACCCAGCTTTGTGAAGGATATACTTGTTCAGAATCTGATGAAGAACCCTAGCATTATCAGTCATTTTTGAGGCATTGAGTTTGTCATCCGAGTTCTTTGTAACATCCCAAAATTTAGGACTAGGAATAATTTGACTCTGAGAAATTAAGATAGTAATTCACAAGCTCAGGGATAATTAGATGCCCCTAAACTAACCTAAGATAAGTTAAATAATGCATGATAAACATTTTGAATAATGATATTTTGAAATATTTATTTAAAAAACGTAAAGGATATATTACACAATTAATATAATATTGTATATTTGCATATAATTTAGATTAGATTATGTTATACGTATATATGTATATATATATATATATATATATATATATATATATATATATATATATATATATATATATATATAATACAATACAAGCAATGCTTATATATTAAACCGAGAGTATATAATATAGGGATATTTTAACAAAGTAGAAGTCTCGAGATTATATAATATAGATTTTTTTTTTCTAAAAGAAAACCTGAATTATAAGCTTTTAAGATTATGTATTGGTCTTATCTAATAAAAACCCTAAAGATACAAAGCCATTTAAATATAATGGGGAAGCATTGGTTTGGGGCTAGAGATAACTTGCACGGGCCTTTTAGTTGAAGGAAGAGAGATAAATTGCATGGAAAAAAATAGGAGAAACGTAAAAAGATGAGATTGAAAAAAGCGATAGACAAATGGGAGAAGACGGTCATGACGTTCCTGGTTTTGGGGAAATGTTCCAGGCTTTCCATAATAGGAGAGAAAAGGATAAGCCGAAGGAGTGGAAAGTCTTCAAGAGGTGAGTAGAAATACTCTTTCTCATCCTTTCCATGGTACAAATTGTCTTGGGGTATGGGTTATGCTTTCAGAATACGTTTTTTGGAAAATAATCCTGGTTTGGTCAAATCCTAATTTTACAAAATTGGAGGTTTTTCTTTTAAGTTATTTCTGCTGTCAATTAAATGTTTATTACTAAGATTGGTTATGGGTTATGCTTTCAAAATATGTTTTTTTGGAAAATAATTCTGGTTTGGTCAAATCCTGATTTTAAAAAATGGGGGGTTTTTCTTTTAAGTTGTTTCTGCTGTCAATTAAATGTTTATTACTGAGATTGGTTATGCTTTCAAAATACGTTTTATTGGAAAATAATCCTGGTTTGGTCAAATCCTGATTTTACAAAATTGGGGTTTTTTCTTTTAAGGTATTTCTGCTGTCAATTAAATGTTTATTTCTGAGATTGGTGACATGATATATATGATACATACATGATTTGTTTGAATTGACATGCTATATAATCACTATTTGATGATATTTGTGATATTGGCATGATTCAATAACTGTTAATATGTTGAATGCTGTTTGCTGCAATATCGCCTATGATAGGGGTATCAAAAGTAACACTGCCAATGATTTGGGGTGTCGAAATATGAAATACCACCATGATGGGGTATCGAAAGTAATATCGCCACACGTTGGGACGTCGAAATGAGTAATACCACTAGTGTACAATGGTTGGTATCGAAATGAGTAATGTCACTGAAGAGAAGGTGACACCGAAATACCTTCATGAGTAAGGTAGGCAATGAGATGCCATTCTTATGTGCAGTTTGAAAGTCATATGACATATGAGAATATTTGAGATTGTTTGATATACGTGATTTTGTCATATTTGATTTATGATGTATTAATGATACTTTTTACTGTCAATAATAATTTATATTATTATTATTATTTTACTATACATTATTATGAAAATAGCGGGTACCATGGACAGTTTTTCCGGTTACCGCACTGGCTGAGAACAATGCTTTTGTGAAAACCCTTTAAACTGTATTTCTATTCACTGGGATTTTATATCTTATTAGTAGTATTATTTTCAGAGCCTGAGGATGTCCCTGTTGAGCAGCCAGACGTTTTGAAGACTATCTCTTCAGTTTTAAAGCTTGGTTAGTATTGTATGGCATATGCCGGGAAGACCTTTATTATCTTTTAGTTATTTTCTTATGCGAGATGTTATAAACGCCATATTTTGAAGTTTTGAAACTGATTATGTTATTCAGTTTTTGAACTAATGTAAACAATTATTTTGAACTAATATTATATTAGGTATTTATTTAGTGTTTATTTAAGAAAAATTTTATTTTCCTGATTTTATTTAAATTATTAATTTGGGTTACTAATGTAACGAAGGGTGTTACATTCTTCAAAAGACCGTCTCTAATGGTGATAGCATCACCAATTTCTTCCTCCCATTTATCCTCAACAATTATTCCAGATTGAGCGTACACAATCGCATTTGAGATAGTTGCTTTGGATACAATCACCTCGGTGTCAAGAACTTTGTTACGAATCTCCCTCGCACAAATAGTAGGGTTAGTCCCAACTCCCTAACTAGAGCGGGGTAGATGATAGGAGAACCCTCAAAGAAACTCAACCAACCAGCGGCATGGATGTTTGGGAAAACATCTATCCCATTATCAGCCAAGAACTATAGATTGAACTTGAACTCTACCATATCATTAGCAGTCTGAGCATTAAAGGTCCTTCCTTTACCCTTAGCAATAGTAGAAGAGGTTGACATTGTTTCAGAAAAGAAGTTTTTGTGAAGAAGGGTTTTCAGAGAGAACTTTTCTTTTCGAAGATGAAAGAAGAAAGATGAAAGCTTTTGTAAAGGTTTGATTTTTAACAAGACTTAGGTTTTAAAGAGAAGGGAAGAGAGAATGAAAACCTTTCGTATTTTCAAAGAAAAGAGAGAGGGCGGCGAAACGACGTGCATTAAATGATTGACATACGTTCAGAATTTGAAATCGTAAAAAGCATGCATTAAATGATTGACATACGTTCAGACTTTGAAATCGTAAAAAGCATTTTTGGCAAAAATTGAAAACAAAAACTGACTCAGTTATGGGAATGAGAGTTAATAGTTCATTCGACAAAGATTGAGTTCCATTAATGCATTAGACGAGCAAGCAAAATATACATTGGATGTACTGCAAAAAAAAAAAAATGGACGCATGCATTGGACTCTCAGTTAATCAATGAAATGCATGTTTCAGAAATTTTCTTATAAATGTGAACCTATCTTCAGCTAATGTTTTGGTAAAGATATATGCCTATTGATGATCAGTATTAACAAATTGAATATCAATTGTCCCTTTCTGCACATAGTCTCTAATGAAATGATGCTTTATTTCTATATAATTTGCTCTAGAATGCAGTATGGGGGTTCTTTGACAAGTTAATTGCAGCAGTGTTATCATACATGATTGGAATATTATTTACAAACACGTTGTAGTCTTCCAACTGAGGTTTAATCCAAAAAAGTTGTGAGCAGCAACTGGCAGCAGCAATGTACTCAGCTTCAGCAGTTGATAGAGCAATTGTGCTATGCCTTTTGCTTGACCATGAGATAAGATTAGCACCAATGAAGTGACAACCTCCACTCGTGCTTTTTCTTTTTATTCTGTCTCCAGCATAGTCAGCATCACAGAATCCAACTAATCTGTATTCATCAAATTTCTTATACAACAGACCCAGATTAGTAAACCCTTTGAGATATCTAAAGATTCTCTTTCTCTTGGATCAGATTGAAATCGAGCACATAAGCAAACGCTAAACATGATATCATATCTAGACACAGTTAGATATAAGAGGGAACCAATCATACCTCTATATACCTTTTGGTCTACCTTTTTTATCTTTATCATCTTTGTTTAGCATGGACGTTGGATGCATTGGTGTATTCATAGGTTTGCAATCGTCCAACTTGAAGCGTTTCTGAAGCTCCTTTGTGTCTTTGTATGATGAATGCATACTCTGTCCGATGTTTGCTTTACTTGAAGTTCGAGGAAGAATTTCAATTCTCCCATCATACTCATTTCAAATTCCCTTTGCACTAGCTCAGAAAACTCTTGACAAATAGATTCATCAATTGCACCAAATATAATATCATCAACGTAAATTTGAGCAACTATAAAATCCTTTTTATTTGTTTTTATAAAAAGAGTTGTGTCCACCTTTCCTCTTGAGAATCCATTCTCCATTAGGAAATTGTTGAGTCTCTCATACCAAGCTCTAGGAGCTTGTTTGAGTCCATATAAAGCTTTCTTAAGCTTATATACATGCTCAGGGTGGCTTTGATCTTCAAAACCAAGTGGTTGAACAACGTATACTTCTTCATTAATGAAACCATTTAAGAATGCACTTTTCACATCCATTTGATAAAGCATGATGTTATGATGTGCAGCATATGAAAGTAAGATGCGTATAGCTTCTAATCTAGCTACAGGAGCAAAGGTTTCAGTATAATCAATACCTTCCTCGTGAGAGTAGCCTTGAGCAACTAACCTTGCTTTATTCCTTGCAACTTTTCCATCCTCGTCCAGCTTGTTGCAATAGACCCACTTGGTTCCAATGACAGACTTATTCTTCGGCAAGGAGACCAGCGTCCAAACGTAACTAAGTTGAAACTGGTTGAGCTCCTCTTGCATAGCGAGGATCCAATATTCGTCCATTAAGGTTTCATCCACAGACTTTGGTTCCATCTCAAAGATGAAGGCTGAGTCAGCATGCTCTTTGAAAGTTGGCCTTGTCCGGACGCTATCATTTGGTTTGCCAATGATTTGATCCTCAGGATGATAAATCCTGAGTTGCCATGTACGAGGGGTGTTTGCTACTTGCTGAGACGATGAAGCGTCCTGAGTTGCATCTGATGCCTCGTCCTTGTTGGGCGTTGGACGAGCATCGGAATCGTTCAGATTCATATTTGCAAAAGAATCATCAGGCTCTGATAATCTCTTATCAGGCTGTTTGTCATCAAACTTAACATGGATTGACTCTTCTACAACCAATGTTCTAGAGTTATAGACTCTAAACGCTTTGGACGATTCAAATTATCCTAACAACATTCCATTATCTACTTTGGCATCAAACTTACCAAGTTGATCCTTAGTATTTAAAATAAAACATTGCCATCCGAAGGGGTGGAAATAAGAAATGTTGGGTTTGCGTCCTTTCCACAATTCGTAAGGAGTCTTATTCAAGATTGGTCTGATGTATATTCTATTTTGAATGTAGCAAGCAGTATTTACAGCTTCAGCCCAAAAGTGCTTAGGGACAGAATTATCACTGAGCATCGCTCTAGCCATCTCTTGAAGAGATCGGTTCTTTCTCTCAACTACACCATTCTGTTGTGGTGTTCTAGGGGCAGAGAAATTATGATGAATACCACTTTCATCACAGAACTTTTGGAAAAGCTCATTTTCAAATTCGCCGCCATGATCACTTTTGATTGAGCTGATGAATATGCCTTTTTCATTCTGGATGCGCTTATAGAATATAGTAAAGACCTTAATAGACTCGTCCTTGTGAGCAAGAAATTTAACCCATGACCATCTAGTATAGTCGTCTACTATGACAAGCCCATATTTCTTACCACTGACAGAAGCAGTCCTTGTTGGACCAAACAAATCAAGATGCAACAATTCTAGTGGTCTAGAAGTACTAACAATGTTCTTGGACTCAAATGAGTTCTTAACTTGTTTTCCTTTTTGACAAGCGTCACGGAGAGCGTCCGATCTATACATGATCTTTGGCAAGCCTCTTACGAGGTTCTGCTTATTTAGTCTTGAGATTAATCTCAGACTTGCATGACCAAGTCTTTTATGCCAGATCCATCACTCATCTTCAACAAACACTAGACATGAAACACTCTGAGTTGAGAGTTCCCCCAAGTTAATCTTATACAGATTATTTTGCCTCTTAGCAGTGAATAAGATGGACCCATCAGGGTTATTGACCATACATTCACCTTTATTGAAGGAAACATCAGACCCACTGTAACACCCCGATTTTTGAGTTTTTCTTTTAATCAGTATTTATGAACTTATATTTTATTCGAGGTCTTAGAAAGGGATATAAAATATTCCGAGACCATAATCATGCTCAGCGATATCGTAGGAAGCTACGATTAAGTTTTGAGTCGAAAACTCAAACGGAGCCCGGTCTGCGTTTTTACACTGACAGTATGATTTTATTGCTCAGATGACCTCAGATGGACCCGTGAACGAGACAGTAAGTCTTAGAATTCGATTCTCTACGTTTTGGTTAAATTTCGTAAAAATTTCAAAAAAATCATTTCCTGACCTCCGTTCGAGCGAAATCTTCAATCGGGTGGAGAACGGAGCCGCGTATGGACTTACCAGGACCCGACAATGGATAATATTGATATCACATCATGTCAACTCACTTGGGAGAGCATGCCAGAGTCGTCATGACGATCGGGAATTTCGGGATGCGAAATTACCAAAATACCCCTAACTTAAGCCTTTTCACCTTTTACCATTTTACCCTTTGAACCAAATGACCTTTTTACCCTTAATGAACTCTTTAGAAGGCTGGAACAGCCCTCTCAGCCCCTCATTCCACGCAGCCCAGCCCCTCAAGAACACCAAGAACACTTCATCTTCCTTAGAGAAAAAACCTCCATTGAATCCTTGAGAAAACCTTGAAAGCTTGTTGAAATCACTTGATTTCTTGACCAATCTTCATCCATTTTAAGGTAAGATCACTTCTATGGTCTCATATCTTCTTGAATCTCTTTCAATATCAAGATCAAAACTCCATTTTCATGAAACTCATTCTTAGATCCAAAACTTTGAAAATCCATAGGAAATTGTAGGAAAATCCTTTGGAGGTGAAACCAAGTTCTTTGAACTCACCTCATCACCCTCTATCTAAACCCAAGATCTCATGATCCAAGTCTCATCCTAGCCCTAAAACCCCAAAGTGGCCGAACCCTACGAGTGATGATGAATAGTGTTTTTCATCAAATTTTTGATTTCTAACTCTTGATTCCATCCTTAGCTTTCCTAGTGTCCTTGAATCCAAGTGATGGAAAACCAAATCAATTCCTAGCCTAGATTGCCCTTTATGGCCGAGAGCTTCATGGGGAAAATCCATGAGTGTTGTTTCACATTTTTGAGTCATAGGACTTGAAATAGTGTTAACTAAGTTCATGAACCAACTAACCAAAAGTTTGGAACCAAATGAGATCCCTAACCCTTTTTACCTTTCATGGCCGAACCCTATACCTTTTAGGGGAAGGAAAACTTGTGTTCTTATGTTATAGATTGATGTTGAATTGTTGTTTGAATTGAATTGTGTTTGATTGTTTTAGGCGACGCAAACGAAACCGGAGCCGGAGCCGAGAATCGATCAAGTTTGGACTAAGCAAATTTGAGAGGTAAAGGGAGGTAGTCATTTAAGTTTGAGTAGCTTCATAGTGCATGTTTGATATATGTGTTATGATGTCTTGAGTGATGATTTAGAGATGAGTTTGAATGATGTATACGTATACTTATATCCTGGATTGATTGGATGTTAAATGTTGTGCATAATTGTCTATTTGATAATTTGTGGCACGGATGCCTTAGTTGATATTATGATGATGATTATGGATTGTTGATGTCTATATATATTTATACCCTGGATGAGCATAGGACTGGCTATGTCTCGATAATTTATTAAAAGACTTGAAATCCTAAATCTATGTTTTGAAAATCGTGTTTTTAAATCAAAAAGTGATTTTTGGGAAAACGTGTTGCTTTTTCAAGAAAAGTTGTCTTTCTTGTTGAAAAGTATTTTTGTTTTGAAAAGTAAAGTGGTTTTGTGAAAAGTCGTGCAAATCGTGTTTTATTTCGGTAAAACGTTTTAAAAAGACGTGAAACCTTAGAAAAAGGTTTTTGTTTTCAAGAAAGGTGTTTTCACGGAAAGTTTTTGTTTTCAAGAAAGGTGTTTTCACGGAAAAATGTTCTCTTGATCAAAAAGGATGTTTTGTTTCGAGAAAACCAAAGTATGTTTTGTTTTCCAAAGTGTTTTGAGAAAATGAAACCAAAGGGAAAATGATGAACCTTTGAGACGAACCCGAACCTAGTGGCCGAGACGTCGGGGCTAGTGTTTTGTGGATTGAGCACTCGGACTTCGTGTCCTGTGTTTTTGATTTGAGTGGGCTTAATGCCTTTTTGAAACGAGTCGTGGACTTTATGTCTCGACATTTGAAAGAATGAACGCAAAGAAAATAGAAAACTTTCTGTGTACATGCATGAACCGGCAGACGTGCCATTTGGAACCGAGCTACAACTTTCGTAGTTGAGAATTCAGCCAGTTAAGACCACTGGGTCTATAGGGGCATTCTGTGTTCGAGATCCCACAAGTGGCCGGTGGCGTAGCAACCCTGTGCCGTGGTAAATCGGCTGCCAAACACGAATGAACTCGATCAGAGACTGGAGTATTCATGATATGGTGAGACGTGGTACCCTGGAACAATTGGAGTTCGGACCTAAATAAAGAGGCCGACTCATGAGAACAATTGTGTTACGGGTGTTACTACGGCCTATCGCTCGATGTTGGGAAGTTAGAATCTCCGGAGTACATGAATTAGAAAGATGATATTGAAGTCTCATGCATTATTATAACTGATGATAGTGTTTGGGATGTTGTATTGTATTATATAAATAACTGTTCATATAACTGTATTTATCTGTGGATGTTTATACTGTTGTTTGTCGCTTGTGCGGCTATCGTGATAACTTTATTTGAGTATCTCACCTTTGCCTGTACATGTTGGACACCTTGTTGTGTTTTTGGAACACATGTACAGATGTTGGTCATAGGTCCCCGCGGAGACGTGAGGACTCGGACGATGGAAACTTTTGAAGGAGCCGACGTTGGGTTGTACCCCAATGGCTACTTTTAGCCGACCAGCTTAGGAGTCTTTTGTTTTTGAGCAGGCTTATATTTTATTACTGCATATATGTCGCAATTATTTTCTAAGTCTGTAATATGATATATATATATATATTAGACCAGGTTTTGCGTTATGTTTATGTTTTATGAACAGTGAATATCAATGTGTGATATGAAATTTATTCCTCCGTCTGGAGTTGTTTGCCTATGCATGCAGAAAATTTTTAGAACCGCGTTTTCGAACGTAGCTACTTAATTAAAGTACTTTCCGAAAGCAACCAGCGTTTTATTCTATTGTTTTATTTCCGTATTAGAGTCCGTGTATGTAGCACCCGCGAGGGGGGTGTTACACCCACTGTCACATAATTAACTTATGCTAAGTAAGTTTTGTTTTAGTCCTTCAACCAGAAGAACATTATCAATAGAGGGAAGAGGTTGCTTACCAATCTTACCCATTCCTACTATCTTTCCTATCTGGTTGGCTCCAAAGGTAACCCATCCACCAGTCTTTTCACGGATTTCTTGGAACATACACCTTTCTCCCGTTATGTGACGTGAACATCCACTGTCCAAGTACCAGGACTGGGGTCTTTTTTGTGTTGCTAAGCAGATCTGCAACAGGGATTATCATGTTCTTAGGTACCTAGATAGACTTGGGTCCTTTTGGTTAGTTGGTGGTCTTCGTCCATGCATTTTGTTTTTCTTTTTGTATATGCATTTTGAAGAGTTGGGACCACTTTTTCCACAAATCTTACAGTAAGTTCTGGATGCATGCAATTTATTTTCTTTTTGCTTTCCATAGGATTGAAAAGCCATGTGATGTTTGTTGGACCTTGATATTTTCCGAGAGGCACTTTGTTTCTCAGAGTCATAGCCTAGGCCAGACTTATCGTGAGGTGATCTTGAATACCTTAATATCACGTCTAGCTTCTCTGAAACCCAACAAGTTTAGATACGCTTTTGGTGAGGTCAGATAACTCCTGTTTCAGTCTAGTTACCTCATGAAGAACCCATTTTAGCAAAATCGTAGAGAATTCGATTCTAAGACTAATTGTCTCGTTCATAAGTCAAAATTAGGTCTTGATAATAGTAAAACACTACTGTCAGTGAAAACGCTGACCGGGCTCCGTCTAAGTTTTCAACCCAAAATTTAACCGTAGCTTCCTATTATCTCATAGAGCACGAATATGATTTTGATTTTTCCAAAATCATTTTCTAAAATACAGATAAAAATACAAACTCATTTATATCTATAAATAATCATGATTTTTATAAAACAACGAAAAATCGGGGCGTTACAATCTCGACGAGCAAATCTCGCAGCTCGTGTAATGGAAACCACTCTCTGAGCAATATGTTCGAGTCGATTTCCTCAAATGGTTACGATCTGTTTCGTTGCCGAAGAAATGTGTGATATGTATATGGAATCAACCTTGATTTGCATAGTAATTTGTTTTTGGTGAGAGTATAAGTGAAAACTATGTAAAACTATGGTCAATTTCACGAAATGAAGATATGAATTGTTTGCTTTGAATCTTGATGCGAAGCAAATAGGAAAAGATAGATAATATTTGTTCCCCGAAAACGATTTCAGCTGCGAAATTTGTATCGCAAATCGAGAATTATGGTGTTTCGTGTGTTACCAGTGGGATTCATTGGAAACATTATGAGTGAAAACTATGTGAAACTATTGTTGATTTGGCAAAATGGAGATATAGATGCGATGAGATAAGTAATATTTGTTCACCAAAAACGATTTTCAGCTGTAAAATCTGCTTCATGAACTATGGTACTTGGTTCGCTTAATTTGGAGAAGTTTTTTTTTTTGGCTAAAATACCATTTTGGTCCCTTAACTTATTTTTTAGTTTCAATTTGGTCCCTTAACTTTTAAAAGTTTCAATTTGGTCCCTTAACTTGTCCCTGTTAACACAAGTTAGTCCTCTCTGTCAATGACATAAACATATGAATTTCAAATTGGTCCTTTAAATTGATAACAAGTTTCAAATTGGTCCCTTAACTTTTAAATGAGTTTCAAATTGGTCCCTTAAATTTTAAATGAGTTTCAAATTGATCCTTTAAATTGTTAACATGTATGGCACTCTCGTCACTTTTGCTTATGTCATTGACTGAGGGGACTAACTTAGGTTCACAAAGACATGTTAAAGGACCAAATTAAAACATTTAAAAGTTAGGGGATCAAATTGAAATTAAAAGTCTTTTTTATTTCAACATCCTGCTAATTTGGAGGTTTGACATCTAAAAATGTGGATTTTCTATATTTGGCATTGGGAATTGGAATTTTCGTGAACCGTTGATAGTCCCCTAAGATATTTGGGGAGATGAGGTAATTTCTTGAATGTAATAACATGGCGGTGAGATTACAGTTGAAGCAAACCATCACTGAATTTCTCCCTTACAGTTGAATCTATATCACCGAAATTCAATTGAAATAGAGTGCCATTTTGTAAGTTGAAGCATAACACTGGTTACAGCTGAAGATTGATCAGATTAAAAGGAAGATGTGTTAGATTAATTATTTAATTAATCAATTACATGGATTAACATTTATCAATTATTGAAAAGTATTATTTAATTATTATATATATTAATTTATGGCCAATAATTATTAGTATAACACTCAATCAATTGATGAACATTGTACTGGGCTTTTGTTCTGAATAGCCCGTGATGGGTTGGGCTATTCAATTGATGCCCAATGAGAGGTCCCTACCCTCATACAATAGGTTACTTAATCGTTGTCTCATTAGACGGTTAATACACAGTGTCTGAACCGATCGTGATTGAGTGGAGTTTGCTCTCATACTAGTTCTCAACCAAGAGGTAGATCAGAAAAACATGATGAATCTATTCCATATATCAAGATTCCAGGTACATATTCTTGATCCATTTGCAGTGGTATATTGAATTTGATATGTTGTAACTTGTATTTATATATGACTTAAATCTATCAATTGGTATCAGAGCCAAATAGATACAGATTATGGCTATTATAATTTGTCCTGTTTCCATAATTAAATTAGTTTTTTCGCAACCCATGAACCCTAATGACTAGGAATTCGATTTATTTTCACTTGATGTTTATTTCTAAAAATTGATTGAGGGTTTCTCTTCATCGTATCATTGCGATCAATGTAACGCCCCGATTTTTCAAGCTTTCTAATACTAATAAACAGTATTTATGAGTTTGTATTTTATTGAAGGGTCTAGAGAGTGAAATAAAATAAACTAATACCATTGTCACGTTCTACGATATCATAGGAAACTATAGTTAAATTTTGGGTCGAAAACTTAGACAGATCCCGATTTCGGTTTTTCACTAACAGTAATGTTTTAATACTGTAAAGACCTAATTTTGACTCGCGAACGAGACACTTAGCCTTAGAATTTAATTCTCTGTAATTTTACTAAAATTGGTTTCGTGTCCTAAAAAGCGAAATAATAATAAACTATTCGGGTGGAAACTCGAACCGGGAGACAAACGGAGCTGCATATGGATTTACTGGGAACCGCTAACAGATAGACACGAAGTCACGTCTGGTCACATCATCTAGGAATGCGTGCCAGTGTCATGATGGATTTTCAAAATACTTGGACGCGAAAAGACCGAAATGCCCGTGGACTTTTAAGGAAAAGACCATTTGGTCCTTAGGCAAAAAGATCATAATGCCCATAATGAATTTTTGTGTGGACATTCTTGTCCCACACCCCATCATATTCGACCGCCCTTCATCATTCTCACCCTCCATCACTTCTTCTTCTTCTTCACCTTTTCTCCTCCATTTTCCTCTCCATTTCCTTAAAGCTTTTCAAGAACTTTTCAGAAGCAAAGTTGATCACCTTATCCATCTTCATCATCTAAGAAGTATAGAATTCATCCTTGAGCTCCTAAACTTCATGTTTCTTCCATTGATTCATGCATTTTCAAGCTTTTCTCAACTTGAAGCTTAAACTTCAAAAATTCATGAAAAATTGTAGAAAAATCCTTTTAATGCCAAACCAATTTCTATGATCTAGTTTCATCCTCTTATTTCATAATCCAATAGCATGAAATCAAATAATCTTCCTATCCTAATTAATTTGGAGAGGCCGAACCTCGATATTTTTGGGGGAAATGGGTTTTTGTTCAATTTTTGTGAAATGATTTTTGATTTCACCTCTTTCATTCTATGATCATGTAATCCAAGTGGTTAGAAAACCAAATCAAACTCTCACCTATTTCTAACCATGATGGCCGAAACCCTATTTTGTTGGTTTCGGTTCAAATTTTTGACAATTGATCATAGATTATGTCTTAATCATGCTTAAGGATCATTGATCCAAGAGTTGGTAGAATTTCAACATCTCTAGCCTATTTAAATAAATAGGGGAAGAACCTTGGTCATAAGTATTGGGGAAATTTTGATTTAACTGTATTGATTTCTGGTTGTGGTTTGTTGTGAAGGATCCGACGGTGTTCGAACATTTGAAAGCACGCACGAGTGACAGTTGCAGAGCCGCAGTCGGAGTCGCATGAGAACACTACTAAGGTGGGGGAAAGAACCACAATATCGTTGGGGAGGCAAGATTTAATATAATATATATTGTTATGCGTAGGGCGACCTAAACCCTACCACAGGTCAATAAGCTGATAGGTTGATTTTATTGTATGTCGAGGTTGCTTGTTCTGTGATTGGATGTTTATTATAATATATGTGATATGTATGTTATGCCTATTATATATTTATAATTACTTGAATTTATCTATGAGTTGATATTATCATTGAATCTGTTTCTAGTTGCTTTATAATGTGATGTTTTGACTGCTGATGTCGGAGTAGAGATAGACAGTAAATTCTGATGAGATAGGAGATGGATCTGTGGTGAGAAAGTCGAGGATATATATATCCTCGAATTTCTCATATATATATATATATATATATATATATCTGTGTGTGTGTGCGTGTGTGTGTGTGTTATGGTGCTCAACCTAGAGATCCAGCTAATCTCTTTGCATTGTGATTTAAAGTTGATACCCTGTTAAGTCGGAGAAAGTTGGTCATGATTGTTATAAGTTGTGGTTGAGACACTAAGTGTTGATCCGAGATGAGTCGGTGTGATTAATGTTTCATAGTTGCTGTTCATCACTGTGTTGGCGTAGGGCGATCGATCTTGCCTGCAGGGAGATGATCGTACCAATTAGTTGTAAACGGATGGACGAATGTCCGACCTGGCCTACGGGTGGGGGAATATGTCATTACCGTAAGTTGTGTTGTTGATGGGCGAATATTCCGACCTAGCCTACGGGCGGGGGAATATGTCATATCCATGAGACAAGTTGAGCCTGCAGGCTGTTGGCCGAACCTTGCATTACGGAGGGTGGCACAGAGATGAATGAGACATCTTGATTTGTTGGGGATGTCGTGTCGTGATCGCGTCCACATAGTCGTTAGTTGCATGAGTGTAAGAGACAGTAGTTAAGAGAGAACGATATAGGAGTTGATTGATTGACACTGCTGTGTTGTTGAGTGTTGGTATCTATATTAATTATTTTATAGCTGTTTTCCTATTTATAATGAGTTGCTGTTTCTTATCCCCATATTTTCTCTATGTCGTATTTTATTTCTTCTCGATCGCATAAGAAGATCCTGTTGGGGAGTTGCCAGAGGAGATTGATGGCATACCGGTTGAACCTGATGCTGGCCGGAGAGCCTCGGATCCCAATGCTGGGGGACTTTGAGCTGCTCTATGCGGAGGACGACCATCTCTGGGAGACTTACTACTCTCAGCGAAGAGTAGTGTATACAGACCCGACTACAGTATACATTAGAGTCTTGGTTGGGTAGACAGTCTTAGTTTTGTTATGGCCAATGCATAGGTGTGAGTGAAATGTATTTTTAGGGCCAGGAGAGGAAGTCATATATTTTTTATTTTCCTGCCATGTTTTTAGTTATACATATTATTAGTTGCATATTCTGAGATAATTGGTATCAGTTGTTGTAGGCTCTACTGATGGAGCCAATACTCTTATGTCTGTATAAATTATTATGGTATCAGTGTATGGATTGTTTTAATATTTTAGCATTTTTATATTACCACGTTACGTTGCAACGTTAAGAATTTGAGTTCGAGTTACCAATGGGACCTCTAAGGAAGGGGTTGTCTCATTTTAGTGGTATCAGAGCAGTTTGATTCTTAATCAAGGACTGCTTGGGCTAGGTTGTAATTTCTAGCCGTGTCTAATTAAACCCGCATTGGGTATTGACTATGCTTAGAAGTTGGGTAGAGTATCCAATATGCGAGTGATCGTAAGAGGCAACTGTTCGAACATTCGTGAGGCATATGATGCATGCATATGATAATATGGTCTTGTATGTCTTACAAATGTGAGCTGATAATTTATTCTTCAGGGAATTAAATGGCTCGCGGACGACCCAAAGGACGTGGCGTAAGGGTCACAGAGAGTCCTGTAGAACTTGGAAATGGTCACGAAGGAAGTTCCCACATTGGTGATGGGATAGAGTCAATTGAAACCCTAAGAACAATTAAGTAGTTGGCAACATCATTGCTGCATCAGACGCTGTAGAACGCTCAACTGTTGCAATTGACCATGCAACAGCAACAGAGACAAAATCAACGAGGCGAAGTGGTATTGGAAGACACTGGACTGAATACATTTCTGAAGGGGAAGCCGCCGCAGTTTCATGGTGACTTCAATCCGGAGGGAGTTGAACTCTGGATTCAAGAGCTTGAGAAAATCTTGGCGGCAATACATTGTTGTGAGGACAGAAAGGTGACTTATGCATCCTTCATGCTGATGGGAGGTGCAAAGCTATGGTGGAAAGACAAGCAAAGGATGCTTGAAGCAGAAGACAGAATTATTAACTGGGGACTGTTTTGGGAATGCTTCCTGGAGAAGTATTTCCCCAGAATGATGAAAAGAGAAAAAGAGGAAGAGTTCATGGGTCTAAAACAAGGGACCATGTTTGTTGGTGAGTGCACTGCATGGTTTGAGGTGTTACTCAAGTTTTATGAATTCTATCAAAGGTTTCCAGATGAGGAATGGGTGTGCAGGCGTTTTGAAGATGGTGCAGAAGGTGACTGCACCATTGAATATCACCCGACTTCTCGAGATGCTAGAGAGATGTTTAGTCATTGAGAACATCGACAAAAAGAGAGAGATGCAGCAAGGCAGAACTGGAGGACCTACTCGGAGGTTTGACTACAGAGGTCGAGGAGGAAAAGGAAGGTTTCAGATAGGACGAAAGCCTTATGACCATCAAACAACAAGTCTAAATGAAGGACAACTCCAACCAAGTGGATGCTTTAGGTGTGGAGGATCACATCCAATTCGAGATTGTCCGATCAGGGAGACTCGCTAGTGTTTTCGATGTGGCCAAGTAGGTCACATAGCTCCAAAATGTTCATAAGGAGCGAGGTACAATACAGGCGGGCAGGGCCCAGCTACCAGAGCCCAGGGAGCAGGACAGCAAGCAGTGAGACCCAAGCCACTGGAAGGGTGTTTACCATCAGAGGAGCTGGATCCTCTCAATCCCCTGATCTTATACAAGGTATGTGCCTAGTGTCAGGTAAACTCTTATCATTATTGTTTGACTTGGGAGCTACGCATTCCTTCATATCCTAAGAGTGTGTGGATCATTTGAAATGGCCTGTTTCTTTGCTTCCTCATGACTTCACTGTTTCTACTCTTACCAGTAATTATTTGACAACCGTAACTATTTGTTTAAATTGTCCTATTATCGTTGAGAATCAAACTTTTCTTGTTGACCTCGTTTGTTTGCCTATGGAACAACTCGATATAATTTTAGGCATGGATTAGCTTTCGGCTGACCATGTAGTGTTAGACTGTTCTAAAAAGACATTGTCATTCCCTGAGCAATCTGGATTGATGCCTGCCAACTATTGTAAGCTAGGTAGTAAATCTCAGAAATACGTGTTGCTACTCTCTATGGAAGCTAGTAAACCTCCTAAGTTGGATTCGTTGCCTGTAGTGCGAGAGTTTCTAGAAGTTTTCCCTGATGATGTTCCGGGTTTACCACCTGAAAGAGAGATAGAGTTCTCTATAGATCTCGTACCAGGAACTGGATCGATTTCAATAACATCTTATCGAATGGCTCCAGCGGAGTTAGCAGAGCTGAAAAAGCAGTTAGATGACATTTTGGATAAGGATTTTATAAGACCGAGTGCTCCACCTTAGGGAGCACTGGTGTTGTTCGTCAAGAAGAATGATGGAAGTTCAAGGCTGTGCATGGATTATCGACAGCTGAACAAGTTGATAAGTATCCGTTATCCAGGATTGACGACTAAATGGACCAGTTGAAAGTAGCAGTAGTGTTTTCGAAGATCGACTTAAGATTTGGTTATCATCAGATTCGAGTCAAGAAGGAGGATATATCAGTATGGACACTACGAGTATCTAGTTATGCCCTTTGGTGTGAATAATGCTCCAGCAGTGTTTATGGATTACATGAACCGAATTTTCCAACCGTTCTTAGATAAGTTTGTAGTAGTCTTTATCGACGACATTCTTATCTATTCCCTTAATCGGAAAGAGCATCAGGAACATCTTAGGATTGTGCTTCAAGTGTTAAAGAACCGACAGCTTTATGCAAAGTTGTCCAAGTGTGAGTTCTGGTTGGAAGAAGTGCAATCCTTAGATCATGTGATTAATCGAGATGGAATAGCAGTAGATCCAGCGAAGGTTGAAGCGGTGGTACAATGGGAAAGTCCGAAGTCAGTTAGCGAGATACGGATTTCCTAGGACTAGCTGGATATTACCGAAGGTTCATCGAAGGATTCTCGAAGATCACATTGCCGAGGACGCAGCTAACAAGGAAGGGAATGTCCTTTGTATGGAAGGATGCGTGTGAGAAGAGTTTTCAGGAGTTGAAAAAGGGGTTGACGACATCACCAGTATTGATGTTACCAAATTCTTTGGGACAATTTGACATATATTATGACGCGTCATACCAAGGATTAGGATGTATCCTGATGCAGGAAAGGAGGGTTGTAGCGTATACTTCGCAACAACTGAGAGTTCATGAGAGGAATTATCCAACTCATGATTTGGAGCTAGCAGCTATAGTGTTTGCTTTAAAGATATGGCGACACTATTTATATGGAGCTAAGTTTGCGGTGTATAGTGATCATAAGAGTTTAAGGTACTTGTTTGATCAGAAAGAGTAAAATATGAGGCAAAGTAGGTGGATGGAATTCATCAAGGATTATGAATTTGATCTACAATACCATCCAGGAAAGACGAATGTGGTAGCTGATGTATTAAGTAGGAAATCCTTACACGTATCTGCTATGATGGTGAAAGAACTGGAACTGATTGAACAGTTAGAGATTTGAATTTACGTACGGAATTATATAGAGATAAGATACACCTAGGAATGGTCATAGTGTCTAGCGACTTTTTGAAGACGATCAAGGAGAAGCAAGAAGTTGATCAGTATCTTCAAAAGGTAAAGGGACAAGTAGCGAAAGGCAGAACTTCTTAGTTTAGGATGAATCAAGATGGAGTCTTAAGGTATGGTGATAGGATTTGTGTGCCAATGGATATAGAACTAAGAAGGATGATCTGGGAAGAAGCGCACAAGAGTAGGCTGAGTTTTCATCCAGGAGCTACCAAGATGTACCAGGATTTGAAGAAAATGTTTTGGCGGCCTGGAATGAAGGAGGTAGCTGAGTATGTGTTGGCTTGCTTGGTGTGTCAGAAAGTGAAGATAGAACACCAAAAGCCAGCAGGATTGTTACAATCTCTAGATATCCCAGAATGGAAATGGGATGGAATATTATGGATTTTGTGATTGGGTTGCCATGGACTAACAAGAGGTGTAACGCCCTTCGTTACATTAGTAACCCAAATTAATAATCTAAATAAAATAAGGTAGATAAAATTTTTTCTTAAATAAATAAAATAAAATACTTAATATAATATTAATCCAAAATAATTGTTTACATTAATTCAAAACCGAAATAACGTAATCAGTTTCAAAACCTCAAAACAGGACGTCTATAATATCTCGCATAAGGAAATAACTAAAAGATAATAAAGGTTCTACTGGCGTATGCTGTACAATACTGTCCAAGCTCTAAAACCAAAGAAATAGTCTTCAAAACATCTGGCTGCTCAACAAGGACGTTGTCAGGCACTGAAAACAATACTACTAATGAGATATAAAATCCTAGTGAACAAAAATACATTTCAAAGAGTTTTCACAAAAGCATTGTTCTCAACCGGGGCGGTAACCAGAAAAACTGTCCATGGTATCCGCTATTTTCAAAATAAGAAATATTATTTATATATACTAATATTAAGAATAATTATTCACCAACACATCACAAGCAAGTATGACAAAATCTCATATATCAAATAATCTCAAAATCCTCATATGTCATATGACTTTCAAACTGCACATAACAATGGCGTCTCATTGCCTACCTTACTCATGAAGGTATTTCGATGTCACCTTCTCTTCAGTGACATTACTCATTTCGATACCAACCATTGTACATTGGTGTTATTACTCATTTCGACATCCCAACATGTGGCGATGTTACTTTCGATACCCCATCATGGCGGTATTTCAAATTTCGACAGTGTTACTTTCGATACCCCTATCATAGGCGGTATTGCAGCAGACAACATTCAACATATTAACATTTATTGAATCATGCCAATATCACAAATATCATCAAATAGTACATATATAGCATGTCAATACAACCAAATCACGTACGTGTCATATATATCATGTCACCAATCTCAATAATAAATATTTAATTGACAGCAGAAACACTTTAGAAGAAAAACCTCCAAATTTCTAAAATCAGGATTATCTTCCAAAAAAAAAAAACATATTTTTAAAGCATAACCCAAATCCCAAGACAAATTGCACCACGGAAAGGGTGAGAAAGAGTATTTCTACTCACCTCTTGAAGACCTCCAAGAAGCTCCAAACGTTTGGTTCACGAACGCGCCAAGAAGCTCCTCAAGAATCTCCCCCCTTTCTTCCTCCTTTAGGCTCCTTCTTCACTAGAACCGTCTTCTCCACGCTCTTCAATCCTCAAGAGCAAGCAAAACTGTGTTTTAGGTTGTAAATAGGGTTTCTAGTCGCTCTAAGGTGTTCTAATAGTGTATATATATATATATAGTGTTGCACTGTCCCCTGTTTAAAAATCCTATTTTTTAATGCATCTGACAGAGAGCACGGGTCAGCATCAATGTTTGCGAGGTCTCAGCACGGTGCGGCTCAGACCGTGCTCTATTTTGGCACGGGCCTGCTCATGCCCCAGGAAGCAAATTTCCCTCCGAAAAGCACTCTTAACCACTTTTAATTATTTTTAATCACTTTTATTTACTTCAAGGGCTTAAAACAGATATTCTAATCCTCTCAAAAATTCTATAATAATCCTAATATTATAATCTCTATTTTTTTTTTGGATGTTACAAGAGGCATGATGCCATTTGGGTAATCGTTGATAAGTTGACGAAGTGCGCTCACTTCTTACCTATTGGCGAAAGTTATACGTTGGAGAAGTTAACCCAAATCTACATCAAGGAAGTAGTAAGGTTGCACGGAGTGCCTTTTAATATTGTTTCCGACAGAGACCCTAGATTTACATCTAGATTCTGAAAGTAGTTACATAAGGCTTTGGGAACTAAGTTAAAGTTGAGTTCTACTTATCATCCTCAGACGGATGGTCAGTCGGAACGAACGATTCAATCATTGGAAGACCTCCTGAGATCTTGTGTTTTGGAACACACAGGAAGTTGGGACGAGTTCTTACCGTTGATTGATTTCACCTATAACAATAGTTTTCATTCAAGCATAGGGATGGCACCATACGAAGCATTGTACGGTAGAAAGTGTAGAACACCATTGAGTTGGTATGAGACAAGAGAAAGTCAAGCGTTAGGACCGGAGGTAGTACAACAGATGACAGAACAAATCAAGAGGATAAGAGAAAAGATGAAAATTGCACAGGACAGACAAAAGAGTTATAGTGATAAAAGGATAAGGCCTTTAGAATTCCAGGAAGGAGACCATGTATTTTTTAGAGTAACTTCAAGAACTGGGATTGGAAGAGCAATAAAATCTAGAAAGCTTACTCCTAGATTCATTGGACCATTTCAAATTCTTCGCCGAATTGATCCTGTGGCCTATTATATCGATTTACCACCAAACCTATCCAATCTTCATGATGTCTTTCATGTTTCTCAGTTGAGAAAATACTACCCTAATCCAACACACATCCTAGAACCAGAGTCAATACAATTGAGAGAGAACCTTGAGTATAAGGCTTTACCTGTAAGGATCGCAAATAGAAGGATTAAGGAAGTCTGAGGTAAAAACATTCCGTTGGTCAAAATCATAAGTTACCAGAAATGCTACCTAGGAGCGTGAAGAAGACATGCAACAGCAATATCCGAGTCTATTTTAAAAAGTACGTTGAATTTCGAGGACGAAATTCTTTTTAAGGGAGGTAGTAATTTAACGCCCCGATTTTTCAAGCTTTCTAATACTGATAAACAGTATTTATGAGTTTTTATTTTATTGAAGGGTCTAGAGAGTGAAATAAAATAAACTAAGACCATACTCACGTCCTACGCAATCGTAGGAAGCTACCGTTAATTTTTGGGTCGAAAACTCAGACGGAGCCCAATCTACGTTTTTCACTAACAGTAGAGTTTTACTACCATAAAGACCTAATTTTGACTTGTGAATGAGATAGTTAGTCTTAGAATTTCATTCTCTACAATTTTTCAAATTGGTTTCGCATCCTAAAAAGCGGAATAATAATAAACTATTCGGGCGGAAACTCGAACCGGGAGACATACGGAGCTGCATATGGATTTGCCGGGAACCGCTAACGGATAGACACAAAATCACATCAAGTCACATCAAGTCACATCACCTAGGAATGCATGCCAGTGTCATGATGGATTTTCAAAATATCTGAATGCGAAAAGACCGAAATGCCCTTGGACTTTTAAGGAAAAGACCATTTGGACCTTAGGCAAAAAGACCATTTGGTCCTTAGGCAAAAGACCGTAATGCCCGTAATGAACTTTTTTGTGGGCATCCTTGTCCCACACCACATCATATTCGGCCACCTCTCATCATTTTCACCCTCCATCACTTCTTCTTCTTCTTCTTCTCCTTCACCTTCTCTTCCATTTTTCTCTCCATTTCCTTAAAGCTTTTCAAGAATTTTTGAGAAGCAAAGTTGATCACCTCATCCATCTTCATCATATAAGATGTATAGAATTCATCCTTGATCTCCCAAACTTCATGTTTCCTCCATTGATTCATGCATTTTCAAGCTTTTCTCAACTTGAAGCCTAAACTTCAAATATTCGTGAAAAAAAGTAGAAAAATCCTTTTAATGCCAAACCAATTTCTATGATCTAGTTTCATCCTATTCTTTCATAATCCAAGTGCATGAAATCAAATAAGCTTCCTAGAATAACTCATTTGGAGAGGCCGAACCTAGGTATTTTTGGGGGAAATGGGCTTTTGTTCAATTTTTGTGAAATGATTCATGATTTCACCTCTTTCATTCTATGATCGTGTAATCCGAGTGGTTATAAAACCAAATCAAACTCTCACCTATTTCTAACCATGATGTCCGAAACCCTATTTTGTTGGTTGGAAGGGTTTTGGTTCAAATATTTGACAATTGATAATAGATTATGTCTTAGTCATGCTTAAGGATCATTGATCCAAGGGTTGGTAGAATTTCAACATCTCTAGCCTATTTAAATAAATAGGGGCAGAAACTTGGTCATAAGGATTAGGGAAATTTTGATTTAAATGTATTTATTGCTGGTTGTGGTTTGTTGTGAAGGATCCGACGGTGTTCGAACATTCGAAAGCACGCATGAGTGACAGTTGCAGAGCCGCAGTCGGAGTCACACGGGAACACTACTAAGGTGGGGGAAAGGACCACAATATCTTCGAGGAGGCAAGATTTAAAATAATATATATCGATATGTGTAGGGCGACCTAAACCCTACTAGAAGTCGACTGACCGATAGGTTGATTTTACTGTATGCCGAGGTTGCTTGTTCTGTGATTGGATGTTTATTATAATATATGTGATATTTGTTTTATGCATATTATATGTTTATAATTACTTGAATTTATCTATGAGTTTATATTATCATTGAATCTGTTTCTAGTTGCTTTATAATGTGAGGTTGTGACTGTTGATGTCTGAGTAGAGATAGGCAGTAAATTCTGATGAGTAGGGAGATGAATATGTGGTGAGAAAGTCGAGGATATATATATATATATATATATATATATATATATATATATATATCTGTGTGTGTGTGTGGATTACAGTGCTTAACCTAGAGATCCAGTTGTTCTGTTTGAGTTGTGATTTAAAGTTGATACCCGGTTAAGTCGGAGTGTAACACCCCTATTTTTTCAAGCTTTCAAATATGAATTAAACAATATTTATGTGTTTGTATTTTATTGAAGGGTCTAGAGAGTGAAATAAAATAATCTGAGATCATAGTCTCACTCTATGCTATCGTAGGGAATTACAGTTAAATTTTGGGTCGAAAACTCAAACGGAGCCCGGTCTACGATGTTCATTGATAGTAGTGTTTTACTACTATAAAGACCTAATTTTGACTCATAAATGAGATAGTTAGTATTAGGATTTAATTCCCTACAATTTGGCTACAATTGGTTCTTGACATTAAAAAGTGAAAATAATATAAACTATTCGGGCGAAAACTCGTACAGGGAGACGATTGGGTCTGTAGATGGATTTAATGGGACCCGCTAAAGGATAATCTTGAAGTCACGTCAGGTTAAGTCAACTAGGGACTCATGCCAGTGTCATGATGGTTTTTCAAAATATCTGGATGCGAAATGACCAAAACGCCCTTGGTCTTTTAATGAAATTACCAAATTGTCCTATGGTAAATTACTAAGTTACCCTTAATGAGAAAATATCTTTGGACTCCCCCTAACCTATTGGCCATTCGGCCATCACTCTTTCTTTTCATTGTTCCCACTTGTTCTTCATTTTCCCCATAGTTCTTCAACTTTTCTCTCCATTTGATATTGAAAACTTGAAGATTTTGGTGAAATCAAGCTGCTTTTCTCTTAAGATTTAGCATCAACGCGGTATAAACTCTCTCCTAGCTCTCCTAATCTCTCTATTCTTCTCTTTAATTTCTTGATTCATGGAGATCAGGGTTTGAATCACAAACTTCAAAAATCCATGAAAAATTATAAAAAAATCCTTTTAATATCAAACCAATTTTCTTGCACTAGATTCATGATCCTCTATCATAATCCAAGAGTTGGGAACCAAAGGAGCTCTTTAGCTGCAATAGGTGGTGAAGGCCGAAACTACCCCCTTTTGGGCGAGTAGAGTTTTGGTTGGATTTTGATATTCTAAGCTTGCATTTAACCTTGTCACACCTAGTTAGTATGTAATCCAAGAGATGAGAATTTTTTAAGCTCCCTAGCTATTTTTACTAGCACATGGCCGAACCTAGGAGGAAGGAGAGAGGAGAAATTTTTGTGTTTTAATGTTGATACATAAATTGATTGTATGTGTGTAGTGATCGTCGGGTAATTGGGAGAGAGATCGGACGATTTTCGGATCAACTGAGAGACTTACTGCTTTTTGGGAACTACGAGAGGTAAGGGGAGAACCTGAGGAATTCCAATTCCGATAGCTGTATGCTGCATTTGTGTGTACGGATTGTAATAATTTATCTGTGTTTGATTGTTGTGGAGTGTTTTGAATTTACCTGTTCATAATTACTTATGCCTGAAATTACCTATTTATGCCTGTTTCATTGCATGGCCTTGAGTTATGATGTTTGGATTCATATTACACCAATGGTGGTAATTATTGTGTTAAAGGACCTAATATCGATTAGGATCCAAAATGGTGTAAAGTTAAAAGCTTCAATAAGCCTGGAATGTTGGATAAGAAAATAAAAGGGATTACAGTTTCAAAGGTATTTGGAAATAAAAAAGGAAACAAATGGCTTTTGAGAAATAAGAAGAATAAAATCTTACTTTATAAAAAGATGAGTTGATATAAAGAGAAAAAAGAGAAGAGAATGCTTTAATTAAGAAAAGCAAGGTTTTGCAGTAAAATGTATGTTTTGGAGACATCAATCGTTTTCGAAGTAATATAATGATTTGGTTCAAGCAAAAGTGCCTTTAGAATGGTTGTTTCAAAAAAAAAAAAATATTTTATCAGAGAAAAAGGGTTTTTACGAATCGTATTTCAAAGTTTGTGTTTTACAGAAAAACCACGAAAGAGAAAAAGGTGGTCTTTAGACCAAGTTTTGTTTTATGGAAAACCGTTCCCGAAGGCTTTGTGTAAGCTTCGGAGATTTGGTTTTTGAGTTTCAAAAGAGAAAATGTGGTTTTAGGTATGAACTTAGAAATTGAGACGTCTGGTTTCTAGGGTTCTGCAGAACACGTGGATCAAGGATCCGTGTTAATATATTGGTCCTGTAAAGCTTGTGGACATTCTTTGTGGTCCTGTAGGCTTGCGGAGGTTTTTATGCTTTTGAATCTAAAATCCGAGAATGGTGCATCAGTTAGGGATTTTTGGGTTCAAGCTGTTTTGGACTGAGTGTCCTGTTTTGAGAAAAATGTTGTAAAGGCATAAAGAGTCTAAGACATTATAGTGGTTGATAGCGTTGATGCTTCAACGAGGGAACAATGATGCGACAAAGATAAACAGACGAGAACAAATGTTTTCTCATGCATATATGTTTTTGACAGACGTGCCGTGAAATAAGGGGACCTTGATGGCAAGGAAATCTGGGATGACTTATGTCATTGTGTAACATTGTGCCATGATGGACAATGGTGTCATACATGCTGTGTGTTCGTATTGTGCCTTGTATTGGACTATATAGTATGACAAAATTACATTGTAAGTACCTCTGATTTGTGCGCTCATTTGAGATCTCATGGAATTCATGTACTTACGTTTAGTCAGTTGGGGCTAGTCATTGTTGCCTGAGGGCCAATGAATTTTGAGCCTGATCAGCTCGTTGCAATGTGATGAGATTTCCGGAAATTAAGAATTGAACGTTAGATGATATATGTGGAAGTGCTCATGCATACGTTTTGAAAATAACGATGACTGTTGGGCATGAGGCCTTGTGTGTTATTTATAGTATTATAATATACTATGATGTATCTGTTATGTTGATGATATGTGAGATATGCCTATATGAACCTGTTGTTTGCGTTTGGGGTATATAGTTGTCGTTTTTTGGATTCATATATTGGTTTCTCACCCTGCTGTATTTTTGGTCTGTTTTGTTTCTGGTTGGATATATAGTTATATGTGTACAGATGGGACCAGAGACCGAGGGACTAGCGTACTCGGGGGTTCACTCCCTCACGTTTGACCAACGCGAGGACCTGCCACATGGGTCATACACCCAGGTGCCACCAGTGCGGCATACACGGCGTCAGTCTACACACTCCGCGGGAACACTGAGGTGGGGCCTCAGGAGAGAGTTCACACCGTGGAGACCGTCCAGGTTCCACTGCCGCCTATCTGGATGATCTTTTAGTACCTGGTGGATCAGGGAGATCTACAGCACGATATCCCAACCGTCCAGCCCCTGCAGCAACCGCCGCCTTTGATCCCTCCCCTTCCATTAGTTTTGGTACCAGTGGGGCCAGAGGAGGAGCATGAGGAGGATCCAGAGGAGGAACCTCAGGATACACCTGAGTATCATCTTCTAGAGAATGGAGATGCTTCGGCTGTAGGAGCCGGAGGCATGGGGATGATCGATTGGGACGTAGATTCCCTTGATCTCTCTTCTGATAGGAATGTTGGGCCCTCCTTTGGGGGACTGTCCAACGGGTTCCACTAGACAGTGACTAGCATAGGTGTTAGACTTTCTTTTGGGGGTAGCGATTTTTGGGTAATCTGTTGTCGGCTACTGATGGCCATGAGTTTTAGTGATATGGTTTCCAGACTATTGCTACCTAGTTTTTAGAGTTGCTAGTATTTTATTTTACTACTAGATCTTTTGAAAGGGAAATGGTGTCCACCGTTCTTCTGAACATAACTAACTGTTGATGCATATATATATTCTACTATTGATCTGAGTCTTTAATGCTTACTGTTGTAATAAGAAAAAATTTTATCATGATTTTTCAGGACTTAATATGATATAATTAACGAAAATTGTTTTCCGAAAGTAAACCAGCAAGATTTTATTTCACTTTCCATATGTCTTGGGTAACAAATGTGACGTCGGTTTGAGGGTGTCATACGGAGAAAGTTGATCATGGTTGTTATAAGTTGTGGTTGAGATACTAAGTGTTGATCCGAGATGAGCCGGTGAGATTCATGTGTTGCATAGTCGTTATTCATCACTGTGTTAACGTATGGGTGATCGATCTTGCTTGCGGGGAGATGATTGTATCGATTGGTTGTTAACGGACGGATGAATGTCCCGATCTGGCCTGCTGGCGGGGGGATATGTCATTACCCCAAATTGCGTTGTTGACGGGCAAATATTCCGACCTGGCCTGCGAGCGAGGGAATATGTCATATCCATGAGACGAGTTGAACCTGTGGGCTATTGGCCGAACCTTGCATTACGGGGGGGTGGCACAGAGATGAACGAGACATCTTGATCTGTTGGGGATGTCGCATCGTGATCGCGTCCATATAGTCGTTAGTTGCATGAGTGTAAGAGACAGTAGTTAAGAGAGAACGATTTGGGAGTTAATTGATTGACACTGTTGTGTTGTTGAGTGTTGCTATCTATATAAATTATTTTATAGCTGTTTTCCCATTTATGATGAGTCGATGTTTCTTATCCCCATATTTTCTCTATGTCATATTTTATTTATTCTCGATCGCACGAGAAGATCCTGTTGAGGAGTTGCTAGAGGAGATTGATGGCATACCGGTTGAACCTGATGCTGGCGGAAGAGCCTCGGATCCCAATGCTGGGGGACTTTGAGCTGCTTTATGCAAAGGACGATCGTCACTGGGAGACTGACTACTCTCAGTGAAGATTACTGTATACGGACCCGACTACCATATACGTTAGAGTCGTGGTTGGGTAGACGGTCTTAGTTTTGTTATGGCCAGTGCATAGGTGTGCGTGAAATGTATTTTTAGGGCCGGAGAGGAAGTCGGATGAATTTACTTTCCTACCATGTTTTCAGTTATATATGTTATTAGTTGCGTACTCTGAGATAATTGATATCAGTTGTTGTAGGCTCTACTGATGGAGTCAGTACTCTTATGTCTGGATAAATTATTATAGTATTAGTGTATGAATTGTTTTAATATTTCTGCATTTTTATATTACCACGCTGCACTGCAACGCTAAGAATTTAAGTTGGGTTACCAATGGAACCTCCGTGGAAGGGTTTGTCTCCATCAAAACCCCTGAAATTTTACATGTTTTCATTGAGAAAATTGAGAGAATTTTACAAATATGCATCGCTTTTTTTTTTTTTTAGCGCATGACCCCTAATTTGGGGTTTTTGTCGATTCCTCATTTTGGACGATCAATTCCAGCAATTGATTTGGGGTTTTCCTTTCTTGTGGTGATGCGACTACAACTCATGAAAAAATATAGGAAATCGTTGAGAAATCAAGGAGTTTTTTCGTATTCTGTATTGCAACCCTTGGGGGCAAAACCCAGAAATTTTTTGTTCCATTTTCACTCGTTTGAAGCTTTGATTTTCACAATTGGTTAGGGGCTTTTCTAGATCTGTTTTCTGTGAACAAAACCCATGGAAAATCGCTCGAAGCGATGTTGAATAGTGAGAGAACCATTCGGGTCGATTTAGCGTCTCATCGTGACCCATTTTCAGTCTTCCGGGTGAAGAAGACGACCTTCCCTTCAAGGCCAACTCGCAGGGCACGCGGGTGTGAGCGCGTGAATGGGCTTCCAGGGCCAGAAAAAATTTGTTTTTAATTTTATAAATATTTATTTAATTTTTCTGGTATTTTGGTAATTTTTGGGATATTTTGCACATCTTTAAATATTTTATATTGCTAAATTCCAAAATAATCTACAATTTTCAATATTGTACTCTCGAATTTTTTGCGTGACTTTTTTTTTTTTTTTTACTTATTCCTTACTTTTGTAGTGACACTTTTGTATATGATACTTTCTCTTCGAATGTGTCATAATGAAATGAATTATTTTTAGTCTTTATGAATTAAATATTTTATTTATGCATGATATCAAATGTATCATATTCCACTAAGCATCATTATTCTCAATTTATATAACTGTAATCTCACCTATCGTGGATACAATTATGTAAATTTGTGTGTTACGTGATTAATTAAGTATTGTTATTAATCACGATTTATATTGCATTAATAATAATTATACCATATCGGTGTATTATTATTAATGTAATTTGTTAAGATGCATTATGCATATTATTTACAATTGGCAATATTATTATCCAGTGGTTGTTGTAATTACATTTAAGATAATCAAATTTGTTAAAAAAATATTTGGCCTTGGATTAAATTTTTTTGGAATGTAATATATTGTTTTTCACTTCCACCCTCTTTGCATTTAGATCCAAAATCTCCCAGTTTATTATTATTATTATTATTATTATTATTATTATTATTATTATTATTATTATTATTATTGTGACATTTTTATAATAGATACTCTCTCTAAAATAATATATCTTGTTCACAAAATATATATTTTTGTATCATAATATAGGTTAAACCTATGCATTCTGGATTAAATTAATGTGTGAAGTGAATTATGCAATTTGTGTTCTTTTATATCAATTATGTGTTTTATATTGCCTCAGTTTTTTTTAAAATAAATAAATAATTTCCGCTTGTGAAAATATTATTAAAATAATTTCGTTGAGCAATTTATAAGGCAATTGGAAACTATATCATCCTTGTAATCTATGTGTTATGCTGATTTATAATTAGAGTCTACTATAATTATAATTTAACATTGATTTATGAATTATTTGAGATAACAACGTATACATCTCATGATTTTCTTGTTAAGTTATCAAATCTTTATTGGCTCTACAATAAGGATGAATGACACACTCTTTGTAACGGCGCAGACTATTTTAAAGATTGTCGACTGTCCCCACAAATCAACACGAGTCTCTTCAGCGTACTTTGTCCTCACTCACACGCTTCCTAGGAAAACTTCCCAGGAGGTCACCCATCCCAGAATTACTCCAAGTCAAGCACGCTTAACTTTGGAGTTCATAAGTGATGGGCTACCGAAAAGAAGATGCATCTTGTTGGTATAGGTAGTACCAATCAATTTTTATAAGCCTTCCTTCAACTACACAGTCTCATACCTGCACAGTCTCAGGATCTCTTTCATTCCGGTGTGAATCGGTTAATTCATGTGTCCCTCCGCCTAGAAGCCTGCCAGGAGCCGCTCCTTGTCCATGCCTTATGCACCGGCGATCACTCCCCGCCCTCGTCAGCCCCGGGTGTCACATGCCCGCCAGCTTCCGCTTGGTTCATCCCTGAACCACACCGTACTAGGAGAGGTCCGCTCTGATACCATTTGTAACGGCCCGGGCTGCTTTAAAGATTGCCGACTGTCCGCACAAATCAACACGAGTCTCTTCAGCGTGCTTTGTCCTCACTCACACACTTCCTAGGAAAACTTCCCAGGAGGTCACCCATCCCAGAATACTCCAAGTCAAGCACGCTTAACTTTGGAGTTCTTAAGTGATAGGCTATCGAAAAGAAGATGCATCTTGTTGGTATAAGTAGTACCAATCAATTTTTATAAGCCTTCCTTCAACTGCACAGTCCCATACCTGCACAGTCTTAGGATCCCTCTCATTTCGGTGTGAATCGGTTCATTCATGTGTCCCTCCTCCTAGAAGCCTTCCAGGAGCCGCTCCTTGTCCGTGCCTCATGCATCGGCGATCACTCCCCGCCCTCGTCAGCCCCGGGTGTCACATGTATAATGTAATACCCCAATGTACATTGGGATACTACTTACCATTAACTACATACGATAAAAATAACGTCCAAACAACCAATAGGATTTTAATTAAAATCATTTACAAAACATGGTACAAGGTTTGACTTGGAATACACTCATTTTAAAGAAAAAAAACACCAGACATTTTACACTAATTGTAAACATAAAAAAAAAAAAAAAAGACCCAGGACTCCGATCTGGCAACAACCTCAAGGACCCCAGCTAACATTGGGACAGCTGTTAAAGCATTTCCGGACATACTTTTCAGCCCCAACATAGAAGCGGTCAAACTGAAACAAAAGGGTGACGGGTGAGATATAATAATCTCAGTGAATTCATGCAAGCAGACACTTAGTTCAATATATATAAGTATAATCAACATCGATACATAATCAATGAAAGTAAACTTCACACACTTGGACATCCCTTAGTTTTATCAATGAAAAACGTCGTTGTTCCCTGCGTAAGGTACTTAAGAGGAACTAGCTCTATGATGTAAGGCAGATCATACGTCTATGACCATAAGCGGCGTCCCACTTGCTTTGCACTTACCTTCTTGCCTTCCTAAATGAAAGGACTTCTGTGATTGCCTTCCAAACGGGAAGGACTCTATACTCGACATCTGAAATGTCTCTGACCTCCATTCTAACTCGAATCATATCGGATAGAGGATGGTCGTCATTATTGGATGTCAAGCTATAGTTTACTTTTATGCATTATTTTTACACTACAAAACATTTTAAATCAACCTAAATAACCTTCAAACCAATGCTTATCAAGAATTAAAAGATCAACAACACCTGCAGAAATTTCCAGTTTTCAGCCAACTTCTATGAATTTATTAAAATACCAAACGATGTCGGATTTGGGAAAACGACCCCTCTATGGAAATCTTAACATGTCTAGTTTATAAATAAAATTTCCCTTTTGAAAAGAAACTGCCCAAAAAGTACAGTTTTAATCAAAAAGTCACTGCATTCGAAAAACAGGACAGCAGTTATGCTATGGCTTGTAACAGGTTTTTATCCATCAATACTCAATCAAAAACAGCAAAATCAATGTCTAAACTGTAGCAAATCAAGTCTAGTTTCCACAAAAACAAACATCGTACCAAACAGAGCCCCATAGAAATAGTTATAAGTAAAATACTGCACATATGTCTATAAGGGTTTCTGGCCAGCAACTTCATTTGGGGCTTTTCACAAACAGAACACATGCATGCAAGATAAATACTTTACAACAGCCATCTGCAGTCACTTTAATTCATATAATTAACAAGCAAGCATGAAATCAAACAATAAGAGGAAGAATCAAAATTCCTAAGCTTGGATTTATGATTACCAAGCACTAAACTAAGGAAACTCACCTCAAACAAGCTTGGATCCTAAGCTTCACCTTGCTCTATTTCCTCTCTACTCCAAAATCCTAGCTCTCTCCCTTGACTTCAATCTCTCCAAAGGCAATCTTCAACTCTTCTCTTCATCATTCTCCATGGTTGAAAATCTAGCTCTTCATCTCCTTGCTCCATTGAAGTCTCATTCCTTTCCTTCTTCTCTTCTTCTTCCATGGAGCTTTCTCTTCTTCCCCTTCTCCTCTTTCTCTCTTTCTTTCTTCTTCTCTTTCTTTTTTCTGTTGTTTTCTTCCCCCTCTCACGTATCCCACTTCCTCTTATCCCTTTCTATTTATTTATTTTTTGTTTTCTTTTTAATAATAAAACCCAACTTACTCTTTACACCCCCTTCAACTACTTAATACACCCATGCCTTAATTCTAAACATTTCTTCCTTCATAAATCAAAAACATTTATTCTTAACCACCATTAAAACAGTTCTCCCTCAAAGATAGTCTCCCTCTATTTATTGGGTAATGTTATTTATCTAATTAGGAAATTTGGAATATTACACTCTTTGAGGTTAGTATTGAAATATTTGATATATTGACTTATTATATAATTGCATGTATGAAGAATTTTTGTTGTTAACATATTGTTCTCCTTTTATGACTATTCTTTCTAAACATTGCGATTATAACTGAGAGTGTGATTGTCTCTTAAAATATTCATTCTATTGTCATATTCTATTAGGCATAATTGCTTATAATTTGTATAGTTGTAAACTCATCTATCGTGGGTACAATTATCCAAATTTTGTGAATAAAATAATTAAGGTTTTCTTAATTATAATTCGTATTATATTTATATGATTATACCCTATCGGTGTATTGTTATTAATATACTTTGTTGTTATAAAATGCATTATAAGTTTTATGCTTATATCAATTATTTCTTGAGTACCTTTCAGTATTAGAATCTTAGTGATATAAGATTTATGCATTGTGTTATTATATTTCTTAATCATGTGGTTTGGACCCTTAGACTGAATCATGATAAGTAAGAAATTATCTGTGAAGGGCATGTTTTGGCTGTATAAATGAGGAATCTTTTAACTCTTGGATTATGTGATGACTTGTGCACATTAAGTGACTCCTTTGCTGTTTTAAAATATCAGTCTACTTGCCTAACTTTTAATTGGACATTTTTTTTATGCAATCCAATGTCAGTCTAAATTTTTGCATTTGCCTATCGCAATGCAATTTTTTTAATGGATTGCGATTATCCTTGAATCATGTAAGAAATTGACATACCCTATCGATATGACGTTACTTGACATAATCATTGTGTGATAGAGAAAAATAGTTGAATAATTTTTTTTTTTTAAATTGTTAGTTCGACTATCATTCTCTATCAAGTGGAAGAGTTTTTTATATTGAAAGTAGTGTCCCATGAATGAGATCATGTTGATATAAAATTGTTGAAATCTTAATTTAGCTTATAGAAAAGTTTGAAGAAAATATTCCTCTATTTCTATACCATTATTTTATATGTTTTAATGTTTTAATTAATGTCATAATGGGAGTTAGATACTATTTATCATTACATCCTCAATAGCTATTAAGTGTAGCTCCTATGTACTTCCGCTATTGGTAACCAAATCTTGTGCTCAAGTGCGTATTTATGTTGTTTATAATGTAACACTTGAGTTTTGAGTGAGTAATCAAAACATTATAAATAATCCCATATTATTTTTAAAATGATGGGGATCTCACTCAAATGTTCATAAAGTGAAGGTTACCTTATTTGTATGATCCTTTTGAGGATCAATGTTTGTGATGAAATAAGAAGATTTGTGTTATAAAGTGTCAAGTGAACACTTATAGTATGTTATATGTGGTTAATTATGAAATCAAAATTTGGTAAATTATGTGATTGATAAATTGTATGTTGGGTTTCCTGTAGTCATTGTGTAACCACTTCTCTAGCTAATTTTGCATTAGTCTTTTTTTTCTCTCTATTGTGTAGTTCTAAAAGAGAGAAAGATTGTGGTTCACTTTGTCGAGGGTGTTCACATTGTTACGATCAATGATTTTACTTGAGGACTAGTGAGAGCAATTCTATCATTATCGTCTTGTATGTTGGTAATATACTCTTTGCTAGAAACCATGTTAAACTTTTGACCGAAACAAAAAGAAAATGAAAATGACATTAGTAGCCACTAGGCATGGCAACGGGGCGGGGGCGGGTTTTGCCTTTCCCATCCCCGCCCCCGCATAAATACCTGAAACCCGCACCCGTCCAAAATCCCCGTTGGGGGTGAAAAAACACCCCCGTCCCCGTCCCCGTTAGGGTTCGGGTTTCCCCGCCCCGTCCCCGCCCCCTCCCCAAGAGCAGCAAATCCGCAATTTCCAAAAAAATCGAATCTCCGCCTCGACCCCGCCCCGATTGAAAAATCAAACACTCTGCTGTATATTTTTATCCTTTACTAAAAATGATCATGATAATTTACTAACATTTTCTCTCTCATTAGTCATTACTCGATTTTGAAGCTTTTTCCAGCAAAATTTAAAACAATTAGCACCATCATGCTAAATTTAAAATTCCCAATTGTTAAGTAATGACATTCAACATGCATTAATCATACATCCAATAATGCAAATTATCAAAACAACCACAAAGTACAAATTCAAAAACAACAATTAACAATGTTTCAACCATACAACCCATGTTCAAAATGTTCCAAATTAACCAACATGCATTAAGAATTATAAAAAACAACCACAATACAAAACATCTATTGATCATCTTCTACATGAGAAGTGGCACCACTAACCAACACTTCACCTGCATTAAGAAAAAACAAAAGTTAAAATATAAACATTAAACTTCATAAAATTTAAAGCAAATAAAATGTGGAATACCTTCATCATCAGACTCTATTTCATCGAGTAACGTAGCATAATCGATGCCTACTTTAGAATTCAAACCACCTATAAATATCAAATATCAAATACAATACAATATAAAGAATGATTAGTCAAAATATACAAAGTTATTTGCCATTTCATAAGATATTTGAATGAATAATTTAAAACTTTACCAGTATTCTCAGCACTCCATAACCAACTTCTAGCACACATCAAGGCCTCTAAAGTAGTCCAATGAAGTCGACTGCGATGAGGACTTAAGATATAACCGCTAGTACTGAAAGCAGATTCAGAAGCTATGGTAGAAATAGGAATCGCTAATACATCCTTCGCAATTGCTTGGAGTGTTGGATACTTGATGCCATTCAACTTCCACCACAATAAAATATCAAAATCTGCACTTCTTGGTAAAACCTCCTCCTCTAAATAATGATCCAACTCATTTTTAACAAAAGAAGTTCTAGCTCTTTTTTTCCTCATGATATATGCGTCATACTCACTTAAAGCATCATCACCGACATGACTAACATCCAACATTGGAGAGTCACTACTAGAGTCTTTATTCATTTTCAATTGATAATCAGAAACCAAATCATAACACAACTGTCGGATCATCTGCACTTGCTCAAAAGAATCATGTCCATACAATTTTTCATAATAATATTCAAGCAACTCCATTTTGTATCTAGGATCTAAAACAGTAGCAACTCCCATTATATCATGAATGACACTCCAATACTTATCAAATTTGCCCAACATCTTTTCAGCCATTTTTTTAATCAATTCGTTGGAGGAGTCAATCCAATGAGATATTGCCAATTTGATCTCACAGATCTTTGGAAAATACAAATTGGCAGTCGGATATTTAGTGCCAGAAATCATTTCAGTGATAGAATTGAACAATTTCAATCTTTCACAAACATCTTTTGCAAACCTCCATTGTGAACTAGTTGGCAAACAAGTGTATTGAGACTCACGTTGTCGTAACCGACTAAAGACATCCTCATATGAAATGGCAATGTCAAGCATCTTGTAAGTGGAATTCCATCTAGTAGGACAATCTAAAGCCAAATTTATAGTGTAAGAGATTCGTAATTGTTTGGCTGTCTCCTCAAATTTTTCCTTCCTTTTAGGTGTGGCAGTCCAATATGCTACACTATCCCGAATGCTTTCTACCCCATCTTTCACCACGTCCAAACCATCTTTTACTATCAAATTTAATATATGTGCACAACAACGCATATGAAGTATAGACCCCTCCCTTAACAAAGTGCTTAACTGCAGCTTATCTTTAATTTTGTCGATCATAGCGTCATTTGTGCTACAATTATCTAAAGTGATAGTGGACAATTTCGTATCAATATTCCAATCCATCAAACATTCAACTAATGCATTACAAAGTCTATCACTTGAGTGAGGAGCAGGAACATAAATGAACCTAACATAACAAGATTCACATTCAATCACTATATCATATAAACAGTGTAAACATTATGTAATAAAATTATAAATTAAGAAATTTTTATTACCTCAAAATGTGATTGTGTAGAGTCCAAGATCCATTTATGTAATGAGCAGTGACAACCATATACCCCTTTTTTTGATTGCCTGAAGTCCACATATCTGATGTAATGGCCACTCTTCCTTCAAGACTATTTAATAACTTCAAAGTCGTTGATCTCTCAAAATCATACACTTTAAATATCTCCTTTTTGATAGTATTTCCAGAAGGTACTTGAAATAATGGTTGGAGAGCGGCTGAGTATCTCTTAAAACCAAGATGGTCCACTATTGAGAGTGGATATTCATGCATAATAATTGCATTTGCAAGCTCTTTCCTTGCATTTTCAGCATCATAGGTTCCAGTACCCAACTCATGCTTTCTGTGCAAGACCTTAGCCATAAGAAATGTTTGCCTTTATTCCCTCTCATGCTAATCTTGCGTTGAATACATGAATCCATGTGTTGGTGCAAGTGCTTCGTTCCATGTCTTGAATTTCCACCAAGAAATTTCTTGCAATAATTACATTGAGCCTTTTCTACTTCATTAACTTTACATTTTGTAAAGTGTTGCCATACCACACTTTTAAGCCTGCCTGCCCTCGTTTGTGTTGTCGCCTCCAAATTATCACCTGTCTCACCCTGAGATGCTTGCACAGGTTCATTTGATGTGGGATCATTAGTTGAAGGGTTGAAACTTCCTTCTGGAGTTGGTTGATGTGCACTTTCTTGTGAAATGAGTGGTTGAGAGTTACCACCATCTGCCATGTCCATATTCTGTGGAGTTGTACCTGACAATGCAAGGCTATAACTTAAATAAGCATATATTCCAATTGTGTAAGAATGAAGTAGCGGGTTAATTACTTAACTGAGAGGCCACTGTCGAAAATAAGATATTATAGCCCAAAATAAATCATCCTACTTCAGAGACCCATATCTGAGACTAGCAGAGACGTGTTTATAACCACAAATCTGTTTTGGACCAAAAATCCTACCCCAAATCAATGATTCCCAATGCAAATCGTACCAAAACAACAGTCCCACACAACAGAGGCAAGCACACCACATAAGTGCAAAACCATATTCAGCAGCAAGTAAAAATGTAAAATCAACATATCTCAGCAGACCCATATCAGCATAGGACTAGAAGTATTGCACAGATGACCAAGAACATTTACAGAATCAGAAGCATTTACTTTCAGTCAGTACTCAGTGGGTTCAAGCGATCATGAACAATACCTGACAAGTGCTTTGCGGTGGCCGAAAATTGGAAGAAGCAGATCTGTAGGTCGTGGGTCAGGGTCACGGTGCCGCGGTGGTGGGTCGTGCGGTGGTGGGTGGCTCGCGTTCGCTGGGTAAGGCTCGCGGTGGTGGGTGGCTCGCGTTCGCTGGGTAAGGGTCGCGGTGGCGGGTAAGGGTCGCGGTGGCGGGTCAGGGTCGCGGTGGTGGGTGGTGCGACGCTGAGTGGGTCGCAATGGGTGGCTTGGTCGCGGTGGTGGGTGGTGCGGCGCTGAGTAGGTTGTAGCGATCGGTCGCGTCTCCTCGCAGTGGTCAGTCGCGTCGCGGTGGTCGTGCGGCTGCCGGAAAGGGAGTGTGGACGGTGGGGTGGGAGCGGCTGTCTGATTGCCGGAAAGGAAGTGTGGATGAAGCCAGTAAGCCACGAAGGAGAGTGGGGTGGGACCGTGGGAGGGGCTGTCTCTGACTCTCTGATCTTAGTAAGTTTGGGGCTGGCTTCAGGAGAGTGGGGTGGGAGTGGGGAAAGGGAGTGTGGACAAACCCTAAGTTATAATTAAGGGTATTTTAGTAAGTTCATGATAGCGGGGCGGGTTCGGGGTGGGTATCAGCATCCCCATCCCCGTCCCCACCCCCGTTCATAAAAAGCGGGGAAAACCCGAACCCGAACCCGAAAAGATCGGATTTTCCCCATTCTCAATGATGCGGGTTCGGGCGGGTACCCACGAGTTCGGGTTTCATTGCCATGCCTAGTAGCCACTTTGATATAAAGATCTTGGTGATGCTTCCATTGTTTTAAACATCCAAAATTATAGTTGATGTGATCCAAGAGGAGGCAAGTCAACTTTGCAACAAGTCAAGTCAACCCATTCAAGTCCAAGCCAATTATGGAACATGAAGAACCAAACTAGGATTTTGCTTAAGCTTTTATTTCCAATTGGTGATGACCTTCTTCCTTGTTTTGGTTTTAAATTGAGTTGTGGTTATCCGATTGGCATGTTTTTGGTGGCGTTAGAAAGATAAGAGAGAGTTCTAAAAGTCATATCTCTATCATCAAGACCTGATTCGGCCTCTATCATGGCGAAACCTGGTATAGAAGTCAAGGACGGAATTCTGGACGAATTTGACTTTTTGATTTTAGGCTTATACTTAGATTTGGGCTTGGATTAAGCCATAATAGGCCCGTTAGACTAGAGGAGGTGTGGCTTTAAGGATCTTAGATGCTTCATGAGCTTCCCTCCATTTTAGAAACATATAAATACCCAAATGTAAGCATTTTGAATCATAATTGAAAGTTTAGAATTTTTCTCACATTGAGAATTTAGAGAGAGTTGAGAGAGAGGGTCTCCTCTTGAAGGTTCTAAAGTAGAACCTTGTGATTCTTATCAAGAGCTCCTTACTCTTGTGGCGGATCTTCCTTGAGCTTATTACTCCATCTACTCCATGGAGTTGTGGCGCTTTCTTCCATTTCCCTTCCCCTTCATCTTTTCCCTTTTCCTTTTTGTTGTTTTTGAATTTTGCCTCACGCACATAGCCATAGGCTTTGTCTAGGTTCATGCAATTTTAGTTTGAATTTTCATTTCAATTTTCGAATCAATTCTTCTAGAACGATCCTACATTCAATAGATCCACCTTGGATCATAACAATAGTGACAGGTCATGTGTTTTTTTTTTTTGATTGTCTAAGAGATGAAATATTGTAAAGATATCAAGTGATTTAACATTCATTGTTGCTCTCATGTGTTGTACTTATTCGAAGAGGAAATAACATTCCAAATTCTAATGTCCTCATAGTTTTTGCTTCCGCTATTGACAACTTAATGTATGCTCAAGTTTGTACTTGTCTTGATATTGCTTTTATTGGCAATGCTTTAGAGAGATATTTGAGCAACCCAATTTTGGCGCATTTCAAAGTTGTAAAAAGGTCATAAAATTTTGTGGGGAATGAAAGATTATATGTTGACCTATAAGAAGTGTAACGCCCCGATTTTTTCGCTGTTTTATAATAACCGTGACTATTTATTGATATAAATGAGTTTGTATTTTTATCTATATTTGAGAAAATGATTTTGGGAAAACCAAAATCATATTCGTGCTCTATGCGATCGTAGGAAGATACGGTTAAATTTTGGGTCAAAAACTCAGACGGAGCCCGGTTTGCGTTTTCAATAATAGTAGTAATTTACTACTATAAAGACCTTATTTTGACTCATGAAGAAGGCGGTTAGTCTTAGAATTCGATTCTCCACAATTTTGCTAAAATTGGTTCTTGACGTTAAAAAGTGAAAATAATATAAACAATTCGGGCGAAAACTCGAACCGGGTGACAAACGGAGCTGTATATGGATTTAATGGGACCCGCTAACGGATAAACTTGATGTCACATCAGGTCAAGTCACCTAGAAATGTGTGCCAGTGTCATGATGATTTTCAGAAAATATCTGGACTCGAAATGACCAAAACGCCCTTGAGTTTCCATGAAATTACCATTTAACCATGGTAAAATGACCTTAATGCCCTTAATGAAAAAAAATTTATGGACCCTTCGTCCCTCACATTAGGCCATTTGGCCATCTTCTTCCTTTCTCCCTTCTCACTTTTGTTCTTCATTTTTCTTCACCTCCATCACCATTTCTCTCCAAATTTCTTCTAAACCTTCAAGATTATGGTGAAAGCAAGTTGATTTCTCACCTATATTTGTCATCAAGGAGGTATAAATTCCATCCTTGATCTCTTAATCTCTCTAATTCTCTATTCCATTTCATGATCCATGGTAGTTTAGGTTTTGAAACTTAAACTTAAAAAATCCATGAAAAAATGTAGAAAAATCCTTTTAATGTCAAACCACTTTCTTTGAACTAGATTCAGGGTCTGCTATCATAATCCAAGAGGTTGAAACCAAAGGATCTCTCTAGCTCCAATGGGTAACCCCCTTTTGGGTGAGTAGAGTTTTGGTTGAATTTTGGTGTTCTAAGCTTGAATCTAGCCTTATCACACCTAGTTAGCATAGAATACAAGAAATAAGAATTTTTGGACTTCCCTAGCCATATTTCCTAGCATATGGCCAAACCTACGAGGAAGAGAGTAGGAGAAAATTTTGTGATTTAAAGTTGATATCTTGATTGATTGTATGTGTGTAGTTGTTGTTGAGTAATCGGACGGGAAACCAGGCGACTTTCAGATTGGTCGGGCAACTTTTCGCTAAACGAGAAACTCCAAGAGATAAGGAGAGAATTCCCTAAGGGAATCTCTCGATAACTGTGTGTTGTCTATGTTGGTGTGTATATGTTTATTTGAGCTGTGTGGTGCTTGGTTGATTTACTTTCAATGATTGTTTTATCTGTGGATAATTATATGTTGTTATGTGTTATAGTGTTTTAATACGTGTTTTAACTGTATTATCTGCTATAACCATGTGGTATCAATTCTGTGGATGTTGATTGTTGATTGAGAAGCCTGACAGTGGTCAGTGCTCAATTAATTAACTAGGATAAAAGTCTTCTAAAGCTTTGTAAGAAACGCCATATAATTATTTGAGAAACGTTGAAAAATTTTCAATGACGAGAGTTTTACAAAAAAGGATCCTAAAGTAAATTATAAAGTTAGTTGTAAAAGTGAGATTTTCCAGAATGGATTAATCATTAAGCGAAGAAATTAACTTAAGAGGAAAAAGTCAAGATTTTAACTTAGGATGTTTTTACGCTAAGTAATGTTTAATTACGAAAATATATACGGAAAACATTTTTGAAAAATAGTAATCCTGTTTTGGGACAACGTTTTGGGTCTTAGCTGCTTCTTTTCAAATACTTTTTTTTGGAAAGGGACTTTCTAGTAAAAGATAAGTTTTATCAGTAATTCGATAGTTTACAAATAAGTTTTGAAATAGAAAAAGTTTTTCCATAAAATGAGTTTTTCCCAAGGGGTAAGTTCCGACAACTTGGATGAGTTGCGGAGATTTCGTTTTGGATTTGTGTTTCACAGAACAAAAAATGGTGAAAACATTGAAACGTGAATCTAGTATGTGAGACTTCGGGATACTAGTGTTCTGTGAAAAATAACATGTAGATCTGAGAATCCTTGTTACGGTGTTATGGACTGTGTGTTCTCCTCTCGTCATGAGGAAACATGATTAAAGATGAATATTGTTTTCTATCACCATGGACCTTGGGCCGGTACATCGGTCTGGGGCACGCGATTGAGCACTTGGATGTTCCGTCCTGTGTTAACGATGAAAAGTTTTAAAACGGTGTAAATTAAGGATGGTCTAGAGCCTCTGAACTACGACAAGGAACGAAAGAACACAAAGAAAAGTGACATAACATGAACCGTTTTTACATGCATTAAATCGGCAGATGTGCCAACAGTGTTTATATGGATATCTTGGTCGTTAGGATATTCAAACGGTGTATATATCATTGTGTCTTGATGGACAACGAAAACCCTAAACGGTGATCACCTGTTCCTTGTGTAGGACAGTGTGCAATGGTTTTAACAACGGTTTACCTTTTTGGTAATCGAGTTTGATCAACTCATTTTATACGGTGTTTGGATCTCCGGAGATTAAGCAAATAAATAGACGTTGAATATTAAAGTGTCATGCATTTTTATAAATGACGATGACTTTCGGGTATGAAACCCAATTGTGAACTACTTGTTTATTGAATAGAAATTTTATATATCATGATTATATATATATATACATACGAGGAGTAACGGCCACATTAGAGGCGGGACCAGCTATAGGATAAGTCCTGTTATTTTAGATAACAATTTTGTAAGTTTGCTCTGGCTATTGAAAGCCATGACTTTTGTGAATGGTGGTTTGTATGAAGGCCTTATGTATGAACTTATAATGACTTGGTATGTTTGAAATACTTGATGTCTATTAATGTATGTTCAACTATGTAGATGGTATTGTAAAGTTAAGAAAAATTTTATCACGGATTTTCAAATTAAGTTAAATGCTTAGAAAAACTTATTTTCCAAAAGTAACCAGCAAAGTTTATAAAAGAGTTTATTTTTTATAATGGGTTACCATGTGATGCCCCATAAGGGGGTGTCACATTGGTCGTATGAGAGCTGGTCGAGTCTTTCGGGAATCTTTGGGAAATAGGTCTATTGTGTTGCTCTTGTGTGTTCTCTGATTGAGACTTATTTGAATTACTTCTTAGAAGTAATGTATGTTAACTAGTGAGCACACGTTCCATGTCTCTGGTTGCCATTTAACTGAGTGTGTCTTGCAGGTCAGTTATGGAACCAGAAGGTGGACGTGGACGTGGATGTGGACGCGGCCGTGGTAGGGGTCGTCGAGGTGGTCCTGTTGAGGACCACGATCATGCTGATGAGAACTATGAGGGGGCAATGGATTATACTGCACAAGCAACGGAAAATGTTGCGACTGCTATTACCCTACAGACAGCTGCTATGGTTGCTCAGAACCAGCATGCTGCAAAAGGGAAAGGTCTGACTACATTTTGACGTCAGAATCCTCCACAGTTTCGCGGGGATGCTGAACCTGAGAAAGTTGACATGTGGATACAGGAGCTGGAGAAGATCTTTGAGCTCATCTTGAGTCCAGAAGGAGTGAAGGTTCAATATGCCGCTTTCCTGCTGATGGGAGATGCGGAGTATTGGTGGAAAAGCACCAGGCAACTGTTAGAAGCTGACAATCAGAAGATTACTTGGGATATGTTCCGAAACAGATTTTTGGACAAGAACGTTCCTGAAAGCACTAGAATCAAGAAGGAACGAGAATTTCTCTATCTTCTACAAAGGTGTCTTTCTATCAGGGAGTATGCAGCGAAGTTTGAATCGCTCGCAAAGTACTTCCATTTCTTTCAGACTCAACCTAGTGAAAGCTAGAAATGTGAGAGATTTGAGGCGAGGTTAAGGTTTGAGATCAAAGAATCTGTGTTGCCCTTGCATATTAGAAACTTTCAAGCTCTAGTCGAGATGTGCCGCAAGGTGGGGCAGATGGGGAAAGGAAGAGATAATAGAGGGAATACTAGAGGACCCTCTCGATTCAAGGACCAATTTCAAGCTCAGAGTCAAAAGGGGAAGCAACATTAGAGGAAACCGTATTTCTGACCTCAGGGGAATAAGTCGAGTCAACAACCATACCGTCCAAATGTTGCTGCATCAGAGAGTGGAGGCCAATAAAGCCAAAGCCAAGTCCAAGTAAGGAAGTGTTACAAATGTGGGAATCCAAACCATTTGGCTGATACCTATCCACTGAGGATAGTTAAATGTTTCAACTATAATCAAATGGGATACTTAGCGAAGGACTGCAATGCGCCAAAACGTGGATCTGCTGTCAACCACGCGAAGACCAATAAACCAATAACGACGGGAAGAGTTTACACTATGAGCGGTGCTGAAGCTTCGAAGTCCAACGATCTCGTACAGGGTAATTGTGATATAGCGGGTAATCTCTTGACTGTACTTTTCGATTCAGGTGTGACTCATTCCTTTATTTTGATGGATTTTGTGAAACTGTTGAAATTGCCTATCTCCTCGTTATCTTATGATCTAATTGTTTCAACCCCAACTGCTAAACTCGTTACTGTCAATTCTATATGCCTGAACTGTCCTATTGTTATTCAGGACAGACATTTTCTTGTTGATCTGATCTGCTTGCCTTTAATATAATTAGATGTAATTTTAGGCATGGATTAGTTATCTTCCCACCATATTGTCATAGTCTGTGCTCACAAAACCTTAGTCTTTCCTAAGGATGAGATTTTTGGATTTTTATCTGCTAACCAAGTAAGGGCTTATTTTAAAGAGGGTGCACAAGGATACATACTATTGTTTTCCTTGGACGTAGAGAGTAAGTTAGATATACAGCCCATACCTGTTGTCAATAAGTTTCTCGAAGTGTTTCCTGAAGATGTACCGGGGCTGCCGCATGTTCGGGACATTGAGTTTGGGATTGATCTGGTTCCGGGCACTGGACCGATATCCATGGCACTATATCATATGTCGCCATCAGAACTAGAGGACTTGAAAAAGCAACTGGTGGAACTGATGGAAAAGGAATTTATTAGACCGAGTGTGTCACCGTGGGGAGCTCCAGTTTTACTGGTGAAGAAGATAGACGGAACTTCTCGCTTATGTGTAGATTTCCGTCAGTTAAACAAAGTGACGATCAAGAACAAGTATCCTCTTCCAAGGGTCGATGATTTGATGGACAAGTTATGTGGAGCGACCATTTTCTCGAAGATAGATCTACGATCGGGTTATCATCAAATTCGTATGAAGGCGGAAGGTATCTCGAAAACAACGTTTTAAACATGCTACGGGCATTATGAATATCTTGTGATGCCATTCGGAGTGACGAATGCTCCTGCTATATTCATGGATTACATGAATAGGATTTTTCGTCCTTGTCTAGATAAGTTTGTCGTTGTCTTTATAGACGACATTCTAATCTATTCTTCTAATAAAGAAAGATATGTTGAACATCTCAGTATGGTTCTTCAAATCTTAAAGGAGAAACAGTTATAAACGAAACCTGAAAAGTGTGAATTTTGGTTAGATCAAGTTCAGTGTTTTGGACACGTCGTCTCAAATGAAGGGATCGTAGTGGATCCGTCGAAGGTTGAGGCTGTTTTGCAACGGGAGAGACCTAAAACGGTAACAGAAATTCGTAGTTTCGTGGGTTTAGCCGGATAATATAGGAGATTCATTGAGGGATTCTCCAAAATAGGAGGACCTCTTACCCAACTATGCGAGTGATAATTAAGAAGTCGCCGGTAAAACTTTGTTTAAATATGATTACTGTTTCCAATGGATTAATGAAACAAGTATGAGAGAAACAAGAAAGTGATCAGTACGCACAAGGAGAAAGGGAATTAGTGCGACGAGGAGTAGTATCGGAATTCAAAGAGGGAACCGATTGAATCTTAAGATTTGATGGAAGGATTTGTGTCCCAAACGACTCTGAGCTTAGAAAGCTAATCCTGGAGGAAGCTTACAAGAGTTATTTGAGTTTACACCCAGGAGCCACAAAGAGGTACCAAGATCTTAAAAATTTATATAGGTGGTATGGGATGAAGAGAGATGTAATGGAATATGTTGCTTCATGTTTGGTTTGTCAAAAGCCTAAGATCGAACATCAAAGACCGGCAGGAATGCTACATTCTTTGGACATACCGGACTGGAAATGGGATAGTATTGCGATGGATTTTGTGACAAGTTTACCGAGGACCCGGAAGGGACATGAAGCCATATTGGTAGTAATTGATCGACTGACCAAGTCGGCTCACTTTTTACCCATCAACATAAAGTATTTAATGGGGAGATTTACTCAGTTATACATTGGAGAAATTGTCAGATTACATGGTGTACCTTCAAGTATTATTTCGGATCATGATCCGAGATTTACGTCGAGATTCTGGCAAAGTTTACAAGAGTCCCTAGGAACTAAACTGAGATTAAGTTCAGCATATCACCCACAGACGGATGGACAGTCCGAGAGGACGATCCAATCCCTTGAAGACTTGTTGAGAGCTTGCATGTTAGAACATCTTCGTAGTTGGGATGAATTCCTACCATTAATAGAATTCACCTACAACAACAGTTTCCACTCAAGTATAGGGATAGAACCCTATGAGGCCTTATATGGGCGATGGTGCTAAACGCCTTTATGTTGGTACCAGGATGGTGGAAGCCTTTTCTTGGGACCCAATCTCGTGCAACAGACAACCGAAAAGTTGAAGATGATTTAGGAAAAAATTGTGGATGGCTCAGAGTCGACAGAAAAGCTATGCGGACAAGAGAAGATGACCTCTCGAGTTCGAGAAAGGCGATCATGTGTTTTTGAGAGTCACGCCTATGACTGGGGTTGGTCGGGTAATTAAATTCAGAAAACTCACCCCGAAATTTGTTGGACCTTACCAAATTCTTTGTCGTGTAGGTCCAGTAGCCTATCAATTTTCTCTACCACCTTTTCTTTCAAATATTCATGATTTTTCCATGTTTTAAACCTGAGGAAGTATATTCCTGATCCATCTCATGTGATTGAGCCCGATGTAGTACAGTTGAAAGAGAACTTATCTTATGAGACTTCACTCGTTCGAATCGTGGATAAGATGACTAAGCAGCTCAGGGGTAAACAAATTTCCTTAGTCAAGGTTATTTGGGACGTTACAACAAGAGAAGCAACTAGGGAAGCAGAAGACAAAATGAGGGTGCAATACCCCTATCTTTTCACAGGTACGTAATTTCGAGGACAAAATTATTTTTAGTGGGGTACTAATGTTAAGCCCTGATTTTTTTGTTGTTTTATAATAACCGTAACTATTTATAGATATAAATGAGTTTGTATTTTTATCTGTATTTTAGAAAATGATTTTGGGAAAACCAAAATCACATTTGTGCTCTATGCAATCGTAGAAAGCTACAGTTAAATTTTGGGTCGAAAACTCAGATGGAGCTCGGTCTGCGTTTTCATTGATAGTAGCATTTTACTCTTATAAAGACCTAATTTTAACTCGTGAATGAGGCAGTTAGTCTTAGAATTCGATTCTCTACAATTTTGCTAAAATTGGTCCTTGACGTTAAAAAGTGAAAAATAATATAAACTATTCGAGTGAAAACTTGAACTGGGTGACAAACGGAGCTGTATATGAATTCAACGGGACTCGCTAATGGATAAACTTGATGTCACATCAGGTCAAGTCACCTAGGAATGCGTTCCAGTGTCATGATGGTTTTCAAAAAATATCTGGATGCGAAATGACCAAAACGCCTTTGAGTTTTCATGAAATTACCATTTAACGATGGTAAAATGACCTTCCTAATAAATTTTTGGTAGTGCTGCAGATGATTGGTAAGTCCTTTGGTGCCAACCTAGTTGGGATCTTTGGTTCTTACAGTGATGCTCTTGCACTCCATTTATAAAAAAAAAAAAAAAAAATGGTAAAATGACCTTAATGCCCTTCATGAAAATTTTTTTTATGGGCCCTTGGTCCCTCACACTAGGCCATTCGGCCGTCTTCTTCCTTTCTCCATTCTCACTGTTGTTCTTCATTTTTCTTCACCTCCATCACCATTTCAATCCAAATTTCTTCTAAACATTCAAGATTTTGGTGAAAGCAAGTTGATTTATCACCTATCTTTGTCATCAAGGAGGTATAACTTCCATCCTTGATCTCTTAATCTCTCTAATTCTCCATTCCATTTCATGATCCATGGTAGTTTATATTTTGAAACTTAAACTTCAAAAATCCATGAAAAATTGTAGAAAAATCCTTTTAATGTCAAACCACTTTCTTTGAACTAGATTCATGGTCTTCTATCATAATCCAAGAGGCTGAAACCAAAGGATCTCTCTAGATCCAATGGGTATAAAGGGCCGAACCTACCCACTTTGGGTGACTAGAGTTTTGGTTGAATTTTGGTGTTCTAAGCTTGAATCTAGCCTTATCACACCTAGTTAGCACAGAATCCAACAGATAGGAATTTTTGGACTTCCCTAGCCATATTTCCTAGCATATGGCCGAACCTTGGAGGAAGAGAGTAGGAGAAAATTTTGTGATTTAAAGTTGATATCTTGATTGATTGTATGTGTGTAGTTGTAGTCGAGTAATCGAACGGGAAACCAGGCGACTTTCGGATCGGTCGAGCGACTTTTCGCTAAACGGGAAACTCCAAGAGATAAGGGGAGAATTTGCTGAGGGAATCTCTCGATAACTATGTGTTGTCTGTATTGATATGTATATATTTATTTGAACTGTGTGGTGGTTGGTTAATTTACTTTCAGTTATTGTTTTATCAGTGGATAATTATATACTGTTATGTGTTATAGTGTTTTAATACGTGTTTTAACTGTATTGTCTGCTATAATCATGTGGTATCAATACTGTGGATGTTGATTGTTGATTGAGAAGCTTAGCAATGGTCAGTGCTCAATTAATTAACGGGGATAAAAGTCTTGAAAAGCTTTGTAAGAAACGCCATATAATTATTTGGGAAACGTTGGAAAATTTTCAATGATGCGATTTTACAAAAAAGGATCCTAAAGTAAATTATAAAGTTAGAAGAAAAGATGAGATTTTCAAGAATGGATTAATCATTAAGTGAAGAAATTAACTTAAGAGGAAAAAGTCAAGATTTTAACTTAGGACGTTTTTACGCTAAGTAATGTTTGATTCTGAAAAGATTTTACGGAAAACATTTTCGAAAAATAATATTTCTGTTTTGGGACAATGTTTTGGGTCTTAGATGTTTCTTTTCAAAAACATTTTTTTTGGAAAGGGACTTTCAAGTAAAATATAAGTTTTATCAGTAATTTGATGGTTTACAAATAAGTTTTCAAACAGAAATTTTTTTCTGTAAAACGAGTTTTCCCAACGGTGTAAAATCCGACAACTTGTATGAGTTGTGGAGATTTTGTTTTGGATTTGTGTTTCACAGAACGAAAAATGATGAAAACGTTTAAACGTGAACCTAGTATGCGAGACGTCGGGATACTAATGCTTTGTGAAAAATAACACGTAGATCTTAGAATCCGTGTTACGGTGTTATGGACTGTGTCCCATGGACAGTGTGTCCTCCTATTGTTATGAGGAAACGTGAATAAAGGTGAATATTGTTTTCTATCACCATGGACCTTAGGCTGGTGCTTCGGTCTAGGGCTCCGCAATTGAGCACTCAGACGTTTTGTCCTGTGTTAACGATGAAAAGTTTTAAGATGGTGTAAATTACGAATGGTCGGGAGCCTTTGAGCTACGACAAAGAAAGAACACAAAGAAAAGTGACAAGACATAAAACGTTTTCACATGCATTAAATCGGCAGACATACCAACAGTGTTTATCTGGAACTCTTGGTGGTCAAGATATTTAAACTGTGTATATATCATTGTCCCTTGATGGACAATGAAAACCATAAACGGTGATCACCTGTGCCTTATGTAGGACAGTGTGCAATGGTTTATCAACGATGTGCCTTGTTGGCAATCGAGTTTGATTAACTCATTTTATACGATGTTGGGATCTCCAGAGATTAAGCAAATAAATAGACATTGAATATTTAAGTGTCATGCATTTTTATAAATGACGATAACTGCCGGGTATGAAACCCTATGATGAACTACTTGTTTATTTAATAGAAATTTTATACATATGTTGTTGGTGTGTCGCACACGTAGTTATCGTGCTTGAATCCATATATTGGTATCTCACCCTTACATCATCAGATGAGTTCCAAGATGCCACTGAAACATTCAGGGATCCATTCCCTGACGCTTGAGTGTGCGGGGGAGGGTGACGTACGAGGAGTCACGGCCACATTAGAGGCGGGACCAGCTATAGGATAAGTCTTGTTATTTTGGATAACAATTTCATCAGTTTGCTCTGGCTACTGAAAGCCATGACTTTTGTGAATGGCCGTTTGTATGAAGGCCTTATGTATGAACTTATAATGACTTGGTATGTTTGAAATACTTGATGCATCTATTAATGTATGTTCAACTACGTAGATGGTATTGTAAAGTTAAGAAAAAAATTTATCACGGATTTTCGAATTTAGTTAAATGCTTAGAAAATCTTATTTTCCGAAAGTAACCAGCAAGGTTTATAAAAGAGTTCATTTTCCACAACGGGTTACTGTGATACCCCAGAAGGGGGTGTCACAAGAAGTCAGATCAACTTCAGGTCATTGGCTATTCTAATTCAGAGTTTGCAAGTTTGCCTAATGACCGAAAGTCTAAATTCGGCTTTATTCTTGTAATTGCACATTGAGTATTATATCGCAAAGTTGTGATCCTACTATTGAATGCTACACCATTAGAGTAATTTTAAACTTGTGGGCTCTAATGGAAATCTAAATCTTTTTATTGATATCATGGATCAGTGGGAGTGTATGCACTATTGTTGTGTCTCGAGACGTTAATTTTATATTGTCGTATATTTGTGCACAAATTTTTTATTATCATATGACATAATCTAAAAGTGCAATGTTATTTGTCTTGTCCAATTGTATTGAGATACGTAAAATTTGTTAAATCTCAATAAGCATCTTGAGTAGATGCTAGGGCCATGTCGTTAGGAATTGCACATTAATCTTTTTAGCATGCAATTATATTGTGCTTATCTTTTACCAAAAATACCACATTTTGGTTGGTCACAGATATACAAGTACTTTGTAGATATAATGTTAATACTCTTATCGAGTATAATTTTCTAAAGATATAATGTTAACAGTCCTATTGAGTATAACTTTCTGCAGTGTTTAAGTACTTGTAAATCTTATCTTTGGACCGATAGTCTTAAGTGCTTGCTCATTATTGACATTCTTGTTGCAACATTAATATTGAGTATCATTCTATTTGAACTAGGCGTCTATGATGTCCAAATAGGAGATTCTTAAATTTTCTAATTGTTTCTAGATTTGTGTAGTCACATATTTAGCGAAACTAAGATTAAGTGAATGTCAAATATTGTAGAACATTTGTTTGTCTAGTCCTATGTAATTACTCTTGTTATTGGGCTATTATGAGCACTTAAACATATGTGGATTAGTTTCTAGCTTTCACAAATTTTAGATTCAAAATGAGGATATTGTTAGAGAGAACAAGTTTGTAGATCCACTAACTAAAGACTCAACTATTGGAGTTTATCGAAATACCGTGACTCATCTTTTTGGTTAAGTCTTATGATATTTTAGGTTAGTGGGAGTTTGAAATTATATTATTATGAGATATGGTATCATATCTCATATAGTATTCTAGATGCTTAGACCAATGTTTGGGATTGCATATTTCTCGTGAGTAATAATAGTATGTTTTCCCTTATCCTTCATTATTTATGTGAGATATAAGTTTCTTAGCCTGTATGGTTTATGTCCCTATTAGTAATATTTCTGCATGGTTAAGAGTTTATAGTTCTTTGACTTTTGATGATGTGTGTTTTGACCATAATTGATATTCTAGTATTAAAATTTCTATACTTTGATAATTGACTAATGTTATCCAAGTGGGAGAATGTTAGATTAATTTTTTAATTAATCAATTATATAGATTAACATTAATCAATTATTGAAAAGTATTCTTTAATTATTATATATATTAATTTATGGTCAATAATTATTAGTATAACACTCAATCAATTGATGAACATTGTACTGGGCTTTTGTTCTGAATAGCCCATGATGGGTTGGACTATTCAATTAATGCCCAATGAGAGATCCCTGCCCTCATACGATAGGTTACTTAATCATTATCCCATCAGACGGTTAATACACAGTGTCTGAACAGATCGTGATTGAGGGGAGTTTGCTCTCATACTAGTTCTCAACTAAGAGGTAGACCGGAAGAACAAGATGAATCTATTCCATATATCAGGATTCCAGGTACATATTGTTGATCCATTTGCAGTGGTATGTTGAATTTCATATGATGTAACTTGTATCTATATATGACTTAAATCTATCAAGATGTTCTTAATACATCGTGTGGGCGCTTTGTTAGTGGTCTAGTCTCATCTAGTTTGTCAGTTTTATAGCAGAAATATTGCTTTATTTGTTTCCACAAAAGATGTTACCTACCAAATTCTTTTACATCAAAAGTATTGAGATGAGAAAAATATTTGGATTTCATTGCTACCTGAGTGATCTATCTTAGAAAAGAGCAGATGTAATTGTTTGTTGTTGACTTATGGTTTTCAAGACTGGTGTTATCTGCTGACCAAATCCTCAAAGACTAGGTCTTTTGTCGTAAGCACCCAGGTATACCCTCCTTTCCTTGTTATTGCCAGCAGCTTCATTTTATTTTCATATGTAATTTGGGTGACTTTTTTTGTTTTGATGCATTTTTGTTAGCCTATTGTGCAATTGAATCTGATTCCGATGAGTTGTGTGACACCCCTTTCTGGGGCATCACATGATAACCCGTTGAGGAAAATAAAACTTTAATAGACTGAAGATTTTTTTTTTTCTAAAGACACTCAATCGAGTGGTTACAGTAAAACTGATACCAAAAATAAACATGAACAATCACATGAAACAAATTAAAATTCATTCTTAATAATAATAACAATAATAATTCAACTTCGCCATAAGGCGTAAAGTCTTTCCCAAACTTTCAGTACAAACCACATACTCAGTCACAATCGAAAAACTTGACTTAAACATCAAAAATCCTAAGAGCTGGTCTAATAAAGAAACTCCAAGATGATAGAGATTACTATCTAGTATACATCATCACCATGAGACTAAGCCTCGTCATCGCAAGTCCACACATCTTCGCCGTCGATGTAAGGAGACTCTAACTTCAGGGTCATGAAGTGACCCAGAGTTCCATTGAAATGCGTCCGTACATGTATCCAAAAACACAACATGATCTCCAACACGTACAGGCAAGGGTGAGATACCAATATATGGATTTTAAACACGATAATCACATGCAGGACCCAGCCCCAACAAATAAGCATATATAATATCACGATGCATAAAATTCCACCGAATAAACAAGTAGTATGTCATAGGATTTCATACCCGACAACCATCGTCATTTTGTAAAAATTCATAACACTTCAATGTTCATCATCTAGTTCTTTAATTAATCTCCGGAGATCCCAACACCGTTTTGTAAAAAAACTAAGCTGATCAGGCTCGATTGCCAAAAGGCACACCGTTGTTAAAACCATTGCACATTGTCCAACACAAGGCATAGGCAATCATCATCTATGGTTATATATATATATATATATATATATATATATATATATATATATATATATATATATATATGCACCGTTTGAATATCCTGACCACCAAGATATCCAGAATAACATCGTTGGCACGTCTGCCGATTTCTTTGTGTTCGTTCTTTCGTTGTCGCAGCTCAAAGGCTCCCGACTATTCACAATTTACAATGTTTTAAAACTTTTCACCTTTTGCACAGGACAAAACATTCGAGTGCCCAATCGCGGAACTCTAGACTGATGCATCAGCCCGAGCTCCGTGGTAATAAAAAACATGATTCACCTTTAATCATGTTTCCTCATAACAAGAGGACGTTTCCTCATAACAAGAGGAAGACACACAGTCCATAACACCGTTGCACGGCTTCTCGTGCTATTTTTTTACAGAACACTAATATCCTGACATCTCGTATACCAGGTTCACGTTTCATCGTTTTTCACCGTTTTTCATTTTTTGAAACACAAATCCAAAACGAAACCTCCGCAACTCATCCAATTTATCGTATTTCACACCGTTGGAAAAACTCAATTATGGAAAAACCTTTCTGCTTAAAAATGGTTTGAAAACCATTGAATTACTTATAAAACTTATCTTTTGTTGAAAATCCCTTCTCAAAAACCCGTTTTTGACAGGAAACAGCTGAGACCAAAAACGTTGTCCCTGATGAGTATTCTGTTTTTCGAAAACATTTTCGGAATTAAAACCTTGTTTAGCGTTTAAAACATCCAAATTTCAAAATCTTGACTTTTTCCGCTTATTTCAATTTCAATTTATTCCCCAAAAAGATTAGTTTACACTTGAAAATCTAACTCTTTTCTACTAACTTTATAATTTATTTTAGGATCCCTTTTTGCAAAACTCAAATCGTTAAAAACTTTCCAATGTTTCCCAAATAAATATTTGGCATTCCTTACAAAACTTTTCAAGCCTTTTATCTTCATTAATTAATTGAGCACTGACCACTATCAGGCTTCCCAATCAGCAATCAACATCAACAGTATTATTATCGCAGATAATACAGTTAAATCACATATTAAGCAACAACACATCTCAGTAAACAATTATTAACTGATAAAGTAATTGCAGAAAGTAAATCAATCAGCCACCACACAGCTTAATTAAAGTTTTACAGACCAAAAACAATAGCAATAATCATCATGAGATCGCTCAAGCAATCTCCCCTTACCTCTCGGAGTATCCTCTGGATGCAAAGTCTTCCGATCGGTCCGCGAACTCTCCTGATTCCTCGTCCGATTACTCGATGACAACTACACACAATCAATCAATCAAGATATCAACTTTAAATCACAAAATTTTGTCTTATCTCCGTCCGCGTAGGTTCGGCCATATGCTAGTAGAAATGGCTAGGGAGTTCCAAAAATTCTCATCTCTTGGATTCTATACCTACTAGTTGTGTTAAGGCAAAATCAAAGCCTATTATTACACCAAAACTTGAACCAAAACCCCATCCACCCTAACCATGGAGTGTTCGGCCTCTATGACCCATTTGAGCTAGGAAGCTCTTTTGGTTTCAATCTCTTGGATTATGAAAAGATATCATGAATCTAGTTCAAAGAAATTGGTTTGACAATAAAAGGATTTTTCTCCAATTTTTCATGGATTTTTGAAGTTTAAAACTTCAAAACCTAACTTCCATGAGTCATAAGAATCGAATGAAGAAATAGAGAGATTAAGAGGGCAAGGATGGAGTCTTACCCTCCTAGATGACAAAGCTTAAGAAGAAATCAACTTTGCTTCACCAAAATCTTGAAGATTAAGAAGAAAAATGAAGAGAAATGGTGGAGGAAAAATGGAGAAGAAGAAGGAAGAAGATGGAGACAAAAAGGGAGTGAGGGCGTGTGGTGAGAAAGATAAGAGATAAGGAGGTTTAAGTTTTTAACTTAGGGGTATTATCGTCATTTCACCATAGGTTTTGTAGTGATTTCATGGAAATTCAAGGGTGTTTTGGTAATTTCACGTCCATAAATTTTCTAAACGTAATCATGACATTGGTACGCTTCCCAATGTGATGCGTCTTGATGTGACATCAAGATTATCCGTTATCGGGTCCCGTTAAATCCATCTACAGCTCCAAACGTCTCCCGGTTCGAGTATTCAACCGAATATTTTATATTATCTTCACTTTTTAACGTCAGGACTGATTTTAGTAAAATTGTAGAGAATCGAATTCTAAGACTAACGGTCTTGTCTGCTAGTCAAAATTAGGTCTTGATAGTAGTAAAACACTACTGTTAGTGAAAACGCAAACCGGGATCTGTCTGAGTTTTCGACTCAAAATTTAACTATAGCTTCCCACGATTGCGTAGAGCTTGAATATGGTCTCAGATTATTTTATTTCACTCTCTAGACCCTCCAAATAAATACAAACACATAAATACTATTTAATTAATATTAGAAAACTTAAAAAAAAATTGGAGTGTTAATCTACTACCCCACTAAAAATAATTTCGTCCTCGAATTTACGTGACTCAAACCTAGACAGTATTCTCTTAATCTTTAGGTTTCACATCATACTCCCCATATGTAATTCTCCCCTTGGTGATACTATATTCCAATAGCAATTCCATACTTATTCTTTGTTTAATTCACCATAATCTCTCACACTTGAGAGGTATTATTAAACTTAATCATTTTCCCTTTTACACTAATCTATTTAGGAAGACTTCTTCCTATATTTTTAACTCTCGTTGTTGATATTAAGATTCAAATCACGATACACATTCCTTTTACAATACCTCCATCGGTTCATATCTCAGATATCCTATCTTAAGCTTAGCTTCTTTTGAACATGGTCCACCTTTCCACTATACATCATAATTATGCCTCTTAACTTTAATGAACCTGATTGCATCTCTTAATACAACTACAACCAAAATAATTCGCATCAGGTAGAATTATCCAATGCCATAAATTCTGAACCTTTTTAACAGCTTAGTTTTTCCTCAAGAACTTCCTTTTCTACTTTGTCCAGCTCAGCTAAAACTACTAAAGACACTTTCCTATAACACGTCAAACTCATACCATCAATCTCAACTACAGATGTTGATCAACATCCTAGATTCTCCTACAATTATTCTGCCTCGATCAATACTTGACTGATAATAGTTGTCTCACTTTATGAGGTTGAACTTAAATATCCACATTGTATCAGTCGCAACTATACCTCAATAAAATTCCCATCACTTCTTGTCTATGCTGCTAAAAGAATGCTCGTAGTTAGGTATCACACTCAATCCTAACCGACCTTCCACAGATCTAAATGTCTTTCTGGTTTGTCCACTTAAGTTGCAGGTGATCCGTTGAACTCAGTCACTACTCGGTCCTTGAAGACTAAGGAAAGAAATTTTCCACGAAGGAAATTTTCAACAGAGGAAATCTTCTTGGTCTCACTATCGCAGGAAAGTATATAGACGAAGTTTACTGCTCTGAACAGAATGCAGGAATATCCCTATGCAAAAAGATTTTTCAGTAAGTTCATGGGTGTAAAAATGCATAGCTAATACATGTTTACAACAAGGACTCTAATAAAGTCCCTTCTTTCACAAGAATCTCCCAGTGGATTAGGGAATCAAAAGATGAATAGTCTGGCCAAAAATCAGACTGGATCACGTTTACCAAAGGTAAAAGTGATTAGACTAGTTTCATCAAGAAACTTTTAGTATTAAGAATTTGTTTGTGTTACAACTCAAGGCATAGTCATAACTAACTTTCAATCGAGAAATGTGAAGATGTTCAAAAAATTGGATGTTGTCCAAAGAATTTCACTACCATCGAGTCGAAACTCGCACTTAAGCAACTTCATGATAGCTTTTCTCCCGTGGGGTCCGCAACACTTGCCACGAAGTTTCCTCATATTCCTCGTGACTCTCTAAGTAAATGAGAACATCGCCGATGATGATGAATTGATGAAGAAACGGATGAAAATTCCATTTCACGTAGTCTAATTTGTTAGCGTTGTAGGTGATATCCGACCCAAAGCGATGGAGATTCGACTGACTCTAGAAACTAGATCAATCGAAAACTCAACATCCTTCACAACATACACTTGGAATATTCTCAGAAAATTCTCCTAAAAATCTTCCATGACAGGCATCTCATTCCAATGTCTGACACCATCCCAAAAGGGTAAGCGACGCATCAACATGAATATGAGTGTCACCCACGAAACATGAGTTCTCACAAGGTCTCAATCCGATCCAAGAGAGTCTCATCTCTCAGCAGTAAAAGAATCTTTAGATATCTAAAAGGTTCTATTAATCTGGGTTTGCTGTATAAGAAATTTGATGAATACAGATTAGTTGGATTCTGTGATGCTGACTATGCTGGAGACAGAATACAAAGAAAAAGCACAAGTGGAGGTTTTCACTTCATTGGTGCTAATATTGTCTCAGGTCAAGCAAAAAGCAAAGCATAATTGCTCTATCAACTGTTGAAGCTGAGTACATTGCTACTGCCAATTGTTGCTCACAACTGCTTTGGATCAAACATCAGTTGGAAGACTACAATGTGTTTGTAAGTAACATTCCTATCATGTGTAACACTGCTACAATTAACTTGTCAAAGAACCCTATCCTGCATTCTAGAGCAAAGCATCATTTTATTAGAGATTATGTGCAAAAAGGGACAATCGATATTCAATTTGTTGATACTGACCATTAATGGGCAGATATATTCACCAAACCATTAGCTGAAGATAGGTGCACATTTATAAGAAAATATCTGAACATGCATTTCATTGATTGACTGAGAGTCCAATGCATGCGTCCAATATTTGCATAACGTCTAATATATGCTCGTCCAATGTATATTTTGCTTGCTCGTCTAATGCATTAATCGAACTCAATCTTTTTCGAATGAATTATTAACTCTCATTCCCTTAACTGAGTCAGTTTTCAATTTTTTGCCAAAAATGCTTTTTACGGTTTCAAGGTCTGAAAGTATGTCAAGCATTTAATGCATGTCATTTCGCCACCCTTTCTCTCTTTCTTTGAAAATACGAAAAGTTTTCGTTCTCTCTTCTCTTCTCTTTAAAACCCAAGTCTTGTTAAAACTGAAACCTTTACAAAAGCTTTCATCTTTCTTCATCTTCGAAAAGAAAAGCTCTCTCTGAAAAACCCTTGTTCTCAAAATCTCGGTACTGAAACAATGACAACCTCTTCTACTGCTGCTTCTAAGGGTAAAGGAAAGACCTTTAATTCTCAGACTGCTGATGTCATGGTAGAGTTCAAATTCAATCTGCAGTTCTTGGCTGATAATGGGATAGATGTTTTCCCAAACATCCATGCTGCTCGATGGTCGAGTTTCTTCGAAGGTTCTCCAATCATCTACCCTGATCTAGCTAGGGAGTTCTGGACTAACCCTACAATTGCTGTCAAGGAGATTCGTAATAAAGTGCTTGACATTGAAGTGATAGTGTCAGAAGCAACCATCTCAAATGCGATTGGGTGCATTCAATCTGGAATCACAGTTGAAGAAAAATGTGAGGAAGAAATTGGTGATGCTATCACCATTAGAGACTATCTTCTGAAGAACTTGGGTGACGAACTCATAGCCTCAAAGATGACTGACAAGGTTAGGGTTCTGCATCAAATTCCGAACAAGTCATTCCTTCATAGGACTGGGTCAAAGGATAATGTATCAAAGGCTCACCAATTTTACTTAGTTCATTTGATTCTGGAGAGGCAAATAAATCTACCCCACCTTCTCTTTTCATTCTTCAAGTATGTCATTGAAGGCTCTAGGAAGAATACATCGATCATCTATACTGCCCTTCTCTCTATGATCTTCGAGAAGCATATGGTCTATGATGACCTCAAGAATCTAGCTCTAGAAAGAAAAGTCAAATACTATGGTGTTCATGGTATTGAACGATCGCATCAGCCTGAGTTTAGTAGGCAAAGCTTAGTGATGATGCAGCTGGACTACCTCAAAAAGTCCAAGCCTGAAGGTAAACTGAAAGGAGCTCAGACGCAAGGTTCAGAAGAAGCGTCTGTACAATAAGTCACTACTGGATGGTCAACTGAGCCAGCTCATCCAATAGCTAGGACTCCTCCTTCTCGTCCAAAGCTCACCGTCCAACAATCCAAAAAGAGGAAGCTGATTCTAGCTCCCATTGATGAGGATGAAGATGATGATTTGTCCATCTCCAGGGCAATCAAAGGTCCAAGATTGGAGACCTCTTCTGTTGCACCCCTACCCAAACCTATCTTAACAAGGGCAAGGACTGCACGAGCAAAGGCAAAAGGTAATACTGAACCCATCTCTAGTTCAGTTATTACTTCTGATGTTGACCAATCTTTTGAGATTGAGGACTTGACCATAGACTCTCAACCATCCTTTCCACCTTCACCCCCTACCCTACCACAAACACAAACCCTTACCTCACCAAATGAACCCGAAGACTGGTTCACACCATGGGGAGATCGCTCTTTTCAACCTTATGGTGCACCTTACCCTAGAATGATCTATCGGAAAAGAAAATACAGACGCATTCCACGTATCACCTTCCAAAACCAAAGCTCAAATTGGGCTGACGTCCAAACAAGGTTTCCAGTTTTGCTGTTTAGACACACACCCGCTTCCACATCACCTCACCCCAAAGGCCCAATACCATCACCAGAATACCAATATGAACAACCTCCCACTCCGCCTACCTCTGAACCACCCCCAGAACATGGATATTACCCCATCCCTCACACTTCAACTGATCGTCTGGCCACTGAGATGTACACAGCTCTTGGACCCTTGGTTGTCTGCCTTGAGAAGAAGACATTTCCTTCAAGAAAAGTCTATCCCAACCTCATCAAGGATAAGGCATTCCAATGGTGCCACTACAATGTGAAACGGCACTTAGTCCTTCGTGATGAAGACAAGAAAGGCTACAAAACAGAATACAAGAAGCGAGCAAGGACGTTTGGCCTAACAAACTACATCCTTGACCCTGACCTTAAGTTTATTCCAAGTTATCCACCGGATTAGAAAGATTATTCTGATGTACGTGACTTTCTTCCGTACTATGTCGTGCTCAAAGAGTGTGATATGTCTCAGGAAGCTAAGATTCATCACAACCTTCCCAAGAACTTTTGGTCAAGAACTTCTGATACTAGAGTAGGAGTTGTTCCTCCTCGAGCTTGTCCAAGGATTCTGATACTGGATCCCAACAAAAATAAGGATGCTCGTAAAAGGCTTGAAACATGGACGATGCCTTATAAAAACATTTTAGATCCTTTCTTTTGGAAGAGGCCGAGAAATGACTCAACTGCATTGACATAAATCTGGAAGAAGGACCCAAGATTCAGATATGACCCAGATGCAAATGTCTACTGGGAAAACCACATTTGGAGATGCTCTCAAGAAGCATCATCATCTGGACTGTCTCTGGAAGAGAAAGGGAAGATTCGCGTCTATCGATGGCAGTATCGAATATCTGATGCTGACTTTATGATAATAGACGATATCTTTGGGATCCCCCTATATCCTAGAGATGTGTTTCCTCCACCTGCTCCCAGATGGAGAGAAAACACTTCGGATGATCCTGAAGTCATTCTGGACGTTCTCCCAGAAGCACCTACTGCTGCTCGCTCACCTACTGCTTCTGATGATTCCGGGGACGCAGAGATCGTCGATAAGAACCCTTGTCCTGAAAAATCTACTGAGGACATGGAACAAGTTACAGACTCAGCTCCGTCTAAGTCTCAACCTAACCCTTTGTCAGTGGTCCATCCTGTTGAGTTGTCTCCTTCTCAGGCTCTAAGTGTGGTTCCTGATCAAGGTAATGTTGACGCCACTAAGGCCACAGCTGAAAGGTCTGTCTCTGTTGTTCCTCCTGAGTTTCAAGAGTTCGTCCAACGGTCGATAGAAGCAAACAATGTTATGCTCCTTCAACAGATTGCTGCCATGTTTCAAAATTTCATTCCCAAGTTTCCTCCTCCTCCTCCTCCTCCTCCTCCTCCATCTTATAATTTTTTTGTTTTCAAATATACTGACTATGATGTGATTCTCACTCTTTTGTCTGATGACAAAAAGGGGGAGAAATGAGTTGATTGAAATAAATACCTTAAGTCATTATGCATCTTGATTGCTTGTTTTAACATGTTTTGTTATATATGCTTAAATGCTCAGTCTATCTTACATGCTTTAAAATGCTTAGAATATTTGTCTTAGGGAGAGCTTTTCAGCTCTTTCGAAAACTTCGTTTAATCAAAGTAGTATGTTTTGTCATCGTCAAAAAAGGGGAGATTGTTGAAACCAAAGTGGTTATGGTCCATTAATCCCTTATGTTTTGATGTTAACAAAGACTATCTAAAGTCCAAAGACTTTATCTCGTCCAACCTTTTAAAGTAGTTTACGTCTTACTCAGACTGGACGGTAATAAGTAGAATCTTGAGTCCAAAGACTCTTCTAATACATATGTAATAGCTAGTCCAATAGTGCTTTTATATTTTAAGCACGAATAACTTATAAAAGCATTTGAATTTATTATTCCCTGAAAAAGGTTTATATCCTTGGGACAAACATTCTTTGTAATTTTCGTTCAAACGTAAAAGCAAAAGCCAGAGTGTCTCTGACACATAAAAGAAGTTGACCTTCTTCATTTAGAAAGACAAAAGGCAACTTTCGACTACACAAAGGATATGTCAGCACCATTTTTAGCTATCATTCTTGATAGTCTATCCTGCTGATCAAAAGCTTCAAAAGCTATCAGACTCAACAGATCAAATGCATTCAATGCTCATCAAAACGGATCCTTTTCCATCCGTTGAAGATCAAAGTTGATCAAGGCTCAAAGCTGGCTATTTAAACCTTTCTTCTTGAAGACACAAGGAAGAGATAACTAGAACAACAACAAGAGAAGCAATACTCAGCGATCCAAAAATCTCTCAAGAGAAAACAAGTAAACAAAAAGCAAAGTTTTGCAACTGCATATCTACTCAAGCAACCAAGAGAAAATCTTAAAGCTTACAAAGCTACTCTAATCTTATTTTAATATCACTCTTTGTGTAGAGTTTTATTTAAGATTCTAAGCTTTAGTTTCGAATTCTCACATTTAGTGAGTTAGTAGAACAAATTCTTTTCATAACCTTATTGGTTGAGCCTGAAGAGGTTTGTGTAGAAAGAATACTTAGAGAACCTGAAGAGGTTAAGAATACTGCCTGAAGATGTGTTGAATACTTTGTAACAAAGTGTTTTTGTTATATCGGATAAAGCTCTCAAGTAGAGAGGACTGGACGTAGCTCTTTGGTGAAGAGTGAACCAGGATAATATCTCTGTGTTCTTTGCTCTCCATTATCCTTGCTTTAGTTTATTATCTAACTAACTAACTGGGATTGAATTGCTTTTTCCTTGCGCTTCTTGCTTATCATAATCAAACTGAGTTAGCGTCCAACTCGGTGATTGGAAGAGCTCTCTTTGCCTTTAAACGTTTTAGCGTCCAACCTTGTGAAAACTTCTATCTGCTTGCAAAAAGTTTTAAAAACTTAAGAAACACAATTCAACCCCCTTCTTGTGTTTCAAACAGGTTCCTTCAATTAGTACACGGGCTTAAGCATGGGCGTGCTTCACTTCTGCACGGTCGTGCTTCGTTTATGTAAGGGCGCGCATCTCTGAGTCAGGCCTTGCTTCACTTTGGCACGGTCGTGCTGCTGTCTGGCACGGCTGTGTTTCAGCTTCAGATGTCAACTTTAAGTCTTTTTTCTAAGGACATGTTTGGATGGTTGAATTGAAAGGCTTGCACGGTCGTGCTTTCAAAAACCTCAATCTTTTATCAACTGTTCATCAAGCTGCCTCTAAACATCAATTCTGTAAAAACATAAGTAAAAGGGTGAAATACAATAATAATCACCGTCAAAATTCAACCCAATTACCCCCTATAAAATATACAGAATTGATATTCATCAAAGTTCCCACACTTGAGTATTGCTTGCCCTCAAGCTATTATTTGGCTTAATAGAGTTTTCAAAATAATTTCAGATTCAAATCAGGAGGACCCAAACAAACAGAAATTTTCAGAATTGTAGAGATAGTCAAACAAGTATATTTTTCAAAAAGAGTCAAGAGATTACTCAAATAAAAACTTAAATTCCTTGAAATCGAATTTTCCAAAAGATCATGGGTCACTCTACTCACAATCTCAAAGTGCATATGGTAAAGACATTAAACACTCAAGATTCTCAAAGTAAATACATTACCATCGGCTTGTCCACTGACCAAATCTCCACAATATGATTCACATGCATGGAGAAGAAGGAAAGGGTCTTTCATGGGATGAAATGGGGTCAAGTCATTGATATTATGTGTGATAGAGAAGAAAAATGATATTCAAAGGGCTAAACTAAGAAAATAAAGTAATAACCTCTTGAAACATAAAAGAGCACAAAGTGCAATTGACATTTTTTTCCAAAAAAAGTTTCAAGAACCTACCACTTTTCTTCACCTTTCCTTCCTTTCCCTTTCATTACTATAGGCTTTGTTTTTTTTTTCTTTTTCTTTTCTTGCTTCTTCTCTTTATTTTCACCATCTTTCTTTTCTCTCTCTCTTTTTTAATAGAGAGAGAAGCCCCTTTTCTTTACTTGCCAGCCTATTTTTAACACTTTTATTTTCGGGAAGAGATTCACAACAGGGACCAAAGATAATTTTTTAATTTTTAACAATAGGGACCAAAGAAGAGAATTTTCATAAAGGCTCAAATTGGCCAAACAGTGAAAGTGTTTAACAAAATAATGTGGGCCAGAAAAAACCTAAACAAGCCCCAACCATGTTTCCACATGCACACAAATTAAATTCACCTCAAAGCGGTCTCAGGACAAGTTCTAGAATGTATCCACTTGAGAAATCACACTCATCAAAGAAAAATGGTTAATATCAACAAATTTAACATAATAGCATAACCCCTATAAAAGTCCAAGTCTCACATTTAGAAGCTAAGTCTAATGAAAAATTATCAAACAAAGAATTTTCTGCTAATTTTCAGTTTTTAAAAGAAAGACTTTTTCAAATAAACTTGTGAGACTATCAAGGTAATTCATAAAAAAACTTTTTTGTAAGGGATCTCCTTAATTTTATCATAAAAAGAAAACTAAGCCAATTAATTGAATGCAACAATATCATGAAAGATATATATTTTTCCTTCTCACACTGAACATTTGCAATGAATTAACTTGAAGTACAAGTGTAGAGAAGGAGAAGAGAAAAATACAAAATAACCACTTGATATAATAGCGTAAACGCTTAAGTATCAAAATGGTGTAATCACTGTGAAGGAGGAGGATGGTCATAATATCGCTGCATCATCTGCAGCATCAGAGTCATCTGTTGGTCCTAGGCCTTGAACCTCTAGAAGACTTATGCCAAAAACTGCTAAAAGCTCTGCCCCAGAGAATCCAAGTGAGCATACACTCCCAGCTCTAACTGATCAAGGTGAGCAGTGAGTCTCTGATAGTCATCCTCATGGGCCGGTGGAGCAGGTGGGCCATCCATAGGTGCCTCTGCATGTGGGGCCTGCTCATGCCCCTGATACTGCTCCTTCTGCTCATCCTCCTCGTCAAAGTTCTGAAAGGCATCTTCTCCAGCAAGTCTGAGCACTCCATAAGGCACACGGGTCAATATGCTAAGGGACAACAACATCCTCTCATCAATGCCAGACATCGGGCCAATCTGCCGGGCCCGTGGGTGTAGTTGCTCCATGTTACGAGCCAGTTGAGAGAGGAAGGATCCAACCAGAATCAACCCTCTCTGCCCCAGCCTCTGTCTATGACCCAAGTGCAGACCTGTCTGTAGTAGAATATAGCCGACATTCAGCGGCTGGGCCTAGATCATGTACCAAAGAATGAACAAGTCTGTTCGTGAGACCCCGCCTGCAGCAAAATAGTGGTAGGTAATAGAAAGAGCCAGTCACCAATGAAGCACTCGCAAGGGTATGTCTGTGAATGCAAAGGATTTCGCCAGGCGGGGGTAATAACTTATAAGGCTCATCCCCCCTGTAATCGAAGCCCAAAAGGCCCCATCGAAGAACTCTAATGAGGTCTCTAATAGACGAGCCCGATATTTGTCCGTTTGGACTGTCTCTGCCATCTCGAAATTGAGTTGGACATTAAAGTCCTCCAATGTCATCTGCCATACTCGGCCATTTAGCTAAGAAGAAACTCTGGGCTCCTCACCCTCAACCTCAGAGTCAAAGTAGCGACAGGTCGAGAGGAACTCCAGAGTGGGCTCCCAGTAAGCTGGGCATCAGATATGTCATGACCTGAATTTCGTAGCTATGACCGGCCGAAAGGGAAATATTTCCCTTACCCCGCAGCCTCACAAGCATACATAAATCCATTTCATCCAAAGTAAAAGATTACATTCATTAACTATATAAGGAAAGCAATACATCAGAGAGATTAACAACACATAAATTACAAAGTTCTGCTTTAAACTAAAAACAACTTTCAAACTAAGGGTACCACCCCTCAAACTGTCCACATGGCATCCAAGGCTTCTGACGGCTTCGCAGATACCTGCAACTAAAATATTAAAAGTGGGGTGGACTCACTGACTCAGTGAGAGAGTTTCCCCCAAACACATGCAACCATGCAAAAAGAGAATAAAGCACACAGTCACAAAAAAACACTCACTCATATGCGCACATAATTCATCTCAAGCAATTAGTGTAACAGTAACACATCAAAACATTCATATAGTAAACATAGCTCAAAAGAACATCTAGACTACTCGTCAAGTGCTTGTGGAATACCTTGCACTTCAACATTTATTTCTCATATTTCAAGTTTCTCACAAGGGATCAGTACATATCTCATGTACAAGAATCACATAACATAATACCATCGAGTCTTTGGGTATCCTAGGAGGTGGGTTCACTGAGGACCTCCTACCCCGACGGTTTTAGCTTATATCCCGGAGATGCCATACCCCCCGGCTACCATCAACATCCCTCCTCAACATTCGAGTGACTCACGAGGTCCCTCATCCCCGACGGTGTTATTTATGTACCAGAGCCTCCCGCTCTTCGGTCGATCTACCCAAAGATTCATATCCATACATTAGCAATCCATTCCACCAAGCACTTTCCACAAGTTTTCATATCATACACATACACATGGTAAATTCAACAACAAATACGATGATGCTTATTTTCGACTATTATAAACAACAATCATAAATCATGACCGTGTGGCATCTTGATCCATTACTTATCATAAAGTTATTTTCTTATAAACTAAAATTCTAAAAAAAAAAAAGTTTCTAGATCACTACCAAATCTATATACAAATAGCATCATAGCTTAAATAAAGTGAGAAGAGAATGTTTTTGCTAAATTCAAAATAAGCAGAGCAACTAAAGTGTCGTATACTGATAATAAATAATAGAACAAAAGCAAAGGTTCATAAAAACAATTCAGAAGCAATTGAACTAAGGTATCAATGATTATATGTATATGAAGAATATTTACAAGAATAAATCTATCTTGGTGGGGCTTCATTCGTAGTTATTTTGTAGATTTTAGGCAATATTAGAAAATCATTTACAACATTGCAATTACGAAATCAAAGCATTCATAATCATTTTATATGTAATTGAAAGCAAACACAGGAATTTGGTTAATATAACAAAACACTCTTAAAATATAAAATATAAACTAATAATTCTTGATCCATCACTTATCGTTAGTATTGTACACGTTGTCAGGCAATATCCTGACATCCACACAAAGCTTATACAACTCTTCCTAGTAGTCCTTGTAATTCATTGACCTCAAAACAAAGTTACATTATACATATACCATTCCCTAACTTCCCCTGTATAACCCAGCGGCGAAAAATCCCAGCCCATCCATAATAGAGTAACACGCTACAAAAAAGAAAAAGAAAGAGTTCCTCAAGTCATCACATTCCCCTGCTGCTACATCCTCTGATATCGAAAAGGTAGGATTAAGTTTTGTTCTCCACCAAGCATTAGGGTAAATGCTCAAATAACTAAGAGAAGCATTTCATCAATTCCCCTATTTCCCCCTTATGCAATGGCAAGCGATAAAACACCCGGAATAGGCAACAAACTATAAAATATATATACATCACAGCATTCAAATCAAAGCACACAAAAAAATCAAGACTTTTAATTATTTAAAAAAAACATGGAAGTCACAAACCATAAAACAAAAGAGTGAGCCAAGATCATATTCACATCAACAAGGGCACAAATTCAACACAAATGAACGCACATACCTCACCTTAGATTGAAGATGCTTAATAGGCTTCAAGAGTTGACATGAAAAAGGGAAGAGAATAAAATTACACATGCTCCAAATCTCTCCCTTTGCTCCTTCTCCCAAGCTCTCTTCTTCCTCTTAGGGCTTTCTAACTTTTGAAAAAAGATGAAAAGGGTGAAGGGGAAAGACTCCTACTATAAAAAATAAAAAAAACTCACCCTAAGGCATTAGACAGTAATGTCCTTCACTAAAAGGACATTATGGGCAAGTAATATAAACTAACATTAACTTACTAGTTAAATTTTAATTAACATGCTAAGGGTATGTCAAGTTATACACCATCATTTTTATGCCTTAAAATCCTTATATAATTCTCTAAAGAAAATCCAAAAGCATTTTTAAATTATAGCGTACTTCATTTGTTAAAAGCATATTTATAATTTTAGAAAGAAAAAAAAAAGTAGGAAAAAAAAATTCACGCAACTTTTATACAAGGGAAATTTTAAACTTACTAAGAATAACATCATCTAAACATCATAATTAAAATATTAAAAATTACCAAGTATTACAAGATATTAGGTACTCGCTCCCACCCAATATGTTTTGCAGAAGGTGGTTGACACTGGGAGTAAGTCCATGTGTGGCCAGAATGTCCATGTTCAAATATTTCTGGCCCCGATGTCAGAGGAGCTCAACTGGGTGAACCTCGTCTCATGATCATCATGGTCGAAAGTAAGCAGCTCGTTCCCGAGAGGTCGGGATGATCCACCATGCTCAGCGCAACTGCGTTTCGGTGCCATAGTCCTGTATAAACCAAAATCAACCATTTATCATTGGTGCAAAAAATAATCATAATGATGTGAAGAATATAAGCAATGATCATAATCAACATAGGCACAAGATAGACATAGGACTAAATTTCTAGAAAAATTGTGCATTTAAAAATTCTGGGTTGAGCACGACCTTGCTAACAGGGAGCACGGTCATGCTTAAGGCAAATATGATTTTCAGAAATTCAAATAGACGGCCTTGCTATCAGGAAGCACGATCGTGCTCGGTGCAGATTTAAAATTCTAGAAATTTGGGCAGCACGACCTGTTCTTTGAGGAGCACGGTTGTGCTTGTGCTCGTGCTCTATCAGAAACCCTGGATGGAGAGCAGCATGACCTGTTCTTGGAATAGCACAGTCGTGCTTCGGCCCATGCCATAAGCAGAATCCATTAAAACTCAGAAATTTTTCAATCCCATCATGAAGAGACTCAAATTGCAACACCATCTTACAATTCCTAACTCAAAATAACACTCTTAACTAGCAACACAGCAAAGAATCATAAGAAAGAAAACAGAGATAAAAAGAACCTTAATAAAAACCTAAGCACACAACGAGAGAAGGGAGATGAGAGTTCATACCTTAGAAGAGTGAAATTAGGAGGGGAAGGGGCTGGAGAATTGGTGCTTTGGCGTAGATTGGGGAGCAAGGGGTAAGAAAGGGCTACAGTTAGCCTGTGCTCTGCTCCCCGTCTTTTATTCTGAACTAACGAGCCGCAGCACAGCCGTGCTATCAGGGAGCACGGTCGTGCTCTCCTATTTTTTCCAATCTTTAAAAATTCGGTTTTAAAATAGGGAACACTGTTATCATTTTTATGCAAACCTTCCCACACTAATTTCAATTTCTAGGTTTTAATCTCAAAATAAAAGGGGAAAACAACTACGTAACATATAAAGAACACAAAAATAACAAAAAAGAAACACAAGTTACCTCCTGTGCAGTGCTTGTTTTACGTCACGAGTCTGACGACCTGTTTAGAGAACTGTTCATGGTGGTCTTGGGTAGACATTGAAGATAGCTTCTTCATTCCCACGCCTCAAGGTTAATATGCCTTTCTTGACCTCAATGTTTGCATTACTAGTAGTTAGGAAGGGTCGCCCCCAAGATAATAGGAAATTCCTCATCTTCCTTCATGTCCAAGATTACAAAATCCACATGGAATGTGAACTTCCCCACCTTACCAACACATCTTCTAGTATTTCCCGAGGGCGAGTGATGGATCTATCAGCTAACTATAATGAGACGTTGGTGCTCTAAGGTTCCTGCAAACCAATCCTTCTTGACACAGAAAAGGGATTAAATTTATATTGGCACGCAAATCACATAATGCTTTCTCAAAATGAAAATTACCAATAGAACAGGGAACAGTAAAACTCCCTAGATCTTTTAGTTTAGATGGCAATTTATTTAAAACTATAGCAAAACATTCTTCATTAATCTGAACCACCCCATACCCCTTTAAAAGATGTGTGTACTTGGGTAATTGGGCAATGGCTTTGTCAATGAGGGTATCAACATGCAATCTCATGTGTATTTCCAAAAAAATTTCACATTGCTTGTTTTTATACCCATATTCCAAAAGTGGTGGTAGAGAATTTTGTACCTTTTCTGGTTCACCGATGGCTGTTACCTATTTCTGCTTACTGGGCAAGGCGCAAGGTGTAACACCCCAATTTTCACTGCTTTCTAAGATCGATAATTTATACGAATTTTATCCGAGCCTTAGAAAATGATTTTGAATAAACCCAAATCATATTTATACTCTACCTTACCATAGAGATTTTTGGTTAAATTGTGGGTTGACAATTCAGACGAAACCCGGTCTGAATACTGGATTACCGGAACCGGTAACGGATAAACATCAAGTCCTTTTCAAGAACCTCACCATGGACACCTCACTAAGTAATCATGACTTGGTGACTCACCTAGGTGAGTCATGAAGTAATGATGACTTAGGGGGTGAGTCACGTAGGTGACTCACCATGGGTAATGATGGCTTAGTAGAACTTTTGATCAAATTCCAATTTTGTCCCCAGGTGAAATGACCATTTTACCCTTAAGTGATTTTTGTAACATCCTTACCCTTCCTTTTCACCTCTCCCACTCGATTCCTCCTTCCATTTCATATATCACATTTCTTTCTTCTTCAACTTCAAGTCTTCAAGTTTCTACTTCATTTTCTCTCCATTTTCCTAAGGATTCTTGAAAAACTTTGAGAAGCAAAGTTGATAACCTTGCTCATCTTCATCATATCTTCAATTTTCTCCATTGAAACTCTAGGTTTTCAAGCTTTTTCCAAGTTGAAGCTTGAACTTCAAAAGTTCATGAAAAATTGTAGAAAAATCATTTTAATGTCAAACCAATTTTCTTGAGCTAGATTCATTGTCTTCTTTCATAATCTAAGAGCTTGTAACCACAAAAGCTCTCTAACCCATATGGATATAGGATAGCCGAATTCCCTCTCTTGGTGAATCAATGAGGTGTTGTTCAAATTTTTGCTTAAGAAGTGTTGATTTAGTTCTATCACACTTAGAGGTCTTTGAATTCAAAAGCATGTAATCAAAAACCTTTCCTAGCCTAATTTTCATGAATAGGCCGAAACCTATACTTGGCAAATCATGAGTTTTGTTTCAAAGTTTTTGGGCAAAAAGACTTACTTTAGTGTTATGTATGCTTAAAGATCATTGATCAAAGAGTTAGTAAACTTTTAACACTTCTACCCTATTTGTCTACATAGGGGCCGAACCTTAGTCCATAAGAACTGGGTGGGTTTTGTTTGATTGTAATAAATTTTGATTGTGATTTATTGTGAAGGATCAGACCGTGTTTAATCGCTCTAAAGTGTGTATGGTTACCAGTTGGAGGAGCGAGACTACGGCTGTGAGAAAGTGCTCGTGAGTTCTTGATCGTACGTTTCTATCAGGTAGGGAGAAGAAATTGTTATCATCGGGAAGGCAGCGTAGTAGTGTGTATGCATGTGTAGGGGAGCCTTAAACTCTACTCAAGGTTGAGCCCTGGACAAAGTACCTAGACCTTAGGTGTAGGTATCTTTGGGCTATCACCACTAAGATTATACCCTAGGCTAGACGATTATTACTGGATGGATGATTGATATATTTGGTGTGATTGTGATTATGCGCTCTATGTTATCTATGTGAGCGATATGATTATCTGTCTTTCTGTCTATATTGGCATGCTCATTGCTGTGATATTTTATTCTTGTGATTGGCTGGATGATTATTGATGAGAATATGGTGATGTTATGATATTATTTGGGTTGATACCGTCATAATTCGGACTATGGAGCTGTGGCTCGTGGACGCAAGGAGTCATAATGTTGAAATTAATGTGGATGCAAGGCACCGTAGCTGTGGCCGAGTGATTAGGTGTGAGGTTTCGGTATCAACCTATGTTGGATGTTTGTTGCATATCACAACATATTTGATCCCAATGGGGGATGCCCAAATGGGGACGAAATGTGATCGCGAAGATGGGATGTCCAATTAAGGACGTTATTGATCCTTACGGGGATGTCCAATTGTGGACGTTATTGATCCTTACGGGGATGTCCAAGTGGGGACGTGAAGTATTGATCCCGACAGGGATGTCTAATTGGGGACGTGATTATTGATCTCGACGGGGATGTCCAATTGGGGACGTGATGAAATCGGCTGTTATGCATATAGGGATTAGTATCCCCCGGTAGAGGTTTGATCTTAGAGAAATATCTTTGAGATGAATGTGATGTATGACTCGAGAGATGGTTGTTAGTGTGTTGCATGTTTTCAATGCGTTGTGTGCTACATGTATGTATACCATACTACAGCCCCTCTCCCATGTATGATGATGCATGTTTCTTACTCCCTGTCTTTTCTCTTTGGGTTTCTTTTATTTATGAGAAGACCCTATGGAGGAACCAGTTGCGGAGGAGTTGGGTGATACTCCGTACGAGCCTAATGCCGGTGGACGAGCCACGAACCCTAATCTCGAGGAGTGTTGAATTGTACCAGTATCTTTTGATGTATTTTTATTTAAAATTTGTATCGAGGAGCTTTATATGTATACAGTAATACTGTATCCCTACTGATGGGGCAAACGACATATGTGATATATTTCTTTATGTTTTAAAGTTGCGTACTCTGAGACGCTGCGTGCCTAAATTTGTTTTGCTTCCATGCTTAATTTTCCGCTTCGCTTCATATGAATAAGGCGCGCTAACTATTATAATGCGAGTAAGGATAATTAATATCTTAGGTTCTTTAAATGGGACGGCGGGTCGTCTCACACGGCCTTGCTGAAAGTGTTGCACAGCCGTGATTGTCTTCAGAATTGATTTCTTCAACAGGAGCATCCTCTTCCATGGGTGCAAGGTCTTGTTTCTCATTATTTTGAAGAGAGATTGCATTAACTTGCTCCCTTGGATTAGGCTCAGTCTGAGTAGGTAATATTCCTTGAGGCCTTTGAGATAATAATGTAGCAATGGCAGATATTTGTGTCTGTAAGTCCTGGAATCTGCTGTCAGTCTTCTCCATGAACTTTGCTAATTGTTCGTGAGGATCGGGCTTCCTATCCTCTGGTCTTGAACCTTGGTTCTACAAGTGGGGTGGTCTATAGACATTCTGATTTGAACCCTGACCATTCTGCTGACCTCCCCAAGAGAAATTAGGACAGCCCTTCTAACCAAGATTATAAGAGTCATTTTGATTCCGGTTGGCATTGCCCACATATTTGACTTCTTCAGCTGGCTGCACAAAAGAATTACCCAGTTGGTAATCGTTGCTTTCATGACCTGCCATACCACAATGGTTGCAAGGGAATGGGGACACTGGTGTAGTGGCTTGAGTCATGATATGTGCTTGTGCTTGCATCAATGTCTCTATTTGCTTTGTAAGAGCATCCATCTTAGCTTCCATTGTCACAGTGGCATCTACTTCACATACCCCAATAGGCTACTTGACAACCTGTCTGTATCTGAGCGGTCACTAGTAGTGATTGGCGGCCATCTCTTGGATTAAGGCTTCAGCTTCCTCGGGTGCTTTCTTCAAAATTGAGCCCCCATAAGCAGCGTCTATACTGGAGCTATTTTGCTGAGAAAGTCCATTATAGAACATATGCACAAGGATAGGGACTCTAAAGCCATGATGCAAACACCTTCTGATTGAATTTTGATATTGCTCACATGCCTTATATAGAGATTCATAGTCATATTGCACAAAATTCAAAATATCAGCTCTAAATTTAGCAGATTTAGAAGGTGGAAAGTACCTAGCCAAGAATTAACGAATCAACTGATCCCACGTAGTGATAGCAGATGACAAAGAGGAAAATTACTAATTCGCTTTGTCAAACAAAGAGAATGGGAACAGTCTGAGTCTGATTGCATCTGTTGAAGCTCCGTTGTATTTGATCAAGTCTGTGATTCTCAAGAACTTCTTCAGATGGTAGTTGGGGGTTTTTTTAGTAGGTAATCCCCCAAATAGTCCAGAGTTTTGGACCATAGAGACCAAAGTAGGCTTGATCTCAAAGTTGTTGACATCCACTGCAGGGTTGGTGATGCTATCTATTATCTCAGCAGAGGGGGTAAAGTAATCCAGCAAAGTCATCCTTTCCCCATGGTGTTCTCCTCTCTTGCTTGCCTCCACAACCTAGGAAAAGTTCTTTCAACTTCCTCGTCAAAATGTAATTTAGGCACTTGGGAACGCATTAGCATGCAACAGGAGAAATAATCAAAAAGGGAAAAAAAATGTCTAAAGTATCTAGAATTTCGTTCTTCTAATATCACCAATATCACAAATTAATCCTCGTCAATGGCACCAAAAACTTGTTGCATTATGAACACACTTAAGGGCAAGTGCATCCTGTCGCAGAAGTAATATAGGACGGAAGTCCAGATATCGTACCCAAGGGATTAATATGTAATACTAACACGAGTAGTAGAATATAGAAATCCGTATGCTATTTAGACTAATCGAAAGAATAAGAAAATAATGATGTAAGCAATAGTAAAAGATGAATTAAAGAGAATACGGTTTTGAAATCAAGAGTAAAGAGCCTAGAGTGGTGGTTTCACTTGTACTTTCGATACCCCCAAATCCTAGTTCTATTCAATTTCGCAATTACTTTCTGAATATCAATACCTCTACTACAACTACTAATTGTTTTTCAGGAAATTAATATTCTTTTCCCCAGATGAACCCAATGTTTCTCAGGCAAAGAGTTTAAATGATTAGAAAGCATAAAGAGCAAAGAGGTTGAATGATTGAAAGGACTAAAATTGCAGTACAACCGCTGATCAATTTAAACCCCGGTTATCCTATAGATCTACCAATTAATTACAGTACGGTCGCTGGTCAATTAACTGATTATTAGCATGCAAAGGGTGATCAATCCTAACATGGGATGAAGCGCAATAGAATAACACTATACAAATCACAACCTTGAAATCAAATAGAATTCGAATTAAAGTTAAGGCATAGCAAAAAGAGTTTCTACTAATACAAGATTCACCACAACTCTATTGATGAAATTAGGTACCCATAGTCATAGATAAAACAAAAATCAACAAAAGGAAACACATCATGAAGAATTGAGAAGGAGAAGTGGTCTCCAACTTAACCTCCAAGCGCAAATCCTACTCTTGAAAACAAACTACTAAAAGCTATAAACTATAGATGTCAAGAGATGATAGATAAGTGGTACAGAGGGCCTCTATTTATAAGAAAATAGGAGAAAAGGCCCCAAAATTAGATCTGTCAGAGCCGCCAGCACGGGCATGCTCTTCTTCAGCACGACCGTGCTCAATATAGTATGGGTGTACCAACTGCGTAAAATAGCGCCATTGGTGCACGGGCTTAAGCACGACCGTGTTTCAATTCTGCTCGGCCATGCTTCCTTTATGTACGGGTCCACATCTCTGACTCAGGGCTTGCTTCTCTGAGTCAGGCCTTGCTTCACTTTGGCCCGGGCGTGCTGCTCTCTAGCACGGTCGTGCTTCATCTTCAGACGTCAACTTTAAGTCTTTTTGCTAAGGACATGTTTGGATGGTTGAACTGAAAGGCTTGCACGGGCATGCTTCATCTTGCACGACTGTTATTCAAGTCCAGAATTCATTATTTTCTCATTTTTAGCTCAATAATCGCCATCTTTTATCAACTGTTCATCAAGCTGCCTCTAAACTTCAATTCTGTAACAATAATCGATTATCCATATAATCGATTATTGAAATAATCAAATTTTTGCAGCTGATCCAAACACACACTTAATCGATGTCAAATCATAGGTCCTCAAGAAGTTAGGACATCATTAATAAAATTCCCTCATGGATCCAAAAATTGTTGCCTCTAGTAAAATAAATAAATAAACAAACAAATAAAATTATTGTCTCTAATCTCTAACACTGAAATTGACAGTTCTGCTGCCATGTTACCAAGCCCAGTCATCTTGTCTAGCACTGCTCATTTGTGTTGGTGGCTCTGTGCCTCTGTTTGGCAGGGATGTCCATAGGAGCACACTTGACCTATTTGAGTTGGCCCACTATGGCCAATTGAATTATTCGGGCTCTTTATGCGGATTCAATAAATTTGATCCATTCTGTCTGGTCAATGATTATGATTTTATTTAGAAAAGACATTGTTTTTTACTCAAACAATATTCCTCATACACCTCACAAACGAATAATCATTATCCTTTTCTCCCTTTGTTGGAAATAATTCAGATTAGGGATTAGTTAGTATTGATAGAGTTAGTTAGTGAAGTGGTTAATGATAGTTAGTTTGTTAGTGGAGAATAACTATCATAGTGTGCATTATAAATAGACTGAGCGTAAGTGATTAGTGTGTACAAGAAAAGTGAATAAAGTTTTTTTTAGTATATCTCTTCTATCTTTTTCATCTCAATATTTATCTCTGTGTGCTTGTGTTTTTAACATGGTATCGGAGTTATACGATTAGGGACCTACGAGGGTATGTCCATGGCTGCTGTGCTTGGGTTTGATGAGGATTTTCCGGTTACCTTGCCAGTTCTTGATGGAAAGAATTTTGATCAGTGGGTCGCGAAGATGAAAGTGATCTTCAGCTTCCAGGATGTATCAGATGTGGTGGTGGATGGTGTGCAATATGAGGCTGACAGTGCAGCCTCTAAGAGACTCTTAGAGGCTGCACTGTCAGCCTCATATTGCACACCATCCACCACCACATCTGATACATCTTGGAAGCCGAAGATGAGGTGGTGGATGGTGTGCAAGATGAGACTGACAGTGCAGCCTCTAAGAGAGATTCTAGAGCTCTCTTTATCATCCATCAATGTGTGAATTTTGCCCATCTTAAAAAGATTTCCACAACAAAGTGTGCTAAAGATGCATGGAAAATCTGACATAAAGCCTATGGAAGTGTTGATAAAATGAAGAAGAGGAAGTGAATGGTGGCAAAGAAGAAGCCAAAGAATTATTCATAAGAGGAAGGTGTTGCAGGCTTAACAATGTCGTTTTGCAAGTGCAAGAAGCAGAAAAGTGAGGGCAGTGATGCAAAGAAGAATATGTGTCTTTGTGTGGCTTACGAGAATCTAAGAAAGTGTGAGGAAGAGTTCTTCAAGAATCACCGCGACGGCGAAGAAGATGGAACCTCCACCAACCCAACCGCCTGTAATGGAGTTGGCACCCCCGAGAGAGACAATGGCGATGAGGAAGTTCCCAGTTCACTTCATGAGGATCATTCTGTTGACGCAACAGGACCTTCAAAGGATGGCAAAAAGATTGATGCTACGATTTCTTCACTAAAGGCAGGCCACGATGAAGCTAAAGCTGTTGGTTCTCATTCACCAGGTGAGAGCCTCAATAACGAAAAGCGTTCCAAGAAAGTTGAATACGCAAATACAAAAGATGGATCTGTGAAAGAAGTGACTGCAGAGGATGATTTTGATGGAACAAATTGAGTAAAAACAGAAAGTGATTCTTCTTCGATGGAAGGAGGAGGGGATGAAGGTTGAACTTTCTGGGTTGAAGGTGGCTGAGCTTCCATCATAGGGTTTGGATTTGGTAGAGGAACCAGAAAAGGTTGAAGAAGTGGAGTCCCAGGTGGAGGACAATGTTGAAATTTGTGCATTGGCTGCTGGGTTTGTGAAGACCAACAAGGAATTTCAAAGAAGAGGAGAAACTTCTGGAACCACGGCTAGATTTGTGATAGTGGATAGGTGGACTGTGACAGTTGCATCTATTGGAGATTCCCGTTGTATACCAGATGCTCGAGGTGGTGTTGTTACCAACTTAACTGTTGATCACAGACTTGAGGAGAATGTTGAAGAAAGGGAACATGTTACTGCTAGTGGAGGTGAAGTTGGGAGGCTTAGCATTGATGGTGGTGCTGAGATTGGTCCGCTTCGATGATGGCTCGGGGCTTTATGCCTTTCTAGGTCAATAGGAGACATGAATGTTGGGGAGTTTAAAGTTCCAGTACCATATGTCAAACAAGTGAAGCTATCAAAGGCTGGTGGGAGGCTTATAATTGAGCCTGATGGCATCTCGGATGCTTTATCACCAGAAATGGCTGCAAAATCTTGTCACTGTTTGTTGGCCCAAGGAGTTGCTGGTAGTGTACTAGTTACTTGGGTCTCATTTGCATCATGGTCATCATGCTTCTAAATATGAGATCCAGGAAAATGTTTTTTTTGCTAGTCTGAATTATGGGAGTGTGTTGGAAATAATTCAAATTAGGGATTAGTTAGTATTGATAGAGTTAGTTAGTGAAGTGGTTAATGGTAGTTAGTTTGTTAGTGGAGAATAACTATCATAGTGTGCATTATAAATAGACTTAGTGTAAGTGATTATTGTGTACAAGAAAAGTGAATAAAGTTTTGTTAGTGTATCTCTTCTATCTTCTTCATCGCAATATTTCTCTCAGTGTGCTTGTGTTTTCAACACCCTACTCACCAACAGCACTCCATGCAGTCGTTGTGGTATAAGTAAAATGAATGGTACAAGGCGAGGTCAATATTCCCTTTGGCACCTTATGCTCTACCTAGTTATGATTTTGTGAAAGAAAATTGCATCAATTGAATCCAGTACATCTGTTTTTTTGAGTAAAAATAAAATTAATGATTTTTCAATGCTTCATCAAGTTGCCTGAATTAACAGCTGAATGAGAAACCATTATCTATTAGTTTGTTTAAGAAGATGATCTCCTGTTGGGACTTAACAGTGTTTTTTTGGTGCGTACCGGTTTTTTTTGGTGCGTTGGGACTTAACATTGTGTTTGTTTAAACTGATGCAAAATAGAAAAGTGAAAAATTGGGAGGACTGAAAAATGAAAATAGAGATTTCAATAAAAAAAAATAGTGAGATGAAAATGTTTGGGACCCGTTTGCTTCGTTTGCTGCTTCCAATTTTCAGGAATAATTGCGAGAATGTCATTTAGTATTCATTCTATTTCCTGTTTTAAGTCTGTTTCCTAATTTTAAAGATTTGTACAGAAAATAAAAGTTATTTTTATTATTTTTTGTATAAATATTTGTAAACAGTAAATAAAATAAAAACAAGTGATATTTATGCAATTATTCCTCAAAATAAGAAACCGGAAATAAAACAAAACACCCATAAGTTCTTATCCATTATTATTTCGTAAATGGCTTAAATTTACTTTTCAACCCATTTCATTTAATTTTTATTATCCAAGAAAGTATTATTATAAAGTATTTTTCAGCATTAATCATCACTTATCATCTCCTCCGGTCTTTAGACTCTGATAAAGCTTATATACCGTGATCACGGGAAGAAATAGTGAAGAAATTCTTCATTACGGGCTATAATCTATGGTCTGTGCCGCTGTGGTTATCTTAGAAATGCCTTATATCTAGGCAGAGATGACGTAAAGAAGATATTGGAAATGAATTTTTGTCATTGATATGTTATGGTTTAGTTTAGTAAAGAAATTTTTCTTTGAGATGTAATTATCAATTTGATGTTTAGCAATTTATAGCAGAAAAAGAACAAGTTCATCTGAAATAGCTTTTTCTAAGCATATAGTATAATGAAGGTTAATTGAAACTGCTAAGAAAACCTTAGCACCTATAGACCTACAATTTGTATTTTTATCTGATAACTGATACAGCAGTCCAAATTATTTAAAGAAAAATCAAACTGGAAAAAATCGCATAAATAAAGAGCCCCCCCTTTTCCTTTCCTTTATGTTGGCCTCTCCTTATATAGGCTGTGATTATTTAATCAGCAATCTTGGATGGGGACTAATGGCATTTGGCCTCCGTATATCTCTGGGAGCTGACTCTCGTCTATGTCTTCTAGCAGTGTTTCTTTCAGCTTTTTGTTGTCCACAAATACTATCTGCACGGAATTGCAACATTCAAAAATCAAAATATGCTCCTAGAACATCTCAAACAGATGTAGTACATATTTAAGTTGCAAAGTTAAATGTCACCTTCTTCTTGGTATTGTTGTCAATGAAAGGGTATATAACTTTCCATACTTTCATAAACATGTAAGGTGCGTGAACAATAAACAACTTCCCCAATCTTTCTGGGTGGTAATCCTGCATCCAAAAATCACACAAACTTATGCATAAGATCCACGGAAAGAGGACTATTTCCGAACACAGACAATAACTGGTTAAGAATGGAGACCTATACCTGCAAAATGGTAAGAGCATTAAGGTATCCGCGAATGTCACTGTTTGAATATCCCCATCCCTTAATATCTGCTATAGCAAGAAACTTTTCTTGCCCGGGTGGCATCCTAACACGTCAAATGGGTATGTTAACAGTTCTCACGATCTTCTTCTAACTGAATTTACAGTTCTAAATGTAGGTTTTACATCACTTTCCTTTGTGTGTGCACATGTGGGCATGAATTAATTAATTTAGGAAAAGGGGGTTACCTTGAACATAGTTTATCAAGAGCAAAGACTACAAACCCTGTATACAGAAAAAGTACTTGTCATTACTTGCTTGTGAGTTGAAACATATTATTTTATATGAAAATGATAGTTGCACACCATTTTTCATACACCGTTCTTAGACCAGTAAATGATCAACATGCTTGTGAACAGCGTGTTGTAGTATATTATGTGGAGACTAAGATATTAATCGATTACTAGAGGAGTGTTTAGTTAAATGACTTAATTAAGCGCTTCTCATATAAGTGTTTATGTATAAACTATTTCTATAATCAAAGAGAAAATATAGTCAAACTGTTTTCATATAAGTTATAAGCTGTTTTCATAAGTTATCCTGAAGAGCTTATCAAAATAAGCTGAAAACAGCTTATAGACATATCATAAACTGTTTTCATAAGTTTCCGCAAACACTCTGACAAGCGCTAATGTCAATAGATAAGTCCAACTAAGCTGTTTATAAGCTAATCCAAACAGGGCGTAGAAGGTGTAAAAAATGGTGAGAAAAATGGTGTGTGAATAACATAACTGTATTCAATATAACCACACAAGTACTTCAAATGAAAGGCTGTTAAGAATTGTTTTGTAATGGCATCTCAGTTTCAGGCACGAGAGACTTCATGATCGTTTAGGGACTCCAATTTGAGAAAACATACGTTTGAATGGATCTGCACTATCTTTGTTTTGAAAATGTTTTGCTGCAAAGGCAACAGTTATAGGTCGACCCTTCTTATCGAGTCCTTGCACGAACATCTTCCCCTGTGCAAGTTCATCAGGAATCTCTAAGGGAGATATAAAACCATTTGGCACAAATGAACGTCTCCATTTCATGTACTTGAGGAACATTGCTGAACCCTTCTCTACATCCAAATCACGAGCACGCAAGAATCTTCTAAGGGTCAAATCATCTACTTCCTGCCCACCAAAGGGTCAATCAAATTTCAACTACTTGCTGCCTAATCTATGATTTGGTGAAAACAAACAAGTTGGGCTTCATAAACATTACATTTCAATTATGAAAACTTCAGTTTTTAAAAATAAAAAAAAAAATATTCAAATGATCTGTTGATATCCCATCCTCACAAACAACTGCTTATTCTACCATGCTTATCCCAAAAAGGAAGAAAAATTAAAACAGGATCAGTTGAATCATTGATTCCGTAACACCGGCGTATCCACTCATGATTAATTAAATACATTGAAATCTCAATCTAGTAAATGATCTATACTTCACAATATATCCCCTCTTGTTGATCTAATGATCTGTATCATGTTTGCAAATGTAGTGAGCAAAGAGAATAAAAATTAGACTTTAGCATAGGAATTAGTGTTATGTTGCGGGTGGGACATGTGGCATAGTGAGAGGCTGCACAAAAAAAAAAAGGAGGAGGGTACCAAGGCATGAGACAAGTTGTTGTTGATGATGCAAACTTTAACTAATTAAGAGTTTGTATAAACATAGGCCAGGAGGAGTACGAAGATGTTTGTGGGTACCTTAGAAGAGGGATCCCGGCTTTCAACAAAGGCTCTCATGAGGCGGATTTTGGTGAGCTCGGCATCAGTGCTGTCTTTCAATGCAGCGTCCATTCCATTCATTCCTTACTACTAACTTCTGCCCTGCCCTGACCCTCTGTGTATACTATTTGTCTTCCTCTCCGTCTAAACAGCACCAGTTTCCCCTTGGCTCACGCAGCTGAGTTATGACACATCCCCTATTATAATAATAAGCAAAATTAGTGCTTTCCTCCTTTACTTGTGACCGGTAAGTTTTTTTTTTTTTTTTTTTTTATAAGTAGGTCCCTTAAAATTTTTTTATGTGATTATAATTCATTGATTTAATAATAAGATCATATATTGTCATAATAATTTAAGAAACCTGTTTGTCTCAAAAACTTAAGGGACCTGTTTGTCTCAAAAAAAACTTAAGAGACCAATTTAAAAATTTAAATTAACTTAAGGGACCAAAACACTAATTTTGTCGATGATGATCATAATAATAATAATAATAATAATAATAATAATAATTATTATTATTATTAGTAGGTGAATTTTTTGGTATGCGAGATAACTTTTATCATGTCTAATTGATCCAATCAGATGATGAGAATCATTTGACATGATTTACTGATATGATCTATATAATTAAGGTGATACATTTTAATTCGACCGAATAATTTTTACTCTGAAATTATGAAGTATAAGAGAAGGCACCTACTCTCTTCAGACCTATATATAAGTAAAAAAGTATCTAAATTTTTGAGACTCAAATATAAGCAAAAATCAATCAAATCAATCCTATTTAATGCTGGTGTTTCAAAAATATCCTTTGCTTAATTGTTTTTTTATTTTTTCAAGAGTATTATACATTCTCAAGACATAACTTTTAAAAGTATTATACATTTTCAAGAATATTATACACTTTTAAAAAAGAATAGTTTAATAAGTATGACTTATTTTTTACATAAATCAAAATAATTAAATTAATATAATTAATTTTCTTAATATGTATAATATGTATGAAGTTAAAATTTTTTTTATATATAAATTCCGAGGAAATAATAATTAACGAAGATATTTTTTGGGGTATTAAATGCCGATGCCGCTCGTGTGATTTTCATTCAAGACTTGTCCGTCCCATTCATATACTTGAATTTTAAAAATTAGATTCTTTGTATTTTTGGATTTGGATTGCACTACCATACTTCTTTTCCAGCTGTCTCGACATGTTACGTTTAGATTCGAGGAACGTTGAGTGTAAGTTTGGTCGTCAGGATAACAATGGTATTTTATTTTAATTTGTAATTTGATGAATCACTAGGATAAGATAAATTTATCCTATTAGTTTATCGTATCTTGTTATTTAGTTATAATTTTATCCTGAGGATGGAGTTGGGTTAGAACCAATAGGATCGGATAAGAAAATGCTTTCTTTTTTATCTTTTATCCTTAATATTGTTATTATTTAATTATGATTTCAAACCTAATTAATCAACCTTATTATTAATTAAAATATGTGGTTTAATTAACAATTTTATGAAATGTGAAAAAAAGTTAATTTTTTATAATTTTAAAAATGGACTAATGTATAATTAAAAAGCGAAAAATATATATTATCAAATAGTTTTTAATTTAAATATATAAAAAATTATATAATAATAAAATTTATTTTTGAAAAAAATGTAATTTTGATATAAAGGTAATTTTATCATTTGTGGATATTTTATATCATATCCTATCATTATCTGATGAGCATCAAACATCGGACATGATAAGAGCTTATCATGCTCATATCTTATCCTATCATTATTCAGCTCTCATATCATATCCGTTCTTATCATATCTTGTCCATCAAACGAGCCCTAAATGGATAAAAAAACATTTCTTAATATGTTTTTTATCAAAACAACATATTCATTCAAAATCTGATTGAAAGTGCATTGAAAAAATGTTGTTTTCCTATTTGCTTTTATGAGAATCTAAAGTATATTTCTAGTTTCAAATTTCAAAGGACTAAAGGATCGATAAGTCACGTTTTCACATTTTGTATTCATACTGAAAATCAAAATCAAATGAGCTTTAACCCTTTTGTTCCACACGAGATTTCTATTCTGATTGAGCTCATCTTAGAACACTAAACCAAACCATTCTAACCTTTTTTTCTAAAATAATTACTTTTTTTACAATTAAACTTAAATAATGAGATTTTTTAACTTAAATCAATAACTTTTTGTTCTATATAATGTTTAAATTTATACATAATATTAATACTATATTAGATTGACCGGTTCATGAGCATTAAAACGAAAAAAGATTGACCCCGTTCTTAAAAAATAGGTTAAAGCAATATTTTGGTCCCTATACATGACACCGATTCTTCATTTAGTCCTTATACGTAAAAAGTTATTAAAAAGGTCCTCATACGTGCAAATATTATCCATTTGGTCCCTCCCATTATGTTGTCGTCTTTAATGATCCGTGAACTACTACGTATAGGGACTAAATGAAGAATTTGTGTCACGTATAGGGACTAAATGAAGAATTTGTGCCATGTATAGGGACCAGATTATTACTTTAACCTAAATTATTGGGTCCCTATACGTGGCACAAATTCTTCATTTAGTCCCTATACGTGACACAAATTCTTCATTTAGTCCCTATACATAGTAGTGCACGGATCATTAAAGACGACAACATAACGGGAGGGACCAAATGGATAATATTTGCACGTATGAGGACCTTTTTAATAACTTTTTACGTATAGGGACTAAATGAAGAATCAGTATCACGTATAGGAACCAAAATATTACTTTAACCTAAAAAATATTATCGAGTCCATGGTCGAACAATCTTCTGATGAAACAGATAATTCTATCAAAACCGTGTAATAATATTTGAACACAAAAATGATGTTCAACACCATATAAAAATACTTATCTTTATTTATTTATTATTTTTTTCCCTCTCATCAAATATTTCATTATTTTTAAAACATTCATAAACTCTACAATATTTATACAACATATCCAAATTTTATGTCCAAATATATTTACATACCAAAATATAGAATTATGTTAAAGTCAAACTAAATTCCTGCCGACACTATAACTACCCAGTTTGGAGTGCAGTTTAATATTCAATGCTAGAAGAGTTCACTACGAATGGGCAATTGCCAATTGGCAAATGATTTATGATCCATTAAAATTGCGAAATTATTTGGACCACGAAAATAATGGGCTTTGGCCTTTGGGTCATCAGGCATACTTGTGAGATATGAACGCAAAATTAATTTCGCCAGCAATGTTTGGTTAGCAAAATCCTTCTCTAAATTAATTGTTAGCGGATAAATTAATTGATAATGAATAATGAATGATAAAATTAATAGTGGATAACGAATAAGTTAGCTTATTTTCTGCTAAAGTTTTGGTAAAACTAGCGGTTGAACTAGCTGAAAAATATAAAATGACATAAAAGGATATCTTCATTAATGATTTTATATAAAAGAGAGAAAATAGAATAAAGATAGAATTAAATGAAGATAATAAGGATAAAAGTGAGAAAAAAATGAAATGCTATAAGCTATAAGCTCAAATGCTACTTCAAGTAGCGTCTGAAAAAAACGCTATAAGCTCGTGAAAAAATGTTATAAGCTCGTAATAGATATGCTTATCAAACGAGATTATTTTCTTATCTACTATAAGCTCGTTGAAATATCTTATCAAATCGGCTCTTAATTGGAGAATCTTTCACCGCTCTTAAGCCACTTATCATATGAAAATTTTCCGATTAAGATTTAATCTTCATATATTAAATGGCTGAAGCCTGTAGATCAAAGCATTTGTGGTTCGGTTTGGTGGTCATGTTAGCACATATTAATTTACATCATATTCTAACTACCCAATACGGTAAAATATAATGTCTTTACGGTTATATTCCGAATGGTCAATGTTTTCTATCATTTTCTATTTTTATTTTCAGTTTGAGTGAAAATAAAAAATAAGTTTGAAAATATATTTGATTGAATTTAATGAAAATATTTTCAATGAAAATATTTCTTGAATTAAGCCAAAAACTGAAAAAAAAAAATTATTTTCAATATTTCCTATCAAGCTTTTGAAAATAGGAAATAAAAATACAAATCAAACAGATCCTAAATTTTATTTTCGTTATTAGGACTACCTGGCCACCGTGGCCACTTCTGAAAATGCAAATCAAACAAATCCTAAAGTCATTTTTAAAAAATCTTTTCAACCGTTGAATTATTGAAGAGTTTAATTGTTACGAATAATTAGTGTAAAGTTTTTTACACTGTCAACTAATCAGAAATCATAGTGTGTATGACTTTTAAGGTAGTTAAGGTAAGAGTCAAACATTTTAGCTTATGTGACAATTTCTAATTGATTGTCAGTGTAAAAAATATTTATTCTGATAATGTATACCAATTAAATACATTATTAAATACATTTGGTTTTCACAAGGGAACACATATTTTTTAAATATAAAATTGATTTCATTCCATAATAGTATAATATTTTAAGAACAATATGCAATTTATTATTTAGAAATTTGGGTCATATGCAATTTAAAAACATGTATTTCAATCACTAATATTTGGAGAGTGTTCAACAGATCAATCTATTATTAACATGTGGTTGGTCTGAGTGGTAAGGAGTTCAGATCCTTTAAGCAAGCGGTCAGATATTCGATCACTGGTTCTTGTATACGGAAAAAACCTGGTTGGGAAAGGTCAACCCTTCAATATCGTTTAATACCTCAGGGAATTAGTATTCACAGTTGTGTATGGGGATATCCTTGAAAAAAAAAGACTAATCTATTAACTCTTCTAATAAATTGTGAGGTAAAATGACATGTGTACGGCATTGGGCTAATATATAATAAAAAATACTCCTTTATTTAGGGAAAAAAAATACTTCCGTCTTTACTAAAAATGGATTTTGAGATAAAAAGTACCTATTTTTTTTTGTTTTCTACGATATCCTTTACGTTCAACTGTAGAGACTAATCCCATGAGGTATTGGATGACATTGAAGGGCTAACATCTCCCAACCAAATTTTTTCCATACGCAAGAGTCAGGAATCGAATCCCTATCCACTTGCTTAAGCAGCTCAAACCCGTTACCACTGAGACCAACCACATATTTTTTTTTATAAAAAGTACATATTTGACATAAAATGTATATTTGACAAAATAATTTTTTAATGCACTAATTAGAGACGGAAAATTTTGATAAAATTTTCTATTCTTATTTAAAATATATAAATAAACCTTTTAAATTATAAAATTTTAGAGATAGACTAAATCTGTCTCTAACATATAAACATTATTTATTTTTGTTTTAATAAATCGTGATTAGTTTTCATCCTTTAGTTTCTGATTTTTGGGGTTGTGAACAAGGTATTTTCGTGTGCTCTTGTTCCTCTTGTTTTCCTCTCGAGTTTTCTTTATTTATGTATTGAATCAAGAGGTTTTCGTGTCGTTCTTGATGTAGTGATCAAGCGGTTGTTAGACAGAACCCGGACGAACGTTTTTCCTATTTCCTTGTGTTGCGATCTTCATATCAGGTATGGGGGAAGAAATTGATTATGAATATCTGGGCCTTGGGATACGTTAAGATGAAGGGGTTAACTCATAACCCCTATGAGTGTTTATGTATGTTGTGAATGATAAGGCATGAGTATATGTGTTGTTCTTGATGCATAATCAATAATTGACAATTGCTTGGATGTTATGATATGTTTATATGCAATGTATTGTAAGTTATGATGTGCATGGATGATATTGGATGATGATGATATACTAAATGTTATAATATGACATTGCGTTGACCTTAAGCTAAATAACATAACTTTAGGTTAATTGGGACCTTATAATGAATGAGTTAAGTATGAGAGGTGAGGTTGATAAACCCCTGGATTAGTTTATGAATGCATAGCTAATGAATCAGAGTGATAAAACTCTTAGAAGTAGAAAGTTACCTTGAATCTATCAAGATTCAAGAACTGAGATGATTTTCCTAGCGTATGGAAATTCAGTTGGCGAATTGGATGCCAATCTCATGTGTGACACCCAAGGCTGACAAGGATGGGGAGTGATCGCCGGTGCTAAAGATGAAGAACGGATAACGAGCGGCTCCTGGAAAGCTTCTAGGCGGAGGAATGCATGAACAAACTGATTTCACACCGGAATGAGAGGGATCCTGAGACTGTCCAGGTATAGGACTGCATAGTTGAGGGATTCCGAGATTGTACAGGTATGAGACTGTATAGTTGAGGAAGGCTTAAAGGAATTTATTGGTACTACCTATACCAACAAGATGCATCTTCTTTTCAGGAATCCATCACTTAAGAACTCCAAGGTTAGGTGTGCTTGACTTGGAGCAATTCTGGGATGGGTGACCTCTTGGGAAGTTTCCTTAGGAAGCGTGTGAGTGAGCACAAATCATGCTGAAGAGACCCGTGTTGGTTTGTGGGGACAGTCGTCAATTCGGTGAGCAACCTGGGACGTTACAGATGGTATCAAAGTGGGACCTCTCCCAATACAGTGTGGTTTGAGGATGGACCAAGCGGAAGCTGGTGAGCATATAACACTCGGGGCTGTGATGAAGATAATTTTGGCATATTATTTAACCTTTATACTCGTTGTTTTAAACATAATTTGTGCTTAATTGTTGAGTTTTGGGTGCATTTCATGACTTTGGGTATTAATTGAGCCTAATTGCATTTTTGGCATAATTGGCACATTGATACTGCTTATATATTTTGAGCATAACTTTGGCTGTAGATACTGAAAAATTGTGATTTTAATTTTTTAGGAAATATGAGAAAATTATTTACAACTTTCATGAAGAGCTCGAGATCCAATTCTAAGGATACAAGGGTCAAATCTGGGCTAAACGTATGACCAGAGGTGCTGTTGCGAGAGTTTGGACAGAGAGCAGTGCTTGGGCCATAACTTGCATTATAGGTCGGTTGCACCTGAAACCAAGACCAATTTTAAGAACACACATTTTTCTACAACTTTCATGAAGATCACTTGGCCAATTGATGTCGTTTAGATGGTTAATTTGCTTTGGAATGTAAGTCTCGGATCCTGGAGTATTTTGAAGTATTTTGGGCCTAACTTTCTCCTTAGAGGTCCAATTGGGACAATTTTTGTGTTTATTTGCAGTTGGGCCAAAGGGGATACGTTGGGAATTATTAAAATTGTCATTTAATGAGTTTAAGAACTCAGAAATAGCTACTGACACATTAGCACGGAATTAGGATTTGAGAGAGCTTTTCTCTCCTTTCCTCTTCTTCCTTCTTCTAGGTTTTTAGTTTTTGTTTCATTTTCGTTTTATGGATTGTTCCTCCATATCCATGGAGGGATAAACTCTCTTAATCAATCCTTGGGTGTAGACATTATTGAGGTTTGATTTATGAAACCTTGTTCTATTTTGTTTATTCATGGTTAATTTTGCTTTTCATTGTTTTTCTTCTCTTTGATTCTTGATTCTAATTTTATTTGCTTAAATGAAGTTGAGTCTTGAATGTATGTGTTAGTGGCTTCATTAACTCATTTTGAAAAAGATAAAATAGATTTTGGATGTTGCATTCAAGGTATTTGATGTTATGTCTAGCTTGGTTTAATTTCGGTTTTTAAGTTTAATCTTGGTTTGATGGTTGCTTAACTCATTTTTCCTTTATTAATCTTCATTCTAGAAGCGTTTCTAGTAGTGAAATTGTGGATTATGGTGAGGCTTTTTGCTATAATTTGGGTAATCTTTTGACTCCTTTTAAAAAATATATTTCTTTGACTATGTCTGCGATTCTGAAATTTTTTGTTTGTTTTGGGTTCTGATGATTTGAACCTGAAAATTATTTTGAAAACTCTTTTAAGCTAAATAATTGTTTGAGGGCAATACTCAGGTGTGGTAATTTTGATGAACCTCAATTTTTGTGCATTTTATAGGGGATATTTGGGTTAAATTTTGATGCATTTCATGACGATTACTATTGTATTTCATCCTTTTACTTAACTTTTGACAGAATTGATGTTTAGAGGCAGTTTGATGAATATATGATGAAAGATGGAAGTTTTTGAGTTAAAATGAAGGAGATAATGAAGTTCTAAGCTCGAGCACGGCCGTGCCAAACATGAGCACGCCCGTGCAAGCCCTTCAGCTCAACCATTCAAACAAAGCCTTAGAAGAATAACTTAAAGCTGACCTCTGAAGATGAAGCACGGCCGTACCAGACACCAGAACGGTCGTGCCAAAGTGAAGCAAGGCCTGATTGAAACAAGCACAGCCTTACATAGAGCAATCACGACTGTATAGAAGGATGAGCATGCCCGTGCACTATGACGTTGATTCTACGAAGTTGGTACGCCCGTCCAGAATTGAGCATGGATTGACATATAAAGAGCACGACCGTGCTGACTAAAGAGCATGCCCGTGCTGGCGGCACTGAAGACCTAATTTTGGGATAGCTTTTAGTATTTTGTTTTCTAGAGCAGGATTGGCACCTGGAGGTTAAGTTGGAGACCATTTCTCCCTCTTCAATTCTTCAGGATGTGTTTTCCTTTGTTGACTTTGGTTTTATTTATTATTATGGGTAGCTAAATTCACCACTAGAGTTGTAGTGGATCTTGTATTAGTAGAAACCCTTTTGCTATATCCTAGCTTTAATTCGAATTCTATTTGATTTCAAAGTTGCGATTTGAATAGCGTTATTCTATTGTGTTTCATCTCATGTTAGGATTGATCACCCTTTTAATGCTAATAATCAGTTAGTTGACACTGCAATTAATTGGTAGATCTATAGGGTAACCGGGGTTTAAATTGATCAGTGATCGTACTGCAATTTACTTCTTCCAATCATTTAAATTTCTTTGCTCTTTATGCTTTCTAATCATTTAAACTCCTTACCTGACAAACATTGGGTTTGTCTGGGGGAAAAGAATATTAATTGCCTGACAAACAATTAGTAGTATTAGCAAAGGGGTTGATATTCAAAAAGCAACTGCGAAATTGAATAGAACTAGGATTTGGAGAGTATCGAAAGTACAAGTGAAACCACGACTCTAGGCTCTTTACTCTTGATTTCAAAACTTTGTTTCTCTTTATTCATTGGTTTTCTATTGCATTCATCATTATATTCTTATTCTTTCGACTAGTCTGAATAGCATAAGGATTTCTTTATTCTAGTACTCACGTTAGTATTACACATTAATCCCTTGGGTACGATATCTGGACTTCCGTCCTATATTACTTCTGCAACAGGGTGCATTTTCCCTTAAGTGTGTTCATAACGCAACATCGGGAAATCCTTGATTAGATGTGGTCCTCCACACCTAAAGCATCCACCTAACGCTTGTTCTTGTTGCACTCCACCTCCTCCGACTGGCCTTGCTACTGCTGGATGATCATAAAGCCTCTGTCCTGTCTGAAATCTTCTCCTTTCGCCTCTACCGTTCTAGTCAAACCTCCTCACCGGTCCTCCAGTCTTGGGTTCTGCGTTCCCCCTTTTTTATCGTTGTTCTCTATTACCGAACAATGCTCCAACATCTCCGTAAACCTGGTGATATTTAAGGGTACAATCATCCTCTATAGGTCGTACTTCAGACCGTCCTCAAAACGTCGGCACACCCATACCTCCTCTGGGAATCTCTGATAGAACTCAAAAAAATTGAGTAACGCCTCAAATCTTGCAGCGTACTCACCAACCGACATACCTCCCTATTTCAGACTCATGAGCTCCTTCTCTTTTTCCCTTATCATCAATCGGGGAAAGTACTTATCCAAAAAAGCACTCTGTAAACCACTCCTAGTTAACAACTCTCCCTTCCGCTTCCAACATGCTCTGTTTACTCTTCGACCATAACTATGTACCTCCCATCCGCATAAAGGAAGTGTAAGTCACCTTCCTATCCTCATGACAATGCATAGCCACAAAGATCTTCTTAAGTTCCTGAACCCAAAGCTCTGCTCCTTTAGGTTTAAAGTCACCATTGAACTGTGGCGGCTTTCCCTTCAGAAAAGTACTTAAACCAGCATCCTTTGTTTCTACTTCGTTCCTCTAATTTTGCCTCTGTTGTTGTTGCATAGTCATGTGCAACAATTGAGCATTCTATTGCGTCTGCTGTAACATTGTGGTTGCTTCCCTAACCGTCCTTAGGGTTTCATTAGACTCCTCCCCACCACCTACGTGGGAAATATCACCATTTCCATTCCTTGGTTCGACTACTCCTTCAGTGGCCCTTCCGCCACATCCTCAATTTTGGGCTCCTCTACCTCTTGCACGAGCCATCTAATTTCCTGTAAAAGAAATTATTAGCTCCAATTCGTAAGACATACAATACTATATCAACATGTAGATGCATTATATGCCTCACAAATGCACGAAATAGTTATCTCTTATGATAACTCGCATACCGGACACTCTATCCAACTTCTAAGCATAGTCAAAACCCATTGTGGGTCCAACTTGACACGGCCAGCAATACTATCCTACCCCAAACAATCCTTGATTCTAATCAGGATGTGTTAACAACCTCACCATCAGTTTTAGAATCAAACTGCTATAGTACCACCAAAATGAGACAACCCTTCCTCAGAGGTCCCATTAGTAACCTAACATCCTTAACGTTATTTGCATTAGCATGTTTACAACCATGCTGAAGAATTTAAAACTCAAACATACAAATACCAAAGCATACATGTATATATAACAACGACCAAAGTACTGGTTCCATCAGTAGAGCCTATAAGTGAAACATAATATCAGAGTACGCAACTACTACATGTACACAACAGAAATATGGTAAACAAAATACATGAGACTCCTCTCTTGGCCCCCTTAAAAATACATTTCGCTCAACCCATACTGGCCATACAAAATAGGACACCCACCTGACACAGACTCTAACGGGGATAACGGGAACTCCCCACCGAAGCTCGCTGCCTCCAACGATATACCTGCAGCACCTCGTACTCGGTAGAGCTCTCTAACACTACGATTCTCCGCCGGAGATACTCTTTCGTTCTCCGCTGCTCACGACGATGTCGGCCTCGAGCTACGAAACCTCTCAGTGAAGATGCGTGAGATCTTCAAGCTGTATCTGAGTCGTGATGATAGTCCCATGGCCTGTTCCACAGCCTCTTCAATGGTAGCCTTTGAGCGATCCGAAAGTCTCCTACGAGGTAGCTCCTCAACGAACCCATGCTCTGAAATACACAATAGTCGGTCCCATGTACACGACGCGATGCTAAGAGTAGTCAATCTCCCAGTAACGGTCATCATCCTCATACAACAGCTCAAAATCCCCAGTACAGGGATCTGTGGCTCTCCCTCCAACATCAGGTTCAGAAGGTGTGTCATCTATCTCCTCCAGCAAATCCTCGACAGGGTCTTCTCATGCGATCGTAAAATAATGTGATACGACATAGAGAAAATATGGGACATAAGAAACAACAACACATCACGTAATAGGGAAACAACTATAAAATAATATATACGAATAGCTACACACAGACAAACACAAAGTGTCAAACAACCAACCTCAAGGTCATTCTCCCCTAACTAATATCTCTCACACTCATGCATCTAACTGCTACGTGGATGCGGCCACGACGCGACATCCCCGGTAGATCAAGATTTCACATCCATCACTATGCCACCCACCGTAATGCAAGGTGTTCGCCTAGCCCTCTTGGCTCATCTCAACTCACGGCTACAAAGTATCCCCCCGCCACAGGTAAGGTCAGGGTATTCGCTCGTTAACAACTGAACTCGCGGCCATGACCATCTACCCTCGGGTACAATGAATCGCTCGTCCGCCAATACAGTGATGAATAACAACAATGCAACATGAACCTCACCGACTCATCTCGGGATCAACTGCTTAGTGTCTCAATCACCACCTGTACTCAACTACAACTAACCAACACCCCTAGCAGATCAGGGTGCCCGTTTTCTCATCTTAACACAGTCGCATCAATGAGATTATTAGGTTGAGCACTACAACATATATATCCTCAAATCTCCTTACCACATATTCATCACTCGAGTTATTAAGATTATTGCCTATTTCTACTCACGCAAGGTAATCACAATATTCAGGCAACGAGTAATAGTAATCATGGTAAATAGACATATTAGCAGATTCCACGTAGTTAATTTATAGGCATATACTCAAGTAACCCTAAAGCTTGTCACTAACATCATACATATACACACATATATCATGGCAAACATAGAAAGCATGCAACCCTGATATATCGTAGATCAACCTATTGGTGATAAACCTACAATGCCTAAACTACATTGTTTCCATAATCTAGTAGTTGCCAATGTGAGTTAGGTGTTGTCGGTTACTCGACCCCTAGTAGGGTTTAGGTCACCCTACGCATATCAATATATACTATTTTATTCTTGCCTCCCCGGCAAGTTGTGGTTCTTTCTCCCACTTGATGGCAAATGTAGCAACGATCATGAACCCACGAGCCTTCCCACAAGCTCCTCACAGCCGCAACCTAGCTCCTCCAAAGGGATCACAAACGCAACTTCGAAACCTGCCCTAATCATGGAAACAACATGTAGGCTATAACATTAACCCTAATACGAATCGAAAACGAGAATAAAAGTTAGAAAATTTAGAAGAACGTTGTAAAACCATAATGTAGGTAGGTAGGTATGAAACCTTGGCTTACCCTTGAAGTATCAAAGAAATAGATCAGTAGCATCAAAGTATAAGAAGATACGAACTCAACGGCACGATCGGTTTCGAGTTTCGCCAACCGAATATCACGTACTCAAGCTCCAAAGTCCTCTAATGGATTCTTCTTCTCTCTCTCCCGTGCTCTCTGTAAAATTCTGAAGATGTTAAAAGTCTCGCCCAGGTGAAAGTGAAGAGAATTTATAGGAAAAAGATTCTGCTATCGACGCTTTAGCATTGGATTTCTCCACGCTTTTGTGTTCCAACGTTTGAGCGTTGGGTCTTCCTACACTTGAGGTTGACCTTTCCTCACCGCGAAGGCACTGCCCCTCATGTGCCGGCTGCACCTTGTGACTGACACATGTCACTTTATCTCCCATCACTGCTAGTCGCATGGTTAAAGAGGCCACACTTGGGCCCCCACAAACTCCACGCTTAAGTGTTAGCACGCTAGCGTTTGATCTGGCCACGCCTAAGCATGCTGCCCAATATCACTGGTTCTTCATTATTCTCTTCTCCTATTCAATCCTAACTCTCAACATACCTTCTAAGCATACTTTTAAGCATATAAGCATCTATCAAGCCAAACACATGTATATCCATATATCAATTAGGGTTATGAAATTGACGATGTTACATGGGGCATGTTTTTTTCTAGATTCCGATGACTGGAGGGTGTCTCCGGCGACTAAGGTGCAAAATTGACGGAAAAGACTAAAACAGTGTAACGTTGACAACATCGAGGACCACTTCGGAACGAAAAAAAGATAAAGGACCAAAGTGAAAACAAAAAATAAAATAAGGGAGCAAAAGTATAATTTAGTCTTTTCTTAACTAGTTCCTTGCATGACCAAACTGGATGCTTGATTATGCAAAATAAATATTAGTAATGCATGACCATTGATTACTAATAGATATATAAGGGGTGATTAGTAATTGACATGAAAACACATAATTACAGAGAAATTGAATAACCGCATAATTTAATACAAGTGAACTCAGATCCCTAAGTTCTTCCATATTTAAAGAATTGACAGGAATACCTCTAACCTAAGAAAATCTCTTCTCTTTCTCTCATCTCCCTCACACTCTCACAGACGGTGGCAGAGGTGGTTTTGGGCCATTTTGGCCTAAAACCACCCATTTACTTTGTTTTTTCTCTACTTTTCTTTCCGTAAGTGGGTTTTCCACATAGATCTGGTTCTTTTGTGTGGGTTTTCCACATAGATCTGGATCTTTTTGCGTTTTTTTCCTTATTTTTCGTAGTCTTGGTGTGGCTTTGTTTGGTTTCCCGTCTTGGTGCGGTGCTATTTGATTTCCGTCTTGGTACGGTGTTCGTTTGTTCTAGATTGACAGATCTGCTTCGATCCATCACAGATTTGATTAAGACTTGAGTCTCAATGCTACAGATCAGTAAGCATGGGTATTCCGGTAATTTTGATAGTGTCACTTTTGTAAGCAATTTGACTTCGCTGTATTTTGCTTTTAACCTGGGTGCTGTGAGTTTATTCGCAATTTTATCCTTTTCGGTTTTTAGCAATTTTGAATCTGTATTGTCATCGATATACTCTATCAATTTGAATGAATGAATGTCTTTCCTTGTCAAAAAAAAAAGTTCTTCCATATTTGAACTACCTGTGTTTATTACAATTCCAATTCCTTACTTTTTTTTAATTGTTTCAACTCACTTCCCAATTCACTATTGTTCGATTGCTAAGAGTAAAGGATCAAGTACTTGCCAATTAGTCCCCGCACACAAAACCTTATGGTATAATTCTTGAAAATGTAGACCTTCACGATGATTTTTCTTGTCTTAATTCTTGAAAAAGTTATGTAAATTCTTGAAAATGTAAGTATTTAATTTTAATGTACTGATAGCATAAAATCTATTTTACATTTTTATCTAATAATATATTTGCACGTTATTAAAAGATAAGAGTCATCTAAAACGAGATTGTTTCTAAAGTGAAGAAGTAATGATGTATCTATCTTGATTTAATAAAGTGCATAACGATATCAACTCACTAAATGATCTAAGGGAAAATACACTCTTACTTGCTCATTTAAGAGACAAACTAACTTCAAACAAGTTTTATATGTTATTGAAAATATTTGGCTCTCACAATAACTACATTAAAAGTCACATATATAGTAACATATAATTAGCATCGGCAAAATAAGTCTCACTCATCAGGCTTGTTCGTTAGACCTCCATTTTTGGTGGGTTGGACCGTAATAACCCACCCACTCGCATAACTTGTAGGTTAAGCTTGTTGAGGCGGGTTGGCACATCAGGTTAATTTTTTTTCGTTGAAAGAATTTTTTTAAAGCCCAAGAACCCAACACAAACCCAATCCTAAATTCCTTATTTCTACCATTGGCAAAGTGGGTCAACTCATTCCGATCAGTCACCAATCCGCAAAAAAAGTTGTAATTTTGTTTTTTTTAGTTTCAATTTTTTCATTTATTATTTAGGAAGGTTAACTTTATCACCTCATTTTCAAAAACAAGTCAACCCATCATGTCCGTTTTTGGTGGGTCGGGACAAATCAACCCACTTTACCATTGTTATGTATAATTGATTAATGGTATAAAATATTTTACACTGGTAATATATCAAAACTAAATTAAAAAAATAAACTTCTTATTGAATTGTACTATTCAATCTGGTATCATTTTAATGTCCATTCTAAAAAAAATTATGCTTTTTAGAGATTTTTTCAACTTTAAAAAATTAAAATAAAATGTATTTAGTTGTTATGTACTGTTAGTATAAAGATTTTTTACACTGTCAAGTAATTTTAAATTGTCATATCATTAAAAATATTTGCATTTTATCGTAACTCTCTTAAAAGTGACACATAAAACAATTTATGATTGGTTGACCATATATCAACATTAAACTCAAATAAAACTTATTGTAGAAAGACATGTCAGTGTACTTTGGTCAAAAGGCTTTTTGACCAATATCAAAACATAAATACATTAGGAATCAGTTTGAGGCAACATTTTGAAAACTGGACCAGATGGTTCAACCGGTTGAACCAGGAACCGATTATGTCTACGGTTCGATTCATTCAGTAAAACCGGTAGTCCTAAAGAATCGGAAAAAACCGTTTTGAACTGTCGGAACCGGAGTTAAACCAGATGAACCGGGAATTGGAGTCGGTTTTCATAAACCGACCGATTACAAAATGATAAACCTCAATTCTGTATATTTTATGAGGGGTAATTGGGTTGTATTTTGGTGCATTTAATGATATTTATTATTGTATTTCACCATTTTGCCTAATTTTTACAGAATTGACATTTAAGGCTGCTTCATGGACAACTAAAGGATTTTAGGAGATTTTGTGCTAAAAAGAGGAGAATTTAAGACCGGAGCTCCCACTTAGCACGATCATACATACCTATTTGCACACCAAATCCGACGTAATTATGGAAAAAGATTCAAACCAGTTCTCAGCAGTCGAAGTACGCCTGTACAGAAGAGATTTCTCCATATATCCCTTGTCATCGTTTTGATCATAACTTGAGCTCTAGAGGTCCAATTGAGGCATTCTGTGTGACGCTGGAAAGCTTAAGAAAAGATCTAGAAGGATATACAAGATGCACAGCCGTACACAATTAAGAACGGCTATGCTCAATCCCGTGCACTATTTGATGCTGATTTTCAAACTTTGTATGCATGTACTGAATCAAGCAAGGCTGTGTATGAAGGAAGCAATGCCATGCTCAATTAAGCATGCCCGTGCTGGCGGCGCTGACAGGCTAAATTTAGGGCTTTTTTCTCCTATTTTTCTTATAAATAGAGGCCCATAGTACATCTCATCAATTGTTAGTTGTAGCTTTTATCAGTTGTTAGACATAGTTTTTAGCTTTTAGTAGTTTGTTTTCTTTGTGGTTTATATTTCTAGAGTAGGATTTGCACTTGGTGGTTAAGTTGGAGGCTTCTCTTCTTCTTCTTAATTCCTCATGATGCGTCTCCCATTGTTGAACTTGGTTTTATTTATTTCTATGGGTAGCTAATTTGATCACTAGAGTTGTGGTGAATCTTGTATTAGTAGAAACCATTTTTGTTATGTCTTAGCTTTAATTCGAATTCTATTTGATTTCAAGGTTGCAATTTGAATAGCGTTATTCTATTGTGTTTCATCTCATGTAAGGATCGATCACCCTTTGCATGCTAATAATCAATTAGTTGATGGTAGACCTATAGGATAAACGGGGTTTAAATTATTGCATGATCAAACTTGATTTGTTCCTTTTACTCAATCAACCTCTTTGCTCTTTATGCTTTCTAATCATTTAAATTTTTTGCCTAACAAACATTGGGTTTATCTGGGGAAAAGAATATTAACTGCCTGACAAACAGTGAATAGATATAGTAGAGGGATTGATATTCGGAAAGCAACTGCGAAATTGAATAGAACTAGGATTTGGGGATATCGAAAGTGCAAGTGAAACCACGACTCTAAGCTCTTTACTCTTGATTTCAACAAAACTTTATTTCTCTTTTATTCATCTTTTTATTATTACTTACATCCTAATTTTCCCATTCTTCGACTCGTCTAAATAGCATAAGGATTTCTTTATCCGGTACTCACGTTAGTATTACTCATTAATCCTTTGGGTTCGATATTTGGACTTTTATCCTATATTACTTTTGTGACATGGTGCACTTGCCCTTAAGTGTGTTCAGAACGTAACATTAAACGTTGACGGAAGTGGCTTATGGGTAGTGGTTTCTCTCACGGAATGGTGGATCTGAGGTGGATTAGTGGCTTAGGCGGCATTGCAACAGTGGTCGAACTGCACGGGGATGGCCAAATCTGGTGTTGTGTTGCGCGCAAAGGCCGGACAATGACGACATGTGAAGTGGCCAGTTCAAACAACATCCCTGCTCTAACGATTCCTCTGCTCTGCCATTGTTGTTATTTTCGCAAAAGCAAACCAAGGGAAAGCAAAACCCCTCTCTTTCTCTCTCTCTTCTAATTCAGAACCCAAAAATGCAATGAAATAAATATAGTTAATAAAAAGAAAAGAAAGACTCAATTGCATAGCTTTTTGGGTTTGAAACTTTGAATCGATACACATTTCAATAAATATAATTAATAAAAAGAAAAGAAAAGAATCATTGCAGTACCTGTATCAGTAAGCGAACAAGTGTGGTTTTTTGGTTTTTGAGCACGCAGAGTTTTCGAGAAATGGTGTTGACAGTGTTATTGTTGTCAAGGCTCTTGTTGGGTGATAACTCTTAGAAATGAGAGTTGTCCACTCTTTCCTAGCTTGAGTTTTAATGATCTTTGAGTGTTTTGTGTGTTTTAGCTTAATTTAGAGTTGTGTGTGTTCTTGAATGAGTCTTTATGTTTTGGCCATTTTTAGGTATGTTTAGAAGCTTACTTAGTGTGTTCTCGTGTGCATAATAAGTTTTGGTTAATTGAACGTTGGACTGGAAGTAATGCTCTGGGCGTGCTATAGCATTTGCAGCTGAAGCTTGCTAAAGAAAGGACCGCAGATCATAACATTCTCTTTCATGATGAGATGTCCTAAAAGGAAAGAAAAGGTGTCTACACGTGGCCTTGGATTTAGTTCAACTATACTTAGGGAATTGGGCCATGGCTTTAATTGTACCAAACTTTTTGGCCCAAAAAGGAAGAAAGAGAATAGGCTTCTTCTAGAAGAACTTTAATAACCCTAAAAGGGGAACATTCCCTGAAACCTATTGTAACACCCTGATTTTCGCTGCTTTCTAAGGTCGGAAATTAATATAAATAAAATTATATTTATCTAAGATTTAGAAAATGATTTTGACTAAACCAAAGCCATATTCATACTCTACGACATCATAGGGAGTTACGGTTAAATTTTGGGTTGAAAACTCAGACGGAGCCCGGTTTGCGTTTTCAATGACATTAAGATTTTACTGATCAGAAGACCTAATTTTGACTCGTAAAAGAAACAGTTAGGTTTAGAATCGAATTTCCAACAACTTTGGTAAAATTGGTTTTTCACACTAAAAAGTGGATTAATATAAGTTATACGGGGAGTAAATACCCAATTTGGTCCCCGAAATTATAGAGTCGTATCAACTTAGTCCCTCACATTATCAATATTCCAAAATGATCCTTGGAATTGCAAAATGTAACAAATGCATCCTTGACATTATTCACTTAGTCTCAAATGCATCCCTGACATTACCAACTTAATGTCATTATAGTCCATGCAAATACCAATGGAGGGACGAATCTGATTAACTTTCTGCAATTCCAGGGATCATTTTGGAATATTGGTAATGTGGGGGACTAAGTTGATACGACCCTACAATTTCAGGGACCAAATTGAGTATTTACTCGTTATACGGGCGAAATATTAAATCGCGTAATGAACAGAACTAAATACGGATTTACCGGGACCTGATAACGGATAAACTTGAAGTCACATAAGGTCACATCACCTAGAAAAGCGTGCCAGTGACTCACCCTATCATCATGACGTTCTAAAATATCTGAACGCGTTCACATTGAGAAAAGACCAAAACACCATTGACCTTTTGTCTTAATTACATTTTGTCCCTAGGTGAAATGTCCATTTTGTCCCTTAAGTGAACATTTTTGGACCTTCCTATCCCTCACCCCCCCCCCACACCTAAAGGCTTCATGGAAGCCTCTCTCCATTATTTTTCTCACAACTTCATCTTCCTCACTAAACTTTCTCTCATTTCTACAAGTTGGAACTCAACTTTTTGGTGAAGCAAAGTGTTGAAACTTGCTCATTTTCATCACTCAAAGAGGTAAGATTACTCTTCTTGATCCATAAGTTTCTTATTCTTCACTTAAATCTTGTTTTCAAGCCATGATCATCCTTGTTCATCTTCTAGCATCAAACTTCAAAAATCTCTAGAAAATTGTAGAAAAATCCTATGATCATGAAACCAATTTCTATGAACCCACCATGATGTGTATATTGAGTATCTAGAAGCTTGAACACAAAAGAAATTTTCCTCCCTATTTTTCTAGCAAGAGGCCGAACCCTAGAGCTTGAAGAATCATGAGTTTTTTTATTCAAGTTTTTGTGTAAAGAGACTTGATTTAGTGTTAGGTATGCCTAAGGATCATTCATCCAAGGGATAGGAATTTTTAGATATCTCTAACTATTTTTGGAGCACCATGGCCGAACCCTAGATCAAGTGATATAGGGAAAATTTATGTTGTTAATGTTGATGTTTGAATTGATTGTGTGAATGTAGTTGGTGTTGAGTGTTCGGGCGAATAATCGGTAGATTGCGGACTAGTCGGACGACTTTCATTCAGAAATTACCTTGAGAGGTAAGGGGAGATAACCTGAGGAATTCAATTTCCGATGGCTACGTACTGTTTGTATGGGTGAAATGTAAAGTTGTGGTGTATTATATTTAATGTGGAGTATTTTAATTATTGCTTAGTTATGTTTGACTGTGTTTAATTATGCTTAAGTATGCTTGATTATGTTTAATTGTGCTTAAGTATGCTTGATTATGTTTGACTATGCTTAAACATGATATGTGGACTAAAATGGTGATTAGTATTATGCTAAGGACCTAACATTGGTTAGAGTTCAAACTAAGTAAAGGTAAAAGTTTCAAAAAGCTTGAAACATAAAGTTAAGTGGAGGAAAATTTTTGAAGTTTTAAAAAGGGATTCAAAGACAATGCGTTTTGATGTTTTGTTTTAAGAAAACAAGAAAGTGAAATATATTTGATTAATGAAATAAAAAGACATAAGGAAAGAAAATTGAAAACAATTTTAGTTCAAGAAAAGTAAGCTTTTAAAATAAAAAGTGCCTTTAGTAATCATCAGTCATTTTTAAAGCGATAAAACGAATCATTTCGAGCAAAAGTATTTTCAAGTGATCCAGTTTTTGAAACAAATTGTTTTATCAAAGAAAAAGGGTTTTCACGAACCGTATTTTAAAGTTTTGATAGTTTACCAAAGTATTTGAAAAGAAATGTGGTTTTTGACCAAGAGTTTGTTCTATGAAAAACCGATTCCGATGACTTTGTGTATAAGCTTCGGAGATGTGGGTTTTGATTTTGGATTTCAAAAGAGAAAAGTTAATTTGGATGTTAACTTAGAAACCGAGATGTCGGGGTTCCAGTGTTCTGCAAAACATGTGGATCGAGGATCCGTGTTAGTGAAGTGATCCTGTAAACTTGTGAACGTTTTGTGTGCTCTAGAATCCAAAATCTGATACTGGTGTATCGGTTGATGATTTTTAGGTTTGGGCCGTTGAACTGTGTGTCCTTTTTGGTTAATTGGACTGTGTGTCCTTTTTGATAAATGTTGAAAAGACTTGAGAGTCTAAAAGTTGTGGTGCTTGATAGCTTTGTGCTTCAACGAGGAAATAATGAACTTACGAAAACAAAGGTTTTCTCATGCATATGTTTTCTGGCAGACGTGCCATCTAAAATGAGGGGACCTTGATGGCAGGGAAACCTGGGATGACTTCGGTCATTATGTATCATTGTGCCTTGATGGACAATGGCGTCAAACATGTTCTGGGAACGTATTGTGCCTTGAGTTGGACAATATAGTATGACCTGATTACGATTTGTTGAGTACCTCTGATGTGCACCCCATGTGAGAATCGCGTAGTGTCATGGAATTCATATTCTTGTTTATAGCACAGTGGTGCTAGGCATTGTTGCATGAAGGCCAATGTATTGCGAGCCTGATCCGCTCTTTGAAAGGTGATGGGATTTCCGAAAATTAATAATCAAGTATTAGATGATATATGTGGAATTGCCATGCTTACGTTTTTGAAAATGATGATAACTGTTGGGCACGAGACCCTTGTGCTTTATCTTTATTGTTATGATATTTTGTGATATGTTTATCATGCTTAAGAGTTGTATTTGATACATATATATGAACCTGCTGTTTGTACGTGATGTATGTAGTTGTCGTATTTTGAGTTCATATATTGGTTTCTCACCCTTGCCTGTACATGTTGGATACCCTGTTGTGTGTTTGGATACATGTACAAATATTTATCAACAGTCCTTTGGGTCACTCCAGGACCCTGTAACTTAGCTGTTTGAGGATGACGATGAAGAGGTGTGGATTGTTGAAGACGAGACTCAGTCTCATTGGTATGACATATGCTAGGTATTACGTCTTTTTGTCCTCAGAGTTCTTTTATTAGAACAACTCTTAGGATTCATAAATGTTTTAAGTCCAATCTTCCAACTGTGACTATTTGTGTCGTGTATTCAGAGATTGGAAAGATGTATGCCTAATGACGATGCTTGAATTATTTTATATATGATGAGTTTCCATTTGTTTCCCTTCTGACTGTTAAGATATTCCCTTGGTATCAGATTTCCGCAACTACTCTATAGAGTTATTTTCGAAAAAAGTTTTTAGTTAACAAGGAAAAAGAATAATTTGGGTTACGAAAAAATGACACCGGGAGGGGGTATTACACCTAGGACACATTATTTTACACTATAGTACACCAGTTGTGTCCTTCTTCTACCTCATCTACGTCCTCCATTGTAATGGCTTCGTCCACCATTTTCTATTTTTCTCTTTGTTCTTGTAAGCTCATAATGAGCTAAAACTGTTGTAGCTATGGGTTTGTTGAACTTGTAATGAATTTCTATTAATGTTATGCGGTGATTTGCTTCTGCATAGAACTTCAGCTTGCTAAACTTGGAAAGGTAGCGTAAGTGGACTTGTTTAAGAGATAAGGGTTAAGTTGCTATTTGGAAAATTAGTTAATGTTGAATGTATTAGGAATAATCATTCAAGTCCTTAGGCTAGCTGGAGCATGCTTCATAAGAAAAGAGTGTAATTAATTTAGACCTAGGAATAAGATACATTTAATGAACTTCGTCTTTTAAGTGTTGGAAAACACAATCCTCATTTCCTGAAGCTATATGCTAGAGCATCTCAGAACATAACTGTCACTAGTTTGAAGTTACAAGGAATACGTACCCGTAGCAGTTTTACCACATCTGTTTACTAAAACCTTTTTGCTCTGCCTTTATTCCTGCTATTTTATACCCAAACTGAACACACATACACTTATAATTTGTTACCTTTATGAATCCTAGCATAATAGAACCATTGATTTAAACTTGAGAGGTAAATACCATTTAATTCTCGTGGGAACAATCTTTACTTACTCTTTATTACTTGTTGCGATTATATATACTTGCACATATCACGTTTTCAACCAACATTGAATTGAGTGTACCAACACCCTTTTGCACAACAAAAAAAACTTGTTGGGCCTGAGTGTACCAATATAATGTTTAAAACTAGCCGAAGTTCACCCAAATATATATATATATATATATATATTGTATTATTTATTTATTTTTTATTAGTCATTCGATTCAACCATTGGTTCAATAAGTTGAACCAATTGAATCAGATCCGGAGATCTTGTCGGTTCGGTTCTTAAAATATTGGTTTGAGGTCTTTAAACTATGATTTACAAGTCAAAAAAATCAAATTTATATTTTTTAAATATGTTTAGTAACATTAATTATTAGTTAAATGTAATTAAAAATTGGGATGTAAATTTTGATTGAAAAGGAAGTAAAATATTTTCATTTAATGTTCGTCAAAATTTAATTATAAATATTCAATTATTACTTTCATTACAGTACTATTGAATAACTAAATGCTGTCTTTAATTTTTTTCAAATATTAAAGATTAATTTTTTTAATTAATCTTTAATTATTGAAGTTAATCATTTAAAAAATATTTTAATTAATATTATATAAATAATATAAATTCTACTAAAATTATTCTTAAAAATAAAATATTTAAATATAAATCAATTATATCATTTTTAGTTAAAATCAAAGTTATCAAAATTGAATTTTACAAACTATAGCAGCCGAGCACAGTTAGTAGCTCAGGATACAGTTACACAGGGAAAAGTAAAAACAACAGCTTAATTTAAGAGGGTGACGTAGTTGGGTTTTTGGTGCCAATGTATGAGATGGACTTCTCATCAAACCAAACATGAAGAAAACCAGAAGCTTTGCAAAACCAGCTACCACCTTTTCTTCCTTCTCATCCTTCTTCTTCAGTCTTCAACAATAAACCATTCCCCATTAATTTTTATTCTCTGGTATTGGTGAAAACAAAAATCCTTTGTCTTACCCCTATTTCTTCAAAGCAAATTCATTCTCTTTTGGTTCCTCAAATATTCATATCTGTCTCTCTCTGAGAAGAAACTATATCACTTTCTTTCAGATGATGAGCCACTGAATCCCCAATGCTAAGAAATCTCTCACAACTACTTTCCATTGTGACATCTTAACCATCATCATCACCTTCTTCTTCTTCTTCTTCTTCTGTTGACTACATTTGACTTCCTTTCCTTATAATCTCAAGCCTCGTTTTTTGCAGTTGCAGTGAGGTTCCTTGGATCAAAGAGTTTCTGGGATAAGCAAAAAAGAAAGAAAAAATGAATTTTTGGAAGTTGGGTTTCGTTGGTCTCCTTGTTGCTGCTTTTGTTTTCACAGTTGGTGCTGTGGAGCTGGGTCGAAATCAACCTACTGAGAGAATTTCAGGTGGGGTTTCTTCAAAGTTTGATTTTTTCAATATTTTTCATCAGATTCTATCTGAGTTTGCCATATCCATAGTTATGTTGATTTTGTCGGTTTGGTTCTCTTCAGTTGATTTGGGGTTTCAAAATTCAACTGTAAGTAATTTCTTTCCGGTGAGCTGTCACATTGGATTGATTATTTCATGTTATGGTTTCCAGTGGTGTCTGTATTATGAATGTGGATTTAATTAAGATCTACTTTGAAGTTATTTAGGAAAAAAATTTGTTGCATAAGTTGTTCACTTGTTTTTGTTTGAGAAGTTATTTTCTCGTTCAGCATTTCAATCACAAAGCATTGGTTATTGAGTATTGTGTGTAGTAACTTATTCTTGAAAAATCACAATTGCAAACTGTCAAATCTGCTATTTAGATAGTATATACGAAAATTTTTCTGGTTCAATACTTGGAGGGCAGGCACGAACCCTACACTTTGTAGCAAACATAATCCAGTTTAGGGACCGATGTTGTGTTTTTGCCTATAGGCATAATCATGCCCTAGCCTGATTCACACCTTTAGTAGTCTTGAAGGAAATGCAATAGTTTGGTATATATATATATATATAGTACGAGGAGGAGGAGGAGTTACCATTAATTTGATATTGAGTTTTTTGTTTTGGCCTCTTCATTTGTAACGAACTTGGGCAAACACAAATTAAATCAAGATTTTGGAAGTAGAGTTGCAGAGGTAGCTGATGCTTTAAAGATAATGCATACAAAAGATAGCCTTAAGAGAATGAATGGATTGTGCTTGGTTTGCATTGAACATATGAAAATTCATTTAGTGTTTGAGTAACATATTGGTAGACAGCCCCGCCCCTTCCCCAAATACTAAAACAAGAAGATAAACAGGTTGTTATGCCTATAGGCTCTGGTATGTTCTCTATTACTTGATAAGGAAAAAAGAGAGAAGCAAGTCATTGTCAGTTTAATGAAGAGATGCCATATTGGAGCATTATTTCTCATTAAAGGTAGATCTGAATGAGGTAAAACTTAGGTGCTTTGATTAATCAGATCTAGGGCCTTCCTGAATCATGTAAAGGGTTTTTCTGGCAGACTCGTGAGTTCCAGTTTTGGCATTGGAATTAAAATAGCAGCATTTTTCCATTGTTTTCCCCTCTTTTCCGCTAGAATTTTTTGTTAAAAGATCTATTGTTTATGAGCAGAATATCTTTCTCTTCAATGGTTGATGAGATCTAAATGATAAATCATTAGTTCAAGTATATTGCAGCCAGAAAGGGGGAAAAGTAATAATCAAAATATTGATTGCATACTGCATTTTAAGTGGTTTGCTATCTCGATATATGGACGCAGCTCCCAAACCTGGTGTATATTTAAATGTTATGAAGACATTAAAATCTGCTCACCCCAATGGTATACACATTTTGAGAATGTATCATCAGTTGGATTTCAGTTCACTGAGGAAGTACCTAGAATGGGGTTTGCATAAAGGATAACTTATAACTTATATAGAACTGTGATATACATACCCACAAACAAAGGAAAAGCATGTCTGGTTGCTTGGAATTTTATGGAGCTAATAAGCAATCATCTTCTTTACTATTTCTCACTGACTTGCTTTAACTGTAGTGAAATTTCAAGTATCTGAAATCTCTGTGTAATTGTATTTATTTTACGTCAGTATATATTTCATTTAGATTAAAATGAGAGTACTAATCATGTTCTGGTTGAACCAATTGTAGGTAGTGCTGGTGATGTGTTGGAAGATGATCCTGTGGGAAGGTTGAAGGTTTTTGTTTATGAACTTCCAAGCAAATATAATAAGAAAATTCTGCAAAAGGACCCAAGATGCCTCACTCACATGTTCGCTGCTGAGATCTTTATGCACCGGTTTCTCTTGTCAAGCCCGGTCCGAACCCTTAATCCTGAAGAAGCTGATTGGTTTTATACCCCTGTATACACCACCTGTGACTTGACACCAAATGGCCTTCCTTTACCTTTTAAGTCACCGCGAATGATGAGAAGTGCCATACAGCTAATTTCTTCAAACTGGCCATATTGGAACAGGACAGAAGGAGCGGATCATTTCTTTGTGACCCCTCACGACTTCGGCGCATGCTTCCATTACCAAGTAAGAAATTTAGTATGTCATTTTAATTTAGTCATTTATATCACTGTTAGTTCTAATTAAGCATTTGAACTGATTATGTGGCTGTAGCCGCTGTACATGGATCTTGTGACATGCACTTCTATCATGTTATTTTGTTCCAGGAAGAGAAGGCGATTGAAAGAGGAATTCTTCCATTGCTACAGCGTGCTACCTTGGTACAAACATTTGGACAGAGGAATCATGTGTGCTTGAAAGACAGCTCAATTACCATTCCTCCTTATGCTCCACCACAGAAAATGCATGCCCACCTAATACCTGAAAAGACTCCCAGGTCCATTTTTGTTTATTTCCGAGGACTGTTTTATGATGTTGGAAATGACCCTGAAGGTGGTTACTATGCAAGGTATGTCTTATTACAACTCAAAATTTTAAAGAAGGGCATTTGGATATGTGAGGCTTTCCATTTGTTTTTGTAGCTTATCTGCATAAGACTGATCACTTGCATCCTTTTATAGTTTTATTGAAAATTCAAGGAGCACACTGACTTTGATTTATATAATTATCGTATTTAGTAGTTATTGACATTTGAAACTGATCAAGCATATTGAGATTAACTGCATTCATGTCCTAAAATTGGTTCTTTCAAATATTCTGACCGAAAACCAAGCAGAAGTATGCATGAAGTTTGGTGCCATGTCTTGATGCTTTCATGACAAAGCAAAGGGCAGCAAAAGGTGCTGAATTCTCAAACTGACTGTATTTTGCTATCTTTCAGAGGTGCAAGAGCAGCAGTGTGGGAGAACTTTAAGAACAATCCACTATTTGACATTTCCACAGATCATCCAACCACATACTACGAGGACATGCAACGGGCTGTGTTTTGTTTGTGTCCACTTGGGTGGGCCCCTTGGAGTCCAAGACTGGTTGAAGCTGTGGTATTCGGTTGCATCCCTGTTATTATTGCCGACGATATTGTTCTTCCATTTGCTGATGCAATCCCATGGGAAGAGATAGGGGTGTTTGTTGATGAGAAGGATGTGGCTCAGTTAGATACTATACTTGCATCCATCCCACCAGAAGTTGTCTTAAGGAAACAAAGATTGCTTGCCAACCCTTCCATGAAACAAGCTATGCTATTCCCACAACCTGCTAAACCAGGAGATGCTTTCCATCAAGTTTTGAACGGGCTCGCGCGTAAATTGCCGCATGACAGGAGCATCTTCTTGAAACCAGGGGAGAAGGTCTTGAATTGGACTGCTGGCCCTGTGGGTGACCTTAAACCTTGGTAGCAGTTGTAACAGTTTTCTGAGGCAAATAGGATTCTTTACTTATCTAAGTCTATGATCTCAGGTGTTCATAGGGGGTTGTTGGTAATAGAGATGTTGGTTTTATGTTGGCATTGCAAATTTTGATATTTTCTCAGATAATTCAATAGATCATGCAATCTAAATATCTAATCTTGCAGCTTGATTGCTAGCATGGTGAACTTTTTTTTATTCTGTTTTAGGAGTTGTTGGCTTTTGTTTACTGCATGCTAGAATCGGTAACTTGGGTCACAACTACGGAAATAATCATGATCCCATCATTACATCATGGGTTTCTTGTTTAGGTCTGGTTGTTCAGGTGATAGTAGTTAACTTTGGATTAATAATTTGTTGGTATGTATCATGTGACTATAATAATAACAAGGTTTGATGTTTCGGTAAACTTTAGAATAAGGTTTGATGTTTGTGTTTTACTAATCGCTCATTTCTTTATTAAGATATTGATTCCTACCAAAGCTACTGGTTCGGTGATTGTATAATTGGTGTTTATGAGCTGGTTGGTTAGGGTGGTGGGTGGTCCACGTGGTATATGGCTGGCAAATGGCAAAGGAGTTTCAATTTTCAAGTTTCAACATGGTTGAGTATATTTGGCGTCCGAGTTTCTTTTAAGTTAAACTAGATATATACCCGCACGTTGCGCGGGTCGATAAATGAAATTTATTTATTTCTTATGCTTAAATGGAGTGGAAAAGTAAAGATAATTTTGAGTGAAAAAAACATGTTTGAAAATTGATTGGCTACAAATTATAAGAACATTCAAATTATTAAAATGACACAATATTGTATTAAAATACTATATTTTAGTTAAATGAATAATTTATTATCACTGTAAAGTCTAACTTTTATAAATATATTTATGGAATATCAATATGAGATGATCGACTTAAAATTTATATTAATATTATGTTCTCATCAAATGACTTATATATAAGAGAAAGTCAAAAAGATTTATGTTGAATGCACAAATTTTTATGGTAAACGTTTTTAGCACTTATTAATAGGTAATACTATTAAGTAATAACAAACACAGTCATGTGCAGTTACTGTAATGAGTATTGCTTCATTAGTTTATTTCTGTGTCGTAAAGGTATATATCATTCTTCAAAGTTTCATTGTTTGGCAAAATTTTATAAGCCCAACTCTAGCAAGGCATATACAATCCAAACAAATCAAGTGTTGGTAGTAATATTTAAAATATTCGGAGAATGTACCTTTGTTTTAGCAAAGATTACTCAACCAAGTAGAAACTCTATCCCGTCAACCCAATTTTGCTTGTGAAATTTGCTCTCGTACTTGAATTGTAAAGGACCTTGTGCAGTTCTGAGGCTAAGATAAAGCTCATTGAATACTTTTCTTTCCTTTTTATATGGCCATGCAGAATCTTTATCACAAACTGTATAGACCACACCTACAATACTTGTTACTTTCACGGAATTAGAAAGGGTCCTATTGCTAGAATTTAGAAGAAACGACATAAACAAAAATTTACTAAATAAATTATTTTATAATGGCAATAGGGGTATAATCTTTAAACATTAAAACGACATGCTTTTATAATGGCAACAGGACCCTAATCTTTAAATTATTTTTAAACATTAAAAGCATGCCAATACTATTTAAAAATACTTACATTTATTCTTTTTAGGTGAGGCTCCCTAATATGGGACTCATAACAATTTCTAACGTGATGAACCTGAAAAAAGTATACTAATCTTATATTATAAATATCAAAAAGAAAAATATTATCATCTCAGTCTCCTTGTTACGATCTCATATAACATGCCCGCGATTGATCAAAAATATAACATGCCCGCTTGTTGTGGTCCGATAGAACATGCTCACGAGTATTCATAGCCACAGGCATGATCTCATTAGCCAACTCTGCAAATAGTAAGTTGAACCATAGTAGATATAGCTCCCTACAAGTTGTTCCTTCAGGATACACCACTGAATCCCCTTCTCTAAGAAGCCTTTTGTATGGTATCGCCCTCTTGTTTCTGTCCCTTCTTAGTCTCACACTCACACTGTTCTAATAAGGTCTATGAACTCAGACACTTTTGCTGCTTAAACTGTATGCGACTATAGTCCAAGGCTTTGGCAAACGTGTTCCAGAAAATTGGATCCAGGAGAGTCATGTAGGTGAAAACATACAGGACCCCTTTTTTAGGTTCTAAACCTTTAGGGATACAGCCATTGAAACGTAGATCTATACCACTCCAAACAGCCCATTTGTAAGGAAGAAAAATACGTACCCAGAAGGATTTCATAAATGGCCAAAAGAATTCCAATTGACAGCCACACGAACATATAGAGAGTTGCTAAGGGAGCAGTCAAGAATGCCGGTCTTCCATCATGAAATATTAGGTGATTTGGATATAATACGTCCCTTGGCATCCCTGAGCTTGGACTATACTTGCTCTCTTCATTTTCACCATATAAGCTTCCTATCATTTTCATGTACCTAGAATTAGACATAATACATCGAGAGAATTAAAACATTTCTACTAAATTATGATCTAAATGCAATTAGATTTATTCTATGTTTATGGTCCGCTTTGTCAAGCCTTTATTTATTTTTTGTTTGCGTGGTCTCTCTTTTTATGGGAGGGCTTGTAATCAAGGATCTAAGGTACTTAGTGGGTATTAGTATTACTAAGGTCAAGAACACTAATACACAAGAGTTAACAGTACCTGAGGGAGGTTAGGACATAGTATTTAACTCCAATCTTACCTTGCAAAGGGGAATCAAAAGACGATCATGTATACTTGAGCTTTCAATCCCAACATCAGGCTTTGTAACTCCAAAATGATCCTTAGGGCTCCATGCTTCACAAGTAAGCCAGATACAGAGAGTAAATAGTTGAAGAAGTAACAACCATAATGTGCAACTCTGTACCTATAATAGCATCGAGCTGAAATACTCCTCGAGAAATCCTTCTCACATCGGTGTAGTCACACTTGTGATGACAACAGGTTGAATTTCTCCAAATAAAACATAGGTAAAACTGCCCAAATAGACAAAGAGCTAATAAAAACCTATTAATGGAGGATGACATTCCCACATTTCACTGTCAAAAGCAGGATGTGAATGTGTTTCCTGTATTTCCCTATCATAGGGACTTATTATTGCATTCTTCTCTGCTTCTTTTCGAAATCTTGCTCTCAAAGTTGCTTCTCCTCTTAGCTTATATATTTGAAGGAGAATAGAATGCATCACATAATAAGATGCTGAGATTTGTGTAGTTGAAGTCAGAGCAATGTCCAATTTAGAATAAGTACCACTGCCAGGGTCCTCTACCGCAACCATAAAAGCCAAGGTCGAGGTAGCTAGCTCATCAATGGATAGAGCAGAATGGACACAGACATTTCCAAAGTGATGTTTGCATTACCATGTTGCTTCTGATATAACCATTTTCCAATGGTACCCACCCTTCGACAATTAGCAGAAGGAATGAACTTCCCTAGCTGTAAAAATGGAGCGTAGGACTTGGAGCTTGCAGGGAATACATTAAACACAATATTAATACATCAAGAGTGTTTTTACTTTTTTGTGCATCTTTGATTTTCAACTATAGTAGTCTTTTATTTTTTGCAAGTGTTTGACCTTGTTAGAAACCAACAAACAGTTATGGTAATATAAAACTTATTATTACTAAACATTCATTTATTCAATCAATGATTGATACAAATGGTTATTGTGTGAGGCGAAGGGAAAAATGGAGGAGAACATGGCTTACAGCTAATTGAGATGCATAAGTGGCATCTGGCATTGTGTCTAGACTCTTATCAAGCAGTGTTTTTAAATAGCGGCTATGGCAGCGCCATGACGGAATGGCGTGGCAGATTTTGTGCCAGCCGCCATAGGCAAATTGTGAAGCGCCGCCTGCCATGGCGGTGCTATAGGTTGCAATCCCACATTTATATGGCGGAATTTTGGCCATCCGCCTTTTGCAACATTGTTATCAAGCAATGTTTGCTTTGTTTCTTTAAAAGGGTTTTTGAAATCTCCAAAGCAGAGAGACTCCATTTGGCTTAGGTATGACTGACAACAATGACATTAGTTTGAGTTGTTCATTTTCTTGCAAATCCTCTAACTCTAACCCATGCCAGGAATTATTTCTCCAAGGTAGAAAGAGACCCACTTCCCTTTTCCATTCCATCAAATACTGGTCCGCTAATAAATTTTGAATTTTCAAATCACTTCAAATTATTAAATATACAATTTAATCTTATAGTTGTTATGTTATAGGAGCGCAACAAAGGACCTAAGAAGTAGGAAAAGGGGGAGTTAGTATTTAACAAATTATTTGATAAATTCTGGAAAATAGAAGCATAAGTGAAGGAAACAGTTTGGTGATCCATGCATAAGGGACCTGCCTGTAAATTCAGCTCAATGTTCACATAGTGTCTTCAGAATTTAACAGCAAAAAAAATATTTTGGACTCATGAAGCTACAATAAATTATGCATGGAATGTAAATACATTGAAGATGAAGTTGGTACCTTAGAATCAAGTTTTTGACACCTTCCAAGCATTGGGCTGTTGGGGTTCCTCTTAGCACAGTCCCTGCCAATTGAAGCATAAAAAATGCTAAGAAGGAACTGTGTCTTGCAAGGGAAGATGATGATCCAAGTCACAAGTGGGGTTGTATTTGTGGCTTGTAATAATAAAGGGTAGCTGAGTTAAAGCAAAGAAATAAATTCGAAGATTACTTTTGGTATGGCATATTTGAACATTTTGTCCAGCACTGTTTTATTACCCTATTACAACTATTTGTGTCTTAGCTATTTGAATGTTCTCATTAACTCACCTCCTCTCAGCATTTATAGTGGCTACGATTCTTTGGTGAAGCTACAAAACTACCCTTTCCATTGTCCCTACAGACAAAATTAGAAACAGAAAAGAAAAACAAAAGACGCCATTAAATTGCATTTGTACAGATTATTCAACCAATTTCTTTCCAAAAAAACTCAATTGTATCCACAAACTTTGATAATCTAAAGAAGAAATTAGGAATCCTAATTTATGAACTCATCAAACTTCAACAGTAACTACTAAATCCAATTTCTATGCACAAGAAATAATTATGGAGAAAGAAACTTACTTTACAAAGACTTCTACTTCGATCAAGAGAAAGTTATGACCAAATGACCTACTTTATACGATGCTTTAGCACAACACTTTTGAGGATTACCAACTCAAAAATAGAACCTATTCTATATTGGCGATTGTGCTTCCTTGCAAACAGTGTTGAGCATGAACTGGGGAGAGCGATTATATCCACAATACAATTCAGAAGTTTTTCCTGAATACAAATAATCATTCAGATAGGTTTATAAAATCACTAAACTTGCAAAAGGAACAAAAGATTGAAACATTAATAGAACTTGTATGTAATTTGGTTGCCAATATTAAGCTATTGATGTTGAAATTTAAAAAGTAATTAAACACATAATAGAATGGCTTACAGTGAACATGAAAAGCATTCCTTGAAGGTCATCGAACTCGTGTTCTTCAGCAATGGAAACGATTCGTAATGAGGGCTCTACGAAGCTGTGAACGACGGGGCAGTGAGTGGAACAAAAATGAAGAGAATCCTCTTATCGTGGTCCTGCAAGTAACTGATTCTTCTCAGCGTGAAACAGTCGCTGGCGTTGGATTGGCTGCCTTAAACGTCATGGCGAGGCATAAGGCGGCGTCGATCTTTGAGGGCGTCCATGAGAGGTTTCAGGAACGCGACGAAGAACGGCATCGACGCAAGCGATTCGGATAGATGAGTCATGCTCAAGGAGGCGGCGCGCGCGCGGAATGTCGGAGTTGATCGGTGAAAGTGGCGGAGGTGCATTTATCCTATGTGCGCGGTGGTTATGCGTTTCTTTATGCCGTGTTTTTTTTTTTTCAATTATACTGTTTTATTTTGCTGCATCAAGGCACAAAGAGCAAAGAGGAATTTGTGTTGTGAGCGCAGAGAGCAACACGTAGGATGATTTAGTTACGTGGTAAAAATTGTAAGAGGTGGCAAAATTGTGGCTGAGGTGTCTTTGGTAGATTTTGAGGGTGAGATTTAATAAATTATAATAGAAGTAGTGAATATTTCGAATTTTATAGCTGGCTGGTTTTAAATTAGTCCATGTCGTTTGCACATATTAGGGATATTTATGGAATGAGTTGGGATTAATTTGGCTTACCAAAACTAAACATAATACGTTGACCTGATAATTAACTCCTTCTCATCCAAATATAGGAATTCCATTGTCAAAATGGGAGAATGATTAGAATTTTTTTTTTTTCGTTTGGGTTTCCACGTGATTGATGTTTTCTAATTACAATATCATGTAAAATATCACTTTCGTTTTACTTAAGACATAATAAATTTTATTTTATTTGTTTATGGTAAGTAGAAGTTATATGAGACTATTATTTGGTTTGTAAAGGAACGTGAGAGCATGATTTATTTTTTGTTTTTATCATAAATAAACGCTTCTAAAATTGTTAATTGTTAATTACATATAAATTTGTACCCTTTTTTTTATAGGCATTAAGTTCTTTTGAGACAATAGATTGTTTTTTGATGCAATTTGGGGCAAATTTATCAATATATCACTGTTTAACTTTTTATTTTCTAAATTACCATCGTTTTCAAATTATATACCAAACTATCACTATTTTAAAATTACATTGAGAAGTCGTTTTTACCATCCACGACTTCTCAACTTGATCAATCAAAATTTGTTTTGTTTTTTCTTGAGAAGTCGGGTTTGCTAACCACGACTTCTCAAGGGGTTTTTAAATTTTTTTTTTTGAAATGCTATATTATATTAATTTAAATTATTGAAATTAATTTTAATTAAGGTTATAAATATTAACATAATTAATTTTATTAATTAAGATCAATAAAAATTTTATTTATTAAACTAAAAGGGAAAATAATGACAAGTATCCAAATATTTTAGATTTAATTAATTAAACAAAAAAAATACAATAATGACAAGTGCACAAAAATTAATCTTCTAAATGATGTCCAGTTCCACATCGTGGAAATCGTCGGTTACGACGAGGACGACTTTGATGTGGTTGTTCCTCATCCGCTGCAGCGGGTTGCTCTAGAGTCGGCCGGGAAGGGGAATGATGGAACGCCAAACGAGTACATACTTTGCATGTATGCGGCTGCCGACTGTGGCGTTCCGAGGTCTGTGCCAAACAGATTGCTATAAAATTCTCCATGACTGGAAGCGATAGAGTGTCGACCTTGGTCAAGCGGTGGGAAAGCGTCTCGTTGCATAATGGTGTAGGCAAATGAATGATGAGGTGGTTGGTGGTCATCATCAGCCATGGGAACCGGGGGGCTGGGTTGGCGACGTGCATTTCACCGTGGGCGCTGTTGGGTGGGCATACTTGGTCCAACATCCGGAACGTGTTGAATATCACCTCGTGGGTCTTGCAACTGTTGCGGAATAGACAAGTATAGTCTCAAGTTCTGCCTAAACCACGTCATATACTCAGCCGTGTGACACACATAACCCGGAATCGGTTGTCCCGATATGATGCTATTTCGGCGTTCCTGCCAAAACTGGATCCATTTTGCATGCTTTGTTCTCCAGTTTTCAGCGTGATTACCTCGCATGTCCAAGTCATGCAGGGCATCCATATTTGCAGGTTCTCCCGGTATTTCCTGCGAAAGACCAAATTGTAGCTTCACCCTATCTGTTTGATGCCATTCTACATTCTGGAAACATATAAGTGCGGTACTGGAAGGCCACAATCTGGATTCTCTATATGATTGTCGTGGTATCACGCTCTGAAGATCTCTGTAAGGCAACCACAAAAACTGGTTACTTTCCATATGATCGACCCTCGATCTGTACCCCGTAATGTCACCCCGCGGAGTTCCGCTATATTGTAGTCCCCCGCCACTCCATCTGGTAAAATACATCGCAAGGTCAGTATAATAAGTAGAGGGTGTAAGGTAATTTAACTATGAATAGAATCTTTACCGTCGTGCTAGTGGAAACGATGGTTCGTGGATGCATCATGGTGCAAGGAACGGCATGCGGTACCATACCCAAGACTGTACCATACCCAAGGAACGCCCTGAACCATCCAAGCATGCGTTATTACCGGGGTTTGCTCCTCTACTGGAACGAAGAGGCCGCAGCATGGGTTGACGAGATCCCTAAGGAAAAATGGACTCAAGCGTATGATGAAGGGTGACGTTGGGGACACATGACAATGAACCTTTCAGAGTGCATTAACAAGGTACTTAAGGGAGCGCTGCATCTTCCAATCACTGCTGTGGTCCAGGCAACCTATTATAGGTTATCTCAAACTTTCGCCGACTGGAGGCAACTAAGCACAATGATCCATTCCGGTCATGTCTGGTTTGAAATTGTCACCAAGGCCATTGAGGAGGAATGGACAAAGTCTAACTCTCACCATGTCAAACATTATAACCGGGAACACAGCATTTTCACGGTCGACGAGTTGATCAACCCACGAGAAGGGCGGCCTGCGGGGTGATTCAAGTTAGACTTGAATGCGAGGTGGTGTGACTGTGGAAAGTTTCAGGCCATACACATTCCATGCTCACATGTCATTGCAGGATGTTCAAGTGTAAATCACGACTATTGGGAGTATGTGCCTGTTGTGTACACGTTGGAATATGTCCTCAATGTTTACTGCGAAGAGTTCAGCGTGGTGCCAAACGAAGTATATTGGCCAACGTATACTGGAGTAGAGGTGTGCCACAATCAAGACATGCAAAGAAATCCACGGGGTCGTCCAAAATCTACCCGCATTCGCACGGAGATGGACCTGAGGGAGGGGGGAGTCGCCGTAAGAGATGTGGTCTGTGTCGGAATGAGGGTCATAACAGGAATAAATGTCCGAACCATACCGGACCTTCTACGCAACAATAGAAAATTTGTATCGTTGTACCGTTTCTATATTTAATCAATGTTAAATATTTTCTATAAGTGTATTATTTATTGTTATTATTGTATTAATAAAATTAATATTTAAAATTAATATAATTAATTAATATAATTAATTAAACTAATTATCATAATTAATTAAATTAATATAAATTAATTTAAAATTTAAATTATAGATTATAACATTGAAAAAAAAATTAGAAATCCCCTTGAGAAGTCATGGTTAGCAAACCCGACTTCTCATGGGCTTAAAAAAAATTATAAGTAAAATCATATTCAGAAGTCGTGAAAGCTAAAACCGACTTCTCAATTAATTTCGAAATAGTAGTAGTTTGGTATATAATTTGAAAAGGGTGGTAGTTTAGAAAATAAAAATTGAAACAATGATATATTGAAAAATTTGCCGCAATTTGGAGCTTATATATTATATTCTTTGTGTTTTTTTGTCTCTTGGAGAGATAGAAATATAGTGTTACTTATGGAAAATATTTTTGTATTTATGTTTTAGTAAATATTTTTTTTGTATGAGCTCGTAATTTGGTAAAGCTTAATTGGTCTAAGAAGATATGAGAGTATATGTTATACTCTTGAAAACGATTCTATTTCTATTTTCGAACAATATTTGTGGGTTAATAAAATGTTGGCCATTCAGGATTGGTTGTGTTTGCTAGTCTTTCATTTTGCCTGTATTTTACTGGATGAGATTGTAATTTTATAACATGTTCATTGCATTAATTTAAGATACCTCAGGATGTATAAAAGAATACATTTGTTATTAATCTCATCTATGTATGTAGTAATTGGTTGATGCATATATGATATATATACGTTTTTGAACATCCTTGGCAATCAAAGTTGTAAGAATGAATTTGGTGCTGTTAATGTTGGAATTAATAGTGGAGCTATGTTAGCTTGTTTAAATTGTTACCTAATCACTCTTTTTTTTTTTGGTACATACCAAATCACTCATTTGAATCTATTTGGTTTATGTTTTTTGTTGGGTACCAGAGTGACAGAATAATATCACATAACTAAAATAAGATATAAGAAAAACAGGAACTGAACACACAATATTTACGTGGAAAACCCTCAACATATAAGGGAAAAACCACGGGACAATAGTAGAAGATTTTCACTATGTGGAAGAGATTACAAGACCTCTCTCTAAATACAAGGAGAGAACAATAACGCCCTCTCTTGAATATAGGAGAATATATACAGGAAGAAACCTCACAGGAGAAACTATCTCTCTCTCTGAATTTTTCTCTCACACGCACTCTTGATTGGGATGCTCAAATGCATAGGAGGAGGTCTCTATTTATAGGTGACAACCCCCTCCTCTTCTTGAACTTCACCGTGAGAAAGGGAATAAATTTCCTTCTCACATTCTCAACTTTCAACCACCTCCATTTATGGCTTCCAATTTGTACAAGAAAATCTCACAAGTTAGCAGTAAATCTTGCTGCATTTTTTGACTTCCAAAGCCAACAAAAGTGGCTTTACGGTTTCACAATCTCCCACTTAAAGACATTTTTGTTATCTTTCAAAAATCTCTCTACTTTGCCAATTTTTTGTTGCTTACGTTTCTAATAGGCCATAGGAGGATCGACACCAAGTAAACTTGTCAGCGTTGTTTGGCTTCGTCATAACATATGATAGGTTGTCTTTTGTGTGAATCTTTTGCATATCCACACTCCCTTCCTCTACTACTTCTCGAACAAAGTGATATTGAACACCTATGTGCTTTGTCCTGGAATGAAAGGCTGGATTCCTTGCAATGTGCAAGGCACTCTGACTGTCACAATACACAGTAATTTGCTATTGCCTGTGCCCGAGTTCTTCCATTAACCTTTGAATCCAAATTGCTTCCTTGCATGCTTGGGTAGCTGCCATGTATTCAGCTTCTGTAGTAGATAGAGCTACAATAGTCTGTAATTTGGATAACTAGCTTACCGCTCCTCCTCCAAGTGTAAACACATAGCCAGTAGTAGATTTTCTCTTATCAAGATCACCTACAAAATCTGAGTCGACATAACCCCTGACAATGAATTCTGATCCTCCATAACATAATGCAACACCCGATGTTCCTTTGATGAATCTTAGGATCCGCTTAACAGTATTCCAATGCTCTCTACCAGGATTTGCCATAAAGCGACTAACCGCTCCCACTGCTTGCGCAATGTCTGGTCTTGTACATATCATGGCATACATAAGGCTTCCCACCGCTGATGCATACGGTACTCGAGACATTTCCATCCTCTCCGCTTCGCTGTTAGGACTCATACTTGAGGATAATTTATAATTGACAGGAAGTGGGGTAGAAATTGGCTTACAGTCTTGCATGTTGAAGCGCCACAAGACCTTCCTTAGATAATTCTTTTGAGAAAGCCAAACCTTCCCATCTTTTCTGTCTGGGAGAATTTGCATCCCTAAAATCTTGTTTGCTGGTCCCAAGTCCTTCATATCAAACTCCCTAGCCAACTGTGCCTTCAATTCCTGGATTCGATCTTTGATGGGGGCTACCACCAACATATCATCCACATACAACAGCAAAATGATGAAATCATTATCATCAAACCTCTTGTAGTATGTACAATGGTCTGAACTCAGTCTGTTGTATTCAAGGCTAATTATGAAGGAATCAAATCTCTTGTACCAACATCTTGGCGCCTGCTTTAGACCGTACAGAGATTTGGTCAACCTACAAACCAAGTTTTCTTTTCTTTGTTCTTAAAGCCTTCTGGTTGGTGCATACAAATTTCTTCTTCAAGTTCTCCATAAAGAATAACAGTCTTTGCATCTAACTTCTCAAGATGTAAATCGAATGCAGCACACGTGGCCAACACTACTCTGATAGTAGTGAGTCTAACAACTGGAGAGAATATCTCATTGAAATCAATACCTTCTTTCTGAGCATATCCTTTGACCACCAGTCTTGCACGATACCTTTCCACTTGATCATTGCCATCTCGTTTAATCTTATAGACCCATTTGTTCCCGATGGCTTTCCGACCTTTTGGAAGTTCAACAAGTTCCCATGTTTTGTTTCTATGTAAGGCTTCTATTTCCTCTTGCGTTGCTGTCATCCACAGAGAAGCATCTAAACTGCTTATAGCCTCCTGAAAGGTTGATGGCTCCCCTTCTTCTGTTAGAAGACAATATGCATCGTGGCTTGCCATTACATAGTCTGAGTGCCATGATGGTGTTCTGATCTGACGTGATGATCGTCGAACTTCTATATTATCGGCCTCATCTGGTACTCGTTCCTCGTGCACTGGTTCTGCCTCAGAAGAATCATCTTCTCCAGACTTTCTTTCTATTTGTACTGCAGTAGTTTCTTTGGTTATCCTGTCATTTTTCTGCTCACTTTGCAGTTCATTTTCTACAAAGACTACATCCCTGCTAACAACAACCTTGCGGGCAGTGGGGTCCCACAAGCGATACCCCTTGACGTTGTCAGCATAGCCCAAGAATATACATTTCCTGGATTTTGGATCCAATTTTGTTCTTTCTTGGGAATTATACATCACGTACACAGGACATCCGAATACATGTAGAGAAGAATAATCAGCTGGCTTTCCTTTCCACATCTCCATTGGTGTCTTTAAACCAATCGATGTTGATGGTGATCGATTTATCACGTAACAGGCGGTTTTGACTGCTTCTGCCCATAAAGATTTGGCCACTCCCACTGTTCTCAGCATAACTCTTGTTCTATCCAGGAGAGTTCTATTCATCCGCTCTGCTACACCATTCTGCTGAGGTGTATGTGCAACTGTGAATTGTCTTACAATACCCTCTTGTTTGCAAAATTCTAGAAAATCGCCATCTACAGATTCTCCTCCATTGTCTGTCCTCAAGCATTTGATTCTTTTGCCAGTTTCAAGATCCACTTGTGCTTTAAATTCCTTGAATACTGGGAACACATCCGACTTCTTCTTGATTGGGTACACCCATAAACTTCTGGAATAGTCATCAATGAATGACACAAAATACTTTGCTCCACCCAGAGATATTTTTGGTGACTCCCACACATCAGATTGGATCAAGTCCAGTATGTGTTTGCTTTCAGTAGTTACTCTAGCAAACTTCAATCTATGCTGCTTACTTGTCACACAGTGCTTACAGAAAGGTGAATTTATCGTCTTGAGACTGGGCAAGAGATTGCGTTCCGCAAGGACTTTTAAGCGACGTTCCGACATATGGCCTAGTTTGCGATGCCACATCATTGTTGTTTCTTCTGGGCTCGCTGCTGCAGCTGATGCATTTGCCTCTTGCAACGTATCTCCCAAAAGCATGTATAGATTACTTGTGATCTTCTCTGCTTTCATTACCACAAGATTGCCTTTCACTACTTTTAAGATTCCACCTTCAGTGTGGATCTTACACCCAAGGTCATCCAATTGCCCAACGGACAATAAGTTCTTCTTCAATCCCTTCACATGTCGTACCCCTTGAATTTTGCGAACAGTACCATCATGCATCTTTAATCTAACAGTACCGACTCCGGCAATTTCTAAGGCGTGATCATTTCCCATGAACACAGATCCTTCTGAGATAGGCTCATAAGTGTAAAACCAATCTCGGTGTGGAGTCATGTGCCATGTCGCACCTGAATCCATTATCCAGACATCATTGAGTTGTCTTTCGCCTTTAGAACTGGTTTCTGCTTCGCTATATAGGATTTCTCCATCATCTAAGGTACTGGCAACACATCCTTGAGATGTTGATGCTTCAGAAGTCTTCTCTCCATTCTTCTTGTTATGCTAACACTCCTTCTTCAAGTGCCCTCTCATGCCACAATTGTAGCATTTGAGATTCTTCTTTCTTTGAGATTTTGATCTACCATGATTTTGACTCCCACTGGAGCCACATTCCGTTGATTTGCCTCTCGTCATCGTTAAAGCCTCTGCTTGCTTTGAACTTTCTAACCTTTCTTCTTTATTCTTGCGCCCAGATTCTTCTTCAAGAATAGCACCGACAACATCATCAAAGCGCAGAGAGTCAACAACATTATTATTTGTGACGTTGATGATGAATTGATCATACGAATCTGGTATGCTCTGAAGTAGAAGTTCTGTACGTTCATTTTCTGCTATTTTAAAATCTGACGCTGTGAGCTGAGCAAATACGTATTTAGAGTGTTGATGTGATCCGTCAGCAATGTGGATTCACTCATTCGAAGAGTGTAGAGTCTCCTCTTCAAGAATATTCCGGTATGAAGAGATTTGACCTCGTATAATTTAATAAGAGCATCCCAGATCTCCTTTGCAGTCTTCTTTTCTGCAATACTTGACAATACTAAGTCTGCCATTGCTAGGTGCAGATTGGCAACAGCGTTGTCATCCATCTCTTTCCATCTTTGATTAGTGATATCTGAGGGTCTACCATCAATCGCGTCTAGGCAATTATCCTTCCTAAAAACTGCCCTTATCTTCAATTTCCACAGGGAGAAATTACTCCCATTGAACTTCTCAATCTCAAATTTTGCTGCCATGGTTTTACCTCAAATTATTCCCGTGAACAGTACTGCATACTGGAATAGTGACCGTAGTCCGTAAATAGTGCACCAGGTAAGTTCCCAGGAAAGAGAGGTGGGTCACTAATAGACACACTTAAATACCAAGTCTTTCCTAGACAGAACTTTCCTAGACATGCACTTTCACACCACCACACTTTATTTCCAGCAACAAGAATAATTCTTTTCTGATGTGGAAGATCAGACGATACTGCAACCATAGAGCATACTAAGAATTTTCTTATGAATCTGGCACCTTATCAGTTTGCCGCAGTGGAATAATGACCACGAACCAATGCCTTTGATACCACTGTTGGGTACCAGAGTGACAGAATAATATCACGCAGCTAAAATAAGAGATAAGAAAAACAGGAACTGAACACACAATATTTAAGTGGAAAACCCTCAACAGATAAGGGAAAAACCACGGGGCAAAAGTAGAAGATTTTTACTATGTGGAAGAGATTACAAGACCTCTCTCTAAATATAAGGAGAGAACAATAACACCCTCTCTTGAATATAGGAGAATATACACAAGGAGAAACCTCACAGGAAAAACTATCTCTCTTTCTGAATTTTTCTCTCACACTCACTCTTGATTGGGATGCTCAAATGCATAGGAGGAGGTCTCTATTTATAGGTGACAACCCCCTCCTCTTCTTGAACTTCACCGTGAGAAAGGAAATAAATTTCCTTCTCACATTCTCAACTTTCAACCACCTCCATTTATGGCTTCCAATTTGTACAAGAAAATCTCAAAAGTTAGCAGTAAATCTTGCTGCATTTTTTGACTTCCAAAGCCAACAAAAGTGGCTTTATGGTTTCAAATTTTCAAACACAACAATAACATGTTTAACTTTATCATGTTGGATTTGTGTAATTTTGATTTAAAAATTTTATATGCTTGCTAACATCTCGTGCTATGATACTATTTTGATACCATTAAAGTTGTCTCGGGAGGTGGATGTTTTCTTGGGAAAGCATAGGTCTTTTGTGAGAAAGATGTTTTGATCTTCTTCGGGAGATTGTGTTGTGTTTTCACCATAAAGTGTAGCATAAAAGGGATCACATATGATGCTATTAATGTGTGCTACATTTGAATATATAATTATGTTGCCACGGGAGAACTAGACTCTAAATAGTTTATCTTTGCCTATAACTCATAGCTAATAAATGTTCAACCTAAAAGTCATTTTCAAAATGTATTTTTTTTTAAAACGAATTAAAATCCGATTAATATTTGTTGCTGCAGAGGTTGAACACGATCAAGATCAATAAGCTTAGTCGCGGACTAGGTCGCTCTCTTTAAGACGTTTCGCAGCTCTGCCTAGAATGTGCGCAGTGTACAACCTCGTCGTGTCCAGGATAAAACTGCCTCACACAATAATAGGTCCTCCTTGTACAGAAGAGAACCTCCAACCAAAACACTCACACACACTTTACTACTCGGAAACTCAGAAAAAGGGGAAGTAAAATTTTTCGAAGAATACTATATCATCAGATGGTAAAACTGTGTATCAAAACCTTTTCCCAAACATGTTTATATAGCGAAAATGAAGAGAAACAGTGTCTGGACCATGAAAGCACGTCATAAAAGGATTTTAACACTTTTAATGGTTGAACAATGGCTAAAAACGGGCATAAAAACAACATTTTTCATGTGTACATCGGTGTACTTAAATAGTACATCAATGTATTTAAACATTTTTCTCAAAAAACACGTTTTAGAAAAAGTACACTGATGTAGTTAGAACATACATCGATGTATATAATTGTTTTCGACTAAAAAGAGTCTATACATCTATTTACTCGTAAGATACATTGATGTATTCGAAAAACAAAGTAATTACATCGATCCGCTTACTTTGTATATCGATGTATTCCTATTTTTTAACAAAACATATAACAATCCCCGACTTGTTTTATTTAAAAAACATTTCATCGAGCAATAAAGCATAATAAAATAAGATTGAACACAACTAATGGTGTCCGTAGCCTTGAACCATTACAAAGTGATGATGCTCTAGACTATACTAGAGTGACACTTAGCGTTAGTTTGGTTCAAATGAAAGAGAGAGGAAAGAAAAAAGAGGGAGGGAATGAGAGAAGAAAAAGCATTTTTCTGTTGTTTGGAATGAAGGAAAAAAAGGAAGAATGGAAAAGTGCAAGTGGGACCCACGTCCAAAACTTTTCCTCCTTCTTTGCGCGGAAAACACAAAACCAAGGAAGAGCGTCAGTCTTGTTTTTTTGGGGGATGAAAAGACTAAAAAGTCAAGTTTTTTATTTTTTTAAAATTATTATGTAAGGATACTTATGTCATTTCACAAATATGTTTTTTATTTTCTTTCACTTTCTACTAAACCAAACAAGAGAAAAGAATTTTTTTAACTTTCTTTCCTTTCATTTTCACTCTTACCAAACAACTAAATATTCATCTCATTTTCTTTTCTTTTTCTCTTCTCCTCTTTTCTTTCCTTCCACTTTCTTTCCTCTACTTTTCTTTCCTCTCCCAAACATAGCCGTAGTCTTGAAATCTATCTCTGACAACATTACACACTCAACTTTTCAAGGTGTAGTCTATATGCCCGTGCATTACGGCCATACACATATATCTCAGTATAATGAATGCTCTAGAGAATTTTTGCCCCAAAATTTCATAGGAAGTGACCTCATTTCCACATTCACATAGGTGAGTCTATCAAGAGTACTCCTGTAGCTAGGTACCCTACTCCATATAGAGTATTGTAACACCCCGATTTTTCGTGCTTTCTAAGGATGATAAACTCAGTTAATGAGTTTATATTTTTATCTGTGTTTGAGAAAATGATTTTGGGAAAACTAAGATCATAGTCTTGTTTTATAAAATCGTAAGATCTTTCGGTTAAGTTTTGGGCCGAAAACTCAAACAAAAACCGATCTACGTTTTTCAGATGATAGTGTTTTCTACTATCACGACCTAATCTGGACTAACGAACGAAACCATTAGTCTTAGAATATATTCCTCTACCTTTTTCCTAAAATGTGTCCTGACGTCCAAAATATAAATAATATTTTATATTCGGGCTGATAATCGATCGAGGAGACGATTCGAGCTGTCTTAGGGTTTTTCGAGACCCACGATCAGATGTTTTTCATACCAAAATTGTATCAAGTTATTTGAGGAAGTCATATCAGTGTCGGGATGATTCCAAATATCGGGATGTGAATTGACCAAATTGCCCTTGGTTAATTTTATTACCCATTTACCTTTCCTATTATTAAACTAATAAACCCTAAATATCTAACAACTTTTACCCTCATCCTCTCATTTTCTTTCCCTCATTTTCGGCAGCCCCCTCTCGCTCCAACACTCCATCTTCTTCCTTTCTCTTCTTTCTTTTTTCTCCTCCAAAATCTCCATTGTTAAAGGCCAAAAGCTTGAGTTTTTGTGGAGCAATCTTCACCAAACTTGGAGTGAATCATCATAAGAGGTGGTAGTTCAACTCTATCTCTCTCAATCTCTCCTTTCTCTCCTCATATTTTCCATGATCAAGGATGTTAGGGTTTTCTCCCTAAAATCTTTGAAAATCCATGAAAAATTGTAGGAAAATCGTATCTGTACCAAACCAGTTTCTATGGCCTAGGTTCATGACATACTTGTATGATCCAAGAGCTTAGAGCCAAGAAATCCCTCTAGCTATGTTTTCTAGGTAGGGGCCGAAACCCCCCTATGTGTGTAGGGTGGGGTTTTGGTTGGTTTATGATGATCTGATCTGATATCTAGGGCTGTCACACTTAGTTAGGGTGTTATCCGGAAAATGAGAAATTTTGGAGCTCCCTAGCTATTTTTAGTGTAATAGGGCCGAACCCTAGGGGTGGTGCATTAGGAGAAATCTTCGTTTTGTAAGTTAATGCCGATATGTTTTACGTGTATGTAGTGATCGGCAGCGTGTTGGGACGAGAAACAAGTTGATCGGGTGTTCTGAATTGAACTGGGAGCTACAAGAGGTAAGGGGATAAACCTGAGGAATTCCATTTCCGACAGCTGTATGCTGCATCGGTGTTTGTGTTGTATTTAAATAGTTTATATCTGATGTTAGTTGATTTCTTGATTGACTGCTGTTGATTGGAACATGTATTGATGTAACTGCTGATATAGTTGAATGCATGTTATACTTGCTTAATGGTTATATGGATGTAATGTGTGCCCTGCTGTGGGATTTAGGCATTAGAGGATCTAATTTTGATTATGATCCGACATCGTGTAACTTAAAAGCTTTAAAAGTCTGAAATGTGTTTTGATAAGAAAAAGTGAAGTTTAAAAGCAAATAGGGCATTAGAAACCTTCAATGTGTTTTCATTTGATACGTTAACCCTTTTGAGAAATGTGGTTTTCAAAGTCATACTGAGTTTATTCAAGAAAAATGAGTTTTTCAAGCTTTGTTTTAAGTTCGTATTGTACCGAAAAACAACGAAAGAAAAAGAAATGGTCTCTGGACCAAGTTTTGTTTTATGGAAAACCGATCCCGATGACTTTATGTAAGTATCGGAGATTTTGGGTTTTTGGTTTTCGAGTTTTCAAGGAAAGTGGTTTTAAAGCTTAAAGCTTAGAAACTAGAAACCGAGACGTCGGGGTTCTAGGGTTCTGCAGAACACGTGGATCAAGGATCCGTGTTAGTTGTGGTCCTGTTGGCTTAGGGACAATCTTTGTGGTCCTGTAAGCTTGAGGATGTCTTATAATCTTGAATCCGGCGTCTTTGACTGGTGCATCGGTTAGGGATGTTGGGATTTGAGTTGTTTTGGACTAAGTGTCCTCTTTTGAGAAAATGTGTTTTGAGGCTTAAAGAGTCTAAGACATTATGGTGGTTGTTAGCATTGATGCTACAACGAGGAAACATTGATGCGACAAAGATCAATTATCGAAAACTAGATAGTCTTCTCATGCATATTTGTGTGTTGGGCAGACGTGCCGTGAAATGGGGGACCTTGATAGGCAAGGAGAACCTGAGATGACTTAATGTCATTATGTAACATTGTGCCTTGATGGACAATGATGTCATACGTGCTGTGTGTTCGTATTGTGCCCAGTGAAGAGGACAATATAGTATGACTTATACATCGTGAGTACCACTGACATGCGCGTCCATGTATTATTTCCTAGAAGGTTACGTGCTCACGTTTGGCCGAATGTTGATTCTGGCGTTTGTTATTGTATCCTGCGGGGCAATAACGTTGAGTCTGATCAACTCGTATTTATGGTGTTGGGATTTCCGGAAATCTAGTAATCTAGTGTGGATATTAGTTGAGATATATGGAAGTGCCATGCATACGTTTAGGAGATAACGTGGATTGTGGGGTACGAAGCCCTTGTGCATTTACCGTTATTTGTATCTAATGATATATGCCATGTTATATGATGATTTGAGTGAGTTACAGTATATGAGTCTGTTGTGTGGATTGGGCATATAGTTGTTGTTTATGGATTCATATATTGGTTTCTCACCCTTGCATGTTTTTGGACGGTTTGTCCTTGGATATATATTGTATCGTGTTTACAGATGGAGCCAGAGCCGGATCACCTAGCGCACTCGGGGGTGCGCGTCCTAGCGTTTGATCGGAGGACAGACCCCGCCGCATGGGTTATCCACCCAGGGGTGGAGAGTGCGGCGTACACGGGACCAGTTTGCACTGTAAGCGGAACGACTGAGACGGGATCGCGGAAGAGTACTCGGACAGTGGAGACCATCCAGGTGCCTCTCCCTCCCATCGGGCTGATGCTGCAGGCCCTTATGGAGCAGGGTGTGATCGAGTCGGTCGCCCCCGCTGCACAGTCCCCGCAGCAACAGCTACCCCAGACACCTCCCCTGCCTTTTGTCTTGGTAGCGGGCGAGCATGTCGTGGAGGATGTGGGGGAAGAGGAGGAGGAGGAGGAAGACCCTGAGGAGGATCCTCAGGAGGACCCGGAGGATCATCTTTCGGATGCTTCCGATCCCCATCCACAGGGGAACGGGAATGTAGGTTCCCAGAGTTCTTCCTCTGGTTCCAGCATTGGACTTCCCTCCGGGGGATTGTCCAATGGTTTCCATTAGTCGGACCAGCTTAGGGTGTAGACCCTTTTTTTTTGAGGCAGTGGTTTTTGGGTAGTCTGTTAACGGCTACTGATGGCCATAGGTTTTAGAGATATGGTTCCAGACTGTCGCTGCCTAGTTTTATAGCTTTTTAGAAGTTTAGTAATCATTCGTTCTTTTGTAAAGGGACTTGTCGTCCATCATATATATATATATGTATATACCTTGTTCTAATTACTGTATATGAGTAGTTCTGTGTTAACTGGAGTGGTGTTCATACGTATGATTAATGAGAAAAAAAAATTTTGTCACGATTTCCAGAATCTGCTTATACGAAAGATATATTTTCCGAAAGTAAAACCAGCAAAATGTTATTTATCGTTTCAATAAGGGTTTTGAGTTACGACCGTGGCACTGGGTTTGAGGGTGTCACAAGTATAAAACTCATTAAGAATCAAGCATTGATTCAATCTTTCAACACTACAGGATATCATGCTCTTAAACATATGAATGATTTTAAAGATTTTATCATAGCATGATTCTCATATCTCCTTATAAATTGTTATTACCCTTTGAACCTATTTCTTGGGATCTCCAGTCTATAGTTTGGGTTACCTTTATAAGGGACAATTAAACTATGGGCATTAGTCTCATTCCTTTAGAGGTTCTAAAAACATTTTCTCTTGCTAATCCTTTCGTCGAAGGATTAGCCAAATTTTCTTCAGATCTCACACGATCCATTCGCACAGCTCCAGTAGAGAGAAACTATCTGACTGTGCTATGCTTGCGACATATTTGTCGTATCTTACCTTTATAATAACAATTCTGAATCTTTGCAATAGTCGCAGTACTATCACAATATATCAATATGGCTGGAATCGGTTTATCAAACATAGGGATATCTGACAACAGGTTTCTCAACTATGCTACTTCCTCACTAGCAATTGTCAGTGCAATCATCTCTGACTCCATGGTAGATTGTGCTAATATAGTCTGTTTTTTTTTTATTTCCAAGAAGCAGCCCCTAACTAAGCTAAAAATATAGCCACCGGTCGTCTTGGAGTCATCTATTAGATATATAGTTAGTTGGAGAGATTAGTTAGTTTGTTAATAATTAGTTGTTAGATCATTAGCCTATATAAAGGCTTGATGTACTCATTTGTAATCACTTTCCATATTCAATCAAATACAATTTTACATTTTCTCTCAATTATCTCTTCTCCCTCCACGGATGGCCATGTTTCCTAATATGGTATCAGAGAAATATCATCCAACTTAAACTCTTCTGCTATATTTTCTTATTCTTTTTCCTTTTCTTTTTCTCACCTTCCAATCACATTTTGTTTCTCTAAATTTATTTCTTTTCCTATCACATATTGGTTCTTTAATTTCCCAAAGATTGCTCATTTCATCATTTTGATCTTTATCTCAATCTTTCATATCATCCACAAAATTGTTGTCAAGGGCAACATCATCTTTAGGAGAATGGCATCTTTATCGCAATGTGGTATAATCTTTCATTTCATATCATTCAACATTGCAAAGAATGGGAGCATGTCCTTCACGTAGCCTGTCACTTTCAATTTTATGGTTTTGCTTATTTCTGTTGCTTCAAAGAACATACAGAATATCATGTGGTCAAAGGATTCTCTAGCCCTATTGTATCTATCATTCCAGATGAAGCTAGAAGAAAGCCGATCATGGTGGCAATGGCTTTGATTATCAAGAACCAACTTCACCAAAAGTATAAAAAAGGAATTTGGAAGATTTGCTTTGGTACTACAGATCCAATACTCATTTTTTTCTTTTCCTTTATGAGTTCTTGTCACCATTTGTGACATTCTTTTCTTTGCATTAATGCAACAAAATAAAAATTGGTTAAGCATTGATAATTGTTTCTTGTTGCTGCCCATAATGGTGGTTAAGCATTCAAAATTTTCTTGCTTCTGCCCATGGCGGTGGTTAAGTGTTTGCCTTAAATTGGCATTGATATTTGGAGGCGTATAGAACCCATTTTGGAGCGACTTATGACTGATGTAAATTCCAGCGAGTCGACTCATTCATATAAAGATTCATTTTTTGCCAATGTTCATTCTGGCAAGATTCATTTTCTTTTGGAATGAGTGACATGGAGACGCAAGAAGAAGATCGACGAGGCCCAAAAAGAAGGTCGAAGACTTCTCGGATCTATGAACTTCGATCGTTACCTATATCATTGTCATTGTTAGTTTTTTTTTTCTTGATTAGCCGATTTAATTACGGCTTGTATTTTTTTTTAGATTTATTTCTTGATTGTTATTCATTTATTGATTGTTGTTCATTCCCAAGCTTGAAGTGCTAGCACTTCCAACTTGCGGGGGGCTATTAGATATATAGTTAGTTGGAGAGATTAGTTAGTTTGTTAATAATTAGTTGTTAGATCATTAGCCTATATAAAGGCTTGATGTACTCATTTGTAATCACTTTCCCTATTCAATCAAATACAACTTTACATTTTCTCTCAATTATCTCTTCTCCCTCCAAGGATGGCCATGTTTCCTAACATCATCTAAAAGGGTATTCCAATCAGCATCGATGTATCCTTCTAGGACAGCAGGAAACCTTTGATAATGTAATCTTAGGTTCATGGTCCTCTTAAGGTACCTCATGATCCTCTCAATAGCATGCCAATGCTCATTACTAGGACTGCTAGTAAACCTATATAATAACCCTACAACATAAGCTATATCAGGCCTAGTGCAATCAACATCATACCGAAGGCTGCCAATGATGGTCGCATACTTAGATTGATTAACACCGTCACCAGTGTTGTTGAACAACTTGACACTAGGATTATAATGAGTACATGCTTGTTTACAATCAAAGTAATTATATTTCTTTAAAACTTTCTCAATATAATGAGATTGATCTGAAGAAATTCCCTTTTCAGTTCTTGTATTTTTTATTCCAAGAATTACATTACTTCACCAAGGTCCTTCATGTCAAAATTTTCACAAAGCATATTTTTGACATTTTTCACAACATGAAAATTAGAACCAAAGATAAGCCAGTCATCCAAATATAAACAATAGTAGTGCAAACATTATTTTCTGATTTATAATATATGCACTTATCACTTTCATTAATTTTAAATTCATGTAAGATAATTAGATTATCAAATTTTTCATGTCACTGCTTAGGTGCTTGTTTCAAGCTATACAAGGATTTACTAAATTTGCAATCTTTATTTTCATGGCCAGAAACAATAAAGCCATCGGGTTGATCCATATAAATTTCTTCTTCTAAATCACCATTTAGAAAAGTAGTTTTTACATGCTTTTGTTGTACAAATCATATCACACACAACAGCAAGAGACAACAATACACGAATAGACATATGTCTAGATACAGGAGAAAACGTGTTAAAGAAATCTATGTTTTCTCTTTGCCTATATCCTTTGGCTACTAATCTAGCCTTAAACTTATATATCGTTCCATCAAATTTTAATTTCTTTTTAAGAATCCATTTACATCCTATAGCTTTGCACCCAGGAGGTAAATCTACTAATTCCCAAGTTCCATTAGACTCAAGAGAGTCCATTTCGTCATTTATGGCTTCTTGCCAAAAATTGGCATCAATAGAGGACAAAGTCTCCTGAATGGAGGAAGGATCCTCCTCAACGTTATAGGTATAAAAATCAGGACCAAAGTCCTTAGCCACATGTGCCCTTTTACTTCTTCTAGGTTCATTTAGAAATCAATTATTATGATTACTTGTTCTAATAGGTGCATTATTAGAAGTCGAGCCCCCACTATTTTTCAATTTAAATGGAAAACGATCTTCATAATAATTAGCGTCATTTGATTCAATCACAATTTTTTCATTTAAATCAAAAAACCTATAAGTTTTGCTATTAATCGCATAGCTTATGAAAACACACTCATATGCTCTACTTGATAATTTTTTTTCCTTTTACGATCAAGAATCCTAACATAAGCCAAACAACCCCATGTTTTAAGACAGGATAAATTTGGTTTCTTATTTTTAAACATTTCACAAGGAGAAATTTTACTATTTGATTTAGGTATTCTATTAAGCACATAACATACATTTTTCACCCCACCAAAAGGATGCAGCACCAGAATGAAGCAAAATGGCAACCACAGATTCAACAAAAGTTTTATTTTTTCTTTCATCTTTGCCATTCATTTCAAAAGAATAGGGTGAAGTTTTCTCATGAATTATCCATGAGAATTGTAAAATTCATTAAATATTTCAGAATCATATTTCGTTCCTTTATCACTTCGAAATCTTTTATTTTCTTATTTAGTTGATTTTCAACTTTAGAAACAAATAATTTAAACATTTCAAAAGCATCATTCTTATTTTTCATAAGGTATACACATGTGAAATTAGATCTATCATCAATAAAAGTGATAAGATATCTTTTCCATTTCTAGTTAACACTCCATCAAATTCACATATATCATAATGTATTAAATCAAGAGTTTCAGTTTCTCTAATTACTGACTTATGAGGAGTCTTAGTAATTTTAGTTTGGCTACAAAATTCGCATTTTTCAAAATCATTTATAGATAGTATAGGAATTAATTCAAAATCGCTTATATTTTTAACAATACATTTATTAACATGACAAAGTTTAGAATGCCAAATATTAAAAGAACACAACATATAAGAAGAAATAATTCTTTTACATTTCAACATTAAACTTAAACATGCAATCAATAGCATAAGCCTTTCCCACAAAAACATTTTTCTTTGTAAGAGTATACAAATCAGCCCCAATGGTCTTAGTAAATCCAGCTTTGTTAAGGAGATAACCCGAAACTAAGTTCTTTCTCATCTCTGGAGTATGCATAACATCCTTAAGAACCACAGTCTTTCCAGAGGTAAACTTCAATTCCACATCTGTCTCAGCAACAACAGTAGTGTGTGAATCGCCCAACAACACTTTCTAGTTTTTAGCAACAAAATAAGACTTAACTAGAGACCTATCATAGTAGATGTGGCGTGTTGCACCAGTGTCTACCCACCACCCCTCGGATCCACCCGCAGCATTGATTTCAGAAATCATAGCAATTAATTGGTCCTCAGTAAGGTTCGCCTGCAGGGCAGGACGACCCTTAAGGTGACAGTTCCTAGCCAAATGGCCAGGCTTTCCACAGTTATAACAGCTAAACTATCCTAAGGGGGTTTTTTGCCCATTCTGATTCTGATTACCATTCTTGTTGTTATTGTTGTTGTTGTTGTTATGCTTATGATTTTAAAATTTCATAGTTTTACCTTTCGGTTTCAGGACAACAGAAGTGGATTTGACCATAGCAAGAACCTCCTCTTTCTGGACTTGTTTCCGGGCTTCCTCCTTTATACGCAACCGGGTAATCAAGCTCTCCAGTGAGAACTCTTTGGTTTTATGCCTGAGGATGTTCTTAAAATCTTTTCAACTAGGAGGCAACTTATCAATTATTACAGCTACTTGAAATTGATCATCTAAAGTCATATCTTCAGAGACGATTTCATGAGCAATCTTCTGGAGTTCATGGGATTGAGCTTCTAAAGATTTGTCGTCAGTCATCTGATACTTCAGGTAGCGTCTGACAACATATTTCTTCGTTCCAGCCTCTTCAGTGTCATACTTCTTTTGTAGCGCCTCCCAAACCTCTTTGGCAATGGTATTATTACTGTTATAATCATAAAGATCATCAGACAATCCATTTAAAATAAATTTTTTACACAAAAAATCATCCTCATTCCAATTTTCCAGGTCCTTCCATTGAGCTTCTGTCGGGTTCTCTGGCAGAACTGGCTTGTCAATGTTGAGAACTGAGGCTACTTTGCGCACAGTCAAGAATAACAACATCTTCTGCTTCCATCTTTTTTAGTGACCACCTTCAAAGTGAAAGGGCTTGTTCAGATCAACATGGACAACATCGTGCTCAGAAGAAACGTCTTAAAATTGTTGCTACAGAGGTTGAACACGATAAAGATCAATAGGCTGAGTCATGGACAAGGTTGCTCTCTTTAAGATGTTTCGCGACTCTGCCTAGAATGTGCAGTAGTGTACAGCCTCCTCACCCAGGTCCTCCTTGCACAGAAGAGAACCTCCAACCAAAACACCCACACACACTTTACTGCTCGAAAACTCAGAAAAAGGGGAAGTAAAATTTTTGGAAGAATTAATACTATATTATCATATGATAAAATTGTGTATCAAAACCTTTTCCAAATCATGTTTATATAGCCAAAATGAAGAGAAACCGTGTCTGGACCATCAAAGCACGTCATAAAAGGATTTTAACACTTTTAATTGCTGAACAACGACTAAAAACGGGTAGAAAAACAACATTTTTCACGTGTACATCGATGTACTTAAATAGTACATCGATGTATTTAAACATTTTTCTCAAAAAACACATTTTAGAAAAAGTACATCGATGTAGTTAGAACATACATCGATCTATATAATCGTTTTCGGCTAAAAAGAGTTTATACATCTATGTACTCGTAAGATACATCGATGTATTCGAGAAACAAAGTAATTACATCGATGTACTTACTTTGTACATCGATATATTCCTGTTTTTTAACAAAACATATAACAATATTGCTCAAGTGGCAGAATATTTGCATTTTCTTTGTTTAGGCTTCTATTGATTGGTGCATTTATTTAAGATGGGTTGAATAGATAGTCTAGTGTTTTCCCTAGAGACCATATGATTATGTCATCCATTATGGATTTGAGAGTCATCATGTTTGTTGTTTATTATTTGTTAGGTTTGTGTGTTAAACCAAAAGTGAGTGTGCTGGATTACGATGGATTATAGTGTAAAGACCGGTGAGCCTAATTTTCATTATGGATGGACATTAGGTTAATGACGTTTCAATAAGAGGGCAAGATCCTCACTTGACTCCTAAGCCTCAAACTCATGTAAGATTTCACAAGATCTATACTAGAAGTTAAAACACCACAATTATTAATTTAAGTTGTGTTTCTCTTGAAGACATAATGAAAAAAAGTGGTCTCACTAATTCATTATGCGGAAGCGCGTGCACAAGTGTATACGTTAGGATCAAAGTCTTTCACTTGAACTCCTTTTCATTCCGATTGTCACATCGATGGAGCAGTGCACGGTCTGAGGGTTATGAGTCAAATAGGGGTCCTACCCTCTAAATGAAAAGTCAATAACCTAATGATTTCTTTGTTAACATTAGTAACTTAATATCGATAAATCTACGTGATCTTGACTCAATTAATATCAAATCAAAACTTGATTAAACCCATGTTTAGACAAAAATGACAAATTTTGATGTTATATATAACTAAATAATAAAATTATAAAAAAAAGAAATTAAAATAAAGAAGTATTTTATAAAATATAGGCAAAACATGTTGATTGGTCCTATACGTTTACTTAATTTTTTACATCGTTCCCACAAGTTTATTTTTTTTCAAATTGGTCCTACACGTAATGTTTTGTTTTCACGTTAGTCCTTTCCGTCAATTTCAACCACACGGCGTCAGATCAAAAGCCACATGTTACACTAATATCATGGCCACGTCAGTTCAAAACTAACGGCGTTAGGTCGAAATTAACGGAAAGGACTAACGTGAAAACGGATTATAACGTGTAGGACCAATTTGAAAAAAAAACTTATGGGACCGTTGTGAAAATTTAAATAAACGTATAGGACTAATCAATCTATTTGGCCTAAAATATATTTAGAAATAAATTATACAATACAAAAATATTTTCATGTTATATAAAAAGTATATTTTTATGTCTAAAAGTCTTATATTTTATCATTGATTTTCAATAAAGTTATAAATTTTAAAGTATTATTAGGTATTGGGTGGTCCAATCCGATATGTAACTCGAACTTGACATAAAACGAACTTCACATAAAAATACATCGGACCTAATTTGAAGAACCTAGGCTCAACCCAATTAGCTTTAGATGACATATTATTAAGTCGAGACACGTACACTCTGTTTGGTTGGGAGAAGAAAGTGAGAAGAGAGAAAGCGGTGAGAAAGAAAATGAGAAGAAAGAAAGAGGTGAGAAATAGAGTAGATTTTTGGTATTATTTGATACCAAAGAAAAAGAAAAGAAAGAGAAGAGAAAGAAATGATATTACTATTTGAAGGACAAACATACCCCCAACTAAAATAAAATAAATACATTATTTTAAAATAAAATAAAATAAGGTAAATATTTTCACAAGGGTGCAGAAGGAACAAAACAAATTGGGCCTTCTCTGGCCCCTTTCTTCACAGTTTTGCGGAGAAGAAAAAAGGTGTGGGGGCCGTCGTCTTTTTTTCTTTTTTGGGCCACTCTCTCACATACCAAACGAGTGAAATACATTCTCTCTTCGCAATTTCTCTCTTATGTGCCTCTCTCTTCGCTATTTCTTTTGTAACAAACAGAGTGGTAGTGAACACCTTTAGTTCTTTCTATTCACCTGAAAAAAAGATACACAAATTATTAAGAAGAAAGTTAATATTTTATTTCGTGTCTAATTTGGTATGCTATTTTTAAAAATTTATTAAACATTTTTATAATAAAATATGTTATTATTATTATTAAGAATAATAATAGATGGTTGGTCTGAATGATAACGAGTTTGGACCCCTTAAGCAAGTGGTCAGAGGTTCGATTCATGACTCTTACGTATAGAGAAAATCTAATTGGGAGAGGTCAACCTTTAACTGTCGTCCAACACCTCGTGGGATTAGTCTCCGCAGTTGCTAAAAATATTTTTAATGAAATAACATTTATTCATTTAAAATTAAATAACAATAAATAGGACATTTAATGAATACAAGCTTTGGGAATCCACCTGTCTGCATTTAAGTTTTTCAAACTGTATTTGTTTTTTTACTGAAGTTTTTTCCTTTTTCATTTTTCAAGCTATAGAAGGGAATCTGAGCAACAAAATATTGCGGATTTTGTTTTTGGAATAACCCTAAAAAAAATTTAAAAACCAAAATAGCCACTTTTTAAATTATACACTAAAATACCCTTGTTTTACATGCTGTTGGGAAGTCGGTATTGGCAAAATCGACTTCCCTTCTATGTTTTAATTTTTTTTTTTAAATTTATGTTGAGAAGTCGGTATTAGCAAAGTAGACTTCTCAACATGATTTTTTAATTTTTTTTTGTTTTTACGTTTTTAATTTATTTTTTGTTTATTATGTGATTAAAATAAAAACTAAAAAACTAAATTTAAAATTTATTAATTTATTGCAAATTAAAACAAAAAGTACATTGAATTAAAAATGTTAATGTTGCGTAGAAGTTCCAGCACGATAAGGACAATTATTCCTCCTATGACCCGCATTTCGACAAAGTCCACATCTTTTTGGTTGAGCCCTTTCCCTGAGGTCCATCTCAGTACGAATACGAGAAGATCGTGGATGACCTCGTGGATTTCTCCACATTTTTGGATTGTGGCACACCGTGTCTCCGTCATATTGTGGCCAATATGCTTCGTTGGCCACCACGCCGAATTGTTCGCGGTAAACGTCGAATACATTCTGCGACTTGTACACATCTGACACGTACGTCATGAAGTCATGATTAGTACGTGAACAAGCAGCTATTACATGTGAACAGGGGATGTGCAGTGCCTAAAATTTTTCACAGTCACACCACTTTGTATTCAAGTTCACCCGAAAATTCCCTGCAGGCCGACCCTATCGTGGGTTGACCAACTCCTCCACCTGGAATTCACTGTTTTGCCGATTGAATGAATCAACAGCGTGAAAGTTGGACTTTCCTCGTTCCTCCTCAATGGCCTTGGTGAGAATTTCAGTATAAATACGGCCGGATCGGATCATTGCCTCTAGTTGGACTCCCTTTTTGACGAAGTTGCTAACACTCCTATAATAGGTTGCTTTGACCAACACAGTAATCGGAAGGTTTCACGTCCCCTTGAGTACGCCGTTGATGGACTCGGATAGATTGGTTGTCATGTGTCCCCAATGCCGCCCTTCATCCCAAGCTTGGGTCCATTTTTCCTTTGGGATACGGTCAAGCCACCTCGCAGCCTCTGCATTGTCTGCTTTGAGATTATTGTAATAATGATTGAAGGACGGTTTAGTCAAGGCGTATCCTAAAGAGTTGGAATAAAGAATTTTTAAATTCATATGAAGCGATTTGAAAGAAAGATTAATTGCAATCTAAATGAATGTGGTACTAACTCATATTAACAACTTGCTTTCGTATATCCGCATTCTTGAATGCCCTCATGAAATTTTGTGATGTGTCGAATGCAGTACACATGCACTGACGGAGGTTCCGACCACCCACTGCCCGGTCGCAGATAGGCACTTTTTATTGATTCGGCCCTATCCGAGATCAAGAAAATGCCAGGGTGTGGTGTGACGTGCCTTCTCAAGTTTCTTAAAAAGAAAAACCAAGCGTCCGTCGTCTCACCCTCGACAATGGCAAAGGCTATGGGTAGTACGTTGTTTCTCCCGTCTTGAGCAATTGCTAGCAAAAGAGTTCCCTTGTATTTACCATACAACCAGGTGCCATCAACTTGAACAATGGGTTTGCAAAATTGGAACCCACTTATGCATGCGTTGAAAGTACAAAAAAGTCGATTGAACATTTGCTTACTACGAACTAAACGGTCCTGGTTGTAGGTCGGCAATGTCTCCAAGTCTACGATCGTGCCAGGGCAAACTGTTGCATGGCGAGGAGCCATCTTGGTAGTTCATTGTAAGATTGTTCCCAGTTGCCGAAGACCCTTTCGATAGCCTTTTGCTTTGCTATCCATGCCTTCCTGTAGGTGGTGGTGTACGAGTATCATTCTCGTATTACTGAAATCAGCAATGACACCGTTACTGATGAATCTTTTTTTACAAGTCCCTTGATACTTTCACAGGTCATGTTTGAGTTAAGCTTGCGATGATCTTGTGAAAGATGTGCTGATGTACACGTATGCTCTGCATCCAGCTTTCGGAGCTCCCAAATCTGGCTTTTCGTGCGAAGGATTGCTCTACACTTCCACATGCATCCATCAACCGGACACGTGGCAACAAATCTCTGCTGATCAGATTGCACAACCTTGAAATCCAGAGAGTTCGTGGTATGGTAGTGTTTGATCGCTGACAGGGCAGCTTCTTTTGTATGGAAACTCATACCAACATGAAGGTTTCCTGTGGCATCATATGCTTGTAGACATGGGCGGGTCAGAGCGTGACCGAATTCCTCCGAGTCATCCATTTAGTCCACGTTCACATTATGCACGTGTGCTGGCACATCGTAAGCTGGAGCAGTTGATAAGGGGACCACCTCAGGTTTGTTGTCCTCGTCCTCGTCGTCGATAGAGTGCAATAGAACATCGTCCTCATCTTCACTGAAGGGACCGACCTCTTCGTTATGGAAACCGGCAACCACACTTGTTGGTTGCTCTAGACAAGGAGTGTATGATGGGGTTGAAAGGTCGAATGATTGGGATGTATGTTGCTGATCAAATGGCTGGTGTGTTTGTTGTTGATCAAATGGCTGGTATGTTTGTTGTTGATCAGCTGGCTGGTAGGTTTGTGTTTGGTAAAATGGCATGTACGCTTGGAGTTGGCTATAAGATGGGGTTGCCTCCTAGTCATGTATATTGGGTTGTGTTTCGTTAAGATCAAACGACTGGTAGGCTTCAGATTGAAAGTGTGGTTCACAAGGTTGAAACTATTCGACATCCTCCAAGGTAGCATATAACTCTATGCATCCGAGGCTTTTATAGATGTTGAAAACCTTGAAGATCGTCCGTACATCATCATCAGACTCAAGCTTCAAAGCTTGATTGTGGTCAGGGCTACTGTGCGCGTCAGAGTTATTGTGCGCATCAGACATTTTTGAACGAACGATATCTTACCGACACTTTTGAACGAACGAGATCGTACTGACACTTTTGAACGGACGACATTGCTTCTGCACTTCTATAAATAGATTGCCTAACATCCTACTTCCGCACACTCACTTTGTCAAGCATACTACCTACCCTCTGACCATCTTCATTTCTAAAGTTAACATCTACCTCGTGGATCCTTCTCCATTGCTAAGATCACAATTCCTTCACAGGTCATCATGCATAGGTGATATGGTAAGTGATGGTAAATGGTACTTTAATTAACCGTTTAGTCCATAATCATTTTGTCCTAATGACTTTAGTTTTTATTTGCAGAATCCACATACGGATCTGATCGAAGTCAAGCTCCATACCGTGGAAGATCCACATCAGTTAATTGAACCATTGTTAGAGCAAGCTGTGTTTTCTCAAGTCGCAAAACTGGGACATTGCAAGGTTGATCATACGTTGGTCACCGCAATGGTAGAAAGGTGGAGGCCTGAAACATACACGTTTCATCTTCCATACGGTGAATGCACAATAACAATGGAAGATGTTGCGCTCCAACTAGGACTGCGTGTGAATGGACCACCGGTTATTGGAGATACTTACTTTGGCTGGGAGGAATTATGCGGCGATCTTTTAGGTGTGGTTCCTCCAAAGAGTCAGATGAAAAGATCGACCCTAAACATGAAATGGTTAAAGGACACTTTTGGCACTGTCCCTCCTCGGGCATCACAGTTCCAAATAGAAGCCCATTGTAGAGCATACATCTTACGCTTGATTGGGGGGTCTTGATGCCCGACAAATCAGCTGGCAGAGTTCACCTTATGTATCTACCATTGTTGGCAGATCTGCAACGTGCTGGACGCTACAGCTTGGGTTCAGCATGTTTAGCATTTCTCTACAGAGAAATGTGTCGTGCAACCACACCAGTCGCACACGCTATGGGTGGATGTGCATTGCTGTTACAATTTTGGGTATGGTATCGCATGGCGTTCATTGCACCACGGTGCAACCGTGAGCCAACATTTCCACTAGCAAAATGGTAAATAAAAAACTTCAGACTAAACTTTTGATTAATTTGTAAATAATTACACTCACCTAAAAATGTATTTTACTAGATGGAGTGGAGGGGGACTACAATGTACTGGCACTCCTCGTTGTGATATTATCGAGTATAGGTCACTGATGGATCACATGGGAATTGACAAGGTTACAAATGTCATTGTTCAATATAGTTACTTATACTTTCTACATCGTGTATTGTCACTTTACTAACAAGGTTAAATTTTGCAGTTTCTGTGGATGCCATTCAAAGGTCTTGAGAACTGCCTACCAGAAGATGCATTCCGGGATTCCAGAATGTGGACTGCCTTTAGCGTTTTGATTTGTTTCTCAGTTATAGAATGGCATCAAACGGACAGAGTAAAGCTCCAATTTGGCCTATGGCAGGACATACCGGAAGCACCGCAAAATATGGATGACGTCCATAATATAGACATGCGAGGTAATTATTTCACAAATTGGGCAGAAAAGCATGTTGAGTGGCTCTCTATTTGGAGGGAACACAAAAATAACCTCTTAATAGGGCAACCTATTTAGGGTCATGTGTCTCCAACCCAGGAGTACTTGGCGTGGTTTTGGCAAAACTCAATCCCTAACCTGTCTGTTCCACAACAATTACAAGACCCAAGGGGCGAACGAGGTGGACGTAACGCGAGTGTTGGCCAAACATCAGGTGCAACACAACACGTGCCTGCACAATGATGTGTAAGGCGTAATACACCACGACCACCCAGCCCCCCGGTTGGTGACACCATGCAATATCAAGACCCCGAACCTCCGCAACATTCATTTGCCTATACTACCACACAACAAGAGGCTCCCGAATGGATTGACAATCGTCGACAATCCTTCGCATCCAGTGAAGAAGCTTTTATTAGCAATCTATTTGGTGTAGACATTGGAACGTCACAATCAGCGGCTAATTATATACAAAATATGTACTCATTTTGCATTTCATCATTCCCCAACCAGACTGACATTGCTAGCTCTTCAACGCTATATATTAGTGAACAAAGATATGATGTGTTCCTGCCACTCGCAAATCTTAATTTCAATGAGGTTGCGCAGCAAGACGAGCCACCTACCGGTGATGAAGAACAATCAAGTCGACAAACGCCGTCAACTTCCAGCACGTAACAGGCGACCTCAACGGTGTGGAACTGGACACCACTTAGGAGAATAAATGTTTGCTTCCTAATAAATGTTTGTAATAAATTTTAATTAATGTTTTTAATTATAATTTTAGTTCTTATTATATTTTAATTATCATCATAAATATCATAATTAATTACCATAATTATTTTTTTAAAAACAATAAAAAAAGGAAGGCTAAAATATCATTTTGGTCCCTTAACTTTTTTTTTAGTTTCAATTTGGTCCCTTAACTTTTGAAAGTTTCAATTTGGTCCCCTAACTTGTCTTTGTTAACACAAGTTAATCCTTTCCGTCAATGACATAAGCAAATGCATTTCAAATTGGTCCTTTAAATTGTTAACAAGCTTCAAATTGGTCCCTTAACTTTTAAATGAGTTTCAAATTGGTCCCTTATATTTTAAATGAGTTTCAAATTGGTCCTTTAAGTTGTTAACTCGTATAACACTTTTGTCACTTTTGTTTATGTCATTGATGGAGAGGACTAACTTGTGTTAACAGAGACAAGTTAAGGGACCAAATTGAAACTTTTAAAAGTTAAGGAACCAAATTGAAACTAAAAAATAAGTTAAGGGACCAAAATGGTATTTTAGCCAAAAAGGAAAAAGCTTATCTAAAGTGATATCCTCTTTAAAGTGAACAAATAAAGGGGTTTTCACCCTTGATTTGATAAAGTGTATAGAGATTTGAACTCACTAAATCATCTAATGATGAAAACTCTTTTACTTGTTCACTTTAGAAAGTATCTTACTTTAGAGGAGCCTTATCCATAAAAAAAAAATGAAATAAATGAGGAAAAAATAATTAACATAATTAATAGCAACATTAATTTTTTTTAATTTTAAGATTAACATATAAATTAGCATTATTAATAATTGACAAAAAATTATTTTTTATTTATTTTTAACAAAAAATAAATAAAAAACATAAAAAATAAAATAAAAACCATGTTGAAAAGTCTACTTTATCAATATCGACTTCTCAACATAAATTTTTTTTAAAAATTAAAACATAGAAGGGAAGTCTGTTTTGCCACCAATACTGACTTCCCAACAGCATGCAAAATAGGGGTATTTTGGTGTATAATTTGAAAAGAGGGATATTTTGGTTTTTAATTTTTTTTTTAAGGTTATTCCAAAAAAAATCCAAATATTGCCTCCTTTGATTTTCTTTTCTTTTCCCCGTAAATGTTTCAAAAAACTTTAGGCTGCAGTAGCTCAATCAGGGGTATGGATTGGGTAACTTTTATAAAACCTTTGATGTTTTTCTTTCTTTCTCTCTCATTTGACACACACTCTCTCATCTTATTTAATTTCCTCTCATATTTCTCTTTCCGAAAAATGCTTAAAGTCATCAAAGTCAACACAAATGAAAGTCACTCAATCTATTCCCCTCATTCAGTCTTAAGCTACAGGCTGTACTACAAGATATTTTTGGTCCACGGAGGAGCGCCTGTAGAAGAGGAGTAAAAATCTTATCCATTTCTTTGAGAAATGGAGGGCTCCATTATTATAGTTTTAGGTATATAAAACACATAAAAAATCTAATAAATATCTCTCATTTTAGAAATAAATATCTTTATACATTTTAAATTATAATAATGGAGTCCTTTATTATTATTATTTTTTTTTTTTTGAAAAATAGAGAGAATCTTTAAACCTAAAGGAGAGGTTCCAAAAAGCACGGGTTGATGCGGGCCTTAAACATGGCGCCTTTTATGGTGGTTCTCGCCAATTTGGGGAGTACCGATAATGTCCAATAATAAGTAATTTTAGGATCATTTGAGAAATAGATCCGGTTTAGGGATTTTTTTGCAATTAATTGTTAGAGGGATTTGTTTGCAAAAAAGTTACATCCTCTTCTCCCTTCACTACCGCCACCCTGCCCCGCCTCCATTCCAGCTGTTCTGTCGCCGAGGAGCACCACCGGAGCTTTCCCTGGAGCTACTGTCAAAGTCATATGCACTAGTCCCCAACTTACAAAACCAAGAGCAAACCCAGCCACTTCCTTTGCCACTATAGAAACCACCCATCTCGACCAAGACCCACCTTGCTCTGCTTTCTGTGTTCGTGATTCGTGATGGATACAACCGGTTAGTATTTTCCAGCTTTTGAAAAAGAATAATTTTTTTTTGTTTAAGAAAACATGAAAAAGTTTATTTTCTTTTTTCACTGATAGAGTTTTTCCTATTTCTATGAATGTTCTGGTGTTTATAGCTATTAGATCTGCAACTGGAAAAGCCGTAAACCCCAAACACACTTATAGATATACAATAAACAGTATCACAGGTCAATTTCTCGTTCTTTAGTAATCAGAGAGAAGGAATAAATGGGGTGAAAATGAGTGATGAGGCATTTTACTAGTGGAAGGAGGAGGGGATTTTAGATTGAAGGTGAGAAGCATAAACATTTTGGATTAGCCCATGATTGACTTTCATCTCTGTCATATTGCTGGTAAAAAAAAGCCTTTATATAAGATTGGGATGCAATGGTGATTGGCCAAACATCAACTGGTGATAGTAATAACTGGAGGAAGACCCTTCCATGGCTGGGTGCAGAGGTGGAGAAGAAGGAGAATAGGACCAAAAAATAAAAGAGGTGGATAATATAAATGTAGAATTTTTGTTAGGGACTTGTAAATAAAAATAAATTTAACTTTTTAAGTAACCTGTTCCACAGTTTACACACTATCTAACTACAATTGATTGGTTTTTTATGTGAAATCAATATCTCATTGAACTTTGAAACTTGGTGAAATACAAGAGAGGCTCCCACATATATAGTGTTGAGAGCTTTAACAGACTTAACAACCTTTAACAGACTTAACAAACTAAACAGAAAACCTCTACACTACTTAACCATACAAAAAAAACTAATACAATTACATAAGGTTAAGAGTAGTGTAGAATGCTCATTTTATTACTCCCCCTCAAGATGGAGTGTGAGGTTCATGAACTCCAATCTTGGAAACTAAATCTTGAAACATTTTAGCCCCTAAGGCCTTAGTAAAGATGTCTGCCTGCTGCTGTTTAGTAGGAAGATAGGCTGGTCCAATGACTCCGGCTTGTAAATGTTGTCGAATGAAGTGGCAATCCACTTCTATGTGTTTTGTTCTCTCATGAAGCACAGGATTTGCAGCGAGGTGTAAGGCAGCCTGGTTATCACAATAAAGAGTTGTAGGAGCACTGCAATTCACTTGAAAACTTTGAAGAAGACTGCGCAACCAAAGGACTTCACTTGTTGCATGAGCCATTGCTCTATACTCGGCTTCACTGGATGACCTGGAAACAGTGTTCTGTTTCTTGGTTTTCCAAGAAATAGGTGTTGTGCCTAGCTTCATTAGATAACCAGTAATGGATTTTTTGGTCAAAGGACATGAAGCCCAATCCGAATCACAATATCCAGTAAGCTATAAATCATTGATTTTAGGTAAGATGATGCCCTTTCCTGGACAGGATTTCAGGTACCGAAGCACTCTCAATGCAGCATCCCAATGAGCTTGTCTAGGGGCCTGCATAAACTGACTTAACACATGCACGGAATAATTGAGATCAGGTCTAGTAATAGTCAAGTAAATAAGCCTCCCAATTAATCTTCTGTACTAAGATGGATTTGAGTAGAGCTTACTATGATCTAAAACCAAATGATGATTTTGTTCTAAAGGGAAAGAAACCGGTTTACAAGCCAACATGCCACATTCCGTAAGAATGTCTAAAGTTTATTTTCTTTGACATAGGAATAGACCAGTTTTCCCTCTTGCCAACTCAATACCAAGAAAATATTTAAGAGTACCTAAGTCTTTCATATGAAACCACTTATTGAGGTGTCTTTTAACATCAGCACATGCACTGTTATTATTGCCAGCAATAACCAAGTCATCAACATACACTAAAACAGCTAAGAAAATGGTGCCATGTGTATAAGTAAACAAACTGTGATCAGCCTGGGATTCTACAAATCCATAGGCAAGTAAAGATTGTTGACAATTTAGAGTACCAATTTCTTGATGCTTGTTTTAATCCATAAAGGGATTTTTTCAGTTTACAAACCATTCCTATTTTATGAATTTGATATCCGTGTGGTGGATCCATATATACCTCTTCATCCAATTCCCCATGCAAAAAGGCATTACTCACATCCATTTGATGGAGTTCCCACCCTCTTGCAACAGCAATGGAGAGAAGGCACCGAACTGTGGTCATTTTGGCCACAGGAGCAAAAGTTTCATTAAAATCTTCTCCCTCTACTTGTGTATAGCCTTTTGCCACAAGCCGAGCTTTATGTTTTTCTAGTTCTCCAGTTGCTTTGTATTTAAGTTTGTAGACCCATTTACATCCTATAGCCTTTTTGTCTTTATGGAGCATGACAAGTTCCCGTGTTTTATTTTCTTCTAAAGCTTTTAACTCTTGATCCATAGCCGCCTTCCATTCTCTCTTTTGAATAGCTTGATTAAAGGACTGAGGTTCTTCTTGATCTGCTATAGCAGCAAGGTAAGCTAAGTGTTTTTCTGAAAAATGCTCATAATGTAAGTAATCGGAGATAGGATAAGCTATGTGTGGAGTAGCTACAAGTGCTAGAGGCCTGCAAGTGGGATTCTGACTTGCAGAATGACAATAGTAGTCTTTTAAGTATGAAGGTGGTTGTCTTGTCCTAGAACTTATAGGAGTTTACTGCTGAGGAAGGTCTACATTTTCTTTCTCCCCCTCACTAAGAGCATTACCCTCGGGAAGATCTAAAACAGTACTTTGTGCACTGGTGTGTGCATCAGGTATTGGACCAGAGGAAACTCTTCTTGGCTCCTCTGGATTACAGGATTCAGTGTCAGCAGGAAAATGTGAGAAAAGTTGAGATGAATTTATATTAATAGAAGTGTTATTTTCACCAGTATTATCAGAATTTGTAATGAAAGGAAAAATTCTTTCATAAAAAATTACATCTCTAGAGACCAAGAACTCTTTTGTTCTCAAATTATATACTTTCCATCCCTTTTGACCTAGAGGGTATCCAATGAAAACACACTGCTCTGCCCTGGGATCAAACTTGTCCCTATTCTGAGAGGCATTCCTTACATAACACAAGCAACCAAATACTTTTATGTGTTCATAAGTTGGAGATTTTTGATAAAGCATCTCATAGGGTGTGATTCCCTTATTTGCAACAGTAGGGGTTCTGTTTATAATGTGTGTGGCTGCAAGGACACATTCCCCCCAGAATTTCAAAGGAAGATTCCCTTGAAACCTAAGGGCCCTAGCCACATTTAAAATATGTCTATGCTTTCTTTCTACCCTTCCATTTTGTTGAGGTGTAGCCACACATGAAGTTTCATGAACAATACCTTCTTGTTGAAAGAACTTTCTAATGGTAGAGTTAACAAACTCTGTACCATTATCACTCCTAACTCTTTTGATCCTTTTATTAAATTGTGTCTTTACCATATTGTAAAAATTTATAAGGATAGGACTGGTATCAGCTTTATCTTTCATTAAGTATACCCATGTCCCACGAGTATAATCATCAACAATAGTGAGAAAGAAATGTGAGCCATTATGTGATGATGTGTGATATTTACCCCAAAGATCACAATGAATTAAACTAAAAGGTTCTTCAGCTTTATTGACACTTTGATTGAAACTAAGTCTACACTGCTTCGATTTGTGACAAATGTCACAACAAGACAGGTTATTGAAATCAAAATTACATTTAAGCAAAGAAGAAATGTACTGTAAAGACTGGTTTGAAGGATGTCCCATTCTTGCATGCCACAAGGTGGTGAGATCCTTTCCTACCACTGCTAAAGAAGACCCCTTTTCTGAAACCTTGAGCACATACACCCCATCTTGAAGCTCACCTGATCCAATCTTCCTCTTCGAATCCTGGTCCTGTATATGACAAGAATTCATAGTGTAAGTCACTTGACAATTCATATCTTGAGTCAATCTATGGATAGAAATCAAATTGAAATTAAATCTTGGCACAAGACATTGTGCAGTATAATATTGCTATTTAAATGTATTGTTCCCATTCTTTCTACAGAAACCGATTCTCCAGTAGGCACCAATATGCTAAAAGGCTTATCAATGAATTTTACTTCCTCTAAAAGAGAAAGTAAATGGGTCATGTGATGAGAAGCACCACTATCAAGAACCCAAAATTGCCCTTTAAGCATGCCTACATTACCCGCCATTGTCTCATGATTCACATAAGTTCCATGCAGAGCATGTCCTGTAACTTTGTGATCCAATTCATCCTTTTGTTCTTCATCAGCACAAGCATAATGTGCAGCATGCTGCCCTGTTGCTTTGCTGGAATTCTTTTGTGGTCTGCGTGTGTCCCAGTTTGGTGGATACCCAACTATCTCAAAGCACTTGGACTTAATATATCCAGTTTTGCCACAATGTTCACATTTAGGCCTTGGTCCATCACGCCACTTTTGCTTGTTGGAATAGAATGCAGTTGCAGGGTCCGTCTTAAAGCTCCTTTCCTTTTCTGCCAGGAACCTTGACTCTTCCCTCAAGACATGATTAAAAGTAGTGCGAAGAGAAGGAAGTGGTTCGGTATTGAGAATAGTAGCCTTGACATGAGCAAATTGCTCACTATCCAAGCTTCCCAGGAAAAGATGCACACGGTTTTCTTCCTCTCTTTTCATCAAAGCCTTGGACGCACCACAGGTGCATTCAGGTAAAGGTTGCAACTCACTGAGTTCATCAAGATAGCCTTTGAATTGCGTATAGAAATCTTTGATGGTTGTGCCCGATTCTTGCTGAATCAAGCAGAGAGTGCGCCATAACTGATGAACTCTAGGTGCATATGTTTGAGCGAATCTTTCTTCAAGGTCCTCCCAAATTTCTTTTGCAGTGGTGGCATGCGAAATACTCGCATGAAGCTTGGGATCCACTGAATTCAGAATCCACGCCAAGACCATTGAATCTGCCTTGTCCCAGTTGTGATAATCTGTGGAATCTGGCTCGGGTTTCTTGATGCTGCCATCTATGAAACCTAGCTTGGTCTTTGCACGCAGGGCTGTCTTCATCGATCTTGCCCATGTTCGATAATTGTCCCCATTGAGAGCCGCAGCAACAAGAGGAATTCCTGGATTATCAGAGGAATTCAAGAAATATGCTGGATTTGGGGTAGGATTGACGAGGGGTTTTCCATCACCAGAGGTATGAATTTCCTTCTCTGATGATTTCTTCTCATTCCCAGAATCATCGCTCGTTGATACCATAATGAAAACTATAGGAAGTGAAAAAGGAACTCAATATCTCATTCAACTTTGAAACTTGGTGAAATACAAGAGAGGCTCCCACATATATAGTGTTGAGAGCTTTAACAGACTTAACAACCTTTAACAGACTTAACAAACTAAACAGAAAACCTCTACACTACTTAACCATACAAAAAAAACTAATACAATTACATAAGGTTAAGAGTAGTGTAGAATGCTCATTTTATTAGAAATCAATGGTAGAAACATAGGACGTCACCCATGCATCCCATCTAGCTTAAAATTCACCCTTATACATATGTGACACAATCCCACTTAACCGTATATGTTGATCCTCTTATTGGACCAGATACAATGAATCATCTCACTAGCCTTTCTATTACTTCTTTTCTAATTCAAGACTTTCTATTACCTTTATGTGGAGGTTATTTTATGTTGAGCTGGTATCTCCACATGCAAGCGATCAACCACCATTGAGTCTTTATTTGGGGTTATGTTTGGTTGTGATTGTTTAAGGGTGAACTCTCAACACACCTCCCTTAAGCCCACGACTGGACATCTAGAGCATGAAGTTTACAGGACTAGATCTCTATGGGTGGCCCAACGGATCTCGGGTAGGCTGATATCATCTTAGAATTTGAGTTTGGGTTTAACTTAACCCCAAAAGTTAGCTTATGGGATAAGGGTTGCCTCCCACGTATAACCACTATTCAGGTCATATCACTATCCAATGTGGGACTTTCAACATAAAGAGAAGAGAAATTCATGACGATTTAAATTTGTTTGGTTGCAACTAAAAGTTGTTCATTCATGAATTAGGTAACTCAAATGTTGACCTTGGCATTCTTTAATTCCTCCACAGATTTCAACCATATACCAGCCCAAGCTCTTCAAGCAATCATAGACCATGGTATTATTTCAAGGACTTTTGATGCAAAAGTATGGAGTTTACAATGAAATTGAAAAGATGGGTTTGATCGAAATTCTGTTATATCACAACTGCAACATGCTACTAGAGTCTTTCACATGCAGCCTTGACATGGTGCTAGTGAACTGATCAGCCTGTAGGCCATTCTAGCTTTCAGATTAATCATTGCAAAAGCAGAACAGATTCGGCAAATTTCTTCATTGCCACTGTATGCATATGTAGCATGGGATTGATGTTTTAAAAGCTTAGACCCTTGTCTTGGATGAATTCTTTTTTGAGTCACAATTTTAAGGAAAATGTCTAGATAAAGAATCCAAAAAAGATAATTATTCATTGAAAAACTAAGTATATCTTTCTTTTTAAAAGTAAGGTAGTGTCTGGGGTATTATTGTAAACTCACTTCAGTTAATAGGGTAATCTTTGGCATATGAGGGGTGTAAACACGGTTGGCTTTTATATCAGGGTTTATTCTCTGTAAAAATGGGACCTTATTCTCCCTATTGCTCGGTGCTCACACTATCAATTGGGCAGCTTCACTCTTTGTCAGCGCATCTTGGAATACCAACACCGCCTCACCGCCTACACCGTTCATCCCCACCTGCACCGATTTTTTGGTTTTTTTGTTCCTTTAAATAATCATAGACGAAGCGGCTTCCATTGATGCTGGGTAATTTTCGTTTTTCTCCATGGACCGTTCCTTTAAATAATCATAGACGAAGCGGTTTCCATTGATGTTGGGTAATTTTCGTTTTTCTCCATGGACCGTCTTCTTCTTCTTTCTATTCTTCATATTTTCCCTATTTTCTTCGCATTCTGAACATGCGATGTTTACTACCGGGTTCGCTAATATTTCATCTTTTTGCGAGATCTGGGTTTTTGTTTCCTTTAGTTTTAATCGCACCCTCTGGCATCATCTTCCACATAAAGCTGTATTTTTTCAACTATTTATCAGATACCATTATTTTTTTATTAACTCTTGCGTTCTTAATGGGGGAGATAGGAGTTTGTGATTCTGAAATTATGTTGATCTACACATTGATATTTGTTTTGATTTTTGGTTGAAGGGATAAGAATTGAGAAAGTTGATTGGTACTCCTTCCAACATCCACAGAGAGGCAAGTGTTATTTCTGCCCAAAATCTGAGGCTTCTTGCTGTTATGGAGTATGTATGGTTTCTTTCTAAAGTAATATTTTGATCATAATGTGTGTAAGTCTATCTTCAAAGAAATGTAAAATCACTTTTGAATGGCAAATTTGTAAATTTTGCACCAATTGGTTAGGTCTTGATATTCCTGCACAGAGACCAAGCTCTCCACTATCGAAAGTTTGTGAATGGTCAAAAATAATCGCCAGCTCCTCATCTTCTTTGAGTATGTGACTACATTATTTAGTTGTTTGTTCATTTTTTCTTTGAATTTGGTTCTATGGTGTTTTTTAATTTTTCGTTTATCTGTTTTGCATGATGAAATAATTTGTTGAGCTTTTGAAAACAAATTTAGGTTTATTACCATTTAGTTTAAACTTCATCTTCTTGGTTGCCATTTCACCTCTTTCTGTTTAAAGGTAACATTTTTTTATGATTTTATTTCATTATATACAGGTATACTACCTTTGAGGCATTATCCGAGAAGAGGTAATTTTATTATTTTAAAGATGGAGATAAATCTACATCTTTCTATATATGACACAGGTAAACACTCTTAAGTTATGTATTTACTATTAGCTGATAATTTAAGTTAATTGTTAGGTATAGAAGAGAATCCAAAAATCATATATGAGGTTGTAGATAATGATATTTCTATGAGTCTGCATAGTTTAACTACTACATGAGTTCTGCATATTGGGGTTTGAATCTGTCTCTAATATTTTTTTCCATTCTTTTTATTCTTTTGTCTTGCTCTCAATAATGTGTGTTAATTTAAGGTTCTACTTTCTGCTATATATGTCTACTAACATCTGCGGCATGTGCATGCTTATGTGTGTGATTGGTGAGTTTCTCCCTTGCTATCTCCCTTGCTTGCTAACAGTTTCTCCCTTGCTTTGCTTGTGTGTGTGTGTGATTGGGTTTTAATATACTCTGTGAAGATTTGTATTTGGCACCTAACTTTGAAAGGAAAAAATATTGACTTCTGGACTTGGTAGCTTATTTAATTTTTGAGTTTCTTCTCTTTTGCTTAGGTTTCTTTGATCTTAAATGGATGGAGCATAGCCTCACCTTGAGCTGGCTGTAGCAAAAAACTTGTGGAAAATCTGAGACAAAAGATTGCTAAATGATGTACGAAGGCCCAGAATCCAACCGAATCAAAAGCACTTGAAAGAGGTATGAGCATTCTAACAAATTGCTTCATTTTTTTGCATTCATATTTTTTTTATTGTTCTTCTCATTTTTTGTTAGCATTCTTCTCACTTTCGTTTGGTCTTATTTGATTTCAGCTTCTTTGGAAGAACAAGTAACCTTTGGCTTGCTCTCAATAATGTGTGTTAATTTAAGGTTCTACTTTCTGCTATATATGTCTACTAACATCTGCGGCATGTGCATGCTTATGTGTGTGATTGGTGAGTTTCTCCCTTGCTTGCTAACAGTTTCACCCTTTCTTTGCTTGTGTGTGTGTTGGATTGGGTTTTAATATACTCTGTGAAGATTTGTATTTGGCACCTAACTTTGATAGGAAAAAATATTGACTTCTGGACTTGGTAGCTTATTTAATTTTTGAGTTTCTTCTCTTTTGCTTAGGTTTCTTTGATCTTAAATGGATGGAGCATAGCCTCACCTTGAGCTGGCTGTAGCAAAAAACTTGTGGAAAATCTGAGACAAAAGATTGCTAAATGATGTACGAAGGCCAAGAATCCAACGGATTCAAAAGCACTTGAAAGAGGTATGTGCATTCTAACAAATTGCTTCATTTTTTTTGCATTCCTATTTTTTTTATTGTTCTCCTCATTTTTTGTTAGCATTCTTCTCACTTTCGTTTGTTCTTATTTGATTTAAGCTTCTTTGGAAGAACAAGTAACCTTTGGCTTGCTCTCAATAATGTGTCTTAATTTAAGGTTATACTTTCTGCTATATATGTCTACTAACATCTGCGGCATGTGCATGCTTATGTGTGTGATTGGTGAGTTTCTCCCTTGCTATCTCCCTTGCTTGCTAACAGTTTCTCCCTTGCTTTGCTTGTGTGTGTGTGTGTTTGGGTTTTAATATACTCTGTGAAGATTTGTATTGGACTGAAATCAACCAACTACCAGAGGCAAAACATACAAAACTAACATTCTATGGGAAAGGGAATCAAACACTATTTTTGGGTATTCTGGAAAATAATGAGATTGAGAAATCTTCATAATTAATTTTATTAAAACTGCACATGTTTAGTAGATGTGCAATTGAATGATACATGAATGGTTTATCTTTTCCAGCATGTGCTCTGATATGCAATTCTGACCATGTTTCTTTTGGGTTTTCTTTCAAGCATTAGTTCTTCTTGCTAGGAAAGATAATTTTATTTTTTACAGGAGTAACTTTATGCCAAGAGTCATGTCTATTTTTGACTTTATGTTTGTTTACTCTGTCTATTTCATTGTTATGACCTTTTTAACTGGACTTAATTACCTTTATATCTTTGTTTTTCTATTAACCTCTTTGCTTCGGTTTTTTATTTTTCATTTTCTATGGACCTCTTTATTTTGTCAAGCTAATGTTGACAGTCAAGTTGTTATCAAATGATCCAGTTATTGGAGCTATTCAGCGGGTAACGCAACGATCCTCAAGCCATCAGAAATTTCTCAAGCAACATCATCACTACTTGCTAATTTGCTCGAAAATTATCTAGACAAATGTGACATAAGAGTTGTTGACGGGGCTATTCATGAAACAACTACACTGTTGGAGCAAGAGTGGGATGAGATACTTTACACAGGTAATTTGCCTTCAAATATCCTACAACATCATAGCATGTCAGTCTGAGTCTGGAAAAAATTTAAATTCTAAGAGATGACTGTTAAGGTACAATTGTTGTATATCCATTTTAATTTAATTTTACTTTTAATCTCAAGGTGTTTCATTGTGCTTTACTTTTGCATTGACTCTGGTTGTCTATAATTTATATTTATATCATTAACAAAGAATTACTCATTTTTCATTCTGAACCTCCAGGTTTAGCTCCAGCTATTATGAAGCATTACTTACATGGTCTGTAGTTAGAAATTTGGGTCTATTTTCAACTGATTCATACAAAAGTCTAATGTAAGATTTTAATAATCATTTTAACTTGCATCAAGAAATTTCAAATTTGAGTTGACATGAGTGGATCTTCAAATCACTTGAACCTTTCAATTTGTAATAAAAAGTCACAAGGTATTTAGCCCAATTAGCATGCCAACTTTCACTATAAGGTTAGAATTACATGTATAATGTATCAATTTTTATGCAGGTAGTGCTAGAGTATATCATATTGTCATGGTTGTTGCTGCAAAGCACCTTATACCAGTGGTTGCCAATGTTGGAACTGATTGGAGAAGAGCCAGCTGAGATTGTTCTACATAGCATCCTCTTGGTGAGGCTGCAAGGGGATAATAATTCATTATATTCTCTCTAATGAAATTGCAAAGATGAAATTAAAGTAGATGTTTGAGAGAGGAAGTTGCAGGGAAAAAGAATAATGAAAGTCAAGTCAGGTGTTTTATTGAAAAACAAACATTACTATAATTGGCTTTCAATTTTCTTCTTCCCTAAACTATTTTTTCTCTCCCTTTTTTGTTGTTTATGTTTTTTCAAAGTTGATGTTGCGAGTGCGCTGCCACGACGACGCTGTTCTGGCGCTGGCTTCAATAGAGGGAGAGCAGGTGTTTGTTTAAGGTTTGGTTATTCTTGATAAGGTGAATCCTCCTCCAAAGATTGAAAGATTTTGCATTCTCAAAGCTGCAGTATCATTGCGGGGTTTTGGTTTTGAATATCTTGGGGTTTCAATTTTTTTTAAACTATAATGGGCTACATTTATTTTTGTGGTATTATTATTATTGGTGTTTGTTATGCGGCAAACTTCAAAATTAACCAAATAGGAAACCCAATTTTATTTTAAAATGTTAGCACCTTACTTGATCATTTAAGTAATGTTTCGTTTTCTAAGCTAATAGATCTAAGATAAGGACAGCAGGGGGGTTAGGGATGATACCAATTTCTTTACTTGGTTTCAGAGCTATCATATCTATATTTTATCCTTTCTTTCAAAATTATATGGCAAACTAGAGACGTATTATTTGATTACTTGGCTCTTATTATGCATAACACCTATTTCAATTGAAAATCTATTCAAGGTATGTCTGAATTATTACCATCTATTTTTTTTAATACATAGTTCGAAGACTATAACTACATGTTCCATGAGAAATGATTGACCTTACTGGGATTTGTTTTTGTAGTAGCATGTCTTGTATTACTTTTACACGCTACTTCTTTTGAAGGTTATTGTTAGTTAAAAAGTTATACAACAGGGAGGTAAATGCATGAGTTGATGATCGATACATGTTTTGTTTTGTATTATTTCGTTTCAAATACCATGTTTCATTTTGTAGGATATATAGGATAATCATATTACTTCCTTTTATTAACTTTTTTTGCACCCAAAGGGTGTGGGTACTTCTATAAGCCATTTCTATCATCGAAGACTTTGAGTTGAGTTATTTTATTCGGTTGTATCTATTGACTTTATTTTTTGGCTTAATTGCATTTTTTCGTCCTCCAACTTTTTTAATTGAGCGATTTTGGTCCCTCAAAATTTTTAATTGCACTCTTGGTCCCTCATCCTTTTCAATTGTGCGATTTTGGTCCCTCAAGAAATTTAATTGCACTTTTCAACCCTCAACTTTGTGAAATTGTGCAAACTTAGGGAATCAGTGAACCTGCCTGTTAGATCTTTTTATCTCCTTAATGATTTTCCTTCAAGTCTGCCATTAGATGTGAGTTACTAAATTATTAGGCTTAATTGCACTTTTGGTCCCTCAGGTATCACGATTGTGCAATTTTGGTCCCCCTGGTTATAATTGCGCCAATTGGGTCCTCTAAGTATCACGATTGTACAATTTTGGTCCCCCAAGTTTTAATTGCGCCAATTGGATTCCCCACATATCATGATTGTGCAATTTTGGTCCTCCAAGTATCATGATCGTGCAATTTTGGTCCTCCAAGGATCATGATTGTTAGGGGTGGGCATGGGTCGGGTTGGGTGGGTTTTGATGCATTTAAAGACCCAACCCAATCAAATAAATATGGGTTGGGTTGGATCGGTTTCTTCGAAAATTTTTATGTAACCCAACCCAACCCAACCCAATCTTATACGGGTTGGTTTGGGTCGGGTGACCGGGTTTGGTAGTAAATTATTTTGTTTTTATCAAAAGCAAATAATGGGGGGAAAATAAGGAAGAAAAATACTACCAATGCATTAATTTGAACTTTCAAATACAAAATGAAGCATACCACTTCAATTTGGAGCACAATATCCATCAAAATTAAACAAACAAATGAAATAAAAAATAATAATAATGTCTTCAAACAATTCCTAAACACTTTCACTGACTATGTCTTTAAGCTATTTCGGCATGTCTTCAAACTATTTCTGCTCATGTAACCAAAAAATGGTCACTCCAATTTAGGCGGCTGAGTATTAAAGAAGAGTCATCAAATTCAAGATAGAAGAGTCCCTCCACGCTCTAACAGCTGGACTTATAATATTCCTCTCAATATGTGGGTTGGGTTGGGTTGAGTGGGTTTACAATCTTTGGACCCAGCACCCAACCCATAAGCTATGGGTTTACTTATTTAGAAACCAACTCAATCCAATGACCCGAACCAACCCAGTATTTGTGGGTTGGGTTGGATTGGGTACATCGGATTCGCGGGTCGACCCGTACCCATGCCCACCCCTAATGATTGTGCAACTTTTAACATCAATAGATTACGAAGCACATGTGTGACTGATTTGGCACTTAATGAGACTAGTTTGGCAGCTTACATGTCATTCTTATGTGACACTTAATGATGTGCATTTGATTATTAAATTATGTAAGATGTCAATGATGTCTCATAAGAATGTCCCGTAAACTGTCAAGTTGACTTCACTAAGTATCAAATCATTCTCACGTGTTCTATGTTGGCTACTGACGTTAAAAATTACACAATCATGATAATCCGGGGACCAAAATTGCACAATCATGATACGTGGGGGACCCAATTGGCACAATTGAAACTTGGGGGACCAAAATTGCACAATCGTGATACTTGGAGGACCCAATTGGCGCAATTAAAACCCGGGGGACCAAAATTGCACAATCGTGATACTTGAAGGACCTAATTGGCGCAATTAAAACCCGGGGGACCAAAATTGCACAATCATGATACCTGGGGGACCAAAAGTGCAATTAAGCCAAATTATTATGATTGAAATTTGTGGAATGTGATCATTATTTTAGTTTCGTTAATAGGATTGAATTATTTATTTGGTATTGTGGAGGTTACACTGGTATGGATGATTCATATGAACCATCGAGTAGTTATGAGGTGTATATTTTTTGAGTTGTACATGTCAATGTTGTTTAAGAGGAACTGACTTATAACTAAACCATTTTAGTTCCCTTTGACTGGCACCTAACTTTGAAAGGAAAAAATATTGACTTCTGGACTTGGTAGCTTATTTAATTTTTGAGTTTCTTCTCTTTTGCTTAGGTTTCTTTGATCTTAAATGGATGGAGCATAGCCTCACCTTGAGCTGGCTGTAGCAAAAAACTTGTGGAAAATCTGAGACAAAAGATTGCTAAATGATGTACGAAGGCCAAGAATCCAACCGATTCAAAAGCACTTGAAAGAGGTATGTGCATTCTAACAAATTGCTTCATTTTTTTTTTGCATTCATATTTTTTTTATTGTTCTTCTCATTTTTTGTTAGCATTCTTCTCACTTTCGTTTGTTCTTATTTGATTTCAGCTTCTTTGGAAGAACAAGTAACCTTTGGCTTGCTCTCAATAATGTGTCTTAATTTAAGGTTATACTTTCTGCTATATATGTCTACTAACATCTGCGGCATGTGCATGCTTATGTGTGTGATTGGTGAGTTTCTCCCTTGCTATCTCCCTTGCTTGCTAACAGTTTCTCCCTTGCTTTGCTTGTGTGTGTGTGTGATTGGGTTTTAATATATTCTGTGAAGATTTGTATTGGACTGAAATCAACCAACTACTAGAGGCAAGACATACAAAACTAACATTCTATGGGAAATGGAATCAAACACCATTCCTTGGTATTCTGGAAAATAATGAGATTGAGAAATCTTCATAATTAATTTTATTAAAACTGCACATGTTTAGTAGATGTGCAATTGAATGATACATGAATGGTTTATCTTTTCCAGCATGTGCTCTGATATGCAATTCCGACCATGTTTCTTTTGGGTTTTCTTTCAAGCATTAGTTCTTCTTGCTAGGAAAGATAATTTTATTTTTTACAGGAGGAGTAACTTTATGCCAAGAGTCATGTCTATTTTTGACTTTATGTTTGTTTACTCTGTCTATTTCATTGTTATGACCTTTTTAACTGGACTTAATTACCTTTAGATTACCAGTGATGATCATCTGATTTATTGTTTGTTCTTTTGTGTACTCTCTCAACTGTTCTTTGATCTAGGCAGATGATATTCATTTGTTTGTAAGATGAAACAATGTAGAAAATCTGATTTTTTTATATTCATTTGGGTTATGGTTTGTTTTCCGATGGGCCATTCTGGCATGATAACATGTAAATTTGACATCAGTTGAGCTTCATTATTCTTTTACAAGTCTTTCCCACCATTAGATCCAGATTATAAATACATGTCTCCTTTCTTTGTGGCAACTCTACTGTTGACGTCTTTCCAGTGTAATGCTTCTTTAAAAAGTTTAACGGAAAATGGTTTATGCATGAGTGTGGTTAGTTTTGTGCCGTAACCTCTTCTGCTTTTATTATTTTGCCAAGATATTGCATGAATGACATGTTAATTGGCTAAATGCATATATTAGACTATCACATGTTTAACTACTGATATTTGTGAATCACATCTTGATTCAAAGGCTTTTGGATGGAGTATATGTCTGATGGCATTGTCTAATGTTATGAAATATAATCACATTTCCTGAATTGCAGTATGTGTTTATTGAAAGAAAGAAAGGGAATTGCAGACAAATGAGAACTAGGTCTATAAAATTTGTTTAAATTTTAGTTTCACCTTGTGTTTTTTACTATTTTTTTTAACTTCATCTTCATGGTTGCTAATTTTTTTCAACAAAATTTTTGTAGATTGAGTTTCTGTTATTCCCATCGTTTGCTGTTAAAAACTGTTCTTCCCATTTTCGGAACTTAACATATGTTCTTCCATTTGAGTCATGATATACTCATACTTTTCCCGTATGTGTAGATGGCAAGTCAAAATATATAACAAATAGCAGACAAGTATAGGTGGTACATGATGGAATATGACCCTGTCTCTGTAAGTATTCTGTTTGCATATATTTGTTTTCATCCTTTTTTTCCCTCCTCCTCTTGAGGAACTATGGCTTTCTGGATGCAACCAAGTGATTGAACTCCCCACAATATCAGAGCTTTATCATGATTAAAGGTTCTTTACTTAAGGAATTGCACAGGGATCGGGTTTCTACTTAAACTTCCACCATCTGTTAGAAGTTTAGATGCCACTAACTGCACAACACATGAGATAGAATTCAGTTTAAATAGGAAATACATTTCATTGGAAAATGGCATATGATTGGACGAGGATTCACTCAATTGTTGAGCAATGAGTGCAGTATCTCTCCATTGAATTGGGATTTCAATGTGAGGGATAAGTTGACCACCTTATGACTCCTAATTATTATTATTATTAATATTATTATTATTATTATTATTATTATTATTATTATTTGGTCATTCTACTTCAAAACCAATTTTCAAATGGTTTCTATGTAGGGTGTTGATTGAGTTGTTGCTTCTCTTAGTCTTTGAATTCAATTAGATAAATTGCAAGCTGTACTCATATGCTTGGGTGATGATTATCTATCTATTGTTGACTTGAGATTTGGTTACCTACAAGTGTTTTGGAACCTATTGACTTTGTTTTGTAGTACTAACATTTATTTTGAAAAATGCATGTTTGACAATAGGATATGAATGAACTATGTTAAAATTAACTTGGGATGGTGAGATGTCTTCAACAAAACTGTAAGACCAATGTAGAATATCCAAATCAAAAATGAAAAAACACCCTTCCAATGATTGCTGCTGCTGTCAATACGACACCAGAGCATGCACAAGTTTTTTTTTTCATTCGATAGATAAAAGGTTGACTGTTGCTGTAACACCCCGATTTTTCATGCTTTCTAAGGACGATAAACTCAATTAATGAGTTTATATTTTTATCTGTGTTTTAGAAAATGATTTTGGGAAAACTAAAATCATAGTCTTGTTTCATAAAATCGTAGGATCCTTCGGTTAAGTTTTGGGCCGAAAACTCGAACGAAAATCGATCTACGTTTTTCAGATGATAGTGTTTTCTACTATTACGACTTAATCTGGACTAACGAACGAAACCATTAGTCTTAGAATACATTCCTCTATCTTTTTCCTAAAATGTGTCCTGACGTCCAAAATATAAATAATATTTTATATTCGGGCCGATAATCGATCGAGGAGACGATTCGAGCTGTCTTAGGGTTTTTCGAGACCCACGATCAGATGTTTTTCATACCAAAATTGTATCAAGTAATTTGAGGACTCATATCAGTGTCGGGATGATTCCAAATATCGGGATGTGAATTGACCGAATTGCCCTTGGTTAATTTTTATTACTGGTTTACTTTACCTATTATTAAAGTCTTAAACCATAAATATCTACCATTTTCACTCTTATCCTCTCATTTTTCTCCCTCTTTTTCGGCAGCCCTCTTTCTCCCTCACACTCACTTTCTCTTCTTTCTCTTTTCTTCTCAAAACCACCATTGTTGAAGGCCAAAAGCTTGAGTTTTTGTGGAGCAATCTTCACCAAACTTGGAGTGGATCATCATAGGAGGTAGTAGTTCAACTCTATCTCTCTCAATCTTTCCTTTCTCTCCTCATATTTTCATGATCAAGGATGTTAGGGTTTTGTCCCTAAAATCTTTGAAAATCCATGAAAAATTGTAGGAAAATCGTATCTGTACCAAACCAGTTTCTATGGCCTAGGTTCATGACATACTTGTATGATCCAAGAGCTTAGAGCCAAGAAATCCCTATAGCTATGTTTTCTAGATAGGGGCCGAAACCCCCCTATGGGTGTAGGGTAGGGTTTTGGTTGGTTTTTGATGATCTGATCTGATATCTAGGGCTGTCACACTTAGTTAGGGTGTTATCCAGAAAATGAGAAATTTTGGAGCTCCCTAGCTATTTTTAGTGTAATAGGGCCGAACCCTAGGGGTGGTGCATTAGGAGAAATCTTTGTTTTGTAAGTTAATGCCGATATGTTTTACGTGTATGTAGTGATCGGCAGCGTGTTGGGAAGAGAAACAAGTTGATCGGGTGTTCCGAGTTGAGCTGGAAGCTACAAGAGGTAAGGGGATAAACCTGAGGAATTCTATTTCCGACAGCTATGTGCTGCATCGGTGTTTGTACTGTATCTGTATTGCATGTTAGTTGATTTCTTGATTGACTGCTTGATTAACTGCTGTTGATTGGAATATACATTGATGTGCTGATGTGCTGATGTATTGATGTAACTGTTGATATAGTTGAATGCATGTTATACTTGCTGAATGGTTATATGGATGTATAGTGTGCCCTGCTGTGGGATTTAGACATTAGAGGACCTAATTTTGATTAGGATCCGACATCGTGTAACTTAAAAGCTTTAAAAGTCTGAAATGTGTTTTGATAAGAAAAAGTGAAGTTTAAAAGCAAATAGGGCATTAGAAACCTTCAATATGTCTTAATTTGATAAGTAAACCCTTTTGAGTAATGTGGTTTCCGAAGTCATACTGAGTTTATTCAAGAAAAATGAGTTTGTGCAAGTTTTGTTTTAAGTTCGTATTTTACCGAAAAACAACGAAAGAAAAAGAAATGGTCTCTGGACCAAGTTTTGTTTTATGGAAAACCGATCCCGATGAATTTGTGTAAGTATCGGAGATTTTTGGGTTTTTGGTTTTCGAGTTTTCAAGGAAAGTGGTTTTAAAGCTTAAAGCTTAGAAACTAGAAACCGAGACGTCGGGGTTCTAGGGTTCTGCAGAACACGTGGATCAAGGATCCGTGTTAGTTGTGGTCATGTCGGCTTAGGGACAATCTTTGTGGTCCTGTAAGCTTGAGGATGTTTTTATGATCTTGAATCCAACGAACTTGACTGGTGCATCGGTTAGGGGTGTTGGGATTTAAGTTGTTTTTGGACTAAGTGTCCTGTTTTGAGAAAAGGTGTTCTTGAGGCTTAAAGAGTCTAAGACATTATGGTGGTTGTTAGCGTTGATGCTACAACGAGGAAACATTGATGCGACAAAGATCAATTATCGGAAACTAGATAGGTTTCTCATGCATTAAATGCGGGGCAGACGTGCCGTGATACGGGGGACCTTGATAAGCAAGGAGAACCTGAGATGATTTACTTGTCATAACATTGTGCCTTGATGGACAATGGTGTCATACGTGTTCTGGGAACGTATTGTGCCTTGAGTTGGACAATGCAGTATGACCGTTTTCTTGTGGAGTACTTCTGATTGCGCCCCCATGTGAGAATCGCGTAGTGTCATGGGATTCAAAGTACTCGTTTTTGGGCCAAAATTTGGAGCCTGATCAGCTCGTTTCGAATGGTGATGGGATTTCCGGAAATCTAAGAATCTAGTGTGAATATTAGTTGAGATATAAGGAAGTGCCATGCATACGTTTAGGAGATAACGTTGATTGTGGGGTACGAAGCCCTTGTGCATTTATTGCCATTTATACTTAATGATATATGCCATGTTATATGACGATTTGAGTGAGTCACAGTATATGAGTCTGTTGTGTGGATTGGGCATATAGTTGTTGTTTATGGATTCATATATTGGTTTCTCACCCTTGCATGTTTTTGGACGGGTTGTCCTTTGGTATCTATTGTATCGTGTTTACAGATGGAGCCGGAGCCGGATCACCTAGCGCACTCCGGGATGCGCGTCCTAGCGTTTGATCGAAGGACAGACCCAGCCGCGTGGGTCATCCACCCAGGGGTGGAAAGTACGGCGTACACGGGACCAGTCTGCACTGTAAGCGGAACGACGGAGACGGGACCGCGGAAGAGTACTCGGACAGTGGAGACCATCCAGGTGCCTCTCCCTCCCATCGGGCTGATGCTGCAGGCCCTTATGGAGCAGGGTGTGATCGAGTCGGTCGCCCCCGCTGCACAGTCCCCGCAGCAACAGCTACCCCAGACGCCTCCCCCGCCTTTTGTCTTGGTAGCGGGCGAGCACGTCGTGGAGGATGTGGAGGAGGATCCTCAGGAGGACCCGGAGGATCATCTTTCGGATGCTTCCGATCCCCATCCACAAGGGAACGGGAATGTAGGTTCCCAGAGTTCTTCCTCTGGTTCCAGCATTGGACTTCCCTCCGGAGGATTGTCCAATGGTTTCCATTAGTCGGACCAGCTTAGGGTGTAGACCCCTTTCTTTTGAGGCAGCGGTTTTTTTTTGGGTAGTCTGTTAACGGCTACTGATGGCCATAGGTTTTAGAGATATGGTTCCAGACTGTCGCTGCCTAGTTTTATAGCTTTTTAGAAAGTTTAGTAATCATTCGTTCTTTTGTAAAGGGACTTGTTGTCCGTCATATATATATATATATATGTATATATATACCTTGTTCTAATTATTGTATATGAGTAATCCTGTGTTATCTGGAGTGGTGTTCATACGTATAATTAATGAGAAAATTTTTGGTCACGATTTCCAGAATCTGCTTACACAAAAGATATATTTTCCGAAAGTAAAGCCAGCGAAATTTTATTTATCGTTTCACTAAGGGTTTTGAGTTACGAAAGTGGCACTGGGTTTGAGGGTGTCACATTAGTGGTATCAGAGCTGGTCGAGTCTTTCGGGAATCCTTGGGGAATAGGTCTGTTGTGTTTGCTGTTGTGTGATCTCTGTATTCGCGAGGCGAAAGTGATTCGCGTCGCGAGCCCGAGAAGTTTCTTAGGGTATGTTCTCTGCGTCGCGTAGCGAAACGGATTTCGCGTCGCGAGGCAGAGGAGGGGAGTTGCATGTTCTCTGGATCGCGTAGCGAACCTAAATTCGCGTCGCGAGCCAGAGAAATAGTGCTCTGTCTCTCAGGTAGGTCCTCTGCGTCGCGTCGCGAATTGAGTTCGCGTCGCGAGACAGAGGAGTGGAGTGCATGGTCTCTGATTCGCGAAGCGAAATGTATTTCGCGTCGCGAGGCAGAGAAGCTTTCTAGATGTGTTCTCTGCATCGCGTGGCGAACGGGATTCGCGACGCGAGGCAGAGGAGTGGTGTCTCGGTAGGACCCCTGCAATCGCGTAGCGAACTGGATTTCGCGTCGCGAAGCAGAGGGCATGTTTTTGTATCGCGAGGCGAATGAACGTTCGCGTCGCGAGGCCGAGAGTTGTGTTCTGTTTCTCTGGCAGGCTTCCTGGATCGCGAGGCGAAGGATCATTCGCGTCGCGAGTCTGAGGAGCTGTTCCTTGACTCTTAAGCTGACTCTCTGGTTCGCGTAGCGAATCTGTTTCGCGTAGCGAAACCAAGGGTTGAGATGTTACTACTCTTGGAAATGTTGTATGTCTAGAACTGCTTATTTGCTTTATTTTCTGGTTGCTATTTGACTGAATTTGGGCCTTGTAGGTCAGATATGGAACTAGAAATTGGAGCAGAAGCAGGACGTGGACGTGGACGTGGACGTGGCCGTGGACGTGGTCGCGGTCGGGGAGCTGGCGCCCAAGCTGAGGATGTTGCTGGAGCAACTGGAATGGATTTTGCTGCTCAGGCAATGGCTAACATGGCTGCGGCTATTGCTGTCCAAACTGCAACCATGAACGCCCACAATGCTCAGGAACAACTCCGTGCTGACCAGGCCGCTGAGGGTCGAAGCTTGACTACTTTCAGGCGTTAGAATCCGCCACAATTTTCTGGTGACGTGGATCCTGAGAACGCTATTCTTTGGATTCATGAGGTTGAGAAAATTTTTGAGTTGATACGTAGTCCCGAAGAAGTGAAGGTGCCATATGCCACATTCCTACTTATAGGAGATGCGGAATATTGGTGGAAAGGAACGAAACAACTACTGGTGGCAAATCACGAGGTGATTTCGTGGACGCTGTTTAAAGATCGCTTTTTGGGAAAGTATTTCCCTCAGAGTGCAAGAGCAGAGAAGGAGCAGGAATTCTTGCGACTACAACAGAGAGATATGTCAGTCGGGGAATATGCGGCTAAGTTCGAATCGTTGGCCAAGTATTTCCGTTTCTTTCAGAATAACCCTGAGGAAGAATGGAAATGCGAAGCTTTTGAGAGAGGACTGCGGTACGAGATAAAAGAGTCGGTCCTACCACAAGGAATTAGAAATTTTCAAGCACTCGTTGAGAAAAGCAGACAAATAGAACTGATGAAGCGTGGGAGAGACAATAGAGGGAACGTCGGAGGACCTTTCAGATTCAAGGGTCAATCTCAGGACCAGAGAGGGAAACAGATTCAAAAGAAACCATATTCTCGACCACCTGGGAACTTCCAGAAGCAACCTTATCGACCTATTGCTCGTGCATCAGGCAGTGGAGGTCAAGGAGGGCAAAACCAAGGGAGGAAATGTTTCAAGTGCGGGGATTTATCGCATTTGGCAAACAACTGTACTGTGAGGAATGACCATTGCTATCGTTGTGGACAACCAGGTCATTTTGCCAGGGATTGTAGAGCCCAGAATCCAGTCCAAACTGCGGACAGGAGTGTTGGAGCCAAACGACCGACGGCTAGGGGAAGAGTTTATACCCTGAGTGGTGCTGAGGCTTCGAACTCCGAAGATCTGATACAGGGTGTGGGTGACATAGACGGTAATCTCTTATTAGTGCTCTTTGATTCAGGTGCAACCCATTCATTCATTTCTATGGATTGTGTGAAACGTTTAGAGTTATCTGTTTCTTCCTTGTCATTTGATTTAATTGTTTCTACACCAACTGCTGAACCTGTTGTTGTGAATTCTATATGTCTAGACTGTCCTATTGTTATCCAGGATAGACATTTTCTTGTTGACTTAATATGTTTGCCTTTAATACAATTGGATGTAATTTTGGGCATGGATTGGTTATCTTCCAACTAGATCCTATTAGATTGTGCACATAAAACCCTAGTTTTTCCTAGTACTGAGATTTCTGGATTTTTAACCGCCAACCATGTTAGAACTTCTTCGAAAGAAGGAGATCCGAAATACGTGCTTTTAACCAACTTTGAAGTCGAGGGGAAGACCGAGCTGAGTCAGATGCCTGTTGTGAGAGATTTTCCCGAGGTGTTTCCAGAGGATGTTCCAGGTTTGCCACCTGTGCGGAAATAGAATTCTCCATCGATCTGATCCCAGGAACCGGACCGATATCGATCGCTGCATATCGAATGTCGCCTACTGAACTTGTTGAGTTAAAGACCCAAGTCGAGGACTTGTTATCAAAGCAGTTCATCAGACCAAGTGTTTCGCCATGGGGAGCGCCGGTTCTCTTAGTGAGAAAGAAGGACGGAGGTTCGAGACTTTGTGTGGACTATCGTCAGCTGAACAAGGTTACGATCAAGAACAAGTATCCGTTGCCTAGGATTGATGACTTGATGGATCAACTGCGAGGAGCTGCTGTTTTCTCGAAGATCGACTTAAGGTCAGGATACCACCAGATTCGAGTGAAAACGGAGGATATACCAAAGACCGCTTTTAGAACTCGTTACGGACATTACGAGTATCTCGTGATGCCTTTTGGAGTGACAAACGCACCTGCTGTTTTCATGGACTACATGAATCGGATTTTTCGTCCGTTTCTTGATAAGTTTGTTGTAGTGTTCATAGACGATATTCTAGTTTATTCTAAGAATCGTGAAGAACACGAGGAGCATTTACGGCAAGTCCTTCATGTTTTGCGGGAAAAGATGTTGTATGCGAAACTCTCTAAGTGTGAGTTTTGGCTTGAAGAAGTCGGATTTTTGGGTCATGTTATCACAAAACAAGGAATTTCTGTGGACCCTGCTAAAGTAGAAGCCGTACTTTCTTGGGAAAAACCAAAGACTGTAACCGAGATAAGAAGTTTTGTTGGATTAGCCGGTTACTACCGAAGGTTTATTGAAGGATTCTCTAAGATTGTGTCACCATTGACTCAATTGACGAGGAAAGATCAACCTTTTGTTTGGACTGATCAGTGTGAAGAAAGTTTTCAAAAGATTAAGGAACTTCTGACTACTTCACCAGTGCTGATACTTCCAGAACCGAGTGAACCTTATGAAGTATATTGTGATGCTTCACATCAAGGTCTAGGTTGTGTGCTGATGCAACACCGCAAAGTGGTGGCTTATGCATCACGACAGTTAAAGATTCATGAAAAGAATTATCCCACTCATGACCTAGAATTAGCTGCAGTGGTTTTTGCACTAAAGATATGGAGACACCATCTGTATGGTGCAAAGTTCGATGTCTTCAGTGATCACAAGAGTTTGAAATATCTGTTCGACCAGAAGGAGCTCAATATGAGGCAAAGACGATGGATGGAGTTTTTAAAAGATTACGACTTCACGTTGCAATACCATCCAGGGAAGGCGAACGTCGTGGCAGATGCTTTGAGTCGGAAAGCCGTTCATATTTCAACTATGATGGTGAGAGAATTGAAACTGATTGAAGAGTTTCGTGATCTGAACTTGGGAGTAGAAATAAGTCCTAAGAAACTAAGCTTTGGAATGCTTAAGATCTCTAATGGTTTGATGGAAGAGATACGTGAGCAACAAGCTATTGATGAATCTCTTCAGGAGAAAAAGGTGTTGGTGGAACAAGGGAGAGCTAGTGAGTTTAGTTTGGGAACAGATGGAATCTTAAAGTGTAATGGACGAGTTTGTATACCCAACAACCCGGAGATGAGAAAGATGATTCTTGAAGAATCCCACAAGAGTGGATTGAGTATTCATCCTGGTGCAACCAAGATGTATCAGGACATGAAACAAAGATTTTGGTGGCCAGGTATGAAGAAACAAGTTGCAGAATACGTTGCATCATGTCTAACTTGTCAGAAAGCAAAAGTAGAACATCAGAGACCTGGAGGGATGCTGCAATCCCTAGATGTACCGGAATGGAAATGGGAGAGTATCTCTATGGATTTCGTAGTAAGTTTACCCCGAACACCAAGGAACTTTGATTCGATTTGGGTAATCGTGGATAGGTTGACGAAATCGGCACATTTCTTACCTGTCAAGACAAACTACACAGTAGCAAAATTGACTGAGGTGTACATAAGAGAAGTAATTAGATTACACGGGATACCCTCGAGTATTGTTTCGGATCGAGATCCGAAGTTTACATCGCGTTTTTGGGAAAGCTTACATCAAGCTTTGGGGACTAAGTTACGTCTAAGTTCAGCATACCATCCCCAGACGGATGGACAAACAGAACGAACGATTCAATCGTTAGAAGATTTGCTAAGAGCTTGTGTGTTGGATAATCGAGGAAGTTGGGATGAGCTGTTACCTCTGATTGAATTCACGTATAATAACAGTTATCACTCAAGCATAGGGATGGCACCCTATGAGGATCTGTATGGGAGGAAGTGTCAAACTCCTCTTTGTTGGTATCATGATGGAGAGAGTACAATTCTAGGACCCGAGGTTGTGCAAGAGACGACTGATAAAGTCAAACAGATTCGGGAAAGAATGAGGACATCTCAGAGCAGACAGAAGAGTTATTCGGATAAGCGAAGACGACCTCTCGAATTTCAAGAAGGCGATCATGTGTTTCTGAGAGTCAATCCAACGACTGGGGTAGGTCGGGTAATGAAATCCAGAAAACTCACTCCTAAATTCATTGGACCATACCAAATTCTTCGGCGTATTGGTCCAGTAGCGTATCAAATTGCTTTACCTCCTTTCCTTTCAAATTTACATAATGTCTTTCATGTTTCACAATTGAGGAAGTATATTCCTGATCCATCTCATGTAATTGAACCTGATCAAGTACCCTTGAAAGAGAATCTGTCTTATGAGACCGCACCTGTAAGGATTGAGGACAAGAGAGTCAGGCAACTGAGGGGAAAACAAATCTCTTTAGTCAAGGTTATTTGGGATGATACAACTGGAGAAGCAACTTGGGAAACTGAGGACAACATCAGAGAGCAATATCCTTATCTGTTCACAGGTATGTAATTTCGAGGACGAAATTATTTTAAGGGGGATAGTAATGTAACACCCCGATTTTTCATGCTTTCTAAGGACGATAAACTCAATTAATGAGTTTATATTTTTATCTGTGTTTTAGAAAATGATTTTGGGAAAACTAAAATCATAGTCTTGTTTCATAAAATCGTAGGATCCTTCGGTTAAGTTTTGGGCCGAAAACTCGAACGAAAATCGATCTACGTTTTTCAGATGATAGTGTTTTCTACTATCACGACTTAATCTGGACTAACGAACGAAACCATTAGTCTTAGAATACATTCCTCTATCTTTTTCCTAAAATGTGTCCTGACGTCCAAAATATAAATAATATTTTATATTCGGGCCGATAATCGATCGAGGAGACGATTCGAGCTGTCTTAGGGTTTTTCGAGACCCACGATCAGATGTTTTTCATACCAAAATTGTATCAAGTAATTTGAGGACTCATACCAGTGTCGGGATGATTCCAAATATCGGGATGTGAATTGACCGAATTGCCCTTGGTTAATTTTTATTACTGGTTTACTTTACCTATTATTAAAGTCTTAAACCATAAATATCTACCATTTTCACTCTTATCCTCTCATTTTTCTCCCTCTTTTTCGGCAGCCCTCTTTCTCCCTCACACTCACTTTCTCTTCTTTCTCTTTTCTTCTCAAAACCACCATTGTTGAAGGCCAAAAGCTTGAGTTTTTGTGGAGCAATCTTCACCAAACTTGGAGTGGATCATCATAGGAGGTAGTAGTTCAACTCTATCTCTCTCAATCTCTCCTTTCTCTCCTCATATTTTCATGATCAAGGATGTTAGGGTTTTGTCCCTAAAATCTTTGAAAATCCATGAAAAATTGTAGGAAAATCGTATCTATACCAAACCAGTTTCTATGGCCTAGGTTCATGACATACTTGTATGATCCAAGAGCTTAGAGCCAAGAAATCCCTATAGCTATGTTTTCTAGATAGGGGCCGAAACCCCCCTATGGGTGTAGGGTAGGGTTTTGGTTGGTTTTTGATGATCTGATCTGATAGCTAGGGCTGTCACACTTAGTTAGGGTGTTATCTAGAAAATGAGAAATTTTGGAGCTCCCTAGCTATTTTTAGTGTAATAGGGCCGAACCCTAGGGGTGGTGCATTAGGAGAAATCTTTGTTTTGTAAGTTAATGCCGATATGTTTTACGTGTATGTAGTGATCGGCAGCGTGTTGGGAAGAGAAACAAGTTGATCGGGTGTTCCGAGTTGAGCTAGAAGCTACAAGAGGTAAGGGGATAAACCTGAGGAATTCCATTTCCGACAGCTATGTGCTGCATCGGTGTTTGTACTGTATCTGTATTGCATGTTAGTTGATTTCTTGATTGACTGCTTGATTAACTGCTGTTGATTGGAATATACATTGATGTGCTGATGTGCTGATGTATTGATGTAACTGTTGATATAGTTGAATGCATGTTATACTTGCTGAATGGTTATATGGATGTATAGTGTGCCCTGCTGTGGGATTTAGACATTAGAGGACCTAATTTTGATTAGGATCCGACATCGTGTAACTTAAAAGCTTTAAAAGTCTGAAATGTGTTTTGATAAGAAAAAGTGAAGTTTAAAAGCAAATAGGGCATTAGAAACCTTCAATATGTCTTAATTTGATAAGTAAACCCTTTTGAGTAATGTGGTTTCCGAAGTCATACTGAGTTTATTCAAGAAAAATGAGTTTGTGCAAGTTTTGTTTTAAGTTCGTATTTTATCGAAAAACAACGAAAGAAAAAGAAATGGTCTCTGGACCAAGTTTTGTTTTATGGAAAACCGATCCCGATGACTTTGTGTAAGTATCGGAGATTTTTGGGTTTTTGGTTTTCGAGTTTTCAAGGAAAGTGGTTTTAAAGCTTAAAGCTTAGAAACTAGAAACCGAGACGTCGGGGTTCTAGGGTTCTGCAGAACACGTGGATCAAGGATCCGTGTTAGTTGTGGTCCTGTCGGCTTAGGGACAATCTTTGTGGTCCTGTAAGCTTGAGGATGTTTTTATGATCTTGAATCCAACGAACTTGACTGGTGCATCGGTTAGGGGTGTTGGGATTTAAGTTGTTTTTGGACTAAGTGTCCTGTTTTGAGAAAAGGTGTTCTTGAGGCTTAAAGAGTCTAAGACATTATGGTGGTTGTTAGCGTTGATGCTACAACGAGGAAACATTGATGCGACAAAGATCAATTATCGGAAACTAGATAGGTTTCTCATGCATTAAATGCGGGGCAGACGTGCCGTGATACGGGGGACCTTGATAAGCAAGGAGAACCTGAGATGACTTACTTGTCATAACATTGTGCCTTGATGGACAATGGTGTCATACGTGTTCTGGGAACGTATTGTGCCTTGAGTTGGACAATGCAGTATGACCGTTTTCTTGTGGAGTACTTGTGATTGCGCCCCCATGTGAGAATCGCGTAGTGTCATGGGATTCAAAGTACTCGTTTTTGGGCCAAAATTTGGAGCCTGATCAGCTCGTTTCGAATGGTGATGGGATTTCCGGAAATCTAAGAATCTAGTGTGAATATTAGTTGAGATATAAGGAAGTGCCATGCATACGTTTAGGAGATAACGTTGATTGTGGGGTACGAAGCCCTTGTGCATTTATTGCCATTTATACTTAATGATATATGCCATGTTATATGACGATTTGAGTGAGTCACAGTATATGAGTCTGTTGTGTGGATTGGGCATATAGTTGTTGTTTATGGATTCATATATTGGTTTCTCACCCTTGCATGTTTTTGGACGGGTTGTCCTTTGGTATCTATTGTATCGTGTTTACAGATGGAGCCGGAGCCGGATCACCTAGCGCACTCCGGGATGCGCGTCCTAGCGTTTGATCGAAGGACAGACCCAGCCGCGTGGGTCATCCACCCAGGGGTGGAAAGTACGGCGTACACGGGACCAGTCTGCACTGTAAGCGGAACGACGGAGACGGGACCGCGGAAGAGTACTCGGACAGTGGAGACCATCCAGGTGCCTCTCCCTCCCATCGGGCTGATGCTGCAGGCCCTTATGGAGCAGGGTGTGATCGAGTCGGTCGCCCCCGCTGCACAGTCCCCGCAGCAACAGCTACCCCAGACGCCTCCCCCGCCTTTTGTCTTGGTAGCGGGCGAGCACGTCGTGGAGGATGTGGAGGAGGAGGAGGAGGAGGAAGACCCTGAGGAGGATCCTCAGGAGGACCCGGAGGATCATCTTTCGGATGCTTCCGATCCCCATCCACAAGGGAACGGGAATGTAGGTTCCCAGAGTTCTTCCTCTGGTTCCAGCATTGGACTTCCCTCCGGAGGATTGTCCAATGGTTTCCATTAGTCGGACCAGCTTAGGGTGTAGACCCCTTTCTTTTGAGGCAGCGGTTTTTTTTTGGGTAGTCTGTTAACGGCTACTGATGGCCATAGGTTTTAGAGATATGGTTCCAGACTGTCGCTGCCTAGTTTTATAGCTTTTTAGAAAGTTTAGTAATCATTCGTTCTTTTGTAAAGGGACTTGTTGTCCGTCATATATATATATATGTATATATATACCTTGTTCTAATTATTGTATATGAGTAATCCTGTGTTATCTGGAGTGGTGTTCATACGTATAATTAATGAGAAAATTTTTGGTCACGATTTCCAGAATCTGCTTACACAAAAGATATATTTTCCGAAAGTAAAACCAGCGAAATTTTATTTATCGTTTCACTAAGGGTTTTGAGTTACGAAAGTGGCACTGGGTTTGAGGGTGTCACAGTTGCTCAAGTCTGTGGCTCAAGATTGCTATGTTTAAAATCTATTTTTGCCTATTTTATAGCATGCATTTTATGATATATAATTTAAGTCTAGATAACTAATACAAAACATCACCTCTTATTGCTTCTAAATGTTGCTTTCTATTCCACGGCATTCCTCTATAGGCGATCTACATGTGTGTTGGAATGAACGGGGTGAAACTTGGCAATGCCAGCTGAGCTGGGCGGATTATCTTACATCCGAATGGCAGCAATATACGAGGGATAAAAATTTACAAGTTGGGGCAGTGGTTCGCTTTAAGCTGTCACCGTATACGCAGGGCACTATTTATCTTAATATCCTTACTTAGTCGTTTTATTGTGATTGGATCATTTTAGTTTGGACTGCAAATTTAAAATATTTGTAACATTAGTGTTTTTGGGAAGGACATCTTTAGTTGACTTTTAGTGATCTCTGAAATCTGTTTTTGTATTTCATTTTGTTAATACATTGCTTCTTTGTAGTTTTTCATGCTCTATACTAAAATGTGTTTCTGTTTTGACAAAATATTAATATAAAATGAATCCATTATTATACAACTTAGGAAACATAAATCTGAGCAGTTCATGGTTAATTTTTTTGGGAAATTAAATTGTTTTTCTAATACTTAAATGCAGACATATGAAATGGGGTGGGGTGGGGGGTTGCATCTTGCCCTTGAAACTGCTGCCATCTTCCTCAGGTGTGTATCTTAATGTCATTAAGAAGGTCAAATATCACTACATGATAGAGGTGTAGTAATAATAATAATACAAATACAAATGCAAGATTGTTTAGGATTAGCTCATACCTCATGTGCTTATAATTATATTGAAGTTTTGGTGATGGAATGCAATATATCCTACTAATAGTAGACACCCTTTAGATGTAAATGTATCTCTTTAGTGTTATCCAACAATTGGTTGGTGCGTATATGGTCGTCTTTTATAATTGTTTTATATTAATTGAAAAAAATGATTAGTGGAAATGTCTAAATCACTAGAGATGACTAAAATAACGGTGCGCATCCTTCAAACAGAGCATGTGCTGGGTATTAGCTTTTTTTTATACATATATGTATCCAAGAAAAGCAAATGAATTAGTGGGGACTAATAAATTCTATACTCATAGTGTATGACAAAATTCAGTGTGCTATCTTTATGTCCATGTGTCCAAATTTTTTAGGCTTCTATTTGTAAGTACATCATTTTTTAAAGTAGAATAACCCAAAACCTTTCCATTTCCTCTGTTTTTTCTATACCTTTACCAAATAAGGCTAATTCCATGACCTCATACTCTTCTCCACTACAATAGTTCAATAGTTGTGAGGGATATATAATTTTGTTTATTGTTTATATGGCTTTGCGGGTGGAGGTTACAAATTTATGCACAAGTTTAATTCCCTTTATTACTGCAACTTAAATTGTTATGATTTAATATCTATGAATGCTATTCATTGGGTTGCAAAGTAACATATAGATGGACGTATGAATTAGCCTCATAAGATAAGAAGGGGCCAATCAATGCATTGAACAGTTACCAAAAATTAAAGATTTGAAGAGCACTAATGATGAAGGAATTAATTTAATTAACTTTATTTTGGAAAATGCTTTGCATAACCTTATAAAAGCTAGAAACTTTGGACTATCTGTTGTAAAAGACACTGCATCTCAGATCGTGAAAAGTTAGCAACCACTTGATGTAGGATTTAAAACCCCTTTGTTCCTGATTTTGTCAAGTGTTTGAGCACATTTTCGTTGGTGTTCTGTGTTTGGCTTAAAATTCTGATCCATTCCTTATTGGTCAATTTTAAGTACAAGTTACTTGAAATTTAAAAATTTTCTAAGTTATTCCTTAGAATACTCTTCTACTCCTTTAATTATACATTACTTTTTGTATTATTCTGCTGTTATAATATTGTATCTAACGGGATATTTCTTTTTTGGCAGACAAAGAATGACATCGAAAATTACATTACTTGATGACATTGCTCCTGGGAGGATAAAGTGGATCATAAGGGTACGTGTCATAAGTATTTGGAAGATTCCAAATTTCAAGTACCCACTTGAAACAAGTAGTTTGGAATTGTTGTTGCTGGATGAAAAGGTTAGCACTTAAATTTTAGTCTTCCAATATTGACAGCACTGGGCATTTTAGTGCTTGCAAATAAAATACATTGTTATTTTGATAGCAAAGACAGACCATGTTTTACTTAAGACTGCATGCATATTATTAATTTACATAATAGTAAGAAGAGATATTGTATTTGTCCTGATATTGTTTTTTTTAGTGTGTTTGATATTTTGGTATTATATGCTGTTTTTAAAATTTATCAGCATTACGCTTTTAATTCATTATAGATAAAATTAATGTTGTTTGAATAGCACGTCCTACCCAATTAGATAAACTATATGACTTTGTGATAATAGTCTAAGGTATTATTTGTTACCAAAATTAGATAATAAATTAATACTACTTTTATGCCATACATATATGTTACTTTCTCAGATACTTTTTTTATTTTGAAGTTTTAGATAATCAACTCATAAAACATCACATATAAAATTAATGCTGCTCTCTTATATTCTATTTACAACTGTTCCAACATACCTTTATGTCTTCTAATGAAATTGTGTTTCTTTCAGTTAACTAAAATACATGCTACTATAAAATGAAGCCTGATAACACAATTTGAGAATTTGGTTGAGGAAGGATCTTCCTATCTGTTTGAAAATTTTGTGGTCGGCAAAAATGATACAAAGCTAAGGACTACAAGGCATAAGTTCAAACTTAATTTCATGGGAAACACAAAATGTGAAAGTAGCGAAGCAGATAATATACCAACACATTCCTTCAGCTTTCAAAGTTTCAAACTGATTTTAGATGGAATGGATGATGCTTTCTTGATTGGTAAGTGTTTGTACAATTTCAATTACAATCTATATTAATTATATATATGTATATATATATATATATATATATATGCAATAATCATAGTTTTATGCTGTTTGGATTCTTCATGTTCCAATCAATTCATGAAAAACATATTATTAGATATCATCGGACATGTCGTTGAAAAGGATGAAATGAAGGAGCTGGTGAAAAATGGCAAGACAAACAAACTAATTGAATTCGTTCTTGAAGACTTAGAGTAAGCAAATCATACAATCTTCATTATAGTCATCAATACATATATCAATTTAATGATGTCCCCTTAAATTCCTCATGCAGGAGCAACAAGTTAACGTGCACACTATGGGGAGATTATGCAGAAAAAATGCATCAATATCTCATGAACAATGACTCAGGTGTACCTATCATTGTCATATTACATCAATGCAAGCTGAAAACATTTAACGGTAAATATTTTTCTGTACATGTGTTAAAACATATTATACCTTTTATTCTTTGCAATGTTTACTAACCCGCACATTAAAATTCATATTCTAAGGTCAAGTGGGTATTTCAAATGCATATCATGGAACCAAATTGATGATAAATCCAAAACTGAAAGAGGACCGTGAATACAAGGACAGGTAACCCTACTAATATCTTATTTCTCCTAATTAATATTATAATTTTTCAATATGGCTAATTCAAATTAGTGATATATTTTTTACATTTGTTAATAGACTGCAAAGTGGCAATCACTCTTTCACTCAGGCGGTCAGCCAGATGTCGAGTCATTCATCTTTGTCTTTGACTGACGACCTACTCCAAACTCAAAGAATGTCAATTTTAGACATTTTAGAGGCTGCAGAGGTATGTGAATTAATTATCCGAAATTTCAAATTATGTGTCATCAACCGTTTGTTAATTTATTTTTACAAAAATAATGAACTATTTTTTTGGATAATTCAGGAGTGTTCATGCGTTGTGCTGGCCAATGTTATTGACATAGAAACAGACTGGGGATGGAACTACCAGTCATGCAAAAACTGTTTGAAGAAGGTTGAGGCGGTTGGGGATACTTACTATTGTGGAAAATGTGCCAAGAAGGTCACTGCAATTCCAAGGTATTTAACTTTCTACATTTTTTAAATCATGATACTTTTTGCAATAAGATAACCAATATGTGCTTTTGTAATATTGAGTTTTTGATTTATATCAGTTTGTATTATGATAATTAACCACATTATTAAACCAAACTTTGCAAATATGTTTTGCCATTTATTTTCAATGCAATACTCAAACAACCATTACTGGGAGAATGGTGCTTCTACTCAATTATTAAACTATAGGATTTTCAAAAAGATTTTTCTTTTAATATAGGTGGAGGGAATAAAGAGGTCACTGTAAAATCAAAATGCATCCTACTTTTGAACTTCACAAGACAATCCTACTTTCATTTCAATCCAATTTTGACATGAATAGTATTCTAATATTAAACAATTTAAAATACATATTGTGTTAGTATTTCATTTTATATCATTATTTTAAAAATTTTGAAACATTAAATCACAGTTTTGCCCACAATTTGTAGGTACAAGTTGCACATTCAAGTTATTGATGACACTGGATCAGCTACATTTGTAGTGTTTGATAGACTACTGACCCAATACTTGGGAAAGTCTGCAAAAGAACTCCTCGAATCAATCGAAAAGGTCATACTAAAATTTTTGGTCACTTATTTTAAAAACTTCTCGAAGCCATACTCAACTAACTTATTTAATTCAATTTGTATTCTTATCATGCAGGATAATGATAGTGTTAATTATCCAAAGGAATTTGAGGCACTGTTGGGAAAAGAAATGCTATTCAAGATTGACATCACTCAAGGAAATATTGACCAGAAATGGCAACATTATGTAGTAAAAAAAATGACCGATGCAAAAGACCTAATTAAGGACTTTAAAAAGCAACATTCCTCTCCACATTTTGGGACCACCATTTGTATTGAGGTGGACGGCAATACTAAGGTAGTTATCAAAGAAATTATAAATGAATAAACTAATATATTCGAACATCTCTTTCAATTATGAAATCCATTCTTCAAAACCATAATTGTAATAAATTAAATGAATATTATTGATGATAAAAATATATTGGTGTAGGTTGGTTCTGAGAATGGTGATTGTCCCATCAAGGATGGTTTGTCACAAAAAAAGGCAATTGATGTGGTAAACATTATGACCAATTTGAACATCAATTTTGTAATACTGAAATCTTTGATTATAATCTATTATTAATCAATTTTACAACAAAATGTGCAGGAAGATGAAATGGCACAAACTCCAATCATTAAGAAAGTTGAAAAGAGAAGTGTTGATCCTTCTATGTCTGGAAGTCAGACATCTACCGCAAAATTGCAGAAACTTATGGAGGTTAAAAAGGAGCCACTTTATTGAATAATATAGTTGTAATTTACAATTTGGATTTTGAAGTCTTGGGTTTTTAGGTTGTTTTTAATAATGGTTTTATGCTATCCTGCCCATAGGACGCATTTCATTTCAGACAAAAGTTAAATTATATGATTTATATTGAAAAGTGTGAATGGTGTTGATTACAATTATGTTTGATGAAAATATATTATTATACATTTAGGGCTCGTTTGGTGGTCAGGATAGGATAAGGATGGATAGGATATGAGAGCTGGATAAGGATAGGATAGGATATGAGCATGATAAGCTTTTATCCTGTCCAATGTTTGATGTGCATCAGATAATGACAGGATATGATATAAAATATCCACAAATGATAAAATTATCCTTATATCAAAATTACATTTTTTTTCAAAAATAAATTTTAATATTACGTGGTTGTTTTATACATTTAAATTAAAAAATATTTAATAATATATATTTTTGACTTTTTAATTATAAATTAGTCCATTTTTTTAAATTATAAAAAATTACCTTTTTTTTCACTTTTTATAAAAATTGTTAATTAAATCACATATTTTAATTAGTATTAAGATTGACTAATTAGGTTTGAAACCGTAATTAAATAATAACAATATTAAAGGTAAGAGATAAAAGAAAGCATTTTCTTATCCTATCCTGTTGGTTCTAACCCAGCTCCACCCTCAGGATAGAATTATAACTAAGTAACAGGATAGGATAAGCTAACAGGATAAGCTTATCCTATCCTGCTGGTTCACCAAACTACAGATTAAAACAGGACAGGATAGCTTATCCTATCCTGCCTCCCTTATCCTGACCACCAAACGGGCCGTTATGGTTTACAAATATATTGGTGTAATCCAGGCTTCCCTTTAAGAGAACCTAGACTTAATGAACATAATTGTGTGACATGATTCCACACTTTTGAGTATTGTTAAAAGCTATATATATCAAGGCATTCTTATGTTGCAAGCAATTATCACATTAGGCTTCTAAAATGAAGTTTGAATGAATGAAATCAATACATCCTCCTTATGGACCAATAGAGAAAAACATCTGGATTACATCAATATTCAATATATAACTAAGGTTAAAATTATCTGGATGGCATCATTATATATCTACATGAACACCTATCACATGAGTAAATAGAAATTGTTCGAATTTTCTTCATAAGGCATTTGTTCACAATTAAGCACTTGAAATAACATTGAATTTGCTGGTATAAAACTTAAGTTATTATTTGTATCACAAACAAAAAAAGGACAAGGATTGTAATGAATCATTTAGTAAGTTGCATGCATAAAATAGGGAAATATTTCTTCACAAAAAAAAAAAACAACATCTACTTTGCTTTCTATTTATATTTTTGGTGTGATACATCATTTTCACCCATTTTAGTCTTATTACACATGGATAACTACATCTTCTCACTACAGTTAGGGGAACTATTACTGCTGCATGAAAAGCACCCAAGCCATAGTTAAAATTTAAAACTTATTTCTTCATCACCCTGAATTCTATTGCATAAAATTACTCTTCTGTTATGTATGGGTAAAGCATTGGTTTGTGCTTAATGATACATATCTTGTACGGTGAATGTATTTTCATTGATTCTATATTTAGAAAATTAGTATAAATAGTTGTGTTGTTGTGCCTTTGTCTTACAAGATTTGCAATATACATTTTGTTGTTGGGAAGCATATTATTTTTTAAAAAATGTCTCTTGCCAACAGATGTTGGCTATGCCACTAGGGCTTAGTTTTTGTGGTTAGGGCTTTAGGTAGAGTTTGATAAGGTTCAAGCAGTGAAAAGTGATAACGTACCACTCAAAATTTATCATAAAAAGCATATTTATTTTTAGCAGTTCAACAACATGAATAATGTCCCATCAGGTGTTATTGCCTGCATAAGAATGTTACATTAAACTAACTTTGCCAAGTCAACAAAGAATGCCAAATCAACAAGTTAGTTTACCTTTTGAATGTTCGTTATGATAAAAAAGATCCATTAAGTAGCATCTTTGTGAGGCTATGTGATTCTTGCCTTATTTATCTCATCATAAACAAATTCTTGAAACAACAAAGGTTGCAAAAAAGGCATGGATGCATAACATTTGAAATACTGAATGTCTCAAACATATGCTTGAAAAAGTAAATGCCTGTATGCAGAACACTATACCATTGTATTCATGAAATGGATGACTTTTCATTTACTCTAACAATGTTGATCATAAAAATGACATTTACAAGGGTATATTAATAGCTCACTACTGTTACAAATATGTCAAAAACTGCCACTTTTTAATGATTTAAAATTAATTCTTCATCTATTATGACAATAGGCCGGTATTAAATATAACAATTCAGCTGTTCTGACTGTTTCTAAACTTTAACTAGAATAGTCCCTTTATTTTCTCACCATTCAAGAAATTCAAATGCTACCTTAAAAAAATTTATGCTTTAGGTTAACTGTAAAAAGCAAAGATTAGTAGCAACAAGTACATTGCAGGGTAGTTTTAGAGCCTTCCAAATACAGGCAACATGTGCTTCAATGATAAATGGTCATGGCCATCTTAAGACTTTGTAGGAAGATATCTCCTCCACATTCGGATTGAAGAAAGTTTGGGCAGGTATTACTTATGCTCATAATTTAAAAATTCTTGATGGGTAGTTCAGTGCTTAAATTTGCACTTGGTGTTCTCTTCAACTTTTCAAGCACCAAAATTGTACACTCATCCTGTACTTTTTTTTGTAAAAAATTTTTTATGCTATGTTGTGATTTGGTTAGGAACTAAGTGATTTCATTCATTTAACTGATTGATATTATATGCTAAGCTGGATGCTTCTTTCATATGGATTGGATGTGCAAAGAAACACACATGTGATGCCCTCAAATAAAAGGAATTAGAATAGGAATGGTTTAAGAAGCTCATTTCATCAAACCAAAATAAAAGGTACATTCTCATCAAAAATAACGTCAAAACTACGATAGTTTGAATAATAAGAAAAGAGTACATGTGTGGTGACTTTAAAGCTGTGTTGATGAAGATATGTTTCAATGTGGTATAACTTATAGAGGAAATCTGATACTTAGCAATTAAATATTAAACTCTGTTATATCTCAGGGTGGGTATAACATTTTTGGTTTAGGAAAAAAAAAACTACCAGTCACATGCTATTCAATTGTTTAAGGCTTACTCTTGGAAGGTTTATGCTGTTGCTAATTGCTGGTTTACTAATTTATTAGTCATGACCAACGATATCATCATTAATAGGATTGTATGATAAACTGGATCGGTGGAGCGATCAAAAGTACAAATATATATTTGGGTTAACCATAAAAATAGTAGCCAGGTTTTCTTCTTTATGCTTAAGCTCTTGATGGCACCCTTTATGCTGCAACAACTTTGCTTAATTGGGATCTGCTATGTCATTCAATATTCTGTAATGGATCCAACAATCTCTAAGCTTTTCCGTTTACAGCACTTTGGTGTTTTTTGCAGCTTCATGATGCTAGAATATGACATGGTACCACCTTAAGTATAATTTTTACAGTTAGAATACGACTGATCTATAAAATGCTTTATGCTGGGGGTTCATTTTGTCTGTCTCAGACTTCAAATCATTGACAGTGCACAAAATTATTTGCTAGGCACAATATGTACAAAATTTTAGATTCATTCTTCAATAAGCATACATATAGCAACTACTCTAGCATATTTATGGATTGTATGTGTTATTATTGGATGTTTCTGAGCCTTAAAGGCACCCTGTTTTTGGAGCCCCTATTGGAAACTGTACAACCAACCTTAGTGTTTTAACTTTTTGATATCTATGTTTATTTCATTGTTACATCCTTTGGTTTTATATGGATTGCAGCTAATGGTCATCTATTTTACCAGCACTATAATGAGTATGTAATTCATATTTCTGACAGTAGTGGATTTTTCTTAATTTCTTTTGTGATTCGAGGTTTGAACATATCTGGCAAATTCTTTCTTCTCTATATTTTTTTTTCATTTTTCACATAAAAAGGGTGACACACTTACCTCACACATAATTGAGTTACTTATATTTCGACCTTAAGTTGACAATATATCAACTGGAGCACCATTTATTGATATTAACTATAATTCTTCATATGTGTTTTTTTCTTTCTATAACACTTACTGTTTGCTATTATTGTTTCACGACACATTATTTATATCATAATTTACATTTATCTTTAAATTGTTTAGCCGCAATTGTTGCAACTCTAATGACTGAGAGTGTTCGCCAAAGGTGCAAGAATATTACAACACTGTTTGGTTCCATTAACGGTGAGGTCCTGCTATCAAATCAAGCGTCCAATGTTACAGAAGGTATGTTATATATAACTATTTTTAAATTAAAGTTATCATTTAGTTTGATTTTTAATTTCAACTTGTATTATTTGATAAAGTTTTTATGGCACTAAATTTAAACTTCACGTTGCATAAAGTATGTTCAATTCATGCCATTTATTAGGAAGTGATGTCTATGATTTAATTACTCATATTTAGCATGCAAAACCAAAGTGGATAGGTGCAACAATACTAAGTACTAACAATGAATCTTTAAACCAAATTCAATAACGATAGTTGTTTACATCTTTCCAGCAATGACGTTTGCTAGATTATAAACTTGACAGCTTATTTAGGCTAAAATGTTATTGATATATTTTAAAAGCTAAAAACATGCAAATACTACACCTGAATGTTTATATATTTTGACTATATTATTGTCTGTTTGATTGTTTAAGATTTTGAGGAAGAACCACAACAAAATCAATGTTTAGTTGAAGATGAAATTTTTCCAGAGAGCACACGTATTCAATCAAATGGTATTCCTATAAATCCCACCAACAGCACTATTTTTTCAATTTAATTAATAATATTTTTCACACATAATTGTAGCATGTACATCTCAACCAAACACTTTTATTGGACGTGATATCCACAGTGTCCCTGCTGACATCATTTCACAAACTGATAATAATGAAGGTACACCATATACTTCATTTTATTATACCTCCATTGTATATAAAAATATCCAATACAATTCATTGATTTTGGTATGTTGCAGAATATCAGGATATTGGTGATTTATCATCAAAATGCCAAAATTGCGGAGGATTGATGTGGTATGCCGAAAGAGTTCAAAAACGATGGAATCCAACTACCCCAAAGTTTTCTCTATGTTGCATGCATGGTAAAATACAGCTTCCGCATTTAAAGGACCCACCACAACCATTGAAGGATTTATTACTCAACAGTGACAAAAGAAGCAAATATTTTCAACAAAATATTCGATCCTTCAACATGATGTTTTCATTTACGTCCATGGGTGGTAAAATTGAGACCTCTATGAATGATGGAAATGCACCACCAATGTTTGTTATGAGTGGAGAGAATTATCATCGAATTGGAAGCTTGCTACCGCCAACAGGCTCTAAACCGAAGTTTGCTCAATTATACATATATGACACCGACAATGAAGTTGAAAACAGGATGTCTGTTGTCAGGTAAACCTATGCCATAAATTCTTCTAAAGTTATGCAATGTAAATAATTAATCTATAATATAATAATAATTATATGGCTCACACAATTACTAATTTTTGGATATCAATGGAATTTAAATTACAGGATGGATACAGATAGTTCAGCATTGAACACATCCATCGTTGAAGATATTAAACAAATGCTTGATCAATGTGATCCATATGCACATATTTATAGAATGATTCGGGAAAGGTTTCAAAGAGATGATATGCAAAATTTGAAATTGAGAATTTTAGGAAAAAGAGGGCGAGATGGAAGGAGGTATAATCTCCCTAATGCATCTGAGGTTGCTGCACTCATTGTAGGGGATTTTGATACAGCTGATGGTGAGAGGGATATCGTTGTAGAGACAAGATCGGGAATTTTAGATCGCATCTCTATGTTAAGTCCAGCATATCTCCCTTTACAATATCCATTATTGTTTCCACGAGGGGAAGATGGATATCGAGGAGATGTGCCATTAAGTGAGAGCTCAAATGCAGTATCTAACAAGAGGCAAAAAATTACAATGAGAGATTTTTTTTGCTTTTAGAATTCAGCAAAGAGAAGACCAACAAACAACATTATTGTTCTCCAGAAGATTGTTTCAACAATTTTTAGTAGATGCTTACAGTATGATAGAGTCTTCTCGGTTACTATTTGTTAGAACTCATCAAAAAGAGTTAAGAGCTGAGATGCATAAAGGTCTTGCAGATGCAATATTAAGGGGAGAAACAGATCCATCTACAACTGGAAAAAGGATTGTGTTGCCATCTTCCTTCACAGGCGGTGCACGTTATATGTTTCAGAATTATCAAGATGCAATGGCGATATGTAGATGGACAGGATATCCAGATTTGTTCATCACATTTACTTGCAACCAGAAATGGACAGAGTTACAAAGAGTCCTAACAAGTCAAGGCCTCAAATCTGAAGATAGACCCGACTTAATTTGTCGAATTTTCAAGATTAAACTTAACCAATTGATAAAGGAGATAAAGCAAGGAAAGGTTTTTGGAAAGGTTAAGGCAGGTATATATCTCAAACACACATTTGTTTCTTTTGTAAATTGAATGAAATTCCATTAATTTAAATTTACAAAAAAAAAAAAAATAGAGTCCATGTCAAATTTACGAATGTAATTTATGCATAAATTTTAACATTAAATTTAATACAAATTATAAAAAAATAAGCACATCCATAACTTTTTGTCTTAAATTTAACAATACGTTCTACATGCTTTATTTAGACATTTCATGTATCGTATATAGTTATACAGTTCTATTTTTTTTAAAAATATTTAAAATTTTGGAGGTCAAAACATTGGTTTCATTATTCAAAATTTGGAAAATTGTTTAAAAATTGTAGGGCAGCTATACAAGTATATGAAACATTATTTGTTCTCTGAATTGTATGAAATAAAATTTAAAAATAAATAATATAAAAATTATTAGAAAGACAAATTATTGCTTTGTAATAATGAGAGACCACATAGTGATTGTACTCCAACAACATTTTTTTAATACCTACACCTTTATACACTGACAGTGTATACCAATTAAATCCAAAAAATTATGTATACCATTACAATAAATAACTTTACCGACCTCTTTTTGTGCATTTTTTGATGTTATATTATTAGGTAAAATTCTTAAATTTTGGACAAAATCATTGGAGGATATCATTTTATAGGTCGAGGCATTGTATTAATTTTTAACACTTATAATTATTTAACGTACTATTAAACTTATGTAATAACTACTTGATTATGCAGTGATATACACAATTGAATTTCAAAAACGTGGATTGCCACATTCACACATATTGATTTTCTTGAGTCCGCAATTTAGACATCCACATATTCATGATATTGACAAAATCATATGTGCTGAGATACCAGATGAAAGAAATGACCCAACACTCTATAGAATTGTATCAAATCTTATGATTCATGGACCGTGTGGAGCCCAAAATAGGAGATCTCCATGTATGCAAAATGGAAGGTGCACAAAATATTTTCCTAAAAATTTTGTGGAGACCACAACTATTGATGCAGATGGATATCCTTTATATAGAAGAAGAGACAATGGTAGAAATATAGAAAAGGGTGGATGCTTAATTGATAATAGATATGTGGTACCTTATAACAAATATTTGCTATTGAAATACAATGCACATATAAATGTGGAGTGGTGCAACCAATCACGGTCCATAAAATATCTATTCAAGTATGTCAATAAAGGACACGATCGTGTCAGTGCAAGCTTTTATGATAGTGCAAAGGACCATATGAAATCCAAGTGCATGGATGAAATTAAAATGTATTATGATTGTAGATATTTGTCATCCTGTGAGGCAGCTTGGAGAATATTTGCTTTCGACATTCATTTCAGGGAACCGTCAGTAGAAAGATTGTCTTTTCACTTGGAAGATGAACAAGTTGTTATCTATGATGATAATGAACCGATTGATAAGGTTGTCCAAAAACAAAACATCCATAGGTCAAAATTCCTAGCATGGATGGAGGCAAATAGGAAATATGACGACGCAAAGAATCTTACATATAATCAATTTCCTACAAAGTTTGTTTGGAAGCAAAGTCAGCGCGAGTGGACTCCAAGAAAACAGGGTTTTACAATTGGAAGGCTCCATTTTGTGCCCCCTGGAAGTGGAGAAATGTACTATTTAAGGAATTTGCTTAATCATGCCAAGGGACCAAAATCATTTGAAGAAATAAGGACAGTTAACAGTGTCACCTTACCCACATTTAAAGATGCTTGCTATGCAATGGGTTTGATAGACGATGAGAAAGAGTACATTGATGCCATCAAAGAAGCAAGCCATTGGGGAACGGCAAATTTCTTAAGAAAGTTGTTCACAACTTTATTGCTGTCCAATCAATTATGCAAACCCGAATTGGTATGGAATAGTACATGGGAATGTTTAAGTGATGACATATTGCACAGGCAGCGACGACTTCTACAATTTGATGGTAATACATTTATTTAAGTTTTATTATACATTCTCTCTCAGCATTAAATTGTCTCTATCTATCACTGTTCATCAACCATGTTTATGTATTTATTTGCTTACATTATTTATGTATCATGTTGGAAAATTTTCAATTTTCTTTTAGTCGGAATTAAGCCTTAAAAATTGTGCATATCAAATGATACATTTTTAACATGATAGAAAAATTGATCAACTAAAAGGTAATGCCAAACTTCAGCACTTTTCAATAACCAGTTTATATCTGTACCATGGAGGCTCATTGTCTAATGTCAGAGTACTTTTCTTGTGCTTTGTTTTAAACCATGTTTAAGAGATCATTAAATCTTACTACATATTTTTGTTAATGTTAATCTGTATAAGAAGGAATAACTTATGACATCAATATTGACTCCTCTAACTGCTAACTGTTTTAACAGGTAGTTGTTGTAACACCAACACCTGGTGCACTTTTATTTCTTCCTTTTAAACACACGCAAGTTTACAATATCAATAACTTCGAATAATTTTGTTCATGACAGGCTTGGTTTTGTCAGAAGAAGAATTGAAAAGTTTTGCTCTGACAGACATAGAAACATTGTTGCAAAGCAACAATAGGAGTCTGTTCGATTTTCCATCTATGCCTCAGCCAGATATGTCATTCATTACTGAAGCACAAAACAGACTCATTTATGATGAACTCAATTATGACAGGCCATAACTTCTTAGAGAACATAGTAATTTAATGACCACAATGACAGCTGAACAAAGAAGTATATATGATAAAATCATGTTGTGTGTCCGAGAAAACCATGGAGGGCTATTCTTCCTTTATGGATATGGGGGGACAGGAAAAACTTTTATTTGGAGAGCAATTTCAGCAGCAATTAGATCCCGGGGAGAAATTGTACTCACTGTTGCTTCAAGTGGAATAGCAGCATTGCTAATTCCTGGTGGTAGGACGGCACATTCACGGTTTGCCATTCCAATAAATGTTGATGAAGATTCAACTTGCAACATTAAGCAAGGCAGTCCTTTAGCAGAATTGATCATCAATGCAAAGCTTATCATATGGGATGAAGCACCAATGACTCATAAGCATTGCTTTGAAGCAGTTGACAGAACCTTCAGGGATATCCTTCGATTCAGTAATAATGGCAATTTAAATCTGCCATTTGGAGGAAAAGTGGTTGTATTGGGAGGGGATTTCAGACAGATTCTTCCGGTCATACCAAAAGGAACCAGGCAAGAGATAGTCCATGCCAGCATCAATTCCTCATACCTTAGGGAATTTTGTCAAGTACTACAGTTGACTAAAAACATGAGACTACAAATTGGGTCTTCGTCTTCTGATATCAACCAAATGAAAGAATTTGCAGATTGGATATTGAGTATTGGAGATGGCAATTATGGAGGAATCAATGATGGAGATGCCGACATTCAAATACCAACTGATATGCTAATAATGAATTCAGGTGACCCTATTGCTTCTATTGTTCATAACACTTATCCATCATTACTAGACAATATGAATGATCCATCATTTTTTAAACAAAGGGCAATTTTGGCACCAAGGAATGATATTGTTCACATCTTGAATGATTATATGTTATCCTTGATTCCTGGAGAACCTACAACATACCTCAGCTTTGATAGTCCCTGTTCATTGAATGAAAATATGGACGCACCAGATAATATTCATACACCAGAATTTCTCAACACCATCAGTTCTTCTGGCCTTCCCAATCATGAACTCAAACTGAAGATTGGTGTTCCAATAATGCTATTGCGGAATATAGATCAAGCATCAGGATTATGCAATGGGACTCGGCTTATAATAACCCAGATGGGCAAGTATGTTTTAGAGGCAAAAGTCATTTCCGGAAGCAATATTGGGCAAAAAGTATATATTGCTAGATTATCATTGACTCCGTCTGATAAAAGAATACCATTCAGGTTTCAACGCAAACAGTTTCCCATTGTCCTTTCTTTTGCAATGACAATAAACAAAAGTCAAGGACAATCTCTTCAACATGTGGGTATCTATCTTCCACAACCTGTTTTTTCACATGGACAATTATATGTCGGACTTTCAAGAGTAACTTCAAGACAAGGATTAAAGATACTTATATGTGACGATGAAGATCATGTCACCAACATCACCTCAAATGTGGTTTACAAAGAGGTCTTTCAGAATTTAAATTAGGTAACTCATACTTAATCCCTTATATGCTTTAGGACCTGGATCCTTCATTAACTGAAATTTAAAAAACCATGCATTTTGCACAATACATAAATTTTTTATCATTGACAAACAAATTAAAATGTTTGTAGATCACGTGCTAAAGCAATGCCTGCCTCTTGGAGTATAAGTATCTATGTTGTCTTATTATTAACAAATTAATTCATTTTCACAACCATATATGTTGCATTACTGTTCTCTTCACTAAAACCACAATTCTATACATAAAAGTGTTCATCTATGGGCTAAAATTGTTTTGACACAAAAGTATTGGAACCACATGTTTCTCATTTAATTGGAACGTTCTGTGCATACATTGAATGGCAAAAGTTTCCATCAAATTTGCATTTGTAATTATTATCACTACTACAAGGTTTCTGACAGTATGTGCGATTTTTACTATCTTAATATTGAAAAATATATATAATATGTCTTAAATTGAAAATTGCAATGAATTTTATGTTCATTATTAATTATTACTTTACAGACATAATGTGCTAACTTTCCAACTGACACAGGGATCATGGCTCTCAAGATAACTGTTTATGATTGGATCCTAGATGCTATTATGCATTGAAGATGTTAAGCAACTGTACTCATTTTATTCAAACACGTCTATTTCATAACATGTGGAGAGTACGTACTTTTGGCATTTTGCAGTTTAGAATCTTAGTTCTTAATAACTCATGCTCACACAATTAAATTTAACACCATTTTGAATCTCATTTATGACTCTAAATTATGAATTCATCTTTTGGTTTAATATTGGTCTGCAAGCTGTCATGTGCTTTTATTTTTATGTAACAACTTTGAACTATTGTACTTTTCTTAGCGGATATATAGCTCAATAATAATAAATGGGAAACTACAGATACATCTATTAATTTTTCCTGTTCAGTGAGTTATATTTCCCCGAACAATTAAACTTTCCACAACCAAACGTACAAAGCACTCTCCCTAACCAATCAGATACAATACAAATATGAATTCGTCGATCTTTTAATGTATTAATTTCTACATTTAAGAAAAACCAACATAAAGAAGAAAAAAACATGATATACCCGTAAATTTTACATTTTCCCAACTATTTAGCTTATACTGCTCAAACATTATAAGCACTATCCCAAACAATCTAAATACAACACATATATATGTATTTCTTCAACTTATAATGTGTTACTATCAACATTTATAAAAAAATGCAAAATAAAAAGAAAAACAAATGATACATCCGTGCATCGCAATATTGGCACCTACGAATGATATTGTTCACATCTTGAATGATTATATTTTGTCATTGATTCCTGGAGAAACTACGACATACCTCAGCTTTGATAGTCCCTGTTCATTGAATGAAAATATGGACGCACCGGATAATATTCATACACCAGAATTTCTCAACACAATCACTTCTTCTGGCCTTCCAAATCATGAACTCAAACTGAAGATTGGTGTTCCAATAATGCTATTGCGGAATATAGATCAGGCATCAGGATTATGCAATGGGACTCGGCTTATAATAACCCAAATGGGCAAGTATGTTTTAGAGGCACAAGTCATTTCAGGAAGCAATATTGGGCAAAAAATATTTATTGCTAGATTGTCATTAACTCCTTCTGATAAAAAAATACCATTCAGGTTTCAACGCAAACAGTTTCCCATTGTCCTTTCTTTAAAACTGACAATAAACAAAAGTCAAGGACAATCTCTTCAACATGTGGGTATCTATCTTCCCCAACCTGTTTTTTCACATGGACAATTATATGTGGGACTATCAAGAGTAACTTCAAGACAAGGTTTAAAGATACTTATATGTGACGATGAAGCTCATATCACCAACATCACCTCAAATGTGGTTTACAAAGAGGTCTTTCAGAATTTAAAATAGGTAACTCATACTTAATCCCTTATATGCTTTAGCACCAGCATCCTTCATTAAGTCAAATTTTAAAAATCATGCATTTTGCACATTACATATAATTTAATTCAATATTTGTCATATATTATGATTAATCCTTCGTACAAATATTTATCATTGCCAAACACACTAAAATGTTTGTAGATCACGTGCTGAAGTGTTCATGTATGACCTGCAAATGTATTGAGACAAAAGTATTAGAACAAATGCTTCTCATTTAATTCAAACATTTTGTGCATACAATTTATGGCAAGAGTTTCCATTAAATTTGCATTTCTAATTATTATCATTACCACAAGGTTTCAGACACTATATTGGATTTTTACTGTCTTAGGATTGAAAAACTATATAATATGTCTTAAATGTAAAACTGAAATGAATTCTATGTCCTTTATTAATTATTGCTTTACACAGAGGGATCGTAGCTCTCAAGATCATTGTTTATGATTGGAGCCTATATGCTTTTATGCATTGAAGATGTTAAGCCGCTATACTCATCTTAATCAAACGCATCTGTTTCATCACATGTGGAAGGTAGATAATTTTTTAATTTAGCATTTTACAATCTTAATTCTTAATAACTCATGCTCACTCAAATTAATTTAACAAAATTTTGTTTTCGGTTTATGACTCTAAATTATGACTTGATCTTTTAGTTTAATGTTGGTACAAAAGTTGTCATGCGCTTTTATTTTTATGTAACAACTTCAAAGTATTGTACTTTTCGGATAGTTCAATAATAAGAAATGGGAAACTACATATAAATGTATTATTTTTTCCTGCTCGCGGCACTACATTTCCCAAATAATTAAAATCTCCACATACAAACATATAAAACACTCTATCAAACCATTCATATACAATACAAATATGAATTGGTTGATCTTTTAATGTATTACTTTCTACATTAAAAAAGAAAACTAAATAAAAAAAACAAAAATATGATATATCCGTACATTTACATTTCGCCAACAATTCGGCTTAGCCCTCTCGCAGACCATCCAAATACAAAACATATATATGTATTTGTTCAACTTATAATGTGTTACTATCAACATTTATAAAAAAATACAAAATATAAAAGAATAACAATTATTACATCCCGTGCATCGCACGGGTACAAGATCTAGTTATTTATCAATATACTGAATATACCACTTCGCATATTACTATGGTTTACAGATCTTCATCCAGAATTAACACCCAACCTTCATACCCATGAAGTGATAATTTTAACTAGTTATCGGTAAATTAAGAACCTGTTGCAAGTTGCAACTTGCAACTTGCAATTGACAGACATCTTATGTTTTAATTTAGTCATTAAGGATAGAACTCGTACATCCCAAGTCAAGCGAAAAATTGTGTTTAACATGGCTAAATACCCCACTCTGTCCGTGCCTGCCAGTTTTCTCCGGTGTACTAAATTAACTTTATTAAAAGGACAAAACGTAGATAAAATTTCATAAGTATATTAAGTGCTGTTTTCTAATAGGAATATGACATGTGGAATGATTGTTACACATGTTATCTTTTCATCGATGAGTCTTTACACTTATCTTATTCTCATTGAAAAACAGTATCTAATATACCTATAGAATTGTACCTAAATCTTCTCCTTAAATTGTCCAATTAAGTGTGAATGTTCAATTTTTTTTTTTTTATAAGCCTTGTGATTGCTCAAACTGATTGTCCATAAAACTATTGAATTTCCTGTATCATAGAGTTTCACTTGTTAGGGGTGCTCGAACTCACCATATGATTGGGATAGTATTAGTTTGGATTCTGTACTCTGTAGAACCCCTCAACAGTATTGGGGGACAAGAAATCAATACACATAATTTATATTGTTTTTTTTTTTTTACTGAATTTATATATATATATATATATATATATATATATATATATATATATATATATATATATAATATGATAATATATAATATATAATAATATTCAATTATCTCACATAAAAGTCTAGATATCTCGTGGGATGTCAAATCTTGTAGTATGAAAAAATTCCAAGAAAATAAATGAAACATTTTTGCTCTTTAATTTGCTACTATTTTTTTGTCTGGCAGAGGTTGTAAAGTTACATATGTTACTAAAGTAGGGCATTATCATAAATGCATTGGTATTTGGTGCTTAAGAGCATCTCCAATGGGGATGTCTTAGTGGGTTCCCTAGCTTAAGGGCTTAAGGAACCGTTTCTTAGCTTTTCTCCCCTATTGGAACACATCTAGCTCGCACTTGAGGTTCCTTATATTTAAGGAGCGTTCCTTATTTAAGAAACCGTTCCATAGCCATTAAATGTTAATATATCATAACTCAACCAAGCATTAAATATTAATATCAGAACTCAACCAACTCATCCAAAAGAAGAGGGGGAAAAAAAACTGATTCAACATTATCAGAATACAACAGCAGAAGAACACTAGCAAAAAAAAAAAAAAAAACATCTAACCAGCAAATCCAAAAATGGAAAAGGGGAAAAATAGAAAATACAAAACCTACAAGATCCAAAAACAGAAGATCCAAAACCCAGTGGGTGTGACCGGAAACTCTATCATCGTCGTCGTTCTCCATTCATGCACCATCGGAACTAGCTTGCGTCCTCCGTTCATGCAAAGTTGGCAGCATCGCGGCCTCCTCCTGGCGTCACCGATCCAGGGGAATGACTAGTGGGGAGAGATCCAGGGAGAAATGGAGAGTTGGGAGAGATGGAGCGTGAAAGTGATGAAGGAAAGGGAGAAAGGCATCGTTGGGAAAAGTGATGATGGCTGTTAGAGAAAGGTAGAAATGGAGAGTGAAAGTGATTTGGCTGTGAGTGGGGGAGATGATGAGACAATGGAAGCTTCTAGGTCTCAACTGTGTGTATTGGGTGACTTGACTCATGTTTTTAATTTGTGGGTATTTGGGGTTTTATATTATTTGTGTAAATTCAAAACACAAAGGCAAACTGATGAGAAGAAGAGATTGATTATGTGCATATTTTATTACCGTTTGAGACTGGCATTTAATTTTTTTTTTTATAACCGTTGGATAGTGAAAGAGGACACGCTTCTTATTCAATCAAAGCTCAACATTTCAAAGGATGCTATTGTGGGAGTCGACCAAAAAGTTGATGGTTTTTGGTTAAGAAATAGAGACAATTATGAAATTAGCCATTAGAAAACTAGCTGTTATGAAACTTGCTCTGGGGCATACTCATCTACTTCCGGGGCATACTCATCATCTTCTGGCACGTGCTTGGCATGTGAATACAATTACGCATATAATGTATGCATGCGTTATAATGCATAACATGATTGTTGAAGACGAATGACACACATATGGTGGTACCTTTGATTACGATCATCTAAATAATGACATCTCAACAACTGAAATATCTAATGGTTCTCATCCCATTCATGCAACATACCTGCAAAGGAAAGCACATGTTCGTGAAAAACAAAACCATCGTCGGCTTCAAGCAGACTTGATGGAACATATTTGGGAACGTTTCGAACATGAGAATAACGAAAATTAATTTTTATATTTCTCATTGTTATGCATTTTTCTTCGTTATGTATTTCTTATTGTTATGTATTTCTTGTCGTTATGCATTTTTCATCATATTTATATAATGTTATGTATTTCTCATCGTTTTTAACTTATTATGATAAAAATTAATTACAATAAATATTTTTTAAAATAGTTAATATATTTTTACTTATTAATAAAAATAAATTAATTATTATTTTTATTTGAAACAAAATTGGGTGAAAGTAAAAAATTATAAAAGTGTAGGTTGTTTAAGGGTTCCTTAAAAATTTCACCATTAGAGCAAAACATGTATGGGTTGCTTAACTATGATATGACATAGTGGGGGCCATTTGATAGTAGTTATGGAACCCAAAGTGGGTTCCTTAGAAAATGACAAATGGAGATGCTCTAATGCAAAATGATACTAAAGCAGCGGTTCTTAGAAGTAAAAATTAGGCAAAATTAATGTTTTGGTCCCTTTAGTTAATTTAATTTTTTAAATTGATCGCTGAAGCTTTTTTATGACAAATAAGTGTCTTAAGTTTTTTTTTTTGTAATAAATCAGTTCCTTAAGTTGTTATGATAATGTATAGTCTTACTATTAAATCAGTGAATTATGATGTCATAAAAAACTTAAACTTAAGGGATGTGATTATCACAAAAAACTTAAAAGAGATATTTGCCACAAAAAAACTTAAGAGACCAATCTAAAAAATTAAATTAACTTAAAGGATCAAAACATTAATTTCATCTAAAAAAATAAAGGCTTAATTGCACTTTTGGTCCCTCAGGTATCACGATTGTGCAATTTTGGTCCCTCGGGTTTTAATTGCGCCAATTGGGTCCTCCAAGTATCACGATTGTGCAATTTTGGTCCCCCAAGTTTCAATTGCGCCAATTGGGTCCCCACGTATCATGATTGTGCAATTTTGGTCCCCCAATTATCACGATTGTGCAATTTTTAATGTCAGTAGCCTACATAGGACACGTGGGACTGATTTGACACTTAGTGAAGTCAACTTGACAGTTTACAGGATATTCTTATAAGACATCATTGACATCTTACACAATTTAATGGTCAAATGCACATCATTAAGTGTCACATAAGAATGACATGTAAGCTGCCAAACTAGTCTAATTAAGTGCCAAATAAGCACAATCGTGATACTTGGAGGATCAAAATTGCACAATCGTGATACTTGGGAGACCAAAATTGCACAATCATGATACGTGGGGGACCCAATTGACGCAATTGAAACTTAAGGGATCAAAATTGCACAATCATGATACTTGGAGGACCCAATTGGCGCAATTAAAACCCGGGGGACCAAAATTGCACAATCATAATACCTGAGGAACCAAAAGTGCAATTAAGCCAAAAATAAAGTTAAACTCATAAAGTGGGAAATGGCTTGTGTGGGGAGTATGAATGCCACGCTTCCACGTCGGCTTAAGACACAAACCAATTCCACGCTTACACACTCACCACAACCATTCTCTTATCTTCTTGTCTCTCTTTTCTTCTATCTTCCTTAACTCGGTATCTGTAAACTGTGTGACACACAGTAAGAGCAAAGAAAAAACATGGCCCTGCATCTGCAGGCACCAACAAGCACCCTTCACACCACAAAGTGCCCTCCTTCATTAGCACCCACTGGCAATGCTGGCCTGCGAAGACTCTTCAACCCTTTTGCTTTGAAGTCATCATTCTTCAATGCCTCACTCAACCTTTTACTTCATCCTAATACACAACATCTTATTACTTCTGGAGCTCCTAGGATTTCCATGCGTGTGGCTTCCAAGGAAACCTATATCTGTCGTGATTGCGGGTTTCCTTTTCATCTTTTCCCTCACCCTTTATCATTCTCACTATATGGATAAATGAAATTTATGGTCTCGTTGATTATATATATACTCCAATCTTATGCTTCTATTGATATTATGGTGCAGGTATATCTATAATGAGAGGACCCCCTTTGAGAAACTGCCTGATAAATACTTCTGCCCTGGTAATTACTTCTGATTTCACCTCCACTATTACTAATAGAGGGAGGAACTATAATCTTTTTCTTCCAAAACAAAATTTGCTTTATGCTTTCCATGTGAATATAAATTATCGGATTCTGGTTAGTTGTCTAACAAAACCATGCAATTTTATCGTGATAACAATCTCAATTGATTTAAGGAGATACCTTGTCTCCCAACTTGCCGTTTTGAGTGTATATAGAAAGAAAAGGAGATAATGTAAATTAGCATATCCACAGGATGTGTGGACTCCAAAGGGAGGTAAGGGACGGATCCACACAAATTACCTAGTGGGGACAAAATAAATCATATAGTATAATATTTTTATAAAAAAATATATATACATGCATAAGCGATAAACACAACAAATTATTATTATTAAGTCAAAAATTGGAGATTATGAAAATTATATTATTGTATATATAATGTTCATTACGAAAAACATTAGTTCTTGAGACTCTAAAGTTGATTTTCTTTTAAAATATGTATCCATTTAATTTCTAGTACACTACAAAAATATGATGTTAATTAGTTATTTAATAAAATTTAAATAAATGTAAATTAGTCTTATGGAGAGAATTAGAGAAACAGTGTTATATTCTAAGTTATATTGAGAAATAAAAAAATATTATGTAGATTAAGATTGTAGGACAATGGGACAGCAATGTTTTTTAGTGAGGACAAAAAAGAAGTTATATAAAACTTTTTAGAAAGGGAAGAAAAAAAAAAAAAAGAATTAGGGGGGGGGCAAGTGCCCCCATTGCCCCCACTGTTGATCCGCCACTCTGGCTAACATTGGTCTCATTATAATATTGATTTAAGAAAGGAAAATTCTGCTTGGAAAGATTAGGCACTTCTTGTAAGAAGCAAAAGGAAGCTTCTACTGTATAGAAGTAATAGTAGAAATTATTATTAGAAGCTAAAGTTATTTTGTATTTGGATGAACTTTTAAAAATGAGCTTCTATGAGATTTATTATAAAGACATTGTTGTTTAACAATTTTCATAAAACATAATCGATCCCCACTTTATCTCTTCTATCGCATCTTCTTTTTCTAGAAGTTAAAAATTGTAGCTTCTTAAGAAAATATCAAAATTTAGTTTTTCATTGCTTTTGTTTTTTTAAAAGAGTAAATTACACTTCACTTCCTTGAAGTTTATCAAAATAACAACGAACCATAAACATGATCTTGATCTACACCTCACCCCAATTTTTAATATTGACTAACCATTGAGTTACCACGGTTAAGTCACTAAAAAAATTATTTATAAAGTAAATTACACTTCATCATCTTTAAGTTTATTAAAATAACAAGCCCCAAGCCTAAGAATAAATTACAGTCCACCCCATTTTCTAGTGTTGACTTACTATTAACTTAATACCGTTAAGTTACTTAACAATAAAAAAATTTATTTATAATAAATTATTTGATATTTAGATACTAAAAAATATATTTAAAGATTAATCTTACGGTTTCTTGTTTATAAAATAAACTTGATTTTTAATTTGAAAAAAGGAGTATAACTCATTCAAGTATATATTTTTCAATCCATCATATAGTTTTTTACTCAAATAAATATTTTTTTAGCATGGACTCCAACAAATAATGGATATAAGACATATATCAATTATGTGAAAAACGATTTTTTTATTATATTCTTGTTTTTTTAGTCATTTAGCTCAACAACTTTTAAATAAATAGCATGCTTTCAATTATTTTTCTATAGAAGATATAGATTATTACAATAATTGTTGTTGATAAATATGACAAAAATGTTTAAAAAAGCATAATTGAGTATAAGACTGGATATAATTTTGTCAAATTATAATTTACAAATTAAATGAGTATAATTTGACAAATGTTATGAATAATTTTATGAAGTATAATAAGTATTAATCACAGAGATGTGAATTTTAACCCAACTTCTATCACCATTTCAAAGATAAAGACATATTTATCTTCATTCTTGTAATCAAATATGCATATTTAAACGATATTTTTATTATCTTGATTAGAAACAATTATTATAATAATCAATATATTCTATAGACAAAATAATTGAAAATTTGATAACTGTTTAGTAGTTGTTGATCTAAATGACTCAAAAAATGAAACAAGAATAAAATAAAAATCATTTTTCACATAATAGATATTTTTTAAATGTCCATCATTTGTTAGAGTATATACTAAAAAGAATCATTTATTTAGTCAAGTAAATATATATAATAGATTGAAAAAATAAGTACATGTATGAATTATAATCCATTTTATAAGGTTTTTAATTTGTATATTTTATTTTTAAAATTAAAAAATTAACTTTATTTTGTAAAAAATAATGCCTAAGATTAATTTTATAATTAATTATAAATAATCTTTTATTTTTAGTAACATAACGGTGTTATTAAGTCAATGCGTTAACACTAAAAACTGGGGTGAGGTGTAATTTATGATCATGTTTAGGGTTTGCTGTTATATAAACTTCAAGATAGTAGATTGTAATTTACTCCTTTAAAAATCTCATCCACTCATTTTTTTTAAAAGTACTTTTATTTTAAAAATAAGTGTCTTTTCTAAAAAAAAACTCATCCAAATTGGCTCTTAATATATATAAGTTGCACGGATATGGGTGTAGGTATTGGTACTGGTATCAATGTTGGCACTGAGTACAACAAAATTTCTAAAAACTAGAATACAGATGCAACAAAATATATCATATAGTGTCAACAAAAGTTGGTCCAGTTGGTACGGATACAGTTCATATCCAAAAAAATCCTCGTTAGTAGGTAATATGTAAGTACATTTGTAAGCGCTCTTTAAGCCGTAAGACTTGTACTGGCTCCGGTGAGCCCTAGGACCCAACTCATGTAAACTTTTAAGCACGATATATATAAATATATATATAAAAAGACATAAACCATAAAGTAATTAAATTATTACATAAATTCAATTTTTATAATGGTCTGACTATAAGATTTTAACAAAACTCCATAAAGTATTTCAAGTAAGCAAAAATAATAAAAAAAAAAAAAAAAAGGTAGATGATTTGAATGGAGTGAAGTAGTAATGTGTTTCTTTTTAAGTCATCAAACAACTTGCAACAAAACTTGATGTTTTGCATGGATTTATAACTTGTATTTTACCGATATCAGATACCTAGTATTAGGTAAGAATCCCACAGTATGGATATGACAACCATTTCAGAGTACCTATGCATCATAGTAGATAGATAGACTGCATTATCATTGGCCTAAAATGGTGTTTTGCAGTTTGTGGTGCTCCAAAACGAAGGTTTAAGCCCTATGCACCGGCTGTCTCAAAAAATGCAAATGCTACAGATGTTAGAAAGGCACGAAAAGCCGAAATCCAGAGAGATGAAACAATTGGGTGAGCCATAATCTTTCTCTTTCTTTATTGAGTAAATTATCATTTTGGTCCCTGAAAATATAAGTCGTTGTCAGTTCAATCCTGAAAGCAGTTAAATTATAAAAAAGTTCTTCAATGTTAATTTTGTCAATCAAGTTAGTCCCGCAATGTTAATTTCGTTAGTCAAGTTAATTAATCCCAGTCAGAGACTAACTTTACTAACGAAATTAACATTCAAAGACATTTTTGTAATTTAACTGCTTTCAGGGACTGAACTAACAGCGTCTCATACTTTTAAGGACCAAAATGATAATTTACTCTTCATTATTAGTAGCAAAACATGTTCACTCCCTTGCATAATTTGTCCAACATTGTGTAATAAATTTTGCACAGGAAGGCACTTCCTATTGCAGTTGCCGTTGGAGTTGTAGTGCTTGCTGTATTATACTTCTATCTGAACAGCAAATTTTAGGCTCAATGCTTGGTTGCATTACCCTATATGTCAAAAAATAAGATGAACTTCTAATTTATTCCCGTTTCTTTGTTTATTTAGTACTATTTTCGCACAGTTCCATTTAGTTCCTTCTGTTCAATTTCCAAAAGCTAAGAGCTCGGAATTTGTCACAAGTTAAACTGTAAAGTAGACTAGAATTATTAGAAAGGTAGATTCGAGTTTCATTTGCCATGAATAACTGAGTGAAACTGAGCCAAAAAGGACTAAAAATACATAGTACAATCATTTTCGGGGAGAAGATTTGTCAGATGTGTCGACTGAGATGAAATGTAGTCATTGCCAGGTGAAAAAAGATCACATTATCATCAATGATAAGAAGCATTTGATATTTTCAACATTTTAAAACGAAAGAAAGCAGAAAATGCAAGGTTTAGGGCCATGGCAAGCACATGGCAAACAATGAATTTCTAAGAACAGAGGTAAGGAATTTCTAGCTCAAGAAAGTTAACTATTATACTAACACATTCTCCATAAGACCTTCGGATGACATGCAATCACATAGGCGCAAACTATGCATCCCCTCGCCACGTTCTTGGTCTCATCATAACTAAACCCTCAAGCGATTCATAAATATACCAGGAATGCAACTTGACCAAAAACTAAAAAGCCAGTACTTTACTGGTTATATTGCTTTTAATATTGAAACTGAAACCAAAATATTGACAGGAAGATAGTAGTGACTAACTTAAAGAGACTATAGAATTACACATTGTGGTTACATGAAAGGTTTTTCATTCTTGCAAAATAAATGAACCCTCTATTCTTCTCTCCGAGGATGGTGGAGGGGGAAAATTCAAGGGAGAAAACATATCATTAAAACTGGAGGTTGGTGCAGGTTTGAACTCGTATGGACCTACTTTTGGTCCCCAAATCTGCAATTAGATAGGAAATAACTCAAATAAGTCATCTTTACGTTTGTCTCTGTTGTTGTCTATATTTGCCAGTCACTATTAAGGTAAAGCAATCCATCAAACAAGTCAAACTAGATAAAAAGAGACGAAGAAAACTAACTTGATTTCCATCGTCATCATAACCCCTATCCCACATATGTATCTCATTGTTCTTCATAACTGCAAGTTCTGAAGTACAGTAGCTTGCCCCATTCTGCTTTAAAGAAGTGTGAAGATAGTTCAACCCAACTCTTATACACAGTGGTACTGGTTCATTGAAAGGGGAAGAGGATATTAAGACAATAGTTTGAACTGAAAATTACCCATGAATTAGGAAACCCCCCAGGTGGGGTTGAACCTTCGTATAAGCAACGTTTTCCACGCGGACAACGCTTAAGATGTACTGTTGTCAAATGTTCTGCAATATCCTGCAAATCACACTACATGTATTCAGGAAAGTAAACTACTAAAATCAATATAAGTATTACACTTATTCGAGCATTAGAGATCTTAAGGGACTTATATACACATAAACTTATCATGAATTCCCATTTAGCACATGCCCAAGCAATTACCTAAGAAACTGCCAACCAAAATATATTTTTGTGCATGATTTCCAAGAATATTATTTCATTGATGCCGTTAAGTCTTTAAATAATCTATGCTATAAACAAGATTAATCTAATAACAGCCACAACAACATATACACAGGCAGAGCAAGAAAAGAAATGTGAGAAAAATTTATCACCGGATGTATAAGTGACAAACCAATCCATGGGAGGTATTTCATTTGTTTCTGCTAATTAAACTACTAGCATTTCATGAAAGAAAACTCCTTCATACCCCGTTTTATGCCAGTAATAGATTCCAAGAAGCCAGCCAAGCTTCTACATCTAACTTCAGTAAGTCCTAGTATTATAATAGATTAATAGTATCACCTTATAAACAGAAATAGGAGCTAGATAACAGCTACATCTCCTCAGACAAACTAGAACGCTTCTTCAGTCATTTGGTCAATCATCATTAAAGAGTGACTGTTTTACTAAGGGATGAAAATCCTGTCTCATTTGTGTCTCAACCTCTGTCTCTCCAATAGAAAACTGCCACGTCAATCAAAATACCAAATTATTATTAACACATACTAACTTAAACTTAAACACAGTTAATTCCGTTAACGTTTGGGTTCGGAAGAACTGAATTTGATTGTGTTCATTTTGTGATTTGTAATATAATAATTGAACCAAAATGAACTGCTTTTTCCAGTGTGGTGAACCGGTGCACCTGTGTTCCTATTATCCCAAATTGTTGAACCATTCTGTCGAAATCTCACCAATCGCAACTCTTCATGAACGAACCAGAAAGCATCGTGAATCTAGAGCGATGAGCAATCTTTAAACAGAAACTAAAAATAGGAAGCAATTGTGGATTTGGACGGTGACAAACTATCTTCAAACCGTAGCGGTGAACAAAGGTTGGCGTCGAACAACAGCACGAACTTCAAACGTTAATATTATGTCCCCCTTGCCTCGCTGACATGCGGCATCGCACTCCACCTTCCCCTTCCAGTGTCTGATTCCGCAACTGCAAGACAGTGATGGCCCCGCTTCCTGATGTCTATTGTTGTTCTGACTTCTGAGTTCATAGCAAAATGTCGTCATCTTCCAAAGAAGTCCTGCCACATACCTGTCGTACTCTAGGATTAGTTAGCGGTGATTTGTAGGAGCTACCATAGCAGTTCAACCACAGATGTGCTTTTGAAGTTCTAGAAGTTTCTTCTCGGTTCTTGTTTTTGGTTGCTTTTTCTTCCTTTGATTTTATTACTTGTTTAGTTATAAAGAAAGCTTTACCTAAAAACTGGTTTGATCTGGTCAACGTTAACAGTGATTAAGGTAGGGTTGAGTATGTGTTAACAATAATTTTACATTTTAATTGACGTGGCAGTTTTCTATTGGAGAGAAAGGCTGAGACACAAAAATGAGACAGAGGATTTTCATCCTTTACTAAGATGCATTTGACTCACTGCACTGCCTTTATGAACCTCGAAAGCTGGCCAATTTGATTTTCGGCTTCACTTTTTAACATAATCCTTAATCATTAGTATATTTTGCAGTTCAATCTGAGATGTTTAGACACAAAACTTGACTTCAGCTGTGATTTTCCTATTGTTATCCAGATATAGAGTATGTTTGGAATTGATAGATTGTTAGACTTTCAGCTGTTTTCTTTGAAAAAAAGCTATTTGATGACAAATCAATTATGTTTGGGTCTCAAGCTTAAATTTTAAAAAAGCTTTTATTTTTCAAAAAAGCTGTTTTACCATCATCTAAAATAGAGAGCTGTTAGATGGATTTTTTCTGATTATGCTTCAACGAGAGAAGGCCTTTCCCGTATTAACCCCAACGTCGCATTTACTGTTACCATCCATTTTAAATATTTAATTCATTGTGCCTCATGCTCTATCATAGACCCAAATGAAAAATAAGCATATTTTATTTAGTTAGAGACTCTCAGATGCTAGTCGCTTGGGCTGATGGAGGCGCTGTCTACTTGGAGGAGAGTAGTGGATTTATATTTTATTCATTTTTTTATTAAAAAAAAAATGTTAATAATTTCTTTTATTCATTTTTGATGACCAGATATTAAAAAAAAAACAACTTGAATAATGTTAAAAAAACATCAAATATTATTAATATAAACAAATAACTTCATACCCTTTTTTGTAATTTACTATGAAAAAATGATTTTTTTTGTATCATCCAAACGAAATAGATTATCTTAAAATCACTTTTCAGCAAACACACCCAAACAAAAACATATTCGGATTATAATCGATTGTCACAATAATCGATTGTACAAATAATCGATTATTGATTTAATCTATTTTTTCCAGCTTTCCCAAACACACACATAATGTCTATATAGTTTCCAGGCATCCCTCAATCTATCTACAACTATTATATACTGATATAGAATTAACTCAAAGTGCTCCTCTTGGCAGGATACTCCCCTAAATAAATCTAGAGTACTCCTCTAGGGCGGGGGCTCCTCCGACTCAAGTTTCAGATACTTTTTGAATTGGGAAAATCAAATATGCTGTAACTGAAAGCCTATTTATAGACCCAATAAAGTCAAACATCATACAAACCTAATTTTATTCTAAGCTAGAATAAGGTAATCCAAAATAGAATAAAATCCCTAAATATAACAAAAAATAGGTAGCCCAATCTACATCATACACTGAAAACATCCTAAGATTTTCCTTCTTTTTTGTCAGTCCGTTTTCTCCCCTGCTTTTCTTTCTTTTCATCACTATGCTTCTTTTTATTCTAAAAATACCTTTTATTTTTCACCAATCTTTTTCTCTCCTATTTTTCTTTGTTGCCTTCACTCTTCAATCTACCTCTAGTCCTCTAAGCAATTTCTTTTTGACATCCTAAGACTTTCTTCTTCTTTTTTAATCAGTCTCTTTTATATCCCACTTCTCTCTCTAACAAAAAATTTAAAAAAAATGACAAATGTCTAAAAGAAGATACATTTAAGCTAAGATCACAGTATGAACTATGAACATGACTGAATGCTTACCCCAATGACTTCTTCCGGCTGTGGACGCTGATCCTTTGGTCGGTCACAGAAATTCTTGTACTCCTCCATGTCTCTAATGGCATATGCACTTAACTGCTATTGAACAGAAATTATTATTCATGGTCTAAGTTAAAAGTTCAAATAAAATTAACAGCACTTGTAACCAGAAAAAGTAGCATATCTTCTAAAGAAGATAAAAACTGAAGTGGACCTAGAAATCAGAGCAAAAATATAAGAACATGTTTTCATGTAATGTATGTAACGGGTAGGTTTGGATCAATTATAATTAAATGTTGGGTGGAGTTTGGGCTATCATAGAAGAGTGATGTTCACATCACCATAGTGTGAGTACTCATCTAATCTACCATAGCTCAAATAGCAACTCAGCATTTAATTATCCTTTAACCCCTTTGTTCTGCATCACTGTGTATATGTAAGACCAGAAACACTTCATAAGAAGTTCAAAATAGTTCAGAGAAAAGTTTTTCCTTTTGGTAAGGAAGGATTATTGTACATTTTATATCAATGTTATTCTATATAAAAGTATTGCTTCATTCCCTTTGAAGAAGATCTCAATATGGTTTTCCGAAGCTAGAGATGTCAGAAAGAAGAGGCATCAGTATCATTCTTTAATGAAACAATGCAAATCATGGTACTCAAGGCAAGGTTGGTGTGGCAAACTTAACCACTCTTCACAGAGAACATATCACAAACATTAGACCATGTTTCATACAAATAAGTGCCGGAACCTAGAAGCATGGGGAAAAAGTCTTGAAAGGGCATCAGAATCTTTAAGGTGACTAAATACATACCTCAACATCACATTTCAATTCTTTTGGACAAGGTTTCACCATAAAAAACCTCTGCAACAAGATGAAAGATGACAATAAGGTAAAAAGTTTAACTAACAGATAATACTCACACTCAACATGCTCATGGTTTATCTTATTATGTTGCTCCTGTTCATATTTCAAGTATGAAGAAAGAGAAAAGGAAAACATAAATAAGAATTCTCGCAATATAATATAGTCTACCTGGCGAAAGGGTTTCTGTGGACTCCTCCAAAATGCCTAGCACAGCAAAAAGAAAATCTTCATGGAGCTAATTTTTAAAGCATAGATAAAAAGATTGAAAACAATCATTCACTGTGAAGAAACTTACAGACTTGTATTATAGTGCTCACCTGTTCAAAATACAGGACCTTTGAACCATCCACTAGCTCTGCTGCTGGGCATGTAAGCATTCTGCACAGATCAAATTTCAGTATTGTATTTTAAAGGAATCTCTTGACCACACAAAAAAAAGAGAGAGAGAGAGAGAGAATAGTTAAACTCCAACAACTTATGCTAACATGGAGTGCAACTTAGAACTAGAAACCAATTAAAAACACAATTGAGGTATGTTTTAAGTGTGATACAGATAGCAAAGTGAAGCTTCCCAATTGGCATAAATTGAAACAAGAGTAGCTGCTAAATTAAAGGAAAGTAAAAAAAAAAAAAGAGTGATTAACATACATACCTAATATTGAAATAATTATCAGGGTCTCTCGATGCTTGTTCCTTTGAGTACTACACCAAGAATAATATTTCAGAAATAACAAAGAAATTAAACCCATAATTCTTTTTTATAAAAATAAGGACAACTTCTCGCCACACCTGATAGTTTCATATGCAAGTTTTATATGCAAAAGTAGCTCAAGTCGTCGAAATAAATTTTAAATCATATTTGAAGATTTAAATAAAAATGAATACCTTTTCGCCAGTGAGGGAGTGAGAAACAAAACGGGCATGGTCCCAGCGTGTGGTGGACTTGTTGAGTCGTTTGACAAGAAGTGCACCCCCAATAAGTAGTAAAGCCTTCACCGCTAACCCCCTAGCACGATTCCATCCATTCGAATCCGACCCAGTACCCATCTTATATCCTATCTAATACAAATTATGATGTTTTAGAATGTTAAGTAATCATTGAATCAACACAACCGCAATCATCTTCGCCAAGTACAGTGGCCACAACCACAATAGAAGCTTGAGAGGTAGAGGCTCCTTTCAAGTTGAATTGAAGTTGGAGGAACAGAGGTTTGGTGACTCGTTCCTCTGCCTTATTCGTCTCTGGCCTGTGAATCGCGAGCCAGAGGTTCCAATTTTTCTTCCACCCCTTTTTGGTTAAACACCCAAACCCAAATGCTTAAATCTGCAAAATAAAACCTCGTGTGCACTACCGCACTGCCGCACTGGTTGGCTACAATGCAAGAGGTCTTATGAATTAGGCTAAACAACACTTATCACCACTAATAATTATTTTATTTTTCCTTTTGATCCTATATTTATTATTTGTTTCGATTTTATCTCTTATTTTATAAAATCATATTAATATAATCCTTTTTTTATTTTTTATTTTTAAATGATTCCTTATTTTATAAAAATTAAACTTATATGGTCCCTTTTTTGTTTCGATATGATCCCTCTTTTACTTTTTTTGTTTTGAAATGGTCCCTTATTTTATAAAATTTATATCAATGTGATCCTCTCCATATTACCATTTAAAGGAAAAAGACCATATTGAAACCAAAAATAAAGATAAGGGACCAAATCAAAAAAAATAATAAAAAAGGAACCAAAACAAAAATTAAAAAAAAAGATAAGAGACCAAAAGTGGTATTTAACCTATAAATTAATTATTCGTTTTATATATATTAAAATTGTTATTGTGAAAACAATTATAATTATGAGCACTATATCAAAATTAATTCCTTAAAATAAAATCACATTTCTTCTTCTTTTTTATTTTTTTGACTGAAATCACATATCTTCTTCAATGTGAAAAAATATTAATAGAAATGATTAAATCTTATATATAAACTTCATGTGTAAAAATAAATGATAAGGACTTCTATTACTCTCTTTTTTTGACAGAGGACTTCTCTTTAGGCTGCGTTTGATTTGTAAAAAAATAAGAGACTAAACAGCACAAGAGTATTTATTCAGTATTTGATTCAAAAAATAATCATGGGACAAGACAAAATAAGGGACAAAGAACAGCATAAAAACGCATATTTTTGTCCCTCACCAAATCATAGGACAAAAAATTATCCCAAGAACAAACTATTTAAAAAACAAAAATGATCACTTTTTTTCTCAATAAATAAATACTCTCTCTCTCCCTCTTCAAGTAAAACATATATTACGTGTGATTAGTATTATATATGTAATATATGTTAGGTGTGATTAACATTATTATATATATAAATACTATATGTTATTATTATATAACATAATATTATATATATTATTATGTATTATATATAATACTTACTTATTTAATATATTCTATATATAATATTTATTTAATATAATATTATAAATTATATAATATTATATATTATAAAGGATATTTAAGTAAATTTCATATTGTTTTACTTGTACTGTCCATTGTCCACCAAACAGTATACAGGATAAAGAGTTGTATTGTGACTCAAACGTTTGTCCTGTGTTGTTTTCCTTGTCCTGTACCTCAATACGAATCAAACGCACCCTAAGTTGCGAGTGTCTCACAGCAGTGCTAATAAAATATACTAATAAAAAATAAAAAAAAATTATATACTAATATGCGGAGTGCATAATATGTAAATTATTTAATGTTATTTGATATATGGTTAGGATAAAAAAATTTTACATTATTAATCAATCACAAATCATTTTATATATGACTTTTAAGATAGTTATGATAAAATCAAATATTTTTAATAATATGATAATTATTGGTCGACACTTGATGGTGTAAAAAATATACATATACATACCAATTAAATTTATATGTTATAATTTATGATTTCTAAGTCTAACATCCCATTTGACAATTTCAATGTTTTTCAAAGTTTAAGAGAATATTATGTGTCATGAAACAAATGAAGTGCACTAAACATGAAATGAATCAAACCTCAACGTGTAATTTATTCTAAATATAAAATTTGATTTTTATCCAAATGTTAAGGAAGACTCTTCTGTCATTGTAATTGAAAAGAGAGAGGTCAATATCTCTTTTCCTAAATTCTGAGAGTCTCATTTGTAATACTACTAAATACTTAATTTATGGAAGAGTATGGGCTAGGTTTTAATCAGTATAATTTCAAATTTAAGGAATCCATCTATACAGTAAAAATGCTAAGTAGAAACGACTGTAATCCAATCCTATATAATAATTTTTAGAGTCACTAAATTAATTAAGTTATTATCACTCTAAAAATAACACATGCTATTTTTAACTTTATTTTTTAAAATTTTAATTTCAAATTATATTTTTAATTAATTATATATAATATATTTTTTAAATATTTTAAATGTTTTTTCTCTTATAATTTATTTTCAAAGTCTACTTTTATTAGAAAATATTCTTTGTAACAAAACAAATTTCGTAAAAGGAGGTACGAATCTTAATATTTATCTATATCTATGAGCCTGTTTGGTAAAATTAGTTGTTAGCGGATAAGCTAGCTGATAGCGGATGAGGTAGCTGATAGCGAATAGCGAATAAGCTAGCTTATTTTCTGTGAAAGTGTTTGGTAAAACTAGCGGTTGAACTAGCTGAAAAATATAAAATGACATAAAATGACATCTTCATTAATGATTTTACATAAAAAAAGAGAGAAGAGAATAAAGGTAGAATTAAATGAAGATAATAAGGATAAAAGTGGAAAGAAAAATGAAACGCTATAAACTATAAGCTCAAACGCTACTTTCTCATCCGCTATAAGCTATCCGCTATAAGCTTGTTGAAGTGTGTCTTGCCAAACAGGCACTATATCTATATAATATAATATATATTTACAAGTGATGATGAAGGAAACTTTTGACAGGTGTCAATCTGTCATGTAATAGTTTCTCATGTATTCTTTTATGTACTTTATATTTCAGGTAAGTTTTCAATAGGGTTTTCCAAGTTAGTGGATAACAGCTATGCATTCATGTACAATTTTTAAACACATAAAAATCGTATTTTTATTTACATATTATAAACATGTAATCATTGTTTTTATTATTTTTAAACACTAATAAAAAGGGTATTCCCTACTGCTTTACAGCTACGTACCGAGGAGCCCTTACCTCTTTCCAAACTCCATTTATTGTTTTTAGCCCTGTATTGAAGGCTCTTAAATATCTCTTCTTTTCCTTTGCCATTCTCGCTGTGTTGGGAGAGGAGGAATTTGATCATTTTCTTATGCAAGTCTCTTTAACTTCTATACTCTCTCCCATTTGCCTCTTTCCAAGCTCCATTTATTGATTTTTACCCTGTATTCAAGGTTCTTAAAGATCTCATCTTTTCCTTTGCCATTCTCGATGTGTGGGGATTGTAGTGAATTTGGGTATTTCCTTATGCAAGTCTCTTTAACTTCTGTTCTCTCTCCAATTCTCCATACAAGCCGCAAACTACCAACTAAGTTAATTTACCAATGCTTTGGACTTATGCATTAGGGTTAATATTTGTCTATAAATTAAGGTCATCTTCCATTTTGCTTTTTGTATCTCCCTTATTCGTATTGTTCTATGTTCTAAGAAATTCACAATTTTATTGTCCTGTTTTGATGGCTGCTAAATTTGATTTCATTGCTGACATAACTCCCGAAAAGGAGACTTGGACGATTCTGGCTAAGGTTCTACGCATGTATTTTGTTGCTGATATCGCTAACCCGAAAATTCCTTACTCGATGGAAATGGTGTTGATGGATCAAAAGGTTATTCTTTGTTCATTGATTTCCCATCATGGTTTCGCCTCATATTCATTTACCCCTCATATTCTTTGCCTCATATTCAATTTGTCTATATTTTTGTAGGGAGATAGGATTCACGCATCAGTCCGAAAGACTCTAATTTACAAGTTTGAGAAGCTATTGTAGGAAGGTTCTGTGTATTCCTTTCATTATTTTAGCGTTGCTGCTAATGGTGGTAATTACATTTGTCTTATAATAATGTCATTTATGTTTTTTGGTTTGACCTGTCATACGGTTTTTTAATATATGATATATGATTTTGTTAACACTAGATACACTATCCAATGCACTTTGTTTGGATCCTATGTTGATGATCTGAATACAATTCTTGCTTTGGAGAGGTCCGCAATGGGGTTGTTGTTGTTCAGTTTGCTAAGGTCAGGTCCTTCTAAGGTATTGTTTATTCGATCCTTCCTAATTTATTGATTTTGTCTTTACGGGTTTTCCTTTTGTATATTTTTATTTGATTTGTTGTTTTGTTTATTTTCAAAGGTAAAGCAGTTTTGCAGAATGTGAGGCATGATACAAAGCTGTTTTTTAACCATGATTGTATCGAGGCAACTGAACTAAAGAAGAGGTCTGTTGAAATGCTTTATTGTTTTTTTTTATTTATTTCATTATATATTTGACATATTTAATTTGATTTGATATTTGATAGTTGATTTATTTGATATTTGATTTACTTCATTGTCATTTAAAAGGTGTCCAACCATAACCCAAGATATGGACTCCCCAACCCAGGGATTAAGTCAACTGACCGATAATTCCCATATTACTATTTTTGATGATTTGCTGGATATCACTCCTAGAAGCACTATCGTGGGTTTGAAGGACTCTAAGGAGGTATATTAGTTGCAATTTACATTAAAATTTCTATACAGATTAATATTTTATCCCATGAGTTATGTTTAAGTTTTATTGTTTGCTTTATGGATTTGAATGCAGAAGGCATCTTATGTTGTTCTTGGCACTATTAAGCACATTTTTGGGAAGGATTGGTGGTATAAAGCCTGCGACTGCAATAAGTCAGTGATTGAGGACTCCGAAAGGTATTATTGTGGGAAGTGTAACAGACATGTGGAAAATGTTGTTGAAAGGTATTTGTTTAATACCCCTGCAATTTATTTTTTCTTTCTTGCCTTCTTTACTATTATTATATTTTTTATTTATACTTTTTAAAAAAAATGATAATTAAAATTTGCCGTTATATCAGATACCGTATTTGAGTTAGGGTCATTGTGACACCCCCTTCTAGGACATCACATGGTAACCCATTACGGAAACTAAAAACTTTTCGTTTTGAAAAACACTCACTTGAGTGGTTATAGAAATCTGATACCAAAAACAAAACAGAACAATCATATAAAACAAATTGCCATTCATCCTTTGTAATAATAACTCAACCTCGGCATAAGGCGTAAATCATTTTCCCAATCTTTCCATACGCCATACGTACATCAAAAATCCTAAGAGCTGGTCTAATACAAGAACATCTAAAGATGGCAGAGTATACTACCTAATATACTTCAAACCCTTAAGACTAAGCCTCGTTGTTGCCAGTCCACACATCCTTGCCGTCGACGTAAAGTGACTCCAGCTTCGGGTTCCCAAAGTGGCCCAGGGATCCACTGAAATGCATCTGTACATGTATCCAAGAACACAACAGGGTGTCCAACATGTACAGGCAAGGGTGAGATACCAATCTATGGATTCAAACAAGATAACTATATGCATTACAGATCAACAGCACATGGACATATACAATCATTACGTATAAAATTCTACTGGATAAACAAGTAATATATCATAGGGTCTCATACCCGACAGTCATCGTCATTTTCAAAAGAAATGCATGACACTTCAATATTCATCATCTAATTCTTTACTTAATCTCCGGACACCATTGTGTAAAAACTGAGCTGATCAGGCTCAAGGTACATTGGCCCTAGGCACAATGACCAGCACCTAAGTGCTTATTCGGAAGTACATGAACACCATGACATTACGCGATTACATGGAATTACATTCAGCTGTACTTAATAAACTGTAAATGGTCATACGATATTGTCCAACTCAAAGCACAATAATGACCAGCACCTAAGTGCTTATTCAGAAGTACATAAACACCATGACATTACGCGATTACATGGAATTACATTCAGCGGTACTGATAAACTGTAAATGATCATACGATATCGTCCAACTCAAGGCACAATATTCGTCAGTTGTATGACACCATTGTCCATCAAGGCATAATGTTACACAATGACTTAAAGTCATCACAGGGTTCCCTGCCATCAAGGTCCCCCAATCAGATGGCACGTCTGCCTAAAAACAAATGCATGAGAAAAGCGTTTCAAGTCTTGCCACTTTTCTTTGTGTTCATTCTTTCGTTGTCGTAGCTCAAAGCTCCCGATTATTCACAATTTACACTGTTTTAAAACTTCCAACACAGGACGAAACGTCCGAGTGCTCAATCGCGGAGCCCTAGACCGATGCACCAGCCCAAGGTCCGTGGTAATAGAAAATAGTATTTACCCTTAATTTCATTTCCTCATAACAAGAGGAGGACACATAGTCCATAGGACGCACGGTCCATAACATCATTGCACTGCCTTTCGTGCTATTTTTATAGAACACTAACATCCCGACGTCTCGTATGCTAGGTTCACGTTTTCATCGTTTTTCACCGTTTTTCGTTCTGTGAAACACAAATCCAAAACGAAAACTCCGCAACTCATCCAAGTTGTCGGTTTTTACACCGTTGGGAAAACTCGTTTTACAGAAAACTTTTCTGTTTGAAAACGGTTTGAAAACCATCGAATTATGGTAAAACTTAATTTTTATTGAAAGTCCCTTTCCCAAAAACCAATTTTTGAAAGGAAACAGCTGAGACCAAAAACGTCGTCCCAGAACAGCATTACTGTTTTCGAAAACATTTTTCGTAAATCTGTTCGGAATTAAAACATCGTTTTAGCGTTTAAAAACGTACTTTTCCTACTAACTTCATAAATTACTTTTGGATCCACTTTTTCTTTGGAAAACTTGCGTCGTTGAAAATACCCAACGTTTCCCAAATAAATCTTTGGCATTTAATTCAAAATTTTTCGAGGCTTTTATCTTCGTTAGTTAATTGAGCACTGACCACTGCCAGGCTTCCCAACCAACAGTCAACATCACAGTCAACATCATAATATGTTACAGCAGATTTTACAGCAGATAATACAGTTAAATTGCGTATTCAACTACTACATCACATAATAATAGACAATTATCAACAAATCAAATACTTGCCGAAAGTAAATAAATCAACCACCACACAATTTAATTACATACATACAGAGCAAATATGATGACATGTAGTCATCGGGAGAATCCCTCAGGCATTTCCCCCTTACCTCTTGAAGTTCCCGATAAGCGTAAAGTTGTCCAATCAGTCCGGAAGTCGCCCGGTTTCTCGTCCGATTACTCGTCGGCAACTACACATAATCAATCAATCAATACAACAACTTTAAAACACAAAAATTCTCTCCTAATCCCCCTCCTAGCTTCGGCCATGGGTAAGAAAATATGGCTAGGGAGTTCCAAAAATTGTCATCTCTTGGATTCCATCCTTATTAGGTGTGGTAAGACTAGATCAAAGTCTATTACACCAAAACTTGAACCAAAACTCCCTCCACTCATCAATGGAGGTTTCGGCCACTTTTTCCCAATTGAGCTAGAGAACTCTTTTGGTTTCCAACTCTTGGATCATGGTAGACAATCATGAACTAGGATCAAAGAAATTGATTTGGTGTAAAAAGGATTTTTCTACAATTTCTTATGGATTTTTGAAGTTCTAAGTTCAAAACTACACTATCATGAATCATGGAGATTAAAGAGAGATTAAGAGATGAAAGTTGAGGATAATACCTCCTAGATGATGAACCTAGTGAATGAATCACCAAAATCCATTCAAAACTCGAAGATCTATGAAGAAAACTTGAAGAAAAGCTTGAAGGAAAAAGGGAAATGGTGAGAAATGGGTGTTAGGGAGGAAGAAAGAGTTCTGGCCGTGTGATGCCTTGGGTGGGAGTGAAATAGAAAAAAATCTCACTTCAATGGCAAACTTGTAGTTAAGTGCAAGGGTATTTTGGTAATTTCACGTCCAGATATTTTCCGGTATATTATATTTTATTCGGGACCACAGGAAATTGACACGTGTCCTCCATAGGGATTTGACACGTGGCATGGTGATGATGTCATGATAATGTCATCTTATCCGTTAGCAGGTCCAAGAAAATCATGTATTCAGCTCCGTTGTCCACCCGATTTAAGGTTTACGTCCAAATAACATATAACGACTTCTTTGTTTTGAAAATTTTCAAAAGAACCAATATTGTTGGAAATAAAATATAAAACCTAACGGTTTCGTTCACGAGTCAAAATTAGGTCGTTTGAGCAGTAAAATCATACTGACAGTGTAAAACGCAGACTGGACTCCGTCTGAGTTTTCGACCAAAATTTAACCATAGCTTTCTACGATAGCGTAGAACATGCTATGGTCTCGGATTATTTTATTTCACTCTCTAATCCCTCCAATAAAATGCAAACGAATCAAAACTGTTTAATTGAAACAGAAAGCTCGAAAGCTTGGAAAATCGGGGTGTTACATTACTACCCCACTAAAAAAAATTTCGTCCTCGAAATTACGTAACTCAAAACTAGACAGAATTCTCTTACATCCTTAGATTTCACATCATACTCCCCATATGAATTTTCCCCTAGGTGACACTTGTAATCTGACAGGAATTTCATACTTATTCTTCGTTGAATTCACCTTACTCTCTCACATGTGAGAGGCATTATTAAACCTAATCATTTTTTCCTTTTACACTAATCCATTTAGTAAGACTTCATTCTATATTTTTAACTCTCGCCGTTGATACCAACATTTAAACCACGACACACATTCCTTTTATAATTCCTATATGGTTCCTATTCAAAGATATCCAATCTTAAACTTAGTTTCCTTCGTAGCATGGTCTACTTCTCCAATTTACATTATGATCATGCTTCTTGACTTTAAAGAACTTGATTGCACCTCTTAATACAACTACAACGAACAGTATTCGAATCGGCTAGAAGTCCTTAATACAATAAATCTTTTAACTTTTCTAACAACTTAGCTCCTATTCAAGACCTCTTCACTCAGTTTAGACAAAACTACTAAGGACACTCTCCTATAACTCTTCAAACTTTTACTACCAATCTGAACTACAGATGCTGATCAGCATCCTAGATTCTCCGACGACTATTCTGCCTCTAACAATACTTGACTGACAATAATTGCCTCACTCACTGAGAACTCACTGAGATTAAAGTTACAGATTCACATCGTATCAGTCGTAATCTATATCTCAATAAATTCCCGCCACTTCTAGTCTATCCTGCTAAAATAATTCTCGTAGTTAGGTATCACACTTAATCCTAACCGACCTTCACAAGATCCATTCATCTTTCTTGGTCGTCCACTTGAGTTGCGGGTGATCCGTTGAACTCAGTCACTACTCGGTCCTTGAAGGCTAAGGAAAGAAATTTTTCACGAAAGAAATTTCCAACAGAAGAAATATTCTTGGTCTCAATGACGCAGGAAAGTATATAGAAGAGTTTAATTGTTTCTTCACAGCATGTAGGAACATCCAATATGTAAAAAGATTCTTTAGTAGGTTCATGAGTGTAAAAATGCATAGCTAATACATGTTTACAACCATGACTCTAATAAAGCCCTCTTTTCCATAAGAACCTTCCAACAGATCAGGAAATCAAAAGATAAACAGTCTGGCCAAAAATCAGACTGGATCACATTTACCAAAGGTAAAAGTGATTAGACTAGTTTTCATCAAGAAACTTTCAATCAAGAAATGTGAAGATGTCCAGACAATTGGATGTTGTCCAAATAATCTACTCAGATGTCGAATACACTGAGGATTATGTAGGAATGTGAGCACAAATACTCGTTGGGATCACATGCCCTAAGAATTCCACTTCCCTCGAGTCCAAACTCACACTTAAAGAACTTCACGACCGCCTTTCTCCCGTGGGGTCCACAACACTTGCCACAAAGTCTCTTCACGTTCCTCGTAACTCTCCGAGTAAATGAGAACATTGCCGATGACGACGAATGGATGAAGAAACGGACGAAAATTCCATTTCACATAGCCTAACCTGGTTAGCTTTGTAGGTGAGATTCTACCCAAAGCGATGAAGATTTGACTGAATCTAGGGACTAGATCAATCAAAAACTCAACATCCTTAGTAAACGCAACTTGGAAAATTCTCGGGAAAACTCTCTAGAGAAATCCTCCACGACAAGCATCTCATTCCAATATCTGACACAATCCCCAAAGGGTAAATGATGCGTCAACATGAACATGAGCATCCTTTACTAAACATGAGTTCTCACAAGGTCTCAACGTGATTAGAACTCAACCAAATACACATCCTTGTGTGTCAACACACATTGTTTCGTTAAGGAAACCATTTCAACAGGGTCCTACACTTATGGAGAAACAAAACTAACTCTTGAAACTTATCATCCGTCTTTTGCTTATCCATCAATGATCGGGAAAGTCATTCCTTACTACCAACCTTCGCAAAGACTTACCTTAAGGATCGATTACTTAAATCAACTTCCATTATCATGTCAAACGCTTAAACCAGTTCCCACCTCGTTACCACTCGTCTTAATCTCATCACAAGCTCTCATGCACTTTAAATCTTGCTAGGCTCACTTAAGAATCCTATTATCTAAGCGAATATCCAAACTTAATATCAAACTTAGTCCAAGTCCTCAAAATTCGAAAGCATCGAAACAAAGATACAACAATATCCTCAGAGAATGGTCGCAAACGAGTCTAACCTAATCCATCTTACGTTATATCAACGAGATAATATTCCTATCCATATAGGATTCATTGTAATTCTTTCCCCTAATAATACCAGTCCTAAGGTACTCATTCTATGGCCAAAATCCGTTCTTCCATTCTTATTCACTCAGTCTCTGATCATTCGTAACCCTCACAAATTATCCCTGGGTATTATACGAATTCTTCCCCATCATCAGCATGGACCACAAATATGCCCATGAGGTGTAACCTTTTATCTGTCCTAATGGAGACAAAAATCATGTCCATCAAATCCATAAACAGCGGAGGCTCCAATCACTTCTTAAAAATAACACCAAAAGAAACTTCACACTATTACCACCCTTCGAGGGACATCATTGCTAAAATATTATCAGGCTCCTAACTTTCCTCTTTTTCAACATTATAGGGTTGTCCATCCTTTCAAACAAGGACTCTCATCACAGGCATAAGCTAACTTAAAATATTATGATTAGACCTACATCGAATCATCATAACACAATTATACAAATTTCCATCTTATTCAAATCATCAAGCCTTAGTCCTTACTAAACTTCCATTACTCCACCTGGATTCCTTTCCAGTCTCTCAACGCTCTTAGCAAACTTACCATTATCTTGCCATTCCATTGGTCGCTTACTAGCCACCTATGCATCTACTCCAAAACTTTTTGGTATTCTTCTACTTGCCCAAGGCACACTCGTTTCCTTGGCAACTTTCCCAACAATCGAACTTCCTTCATATATAAGGGAGTCTTCCCTTACTTGCTAGCTAAGAGTCTACCATCCTCGACTCATAACGTAAAGGTCATATTCAAGCCTATTTGCTAGAACTGGCTAAGGAACTGCCTCAAAGCCTAACTTACTTAGTAATTCAGATAACTCTTTTATAAGAGTTTCAACGTATCTGGATCATCGGATCCGACCAATCCAATCTGTTCCACAAGAAACAAGTCGTAACAGAGTATTCTTACTCTGACTGACCTTTACCAAAACAAAATACAGAGTAAACACAGCAAAAACATCATGAATCCATAACCTAGATCCCAAAAGACATCAACCAGCTCTGATACCACTAATGTGACACCCCCTTCTGGGACATCACATGGTAACCCATTACGAAAACTAAAAACTTTTTGTTTTGAAAAACACTCACTCGAGTGGTTATAGAAATCTGATACTAAAAACAAAACAGAACAATCATATAAAACAAATTGCCATTCATCCTTTGTAATAATAACTCAACCTCGGCATAAGGCGTAAATCATTTTCCCAATCTTTCCATACGCCATACGTACATCAAAAATCCTAAGAGCTGGTCTAATACAAGAACATCTAAAGATGGTAGAGTATACTACCTAGTATACTTCAAACCCTTGAGACTAAGCCTCGTTGTTGCCAGTCCACACATCCTTGCCGTCGACGTAAAGTGACTCCGGCTTCGGGGTCCCAAAGTGGCCCAGGGATCCACTGAAATGCATCTGTACATGTATCCAAGAACACAACAGGGTATCCAACATGTACAGGCAAGGGTGAGATACCAATCTATGGATTCAAACAAGATAACTATATGCATTACAGATCAACAGCACATGGACATATACAATCATTACGTATAAAATTCTACTGGATAAACAAGTAATATATCATAGGGTCTCATACCCGACAGTCATCGTCATTTTCAAAAGAAATGCATGACACTTCAATATTCATCATCTAATTCTTTACTTAATCTCCGGACACCATTGTGTAAAAACTGAGCTGATCAAGCTCAAGGTACATTGGCCCTAGGCACAATGACCAGCACCTAAGTGCTTATTCGGAAGTACATGAACACCATGACATTACGCGATTACATGGAATTACATTCAGCGGTACTTAATAAACTGTAAATGGTCATACGATATTGTCCAACTCAAGGCACAATAATGACCAGCACCTAAGTGCTTATTCGGAAGTACATGAACACCATGACATTACACGATTACATGGAATTACATTCAGCGGTACTTATAAACTGTAAATGGTCATACGATATCGTCCAACTCAAGGCACAATATTCGTCAGTTGTATGACACCATTGTCCATCAAGGCACAATGTTACACAATGACTTAAAGTCATCACAGGGTTCCCTGCCATCAAGGTCTCCCAATCAGATGGCACGTCTGCCTAAAAACAAATGCATGAGAAAAGCGTTTCAAGTCTTGCCACTTTTCTTTGTGTTCGTTCTTTCGTTGTCGTAGCTCAAAGCTCCCGACTATTCACAATTTACATTGTTTTAAAACTTCCAACACAGGACGAAACGTCTGAGTGCTCAATCGCGGAGCTCTAGACCGATACACAAGCCCAAGGTCCGTGGTAATAGAAAACAGTATTTACCCTTAATTTCATTTCCTCATAACAAGAGGAGGACACATAGTCCATAGGACACACAATCCATAACATCATTGCACTGCCTTTCGTGCTATTTTTACAGAACACTAACATCCCGACGTCTCGTATGCTAGGTTCACGTTTTCATCGTTTTTCACCGTTTTTCGTTCTGTGAAACATAAATCCAAAACGAAAACTCCGCAACTCATCCAAGTTGTCGGTTTTTACACCGTTGGGAAAACTCGTTATACAGAAAACTTTTCTGTTTGAAAATGGTTTGAAAACCATCGAATTATGGTAAAACTTAACTTTTATTGAAAGTCCCTTTCCCAAAAACCAATTTTTGAAAGGAAACAGCTGAGACCAAAAACGTCGTCCCAGAACAGCATTAATGTTTTCGAAAACATTTTTCGTAAATCTTTTCAGAATTAAAACATCGTTTTAGCGTTTAAAAACGTACTTTTCCTACTAACTTCATAAATTACTTTTGGATCCAATTTTTCTTTAGAAAACTTGCGTCGTTGAAAATACCCAACGTTTCCCAAATAAATCTTTGGCATTTAATTCAAAATTTTTTCAAGGCTTTTATCTTCGACCAAAATTTAACCATAGCTTCCTACGATAGCGTAGAACATGACTATGGTCTCGGATTATTTTATTTGACTCTCTAATCCCTCCAATAAAATGCAAACGAATAAATACTGTTTAATTGAAACAGAAAGCTCGAAAGCTTGAAAAATCGGGGTGTTACAGTCATTGATGATACAGATTCAGCTACCTTTGTTATCTTTGATGGTGATGCCACAAATTTAATTGGCAAATCATGTGCAGCCATGGTTAAGATATTTGAAAAGGTTTATATCTTCATATATTTTTGTTGTGTTTAATTTTAGTCAATGATTTTTGTTATACCATTTCTCTCTTTTTTAACTTATGTTTTTAATGTTTAGTCCCATTCTGCTTTGTCATTTCTGAAACAAGTAGCTAAATTGATAGACCAGACTGTTCAATCCCATTCCTTGCTTTGATAGACCAGACCATTTTACCTGTCTAAGCTTTCAACCGTCTAATTAAGCTTTCACCCATCCAAGCTTTCAATCGTCTAATGAAGCTGTCACCCGTCTAATCTTTCATGCTTTCATCCCGTCTAAGCCTTCGTTCGTCTAATGAAGCTTTCACCCGTCTAAGCCTTCGTTCGTCTGATGACTTTCACCGTCTGAAGTATTACTAAAAGCTTTCATGCTTCCTTAGACTACAATTCTATTATTTGCTTTTGTAATCACTTTGGTTTGCTGTTCTTAAAAAATTATTTCTATTACTTAAACCGTTTATTGATGACCTAATAGTGTTTCTATTATACTTACTCTTATTACAATTTTGTAACTTGTAATTTCATTGTATTTGCAGGTAGGAATCTGTCAACCAGTTTTGTATCAAAGCCAATCCAAGTATTTTGTTATATTGAACCTTATAAATAATGTTAGTAAACTGTTTCTTTTGCTGATGATAAATATTGTATGGTTTGTATTGAGGAGTTATATTTGTGTTGAGGGATACATTACTACAAATTTTTGTCTACAGAGCTGTTGTACTTAAGTAGGGAGCTTTTACAGGTTATGCTCCAAGAGCTGTAAGGGATATTTTCCCTGTTTTTTTGGTATTGACTATTGAATATTGGTGTAATTTTTTTGTCTAACTTTAAGCACATGATAGGGTGTTGCTCTTCAACTCTTTTTAGAAGATAGGGAGAGTATACACTATGATGCTTGAGTTTAGACTTTTTAATGAAATCTTATAATTATTAGGAAAAAAATATATTGGAGAATGTGAGATATAATTATTATGATTTTTTGGTTGACACAGAGATATTTATTATGATAATGATTACGGATATCATATACATATATATTTTACATTTATATTTATATTATCTATAGTATTTTGTACTGTTTGGGTGCATTTTTCTAATTATATTTCCATTTCCATTTAAACTTTTTCTTTTCATACTCTTATTCAAAATAAGTTAGATTTTTTAACGTTCCAAAATATTTGTTAGGCCTGTGCGTTGCACGGATTCGTACACTAGTGTATAATATATGAATATGTTTTGCAAAGCAACCCACATTCGAATTTTATGTGTGTGTGTGTTTGGTTCCAGTTCTCCTTTTATCTTTAAATGTGCGTTTATGTGATCAAACATGAAAATATTGGTTGACCTAAATGTTTGGATGGACCGTGTAAAAGTGATTCCTGGCATCAAAATCGCGTTGCTTTAGAAGCTCCCTTCATTAGCTTTTCAGTATAGGAAAATCGATTCAGATTTGAGGAAAGGTATGTTCTCATTTTTTTCTAGATTACCCTTCCTTTTTCCTTTCACATAATACATTGATGGTGCTCTTTTCTTCTTCAGAGATACGGATGGCAGACATCCATTTCTTCCACCGAATGCATTTATGGTGTTCACCAAATCTTCCATTCTTTCCTTCAATTCTTTCATTCGTCGATCTATTCTCACTTTGGGCAGTAGTCCTTTTTGTTGGTCTAGGTCTCGTTGTGGCTCCTTTCATTCATCGATCAATTCTCAAGTCTTGTGTGCTGAGATAAAAAAAGTACCCACTTGATGCATTTTCACTTTCGGTTGTTGAAATTTTTTCATTTCAACCATATCTTCTCATATTTACCCACCAATATTTACTGCTCGTTCTCGTTATCTTTCTCTGATATATAGAGAGGGAAGTCACCTTCCTTCTCCTTCTCAACTGCTCACTTTTGTTTGCTGTGGTGAAAAGGCTCCTCTGTCCCAAAGTAATTGTATTGTGCTGTTATTATTTTGTGTTGTTATTATATGAGGTAAATTTTTGGGAATAACCCAAAAAAAAAATTATTCTCTTAAATATCCTTTTTCTTCCATTATATACATAAATATTCCCTTTTTTTTCCTTTCACTTTCCCCTCCCTCTATTCACGACTTCCCACTTTCTTCTTTTTAATTTTTTTTTTTATGTTGAGAAGTCGGGTTTGGTGGAACCGACTTCTTAATGGACAGTTAAAATTTTTCTTCATTTGATAGGTAGGAAGTCGGGTTCTCTGAACCCGACTTCCCATAGGAAATTTGTATATTTTTTTTCGAATTTTTTGGTTTTTTTTTTATTTTTTTGGATTTTTATTTAAATTTAATTGGTTTTAGAGTTTAAAAATGTGTGATTAATTTTTTAATTAACTAATAATGTTGGATGTTAATTAGTACTGAGATGGACCTCAGGGAAAGGGGCCACCCAAAATGTTGTGGACTTTGTCGACAACCAGGGCATACAAGGAAAAACTGTCCTCACCGTGCTGGAACTTCTACACAACCATAGCGTAGAAATCAGGCACTATTAATTTCAGTGTACGAGTTTTTGTAATAGTTTCTTGTTATAAATTTTAATTGATGTTTATTATCGCATTATCGATTACTGTTATCATATAATTAACAACCAATATAATTACTTAATTAAAAAAAAATTAATCACACATTTTTAAACTCTAAAAATCTTTAAATTTTATTAAAATTTCATAAAATTAAATATTGAAATCATAAAATGATTATTGATATCATATAATTAACATCCAACACTATTAGTTAATTAAAAAATTAATCACACATTTTTAAACTCTAAAACCAATTAAATTTAAATAAAAATCCAAAAAAAAACCAAAAAAATCGTATTTTTTAAAAAAATTCGAAAAAATAAAATAAAAATTTCCTATGGGAACCCGACTTCCTACCTATCAAATGAAACATTTTTTTAACTGTCCATTAAGAAGTCGGTTCCACCAAACCCGACTTCTCAACATAAAAAAAAAAAAAAAATTAAAAAGAAGAAAGTGGGAGGTCGTGAATAGAGGGAGGGGAAAGTGAAAGGAGAAAAAAGGGGGTATTTATGTATATAATGAGGGAAAGGGGGTATTTAGGAGAATAATTTTTTTTTTTTGGATTATTTTCAAAAATTTCCCATTATAATGATTGAGTCTTGTACTATTATTGTCTCATATCTTGTTATGTTATTATACGCTTGTGTTGTTACTGTCTCCTCTGCTTTATTTGATACTTGGCATTATTTCTTCTATTTGTGCTCATTCAAATGGCATGATGTGATTGTTCTCTGCTGCGTTTTTAGCAATTTGTGTTTATTTTAAGTTGAAGTTAAGTTTGGAGAAAGGAGAAGACTAGAAGATTTACCATGTTAATAATATAAAGAAAATCTGGTTTGCATTCCACACTTGTGAATTTAAGTTGCTGATTAATAACTTGAAAATCTTCAATTTATATCCCAATGTATGTGAGCTATTTCACCCTTTGAGAAATACTAAATGATGCTAATACTTTTATTTTCTTTCCTACACTGAGTATATAGATTAATAAGTACTTTTAAGAGGAACATTATTGTCGATCCTCCTCCAAGTAATGATGAAGTTCAAAGAGAAAAAGCTTCTTGGGATCTTAAAGCTACTAAATGCTTCATCCTAGCATGCTAATTGGATCAAGTTTCCAAGGGGGAACACCTTGGTACTAGCTTTACCAAGAAAGGGTGGAAAAGTATTGTTTCCAAGTTTAATTAATGAGGTAACAGGAAGGAAGTATGATATGACAAAGTTGAAGAACGGGTATGATAGCTTGAGAAAGGATTGGCGAGTATGGTATAAATTATTTGGCAAAGAAACTAACTGGTTTAGGGTGGGACAATGTGAAGAATATTGTTGACGCACCGGATGAGTGGTGGGTGAACAAGCAATTGGTATGTGATTTCTGCATGTGCAGTTTTGTAAGTCTATGGTTTATATTTAGTGTGTGTTTCTTATGATGATGAGTTTGCAAACATGCGGGAAAACCCTTTATATGACAAATATTAGAAGTTTAAGGGATAGAGAAATGTGCAAACCAGATTTATCCTGGTTCAGTTACCTCCATCGATAACCTACATCTAGTCACGCCACTGTGAGTTTTCTAAACTCAATTTCAAGCTTAAACCAGGCGCTTGATCAGCCTTTACAAGATTCTTTACAAGTTTCATCTTTTTATTCCTTTTACCCTTGTAGACACTTTCCCAAGCAATCTTCTTTCACCCCAAGGATTCCTTCTATCCTTGTACACCCAAGGATTCTATTACGGCATGGGTCGAGAATTAACTCGGGCCCAACCTTGTTATTCACAGGACGGCAAAAGAGATTTTAAGCCCCTTCATCATACTTGACTTGAGGCTTGGGGACTTCTATTACGGCATGGCCCGAGTTGGATCTCGGCCCGTAACCGTCCTTAGACCGCGTGTCCAATAGGTCGATCATTTCCTATTAGGATGTGACTACTCAAATTCGTAACCGACCTTGGATCTTGTAACTTCCCTCATCAATAACATCCATAATCACCCGTAATGGTTGACTAATGCCATGTAATAGCCACCTTTGCTCTGTGTATATATGTATTGGGCATAGCCCTTGGCCATGACATCTCTTACTCACATTCTATGCGGATACTCATAGAGGACTTGGTTGCTTGGCCGACCGAGAATCTAGCTTTCTTCCTAGAACAGATTCCTTCTATCCTTGCGAAGTTACAGAGAGATACTTTCTCTCTTTCAGAAAATTGAAAACAAAACGTAATTCTAACTCTCAAAGTTGAATATACAAATTGAAGATCTAGTGGGTTTCTCACTTTTCCTCAAGATAAGCTCCCTTTGATTTTCAAAGTGTGATCGTAATTCAATGATCTCAAATTTGAAAAATTGTTTGTATAATGTCCTTATATAGTTAATGTAGGTCCATTGGACATTTAAATGAAGTTAGTTAAGATCAAAACAGATTGGATGCTTGACTTTCAGACATCAGTACATTTGTGTAGTACACAAGTGTATCAAACAAGTTTTGACTTGCAGACCACAGTACATCTATGTAGTACACATGTGTATTAAACAATATTTGAACTTTTGCACTTCAATACACAGATTCTGTTCTTGTGTACATCGATGTACTTATTTTATGTTTTTTAGTAAATCGATTAGTATCTTGTGTACATCGATTATATGAACATCATTCAACCCATAAACATCTATACATCGATTATGTAAATCAGTTATTTGTGAAAAATGAAATCAAGTGTTTCTATCTTGAACTATACATAGGTGAATATATTCAATGTATAACACGATTTCTTCAAGAAACACAATTATCACATTTGTATAAACAGGTGTGTATTTTCTATACACGGGTGTATAACTGACAATACACATGTGTATAGCAAGTTTTTCACAGAAAGTTGATTGATTAACTGAACATACACAGGTTTATATTATCACTTAATTTCCCTTTTTCCTTTTCTTATTCATTTGAAAAACTTCTATATGAAAAACTTATTAATGATATGCTTTGTCTTCTTTTGGTCTGCTTTGAATCTTTGATCTCCATGATATACTTTTAACTCCACTCTTTTAAGCACTTGACTTTCTACTTCATGAGTTACACTTGTACAAATGATTAGTCTTTATAAAACAAGTTATAACGCATGTAGTATTCATTTGGATTGTCATATATCAAAACATCAATACAGAGTATACTTACAGACAGAAAAGAAAGAGAATTAGTCATGCCGAAAAGATGAGTAAGAAAAAGGTCACTTCCTCCTCAAGGATAGTCGAGGTTGTTAGTGTGATAGCGGAGACATGTAGGTCATGCAATGATGTTGTGTCTAGTGCATCTTTTGGACAGGTATTGGATGAGCTTCAGAACTTGGATGAAGTTACAAATGATTCTGATTTGCATATCAAATGCTGTCAACTGATGATGTTCAAGCCAGTGAGGGTGATCCTAATGCTTTGATTTGTGATGATGTTCAAGCTAGTGAGGTCACTTTGATTTGCATACCAAATGCTGTCAAATGATCCTAATGCTTTTGTATTCGGTTCTGCACATATATGTCATTCGGCCTTATCTTAATTGCAGACATATATGTCATTCAGTTATGTACATCCATGACATCCTTATTCAATGCTTTGTGAACTACTGAACTAAAGTAAATAAGACAATTAATCTCATCCAATCACATGTTCAATGACAGCTTAATTTTCTACCAGTGTGCGATTCGAATTAAAGTCTGAACTAAGCTTCTGATTAGTTATTTATAATTATTTCAGTTGTGTTTTTATAAAGTGGCTCATACTAATTGGTGCCTGTCAGGTGGCTTCTTAAGTCACCCTGTTTTCTGTGTTGCTACTAACTTTTGTGCCAACAAGAACAGTTGATAAAAAACTGAAATGAATAGAAAAAGTTCTTCTACGCGGGGCAAAATTAGCTTTGTTAACTATAATGGTTGTGATTGATTCATAATTCTATTTGACTATGTATGTATATATATAATTTAGTCATTTATCCTTATTCATTCGACCTTATCTTCATTGCAGAAACGAACAACTGAGCAGCTTGCTTAAAGATATACAATGAATGACTAGAATGAACAAGCCGGGCTCAATACAAATGAAGATGATGATGTTATTGAATAATCTTGTTATGTGGCTGCACTAATTGGAGAATATGCAGTAAAACATATATGTAAAAAGCCACATAGAACTAGTGAACAAACAGGTGCTTGACGCATCCTCGGAAATTAGTCTCTCACCAATCAGGTGGGAGGATGCTTTAGAAAACAAAAAAAAAATATTTATTTGGAATTTTTGTGGTACCCTAATAAGTACAATACAACAATAATAACAACCATACTTTTCCACATAGGTGAAGTTGGCTACATAAATCAAACGATGTCACAATATCCTATCATAAATAATGTCTATGGATAAACTATTTACATCTAGAACCTTCTTATAGGCCTCGTCAATAGTTTTTCTTGATCTACTTTTGTTAACACTAAAAAAAATAATTAATTAGCTGATAGCCGAATGAGTTAATTAGCTGAGAAATTATTCAGTCGATAACTGATTGGGCTAATTAGCCGAGATTTTATTAGTTAGCTGATAGTTGATTTCAGAATTCGGCTTAATAGTTGGTTGAAAAGCTGATGGTCGATTACAGTAATTAGCTGAGTAATTGCTAGTTAAAGGTGTTAACTGAGTATATAGACAGTCAATGATGTTTTGCTGAATGAAAGTTAGCTACTAGAGGTTCAAATAAACATTGCTAGGTTGGGCTTTGACAATGAGCCTTTGTATGTATTTGAAGAAATAATTTGGAGTTTCAACCGTTCGGAAAAAGAGCTGACTAAGTGAATCTTATTCTAACTAAAATTTCCTAAATTTTAGGAATATGGCTAAGGGTGGTTTGAAAAAGAAAGAGAAGAGGATCAAATTGAAGTCCAACGGCCAAAAATAGAGGAAAAGGTGTTCCAGTCTCATGGAGGGAGAATAGCTATGAACATAGGGATTTAGTGAATGTGGTCAAGCGAGGAACAGTTATTCGAGTTAGTGGATTAGTAGTCGTTAGGTAGCCTTTACTTGGTGTTATTTTTGTCAGCCGTGATGTAAAGATAGTTGCTAGTTTTTAGGAGGCAATGACCAATAGGAATGACACTAGAGTAATCGGATACTAGGTCTATAAATGAGTTGTATGTACAATTTTTGGCACATCCAATCAATCAAACAACTTATACAATTTCTCATTTATCTTATTACTTTACTTTACTTTATGCAAACTTAGCCAATTTAGCTCAACTTTTCACACAAAATGCTCTTTGGAGTATTTTATGAACCCGCGACTTAGAAATAGAGTCCATTTCATAGCATAAGCGACTGATTAGGGAATCATTAAAACGAATTAGTTTATCCATCGACTAGCACCAATTCATACGACAACAACTTCTATCTCTAGCGATTGTGCTATTATCCATATGATATACTCTCCTTACCAAGACTTTTATAGGTCTTTTACAGACATGCTGGAATTACCGTGATAAGTACAATATTCAAGCTAAATTGTCAAACATTCATTAAATGCTGGTTTCTCTTTAAATGTTAAAAAATAACTAATAACCAATGAAATGTTTCAAAACTCACCTTGCATATTAGACACTCAAAAAACAAATACGAGTATATCAGAATTCTAAATATTTAATTAAATTCTATCTTATTGTTTTGAAAATTATTGCAATGTATGAAATAGTCACTAATTCTTTTCATGAAACCGCGAAATGCTAAAAAAATTGCCATGTTAGCCCCCCAAAAAATAGGATGACCAATGCCACCTGTGACCCTCTTGAAAAATCTTAAATTTGACTTGGTATATAGGTTCTGATAGTATTTTATGATTTATAAATGAGCTCCCAAAATCTTGCAATGTGAGTGAGTAGGAGTGGGAATATGTCAGGTGTGATCAATCTTTGACTTAAATAGGTATGACCTATTTAAAAAATACATGACCTATTATTTTGTTAAATAATAATAATAATACTATAGATTATATATTATATATTTTATTTAACATAAAATAATATTATATATTTTTATTTTAATTAAAATTATTACAAATAATATCATTTATAAATGGGTCAGCCTATCAGACTTAAAAAACTTTTTTAAAAGCCTAAACCTGACTTATTTAACCAAAAAGGCTTTTTGAAAAGCCTAGACCTGACCTTTTTATAAAACAAGATAGGTCAAACCAGACCTTAAATAGGTCAGGCTATAGACCCCTGACGAACGGCCTAGCCTATTCCCATCCCTATGAGTAAGTGAGTTGGTCTTCCTCATTTGGAATTATGCTTGAGAATTGCTACTGTGTCCTAAGGGCCCGTTTGGTGGTCAGGATAAGGGAGGCAGGATAGGATAAGCTATCCTGTCCTGTTTTAATCTGTAGTTTGGTGAACCAGCAGGATAGGATAAGCTTATCCTGTTAGCTTATCCTATCCTGTTGCTTAGTTATAATTCTATCATGAGGGTGGAGCTGGGTTAGAACCAACAGGATAGGATAAGAAAATGCTTTCTTTTATCTCTTACCTTTAATATTGTTATTATTTAATTACGGTTTCAAACCTAATTAGTCAACCCTAATACTAATTAAAATATGTGGTTTAATGAACAATTTTTATAAAAAGTGAAAAAAAAGTTAATTTTTTATAATTTAAAAAAATGGACTAATTTATAATTAAAAAGCCAAAAATATATATTATTAAATATTTTTTAATTTAAATGTATAAAACAACCACGTAATATTAAAATTTATTTTTGAAAAAAAATGTAATTTTGATATAAGGATAATTTTATCATTTGTGGATATTTTATATCATATCTTGTCATTATCTGATGCACATCAAACATTGGACAGGATAAGAGCTTATCATGCTCATATCCTATCCTATCCTTATCCAGCTCTCATATCCTATCTATCCTTATCCTATCCTGACCACCAAACGAGCCCTAAATGTCTGAGACAATTTGGATATTTGTGCACTCGAAACTTTACTTTTCTCGTTTTCAATGATGCGAGACTTCTTTATTTTCCAATAAGCCTTTCGACAAAATGCAATTTTTATATTTATCTTCATTTCTATTTTCCGTATGCAACCTTTTCCATTATTAAGTTAAAAATGAAAAAAAATATGCAAACAACCAGTTGTTCTGGGCACTAAATGAGCGAACCTGTAGTTATTTATGTACCCAAAAAAAACCTGGAGTGACTCAGCCATTAACTCAACACCATCTCATACACGCACAAGCATAATGGACCAGCCAATTGAGCTTCTCTTATGAAGTTTAACTGTTAAAAGTAACAAAACATGCCATCATTTCTACACAACAGAACAGATCTTATTAAATTTGGTCTGCCATAATGAGCACATTTTTATTATATGTTTCGCACACATATAACCCTCTCCGGCTTACACGGCAGATCCACGAGCCAACCCTGCTTTCTACGCATGTTAGGACCTTCCAACACAAGAATGCATGACTGCATCATAATGATCAAAATAATAGAGTTCATATAGTGCATATGTTATTAACTATCAACCATTTCATGATTACATAGTTTCTCTAACGGGTATCCCTCTCATCAAACTCCCGAGAGAACCATCATGCACAGCAGGTCTCAACAGAGGGCTACTCTTTTCCTTCTCTTCCTGACTAAAGCAGTACACAGGAGCCTGCCAATTTGGATCCTCAAGCACTGCACCAACCTCAAATGTCATCACATGAGCAGTATATCCTGCAATCACCAAATCAGTGGCAAAATTAACATCAAATCAGATTCACTATCAGATGAGGGCTTGCTAGCTTCCTAAATGTCAAAGGAAATATTTCAATTAACATCAATATCAATTGACAGATAAAAGTTTTAGGCCCAATGCTAAATAAAGAACCATATAAGTGTGCTTACTGTACATCTTGACTAAAAACCTTAAATCCAAGTATTTTATTTCTGACTATGAAATATGAATGCCTCCAACTGTCCATCTTAATCATTGCTCAAATCCAGAAGGCCAACACAATAAGATCAAAATCTTGTAGTGTTATCCCATGCTAATGTATCCATAGGGTAGACTTGCTTTGAGCCCTCTAATTTCTTCAAATTAACCGCGTCGGAGACATGACTCAGCCAATTAAGACCAGGAATGCATCGTTGGCAAAAAGAACGAGCCAACCAGTGCACATCAAAGACGAATCGATCGTCCCAACCCCAATGCCTTAGCCTCGTGCTAGGCACCGGGCGGCAGATGTTGGTTTCTCGCGTGCAAGGTCTCACGGTTGGTTAAAAATTGAGTTTGTGATGGCATTAGATTCATGGGTTTATCCACTTACATTCCTACCTTTTTCCATTCCTTCTCTAGGTGAGACTTATTTCACTCACATTTGAATTCCAAAAAATTATACTATACTTAGATCAATAATTAATTAATATAATTTATCATGATTAATCATATAATTGGTTTAATTAATACACGTAAGTGTCCTGCAAGTTTATTCAAGAATTTCTCACAACTTAATAGGCAAAAAATGCAACATTGATGGCGGCACACACAATACTTAATTACCTGTGTAGAAGATCCACTTAACAGGTCTGTGAGTGAGGACATCCTCATAGTACCAAATGAAATCAACTTTCTCCCACACATTGCAGAGGAAATTATCAACACGCTGCTGACCCAAATAGTTGGCACCTTGGAGCCAATTGGGGCGGAGAATACCCACTTCGACATGGACAACCTGGCACTCATGGTTGGAAGGGTCTGGAGTGTAGATGAAAGAGGTTCCGTTGTTCCATTCAAGGTCGTATTTAACGACGTCGTTTAGCTGGTCCTGGATGATGTTGAAGTTGCGACCATTAGGCCAGTCGTACCACAAGTCCAGTTTCTGGAGAGTTCCGCTTCTGTTCATGAATAGCAATGAGTGGAATTGGTGGGGCCACTCAGCTGGAATTGGCTCCCCTGTTGCCATTGAAGGGGCAAGTAGAAGAAGGAGGAACACCAACATGGAAATGGGTTTTACTGCACACGCCATTGCTGCTTTCATCCGACTCATACGTGGAAGAGATAAGAGATATATATTTCCACACTGACTCATTTAAAAAAGTTTTTTAATCATTTAAACTTAAGTTTAATAGTTTTGCACTTATAATATAAATTTTTTTATAATGCCAATCAATTATGTTATGGATGACTTTTAAGATAATTAAGGTAAGAAGTAATTTTTTATTGATATGGCAATTTTTAAGTGATGTTTGTATAAAATAATTTTATACTATCAATATATAACAATTAAACTCTTTAAACTTTCAGTTTTTTTTTTCCTTCATATTTTAATTAATATGTTGCAAGAAAAATTACATTTTTTCTCAACTATTGCACAAAAATAAATTGCAAAATGTTTTTTTCCCATCAAACAACAGAAAAAGAAAATCTCCAAACATATTTTCCAAAATCAAACCAGAAAAAAAAACATTTTTTCAGTGAAACAAAGGATGGTTACAACCGTTTACCGAAATTTCTACTCTGTTTTTTTGGTTATCTATGAGAACAATGTTGTAATAATTATTTGTTGCTTGATTTGTGTTCATTGAAGTGTTTGAATGGTTAAAATGGTTTATAGGTGTTGGAAAATCCTAACATAGGACTCCTCCATTTACTTTTTGAAAAGAGTTTATGAAAATGTGATTTTCAGATCTGACATTGTGTGAGTATTTTCTGTTTTTCTCTCAACCTAAACCTCATATTTCAAAATTTATTTTTGATTCTGAAACTAGACATTTGGAGATTCATTTTGGGAACAAATTTTGTTTGTTTTCATGAAGATTTGACCCTTTAAACTCTGTTTCAAAATAGGCAATAAATTCTATTTCAGATTCTGACCTTATGGTGCGATTTCGTGAAACTGTATTGATGGAATGACTGTTTGTGAAAACAAAAATTATAGACAAAAATTAAACGTCCTAAAATTTCATGAGTGCTCATTTGTTTAAATCATAGCTCATTTGGTCTATCAAATAATTGTCATAAGTTGATGGTTGAAATGCTGAAAATTCTGTATACAGGTTTTGTGTTTGTTTTTGAAAAGGAATGTTATATTGTTGTTTATTTGGATGTATTGATAATCATACTTGTTATGATTGATGTTGGTGGAGTAAAATATTCATAGAAAGCATAATATGCTTCGGCCATGGTTAAGAAAATGAGAAAGCCAAAACTTCCATTTTTAAATCATGTTGCTTAATGAACTTAAAATATCTCTGAGAAATATTTGAAATAAGTAAATGAAAGAAAAACATCCAACCCTTGAGATTATCATGGTTTAGCCATGTAGGGATCTTAGGGTTTGGAAAAATTGTTTTCTTAAAACATGTGTTTAAAGTATTTAATACAATGTATAAACAAGATAGAATCAAGTATTTTCAAGATGAAAAACTCCTTTGGTCATTTTAAAAGGAGGTTTTGGCCAAGGATAGTTTCTAAACCCAGAAGATGGTTTGATTTTGAACTATATGTTTAAAGTGTTCAAAATGAGTTATAAGTATCATGAAAATGAAGTATTTTCAAAGACAAGATTTCTAGGAATAAATTACTAAGGCATTCAGACATTAGTTTTGAAAGAAGCTTTGAATGGTTTGAACTTTCAAAACCATAATTTCATATTACTTCAAAATTATTTACAAAATGTTTTCAAATAAACTTTTGGAACCATTCCACTGTTTAAAGGTTAGGCCATTTTGGCCAAAGTCTTGGGTTCTAAAAGTTTGGAGTGACACAAGTGATTTAAAGACAAATGTTTTACATCAAGGATAATTATTTTGGGACTTTAGAACTTTGAAAGAATTAAGCCCTAAAGAGATTTTACGCTGTTGTTGACCAAAAGGATAAGACAATAAAATCTTAGAAACATATTGTTTTCAAAGTAAACAATAATACGTCAAGCATGGATTTTGAAATAATTCTAAATCTTAAGCAAGTTTTACTTAAAGTATTGTCACCTTGACAATAAAACGTTTAAGAAATGGTAGAAGCGTAAAATAAAATATTTTCCAAAAAGATGTTTATTAATTGAAAATCGTATCTTAGATAAAAGACATAAACTAATTAAGTACTTGAGTGAAGTAAAACCTTTTGAAAAGGGAAAAACTTTAAGACATCATAAGAGTTTAATATACTTATGATGAGGTTTTATGAAGTTAAAATATGTTTTGACTTAAAGAAATTTGAATTTGTCAAGTAACAAGAGAAAAGAGCTTTGAACGGAAAACTAAGGATTTGCCCTAAGTCTAAAACCCCAACTTAAGTAATTAACTTAGAGCAAAAGAAAGAGACAAGAAAGTATAGGGTTTAGTGAAACAAGACCATATGTTATACCATTGATGGTTCATTCATCATTCTATTCATAAGACTTAAGTGCATCAACATGTATTTCATTACTTGAAAGACAAGTGACATCTAACTTAGAAAGGATCTAAGACTTAACTAAAGGATTCTCAATCCTCCTTCATAAGACATTTAGGACTTGAGAAATATATCATAAGATACAAACACAAATACGAAATGTTTTAGTTTACAAGTTGTGGTTCGATGACGGTCGGAGAGCGGACCCGAGAATGGAAGACTCAAGACAAGTCTTGTGGAAAGATGAATTTCATGGGAATCATGTGGTTTATCCAAGGGATAAACGTTTTTGAATATTAATTATGTTGCACTTGGTTGCATGCATATGCATTTGTTGCATAAGTTTGTAAGGCCTAGGGCCTAGGAGTTAAGCTTACACCTTGTGCGGGTGCTATTGTTGGAGGTGACGATCTTGGAGATCTTGAGGACGTCGAGGTTGGGAAGACCACATATGGCCAGAGAGTGGCTCCTTTGTGTCATAGGTACCTGTCGAAAAACATCGACGATCCTGACTGGACATCGGGCAAATCATGATTTAGTGTAGAACGTACGGTGTGAACCATGAAAGCGAATTCGCAATCTTCATATGATAGCACTTGTTGGGGCTGTGGATACACGGACAATGTTCTCCCAATCACTCACTCCGAAATGATGTCTAGCTCCATGGAGTATGGGATTTCGAGTCGTGTTGATGTGCATTGGATGTATCGTGTCGATCATGTTCATGCTTGATTAATCATTGTATGCATATTGTTACTGTTGTTTATACTTGAGGTGATTGATGTTGCTATCTTGTTTAACTGTAATATAGTTTAAATGATGATCTTCTGATGAGCATGACTATTGATATGATATATAATTTATGTGTGTGTCGTACTATTTTACACATCTACTATATGTTGTGTTGATGAATGGGAATGTCATCTCATTACTTTGTATTGCATCGTTGTGTGCTTCTCTGGTTGTCTTCCGAGAAGGGTCGTCATGCCGAGACTTCACCCGATGCTACGGGAGTGCTTCTCTGTTGAGTTCCCGATGATTCCGGCGTTTGGACATCTAGCCAGGATGGATGACTAGCAACGTACATGGGAAAAGTCACACTCAACATACGCATCGGTCGCATAGGAAGGGTTCTTCATCATTTCACTGTCTATCTTCGTGTCATCTGCCGTCAGGGTTGTGGTCATAAGTGGAATGCTAGGTGGACTTTTCCATTGGTCTGTTCAGTGCCTTCTCCCTCTCTTATGGATAGGCCGCTTGTTGGCAGAGTTGCGTCTGAGGCAACTCATGCGATGTCTTCCGTAGGAACGCCAGCAGTATTCCCTGCTAGGGTTGATGTTAGGCCTCATTTGACGGGTCTTGGTTGGAAGGCAATAAGTGAGAAGTATAGGAGGGAGGTGATCCATCCACGTCTTCCTATCCCTTTCGCTTGTCTCTTCATGAAGGAGAAGTCAGAGGAAAAATTCAGCGGTTGATCAATAGGATGTCTTCACATATAGTCTGTTGTCGGCCAATGTAGGGTGTCAGAGCGTATGTACCTTTCTTTTATCTTTTGTGGAACTGCGTCTCCAAGTATCTTATGTTTAGGAGCTGCATCTCCAATTCCTTATGTTGAGTCTGTATCTTTCTGTTTTCTTTCTTTAGTCGGGTTGGGTTTGATGTAAATCCTTTATGAACTTGTGACATTATATTATGAAATGTTTTTCACTTACCTTACAGAAAATGAATGCTTACAAACTTTTATATTTAAGTCTTGTGAAAAGGAAAAGATTTACCCATATCTTTCTTAAGTGATTTTATTAACCCGTTATTCGACCTTATAGTTCTATAAAATGTTCGTAAATGTGATGTCCTCGGTAGCAAAAAACATGACACGTGGCTTGTGAGCCAACTCGATTTTTGGGCTAAACCATGTGAAGTTAAATTAAGTTTGAGTTTGAATTTTGCTAACTCAAATATATTTTTTATCCGGCTATTCAGATATTTGGTTTATTGGCTCAACTCACTTTATCAACTCTATTTAGTAAGTTCCTCTAAAGTAAGGTTAAGTGTAAAGTGAGAAAGTAAGTGTATATCCTCCCTTGATTAACTAAAAAACTAAAATGCATTAGATATCAACCCACTAAATGATTTAAAGGTTGATGCACATTTATTTTCTCATTTTACATCCAACCTCACTTTAGAGGAGCCTTTTCCATAATAATATACCTTGAAACAAACCAACACCCCCTTAATTAATTTGGTTAAAAGCTTGTTTGGTTAAACTATACCATAGTTAATTTAGAGCCATGTTATTGTTTGATAATTGCAATTGGCACCCCAAAATAATGGGAATGGCCAGTGTAATTGATGTCCAACCTGATCCAACATTATTCCGAAAACCCTTGAAAATGTAACAATTGTTGTTAAACAACTTCTAACGCGAGGAAAGACAAGATAATAGATTTTGGCAAACATGCACCAACAAAAAATTTGTAAAAAAATTATGATAAATTGGAACCTTTCTTTCCTATATTACTACTGAAGCGTCCAAAATAATGAACTTACCAGTGAAAAGTATGTCAAAACATGATAAAAAAAAAAATTCTTCAAATTGCTGGTGCACTTATGCTTAATGGCATCAAACAGGCCAAACTTCCAAGGGATGACCACCAATGTGGCTCAATACCATTCCATATGTCACATTAATGGACTACTTGGCCATCTATATATCATTATATCAATCTCAAAATGCGTTGGTAGCCCTTAACATAGACCACAAGGAATCAGAGAGTTCTAAATTTCTTTTCCTTTGCAGCTTGTTAAGTTGGTAGCATTTCAATTCTTTTAATCCCAACTGCTTAAAAGTTAATCTCTCTTCTCTCTGCAAAAAACTTCCCCGTGATTGCTTGATCAGGAAGAAGGGCAAGCCATACTCCAGTATCAGCCCCTTCTTCGACAGTGACACTTCCTGTATAACCTGTAAGAGTAGTTTTAACCCAACCAGGGCAATAGCTGTTAATATAAATCTTTTGACCCTCTGGCCTCTCAGAAAGCTTCTTTGCCATAAACTTTGTATAAGCATTAACTGCAAGTTTTGACACTGAGTAGTCAGTAAATGTTTGAGGCCACCCTCCTGATGCCCAAGTTCCATCTTGCACTTGTTGTAGAAAAGTAGATACAGCTCCATCAATCATTTCCTCTGAAAGGGATTCCACATCACTTAGTTGCTCCCTCAAAGCGTCATTTTCTATTCTCTGTTAATACAACAATTTACAATCAGTTTTATATCTACTAGAAGTTGTATGGGGAACCAATGGCTCCGTTGTAATCTCAAAGCAGCTATTAAAGTTTTGCCACAAACCATACATTAGAAAATAATAATTGAATAGATTCGTCAGTAGAGAATGCTAGAAGGCACTACAACGATTTGATGGATTTTTTTATTTATTTTTGAAATAAAAATTCAGAAACGTTTGTGAAATATATGTTGAGAAAATTTACTAGAACCATAAAGAAAATTGAGATAAAATAAGATGAAAATTTGAAATTGATAAAATGAATATATAGACTAAGAGATTAATCGTTACCTTAAAAGAAAGATTATACTAATAACTGACTAATCTCATTACTTGGGGATACTAGCGCGAACCGCGCTATTTAGGCCCCCAGCGGGAGTTTCTCCCTTGTGGGGACGGGGGAGGAAATCTCCGGAAGATAATTCAAGGGGACGAAGACCATCCCATGAGATCCCCATCCTCAGTGACATTGCATAAATGCCCTTATACATATTACATATTTAAACTTATTTTGGTAATTTCATATATATATATATATATATATATATATAATTTATTAAATTAATAGAATATATTGTTCAAGATTTTTTGAGTTGTATATATTTTCTATTTTATTGGATTTTCATTATTTTTCATTATTCTTTATGGATTTTCAAGATCCCACGGGGCCAGGGAATGAGGATGGAAAAAAACTTTTTATGACGAGGATCGAGAACGGGGATGGAAAAAAACGGGGGAAGGAGAGTTAGGGGGTATTCCCTGTCCCGTCCCGTTGCCATCTCTAATTATATGTGTGGCTAACTTTATCATATAGCTAATTAACCATACTATGGTAATAATATATATCATTCATGGTAATAATATATATCTGATCAATTCTTTCATCGTATTGAACATGATGGAGGAAAGATATTATTGTGCATCAATACATTCCAATCATGAATATTTATATGAAAATAAAAGTTTAGTTTATCCCCAATAAGAGGGAGGTAACTTGCATTTTGCCTCTAAAGAATGTAGAAGGAGGCAGAGAAAGAAAATGACGAAATCTCAAGAATATTTTGAAAGGGGTTAAGATCCTCTCTATTTCCCCTCTATTACTTTAGTTTTAAGGATATAAACATGATAATGTGATATTGGGTGAGGTCCAAATATCCTCTATACATCCTGAAATCATAATAATGGATGAGAAAATGAAGAGAGAAAATAGAGAGGATCTCCATCACCCATCGGGGAATTGAAGGCAAAACTCAATTATTTGGAAGTTGTTTACTCATATGAAATGAAACAACATTACAGCCTTTACTTACATTTCGTTTGCCATTTAGTCGACCTAAACGTGAGCTCACATTTACAATACGAGCACCAGCAGAAGATGGCTTCATCAATGGAATCATAGCTTCAGTCATACGCTTGGTGCCATAATAATTTGTTTCAATAACGTTACGAGCATTTTCAACAGAGTTATGAGACCCATAATTGAAATTAACACCAGCGTTATTCACCTGCAGATAAATACCAAAAAAAATTGTTTTGAAATATCTATTGAGTTCAATCCCTTGCTTATATCTAGATGAAATATGAACAAAGCCCCAAGTTCTCTATTGCACAAAATAGAAAGGCGGGGAATGTTGAGAAGACAAGCTAGAAGTAATCAAAATGGATAAACCTATAGGATATATCCCAAAACGGTTATTAACTCAATGCAATAAGATTATAAAGAAGTAATTACGTTTTAGAAACTGACCAGAATATTTAAACCTCCATAATTTTCCTTCAACCACTTAGCAAATTGGTTGATGGATGAAGAATCTAATATATCAAGTTGATGACATGCCACGTCCTCCATACCACCTTCTTGCAGGACCTTGGTTGATTCAACACCAACACTAGCATCTCTTGATGTCAGTACAACAGTCACTCCATGATCAGCAAGTTGTCTAGAAATCTCAAACCCAATTCCTCTGTTTCCACCGGTAACCACAGCAACAGTTTCCTTAGACCACCACCTATGATATGAATGCCCAAATGCACAAAATAATGACATTGTTAAAATATGAATCCTATTGCCAAACGATAGAGATGAAAGATTACCGTTTAATTTCTATTTCTGTAGTCACGCATTCAACAATAATAAGGCTATGAACCCATGATCATTAGAAGGCAAAACAAGATCAAAGCTAAGGATCCGTTATTTTCCGTTATTTTATCGTTTTATGTCCAAATCTTTAAAAATAGAAAATAGAATATAAACAATATGACAATTTTACAATTATAAATAAAAGTAGTAAATAAAATAACAAACAGGAAACAAAGCAAACAAATCCTAATTTATCAAAAACACTCCTATTTTATGTCAAGAGAATTACAAAAATTTGACTAGGAATGAGAGAATGCATACACTTATTTGGATGGCCAAAATAAAAAATAATATTAAAAATAACTGGTCACATCTATTATCCATGGCCAACATCTCCCCTCATATTTGTGAAAAATTCACCAAAATCATTCGTACAAACCAACATTTTTCATTATACAATAAAGAGTTAATATTTACATAGAACTATAGGAGATAGATAGCTAGAAAATCAAACCTCTGGTGATCAGAATAAGGAATAGTCCTCAAAAGCGATATCTCTTGCAATCTCTTTTCTTTTCGCTCCTTTGATTTTTCTTTGTGCCCCATCTCTCTATCTCTTTTGTGGCTTTGGCACCAATGAAGCCAGATTGGAAGCTGGATTGCTTGGAGTTTGGGATAGTGGTACCTAGAACTTTCAAAGAGATTTAGCTTGTATCACATAATTACTCCGCATGCGAAGGAGCAAATCGATGCCCACACATGCCACGTTGTTGGTCCAAGCACCTATGTTGGCCTTTGGTCAATGCATAGAACTAGACTTTAGGTAAGAGATCAACTAATTTTTGTTTCCGGATACTTAGGCCCCTTTCTTATCAACTTCAGGCTAGTTATTTGTCAGAACAATGAATTTTTAACAATAAAATGTTTTTGCTCCTTTTTAATAATTGTTGAAATAAAGTATGAATTATAATTGAAGCTTAAGTTTTATTGTTTTTTATAAGTTAAATGTCAAAATACTATTGAATGTTACGTATAATGTTTAGGTATGTTGTTTTAATATGTAACTAGTTGTGCATCCGTGCATTCGCACGGGTCGTGCTACGTTGTGTACTACTATTTTTTCTAAAATTAAAATTGAAAATCAATCATTTTTTTACCTAGAAATAAATGAAAAAAATAAATAATAAACCAATATTGACATAGTAATAAAGCATAAAATTATGTTTACAAAGTAATTCATAAAGTAAAGATTATTACAAACTTAGAAAACTAAGAATATTTTAAGTTTAAAATGTTGGAAATATCATTGCACTATAACACTTAGCAACAAATATTGTATTATAAAAAAGTAATAGAAACCAAATTACATGTGATATTCATATAACCCCAATAAGTCCAAGATAACTTAATATTAGTCCAAAAATATCATACAAACTAAAGTTGCAAATATAATGAAAAAGTAACACAAAGGGTTAAGCGAGCTTAAGTCTATACTGCGTAAGTACGTAAATAAATATATATGGTTATGTTAAGTTGTGTTTCGTCCCCCTAATATTTTAATGTACTTCAATATTATATGGTTATGTTAAGATAATAAAACCTAATATGTTAATGAGAAAAGTTTTTATGTACTTCAGTATGTTAATATTATCATGCCTTACTGATCAAAAAAAATATTATCATGCCTCAATGTTGATCTTTGGGAGCAGTTACATCTTAATTAATTGTACAAAATTATAAAATTCTAAAATTTTCGACCAAAGGTCAACATTGTTGCATTCACAGCTTCAAAACATAATGCTACTGCTCATTAAATTAATATTGACATAAGTCAGTACAAAAAAAAATAATTGGAGAGTTATGAGAAACCCAAAAATTGGTTTGTTGCTTTAAGTGTATAGTCCAATCAATGATGCTGCAAATAGATAATAGAATGATAAATTCAATGGCTTCTCCCATAATAAGTTGTTTGTAGACCTCTTTGGCTGCTTCTCGTGGAAGAAGTAGTTAAACGCCTATAATGAGAGAATAGATTAAATAAGAGATATAGAGTTGTAACATCATAAATTTTTGGGATGTTGATAAATAGATATATTTTAAAAGATAGCTTACCTCTGCAAATTAATAGATTTGTATAGGTGTAGTAGCACTAATGATCGCAGAATAATGCTGAAAATTGAAGGTAGTCCACAAATAGCAAACTGCTACATTGTTTATTCAATTTCATATGTTTCATTTGTAACTACATTGAATGGATTAATTTACTGTAATTCTCAGTCAATTATTCACAAAAACATGCCTTTTGCTAATTGTCTTATCTAACATGATAAGTTAATATAGATTTTATAAATAAAATGTAGACTTTGTTTCCCTGTTTTCTGTTGGAATACATAGCAACATGACTAAACAGAAATAGAGATTTTGCAAAAGTGATCATACCTCTCCAAATAGTAGATGATATGGGTGTTTTATATCTTATCATTGCAAAAATGGTTGCATAGTCAACCCCAGTCCAAAATACCTAATTATAAGGTAGAAGATATAAGTCTGTCATGACTACACCAAAATAGGGAAAAATTGACGCAACATTCACCAGCGTTTTCCCGTAAAACACTAGAAAATATGAGGCGGAGAAGTATTACTAGCGCTTTCTTTGGTAAGTGCTAGCAAATTATTGGGATTTACCAGCGCTTTTTTAACTAAGCGCAAGCAAATCTCTGACATTGAGTATTGCCAGCGCTTTTCCAAATAAACGCTGGTAAAGGACTAATACATTTGCCAGCGCTTCCTTAGGAAAGCGCTGGTAATAGTATTACCAGCGCTTTCCTAAGGAAGCGCTGGCAAATGTGTTATCCTTTACCAGCGTTTATTTGGAAAAGCGCTGGCAATACTCAATTTCTATATAAGTATAATTTTTTGATTTATATTACTGATCAGTGTGCTATCTTCACTTCACGCGCGCGCTTTCAGTAATAGTAATCTTCACATGCACAGTACTCTCACCGCGAACTCAAACCTCCTCATCTTCTTCACAGTCGCGAACTGAACCCTCTCATCTCCTCCACAACCGCGAACTCAACCCCTCTCCTCCACCACAGCGACCCTCAATCCGCTCCCCACAACCGCGCGTCCACAACCCTCTCCTCCATGGTGAGAACGAAGGTTGCCACGTGAGCTGAACTACACCTCGTGCTTTCCCCACAAATTATCCAAGCTTTTCAGATTTTTTATTTATTTTGTTTTTTAATTTTCAGTCTTCCAGCTAGCGTGGTTTACAGAGAACAACAAAGTAACAAAACAACCACAAAATTGATGCAGCTTTAGATCAATCTCTCTCTTCGCTCAGCACTCACGACCTAAGCACTCACGCTCAGCACCTCCGCGAAACCTCACGGTTCTCTCCTCAAACCCTCTTCTCAACAGATGTATTCCCATCATTGAAGCATACATTTTGGGTGCATATTCATTATTATTCTGTGGGGTCAGTCATGCATTTTGGAACATATCCATCTCTTCAATATTAATGTGATGTTTGTTTTTGTCTGACTGTATTTTTTTCTGAAATATAAGTTGGCTCTCTTATATTCAATTTTGCACCATTATTGTAACACCCCTCTCCTCCGGGTGTCACTTTTGTACCCCAAAATATCCATTTACCCTTATTAACACAAGACTTTTTTCGAAAATAATTCTATAGTAATTGCGAAAATCTGATACCAAAAGAAAAGCTTTAACAATCCAAAGAAACAAAATGAAACTCATCATATATGACAATAATTCTAGTTCTGCCATTAGGCATACATACTTCGGACCTCTCAATACACAACACTCATAGTCGCAGTCGGACGACTGGACTTACATATTTATAAATCTTAAGAGCTGGTCTGACAGAAGAATTCTATGGACAATAAAACTTACTGTCTAACATACGTCATACCAATGAGACTGGGTCTCGTCGTCAACAAACTACACCTCTTCGTCGTCAACCTCAAGCACTCAAGCTAGAGGGTCCCAGAGTGATTCAGAAGACTGTTAATAAAACATCTGTACATGTATCCAAAAACACACAGGGTGTCCAACATGTACAGGCAAGGGTGAGAAACCAATATATGAATCCATAAACGACAACTATATGCCCAATCCAAAACAACAGATTTATATCATATAACTCATTCAAATCATCATACATCAGATAGTATAGCATGTATAATCAAGCACTAATAGCAGTAAAAGCACAAGGGCTTTGTACCCCACAATCAACGTTATCCTCTAAACGTATGCATGGCACTTCCATATATCTCAACTAATATTCAAACTAGATTTCCGGAAATCCCATCACCATTCGAAATGAGCTGATCAGGCTCCAATATTTGGCCCAAAAACGAGTACTTTGAATCCCATGACACTACGCGATTCTCACATGGGGGCGCAATCAGAAGTACTCCACAAGAATACGGTCATACTGCATTGTCCAACTCAAGGCACAATACGTTCCCAGAACACGTATGACACCATTGTCCATCAAGGCACAATGTTATGACAAATAAGTCATCTCAGGTTCTCCCTGTTTATCAAGGTCCCCCGTATCACGGCACGTCTGCCCCGCATTTAATGCATGAGAAACCTATCTAGTTTCCGATAATGGATCTTTGTCGCATCAATATTTCCTCGTTGTAGCATCAACGCTAACAACCACCATAATGTCTTAGACTCTTTAAGCCTCAAAACACATTTTCTCAAAACAGGACATTTAGCCCAAAAACAACTTAAATCCCAACACCCCTAACCGATGCACCAGTCAAGGACGTTGGATTCAAGATCATAAAAACATCCTCAAGCTTACAGGACCACAAGGATTGTCCCTAAGCTGACAGGACCACAACTAACACGGATCCTTGATCCACGTGTTCTGCAGAACCCTAGAACCCCGACGTCTCGGTTTCTAGTTTCTAAGCTTTAAGCTTTAAAACCACTTTTCTTGAAAACTCGAAAATCAAAAACCCAAATCTCCGATACTTACACAAAGTCATCGAGATCGGTTTTCTATAAAACAAAATGTAGTCCACAGACTATTTCCTTTTTCTTTCGTTGTTTTCCGGTAAAACACAAACCTTAAAACAAAGCTTGTAAAAACCTTTTTCCTTGGATAAAACCAATAAATTTTGAAAATCACATTTCTCAAGCGTTTTTCCTCAAATGGTTAACTTTATTGATTTAAAAACTAATAAAGGTCTCTAACGCCCTATTTAATTTTAAAAACATCGTTTTTCGTTATTAAAACCACATTTTCACAACTTTGCTCATTTAAGTTGATTTTCCTTAAAAGCAGCTGTTCATTATATTTTATTTCAAAATATTTTATTTCTAAGAGATAATTCATTTATTTTCTCTTAAATTAAACTGAGAAACAATAAAACATATTTCTTTCCTCAATTTAACATTTGAGACTTTTAAAGTTTTTAAGTTACATGGTGTCGGATCCTAATCAAAATTAGGTCCTCTAACGCCTTAAATCCCACAGCAGGGCACACGATACATCCATATAATTATTCAGCAATTATAGCATGCATTCCACTATATCAGCAGTTATATCAATACTTATTCAAACCAACAGCAGTAAATCAACAGTAGAATCAACAGCAGTCAATCAAACAATCAACCAACAATCAGATACAGAATATTTAAATATTTAAATACAATACAAACACCGATGCAGCACATAGCTGTCGGAAATGGAGTTCCTCAGGTTTATCCCCTTACCTTAAATGAAGTCTCTCTGATGAACAACTCCAAGCATCAAATCCAAACGTCCCAACTCCACAACAACTCCGAGAATGCATATCCAGCTCCCCCAAGTAAACACAGCCACAGCCCAAAAACCAAGAGATAACATCCAAACACATTCAGCATCCCAATAACATATCAATTAACTAGTCATACTTTAAAAACATAATCTAATGATTTTAAATATTTTACTTAGTCCAATCAAATTACTTTTCCAATAAAATCAATTTGGGAAAAACCAATTGGGTCACGGAAATATAAAATTAATTTAGGGAATCATTAATTAGCTACCCTAATTGCACTAAAACAGAATTAATTTCATAATTATAGTAAAATAAAGATTTAGGGATTTAGTAAAATTGGGGAAATCCGAATTCAAAGGGGGATTTGAACAATTGACATAGGGAACTTGAAATTGATATACCCAATTGCATAAAAACATAATCAATTTCACATCTAGAGCATGAAATTAAAATGCTAGGGTTTTGAATTGGGGATTTAGGGTTAGGGTTCCTCATGAAATCAAAAACCAAGATAAATGAATGGAGGATTTTTACCCAGGAGGAAGAAAGAGCAGCTCCGGCGGTCCCGGCGGTGGCGCACGGTGGCGGCGCACGGCGGCTCCGGCGGTGGCAGTGGCGGTGCTTGGTCCAAAACGTGGAGAAAGATGCCGCCTTCCACGTGGTTGGTTCATTTCTGGAAAGGGAGGCCAAACGGTGGCCGGAAAACCCCAAAACAGTGGCGGTTCTACCGTGGCTCCGCCGTCAACGTTGTCCGTTTGCAAAAATGTTGGGCTAGAAATGTAGAGGAAGGTGAGGAGAGTAAAGTTACAAGGTTGGTTTGGTGAAAGGTGGCCGGATGGTGGCCGGAAAATGCTCTAACAGTGGCGGTGGCCCCGTCGTCAACTTTCTCCGTTTGGAAAAGTGTTTGGTTAGAATTGTAGAGGAGAAGACAAGGAACATTTCTATGATTTTGGTTTTGTGAGAGGTGGCCGGAGTTGGCCGGAAATGAAGAGAGAAGGAGAGAAAGTTTAGAGAGAGAGGGAGAGGCGCCGTTTCCAGGAAGAAGAAAGAAAAGAAAGAGAAGAAAGAAAAGAAAAGAAAAGAAAAAGAAAGGGAGAAAGAGAGGGTCAGCGGTGGGGGTGGGGTTTTTTTTTTTTTTTTTTTCTTTTTGTAGTTATAGGTAAAAACTGAGTAGTTCAGATTAAGTCAAAAAAGAAATAAATCTTGACCCTTTAATCTAAAAGCAAAGAGAAACAAATCTAAAGTTTCAAAATTTGAAATAAGATAGAAATTGATGATTAAATTTATCAACCTAGGAAATCAATAATCCAAAATAAATTTCTGGTTAAATCCAAACCATTTTATTTTCAAATCTAAAATCAAATAGATTAAATTTGGAAAATAATTTCCTTCAATCATATTATTTAAATTACATAAATAATAATTTTCTAAATACATAATAATAATAATAACAATAGCATAATATTTGCTTTATAAAAGTGTATAAACTATGATAACACACCCAATAAAATAAATAAACTAATTTAAGCAAATAAAACTTCATTATTAACATATATAGGATTTTCGGGGTGTTACAATTATGGTCATTATCTTGAGTAATTAATATTAATTATTAAAGTAACATGTCAAGGGGACATTCAAAAACTATTAACTTGATGATCTAACCAAAATGGCTAATTATACATTAAAGTGCATATTAGATAATGTTGATCTTACAATTTTCAATAAATTAACTTGTATGACAAAGTAGTAGATGAAAAGTTTGGTGCTCAATTTGGAATATTACTGTGCTCTTTTGGTATAGATCAGCTGCTTGATTTTTGAGATTTAGACTCCACACGATAAGATTGCATCACTTGTACCAAGGCTATCTAGTCAAGGGTAAGGTTGTTACCAAGTTAATAGTTTGGGACAAAATTGCAACTAATGTTTACATTTATTATCTGGTCAAGGACAAGATTAGTAATAACTCCTAAGCATTTGAAAAATGGTTCATTTATCATATGATATATACCATAAGGGTACAGCTGGATTCTGTTTATAAGCTATCTCCTTTAGTCTCATTCGATCTTTATGCAAGATGCATATCACATATGAACTTAACGAGTGTAAGGCCCAACCATGGTTCTTTTTTGGATTGAGCATCTCGATATATGGCCATTTTTATTTGCCAGAATTTTTTGATTGTCTATTTGTGTTAGGTTATGAGCTACTTGTTGAAGCTATTCATACTTGTATAAGTTTCAAGCTTGTCGTCTCTTCTTCCCATATTCAAGGTGATGCAAGATTTGAAGTTGGCATAGAGCAGTTTAGCTACTATTAATGCATAGAGTCAAGGTCTTACACTTCAGAAACTTTGGCTGTGTACCAGTGTTAGGGCCCAGCCCAATTAGGAATTCTTGTAAAAGTTAGTTAGTTAGTAGTTGAAGGGGTGAGTAGTTAGCTGTATAAATAAGAAGACAATGGCAGAGGGGAGGAGTTAGTGAATTTGTATTGAGTGACCCTAAGCTTATATGTTCATTTTTATCCAACTTGTGTTTACTCTACATGTTGCACTGCATCTTCTACTACTCTTTTAATTTGCCAAAAGATGGAGTAGGTCCCTTTGGATTTTGCTACTGACCAAAAGGGTTTTACATAAACTTTAGAGTCTAAGTTAGATTAGTTCCCTAATCAAGGTAGAATTTTAGGTTAATTAGAACTTAGTTTTTGAATTCTACTTACTTGAACTTTCCAAATTAATATGTTTTCCCCAAATCTCTAATTGGGATGGAATGTTGTATATGAGTTAGGTCTCTGTTTGAATCCTTAATGAAACTTGACTTCTCATTGTCTTAGCCTTGTAGGCAGGTTAGGCTACTAATTAACTACGACTCTAAGAGCACAAGAATTCTAAATGGATTTTAACTTTCACTCAAGAGTTTTCAAGCAAATTCTAAATCTTTTTCTAAGCTTGGAACCTAGGTGGACTTATAAGTGGATCAACTTCTCATCAAAGAAAAAAATGTGTCACAATTGTGTAGATAAGCTCTGTTGCATATGTATTGTACATTTGTGGTTCTGCTTTACTGAGAAAATGTCTGTGTGATGATAAGATAGAAAATTTATAGTTATCTTCAATTTTATTGCAACAAGTGGCCTTCTACTTAATTCGGCAAGTAATCCACAAGTGTAAGGACTTGTTTATGTACATTAAGTAGCTCTTAGTATTCCAGATTAAAGCCCTTCAGATTTGGCAATGGAACCTCTATCATTGTTTATAGACTAGCTCCATCAAGATTAGCATGTGGTTTTGACCTTAGCAACTAATAAAATGCATATAACCCAGGAGAATTCCATTTCTATAATGATTAAATGAATATCTAAATTGACATTAGCTACTTGTGGCTACTCTTTTAGGATCTTTTTATTTGTTAAAATGTTCACCACTCACCAGAAATTATTACATGAACATGAACCATGCCTGAAATGATGGAATCTGGTTTTATCCCTAACTATTAGTTCCCTACTGTAAGCCTCTGAAACCAGCTTTGCCATATGGTGACAATCCACACACATTCTAAGGTTCTTCACTATTGCTATGCTACATATTTAGTAATCAGGTGGAATGTTAGAATTTCATAGAAGAATAATGAATTTTTGTATCTTACTTGCTCCAGCTCCATGTTGCTAAATTAATTTTATCTTAGTTGCTGCATGGAATTCGTACACTGCATAACCATTTAGAGAGCATGCTAAATTAATTTTTTTGGTTTGGCTTGATGATGTTATAGCATAACGCGTTGGATTTAGTGAATTGGTAATTGATGATGAATGATTGCATTTTGATGACACTTTTTGATATGCTGGATCATACTTTCTTCATTTGGAACTTCGAATTTTTTGTTAGGCTTGATGATTCACAAACCATTATTTTTTTTTAATTTTCATTTTCTTTACTGTTTTTCAGGGTTTTGGAATGGCTTCTTGTTAGTCCTTTATATACATTGTTCGATTAAATTGCATTAGTAGAAGTTGAAGAATGACAGACTTAAAATTTAATTGCCATTTTGTTGATTGAAATGGCAATCCTATCATACATTCTAGTCATGGAATTGATTAATTGTTCTTCATACCTCATTTTCATGTTTTACTTTTAGGCTTGAGAGTAGATTGTATACTTATTCTTTGTGCTCTAATAAATGAAATATACATTCTAGTCTAGGAATTGATTAATTGTTTGGGGCCTTGACCCTGTGAGTATCCTAAGACCTGGTAGTCATGAACTTACTGAAAGTAGGATACTTTTTCATTGTAATGGCGGAGCTGCTGCTAGCCTTTTGATTGTAATGGCAGAGCTGCTGCTATTGCCATGCTAATTGGTCATGATACTCCCATTATAAATGAAATATACATTTTAGTCTAGGAATTGAGTAGGTGTTTGAATTGGAGAGTTAGTTTCGGTAAAACTCTTAATTGTTGCATTTTTTTGTCAATTGTTTTTAAAAAAACTTTCATGATCTAATTTTTTGGTTTACTGTGATTTATTTGATTTGGATGAATTTTAACTGTGAAAAAGTTTCTGTTTGGTTGCAGAGAAAATTTAATGGAAACCCAAATATTCTTGAGTTTAATGATTATTATTATAGTCAAACTGATTTAATAATAATGTGACATGTGATATAATGAAAATTAAACTCATTTATTTTCTGTTTCTCATTTATATATTCTAACATGTGATAATTGAAGCAGCACATTACCAAGCGGGAATCACTTAGAAGAAATTCGTTCATGGAGTGATAGGGACATCCCATTTCTCACATATCGAAATAGGTTAGTTTTCTTCTCTTTCATGCTGTCCGTGGTTCTGCTTTTGGTCTCACCTTCTTTGTCTAATTTTACCTTTACTTTATCTTTGTCACTTGATAATCTGCAGTTTTGGTCATGTCTTGATTTTCTTATTGTCTACCACAGATTTCTTACTCCTACCAGGTATTTATCTTTTTTTAATCTCTTATAAGCAGTATAATCATTAGACATATTTATTTTTATCGGTGTACACATGCATTAACCTTAGTTTCCTGTTCAATAATGATTTGTATATTGTTTTTGACACAATATACAAGTTGTTCTTGAATTGTCCAAAGTGGACAGTCTAAGAATGTAAAATCGCATTCAATCCATATTATTGTATGTCTTAATCATTAGCTTCTTGATCTAAGAATGTCATTGGTTTGTATTTTCTCATTGTTCTCTGTGTACATACCTAATTTGGGTCGTAATACCACCTGAATTAAGTTGTGTGCTTGGAGAACTAAGGGGAAATGCTGCCGAAATTTTCTTAGAACAAGAAGTAATTAAGACATATATACAATAATATAATGCGAAGTTTACAATCTTGGATAGGATAGGAACCCACCCTTTAGTATGAAGTAGACATGCATCATGCATGCATGTAGTACTATTGAATGTAGATGTCAACCTCTTTAAACTCAAAATAATTGCTGTAGATCGGGAAAATATGGATCGAAAGTGGATGTCTGCCAATCGTTTGTCGAAGGAATATAAGGACGGAGTGCAAGATTTTATTAGGTTTGCAGTTGGACACGCAGAAAACCCTAGTAGAATCATATGTCCATGTTTAGGTTGTTGTTATACAAGACGAATTAGTGTACCTGACTTGGAAGGACATTTAATATGCAATGGAATTGATCAAAGTTATACTTGTTGGACAAAGCATGGTGAGACCAGAGGTGAATCTAGTGATATGGGGAATAGTGGGAAATATGCGTCAAATGATGCCAATACAAATACATATGAGGGCGATCGTTTTGAAGAGATGGCAAACGTGGTTGAAGAAGATCTTCGTGATTGTCCTCAAATGTTTGAGAAGTTGATAAGTGATGCAGAGAAACCGTTGTATGAGGGTTGTACTAAATTCACAAGATTGTCGGCAATGTTAAAGTTGTTTAACTTGAAATCGGGCAATGGATGGACTGATAAGAGCTTTAATGACTTACTCACACTATTGAAATCTATGTTGCCGGAGGATAATGTGCTTCCTAGTCGGACATATGAGGCTAAACAAATGTTGCGCTCTATTGGCATGAGCTATGAGAGGATACATGCTTGTCCTAACGATTGCATTTTATTTCGGAATGAACATGCATCGTTAAATACATGTCCTAAATGTAATGCCTCACGATATAAGAAGAAAGAATCAGCTCCAGAGAAGGTTTTGTGGTATTTCCCAATAATACCTAGATTTAGGCGCATGTACAGTAGTTCAGAAGATTCAAAGCACTTTACATGGCATGAGGATGAAAGGATTAAAGATGGCAAGCTACGGCACCCGGCAGATTCTCCTCAATGGAAAAGAATTGACCATGATTATCCCGATTTCGGGCAAGATCCAAGAAACCTCCGACTTGCATTGTCTACTGATGGATTTAACCCGCATGGTATTCAGAGTAGCTCTCACAGTACATGGCCTGTGATTTTGGTGATTTATAACCTACCTCCATGGCTATGCATGAAGCGCAAATATATGATGCTGTCTCTGTTAATTTCTGGGCCCAAACAACCAGGAAATGATATCGACATATACTTGGCTCCTTTAATTGAAGACTTGAAGCAAATGTGGGAGACAGGTGTAGAGGTGTACGATGGGTATAAAGAAGAAAGTTTCACCTTGAGGTCTATGATCTTCGGCACAATTAATGATTTTCCAGCATACGGTAATCTGTCAGGATACAGTACCAAAGGTCAATGTGCATGCCCTACATGTGAAGATAATACAGATTGGATGCGGTTGGAACATGGTAAGAAGAATGTCTTCCTTGGACATCGTAGATTTTTGCATTCAAGTCATCATTATCGGTTATGGAGAAAGGCATTCAATGGGAATATAGAAGAACGTAGAGCTCCTTTGCCGTTGATGGGTGTGCAACTGTTTGAAAAGGTAAAAAATTTGAGTATCGAATTTGGGAAGCCTTTTGCCGGAGAGCTTGTGACACGAGGGTGGAAGAAAAAGTCGATTTTCTTTGAGCTGCCGTATTGGAAGTCATTATATGTAAGACATTTCATTGATGTGATGCATGTTGAAAAAAATATCTTTGATAGTGTCATTGGTATCTTACTCAATGTGCCAGGGAAGACTAAAGATGGCATCAATGCAAGGTTGGACTTGGTTAGTATGGGATTGAGACGAGAATTGGGACCGGTGAAGAAAGGGAAACGTACATATCTACCACCAGCAGCTCATACTCTATCTAGAAAAGAGAAAATTTCTTTTTGTAAGTTTCTTCATGGAGTGAAGGTTCCAGAAGGGTACTCTTCAAACATTGCTAGCCTCGTGTCGATGAAAGATCTCAAGTTGAAGGGTCTAAAGTCCCACGATTGCCATGTTCTTATGGAGAGTTTGCTACCCATCGGTATACGGTCCATTTTGCCCAACAAAGTGCGGGAGACCTTAACTAAACTTTGCTTCTTCTTCAAGGCAATTTGCAGCAGAGTGATTGACCCTGAAAAGTTGCCAGCATTGCAAAGAGAAATAGTTGTGACTTTGTGTGAGCTTGAGATGTATTTCCCACCTTCATTCTTTGACATAATGGTTCATCTAACCGTTCATCTGGTTAGAGAGACACAATTGTGTGGGCCAGCTTATATGAGATGGATGTACCCGTTTGAGCGTTACATGAAAATATTAAAAGGGTATGTGAAAAACCAATCACGACTAGAGGGTTGTATTGTTGAACGGTATATAGTTGAAGAAGCTGTTGAATTCTGTACCGAATACTTATCCAATGTCAAACATTCCACAGGGATGCCAAAGTCTCATCACACAGGAAGAACCATAGGGCAAGGGATTTCTGGAATTGAAATATTGACTATACCAAGAACAGAATGGGAGCAAGCACACTTGTATGTTCTACACAACGCCGATGAAGTTGAGTCATATGTTGTAAAACACAAGGACATACTTAAGAATTTGTACCCAAATAAGAATCAAAATTGGTTACAAAGAGAACATATTCGGTGTTTTATAACGTGGCTAAAAGATCACATTTCTGTTGAGTATGCTCTAAATCCTACCTCAGTTTCAGAAAGATTGAGATGGTTAGCGAAAGGTCCAAGTCTACATGTTTTATCTTACACCAGTTATTTGATGAACGGGTACACATTCTATACAAAAGAACAAGATGATCGAAGTACAGTGCAAAATAGTGGGGTGACTCTTATAGCTCAATCTATGCATATCTCAAGTGCCAAAGACAGAAACCCCATATATGCGAATATGTCATACTTCGGGGTCATCGAAGGTATATGGGAGTTGGATTACACAATGTTTCGGGTGCCTGTGTTCCGGTGTAAGTGGGTTGACAATAATAACGGTGTACAGATGGATGAGTTGGGGTTCATGCGCGTTGATTTCAATAAGGTGGGGTATAAAGATGAGCCTTTTATTTTAGCATCACAAGCTCAACAAGTGTTCTATGTCACCGATCCAGCTGATACAAATTGGTCCATTGTTCTATTGTCTAACAAAATGGTTGTTAATGATATTGATGATCATCAAACACATGAAGATGCCAATATGGAGGACGATCCTTTCTTTGGGACATCACATTCACTTGAGGGTAATCCAACTAGAGAGGAAGATATGTATATTAGAAATGATCATGATGAGGGAATTTGGGTCAATCCATTATTTCGTACCAATAAGGGACACACAAGTCTCAATCCAACGAGAAAAAGGAAAAGATTGTCTTAAATATGTAAGTATAGCTAGTGATTGTGTTTTTTTAAGTTCCAGGCTAATTAAATTTATATTCATCGATTTTTGCATATATGATTATGAAATAATGTTTTTACTTGTGTCTAATTTTTTTTTTGCAGGTAAATGGCATCTCCATCTCATGATAGTCCTGCGGAGGCGAAGAAAAATGTGAGGCGTCGCGGACCGACAGTTTATTGTTTGTTATATAAATTTATACACTTACTCAATTTTTTCAGGTTCAATGGAATGTTAAAGGCCAGCCCGTTGGTAAAGTCAGCAGAGACATGAAGAGTTACATTGGGACCTTAGTGCGGCAGTCGGTCCCAATTACCTGCAATGATTGGAGGGATTCTTCTTTGCACCGTGTCAAAGAAGACATCTGGCATAATATAGAGGTAAATTAATTAACATTGATTAGTTATAGTGTTTCTTAATTATGTAAACATACTTATACTATGACATTAATTTTGCAGACGACCTTTGATGTTGATAAATGTCGGCAAAAAATGATAATTCAGATGGCCGGATATATGCACCGATCATTCCGGTCTGAATTGACGACGAAGTACCTGAGAGATGAGGAAGGGAATGTCAGACCTGAGCCTCCAGCTCAATATGCAGAGTACATTTCACTGGATGCTTGGAGAGCTTTTGTAGCAAGACGCACAACAGATGAAGAATTTTTGGTATGTACAATAAATATCCTTATGACTTGTATATATGACATTAATTAACCATGCAAGCATTGATATATATATATATATATATATATATATATATATATATATATATATATATATATATATATATATATATTTCTGTGTCTATGTAGAGGCTTAGCAATGAAAATCGGCAGAGAGCGTCAAATCCTGAATACCCTTATAGAGGTGGAAGTCAGGGGTATTCCGGCATTGAGGAAAAGTTGGTATGTACAATATCCTTATAATTGGGTTATAATTTGCTAATGTTTACTAATATTTGATTGTTCAAATGTATAGTTGTTGGCGGCAGGGGACGATGTTACAAACAAAATGGTTCAACGCCATATTTTGTGGATGGAAAGTCGTCGAGATGAGAACGGAGAAATTGTTGATCCCACCACTAGGCAAGTGGTTGAACAAATTTTAAGTATGAAAGCATTAGTTAACAAGCGTTTTCATTTTTAACTTTCTTATGATAATATTTAACATTTTCATTTGTGTCTCAGGATAGCATATCACAGTCTGTATCACAAGGGGATATAACAGATTGTGATGGTCGTCAAGACATCCTTGCCCGAGCCTTATCAAGGAAAGAGTACCCTGGTCGCCTAAGGGGTATGGGATTTGGTGTCACTTCGAGCCTTCTTTTCGGACCACAAACGCGTGCTACTAATGATAGAATGGAAGAGATGATGCGTGAGATACGCTGTCTACGGAAAGAAGTAGATGAATTGAGAAGCACCATGCAAGACAGGCATCCAGTGGAGGCGCATGAGCCTGATTTCCCTACCCCTACCCCATATAGCGCCAGAGATGGTTGCACTATGCTGTCACCCGAGGTAATTAATAATTCATACGTTGTTTTTACTTAAACGTATTTAATCCATTTACAATTTAAATATTAATATTTTGTTTATCATTTATTCAGGACACCTCTGCATGCAACCTATATGTGTCAAGCCCAACTCGTCGAATGGTTGGTAAGGGGATAATGTTTAACGAAACAGTTCAAACACTATTGCACAACCGATCATTACCTCCCGATCATGTGAAAGTTAGAGTTGACCATGCGGTTGAAGGGAATGCATCATTGCCTGTACCACTTGAGGAGGCAGATGTGTTGACTGTGGAAGATGCAATAGGCACCTATGTGGCATGGCCAATCAGCCTCGTAGTTGTAAGTAACATGATATAAGTTAATAAACATGCATGATTTATTATCATAAAATCATTCACTAACTAATTAATGTATTTGCAATGCAAAATATCCAGGTACCCTCAAAATCCAAAGCCAAGGACAATGGTAAGGGCAAAGTGTCGGAGCACACAACTGACAAATCCCGACCTTCCCTTCCTATAGTTAGCAAGGGGCAAACAAAAGGGTCAACAACATCCCTAGTGAAGAACGGGAGCAAATCTCAGCCCCAGAGCAATTCTCAGGTCTCCCGTTCTCCTACGGCTCATGGTGCAGATTATATGGCTTATCTTGAAGCCTATATGTTAGGGAATATGAATGCACCAGATGTTACAGTGCCATTGGAGCCAGAACTGCTGGGTTATGAGACCACTTTGTTTCTCGGCCTTCATTTCGAAATCAAGGAAGTTCTTCGTCATGAGATACTATCTCAGACTGTTATTACAGTATATCTCAGGTATTACATCAAACTTATATTTTCTATCTCAAGTACGGTTATAGTTTATCCATTAATTTGTTTACATGTTTTAATTTAAGGTACTTGTATCATGAGATATTGATCCCAGAAGAACGGACTCGGAGGTTCGTGTTTTTGTGCCCACATAAAACAGCTTTGCACAAGTCAATAACTGGGCAAAAACAATATATAGCCGATCGCTTAGCATTAGCTGAACCTGGTATTGAGTCATTGTTTTTGTCACCTTGCAACGTAGGGTGAGTCATTTTAATTAACTTCTATAAATTTTGTGAAATGTGATTATCTAGGCTTAGGATTTGCCAACTCTGTTCATTTTTGTAGGGGACATTGGGTATTATTAGCAATCAATCCCCATGAAGACATTGTGTACTATTTTGACCCGTTGCATGTCCCTTATACCTATCGCAAACCAATGATGGATCAATACAATAAGTAAGTATACATATTTATTTTTTTCTTAATATATATGATGATTCAAATTATATACTTTGATGAATTGTTTGATTTTGCACTTAGGGGTTTGCAAATTCATCATGCCCAGAGCAGAGGAGACAAGTCCTGATTTTCTTCATCATCCAAGACTAACTGGATATTTATGGATGTACGTATTTACAAATTAAAAGTTCTATCTTATATATGCAGTTATTTAAATTAAAAACTGAAAACAATTAATTTATTATTTGAGCTTTTATAGTGCCCCCGTCAACCCAACGACATCGACTGTGGCTACTATGTAATGAAGTTTTTGAAGGATATCGTCGTTGAGAACCAAACTCAAATCCCATCATTGGTATGTACTTTTCGTTCTAGTTTATCTTGAAAGAGTATTTCAAAGTCAGTTAGTGGTTAGTAGTTATGAACTGTTGATGACAGTTATAATAGTAAATATTAGCTCTTTGAGCTAGTTAGATGATTTATTTAGACCTTTTGTTAAAGGTCTGGCTACATCTATAAATCTGTGAAGTGTAGTGCTCAGTAATGGCTAGTTGCTTGAAAAGGGATTCACGATGCACATGCAGCATGAACACATGGAGATTCTTGATGCTCACAATAGAAGAATTCTGAAGCCTCCTCTTGCTCAGAACAGAACCTTTCAAGTTCAAATCCATGCTGCTGATGCTACAATGGTACAATTCTAAAATACAATTTTGCAACTGAACTTAATTCATAATGCATAAAAGGATGACAAGGAGTTTGAACACCCTAGTCCTTCGTATATCATTCTTCTACATGCATTTGAATACCAACACAACTAAGAATGTATTCACTAGCCCTAACATGATGAATTTCATCAACTCATCTGCTTTTGAAGAAAAAAAAAACACAAATATCAACTCTATGAACTCCCTACTGTCCTAGCAGAACAGCAGGCGAAGATTTGTGCATATCTCGGGGTAGGGACCTCCTGTAGGTATAAGGTCAGTGTCATTTGAAAGATAAGATCTAAGGCCACATTTGGTGAAAATTTCAAGAATTATGGATCATTGTATGATTCTCAATAGTTCTTTGAAAACGGTTCTATTTCTGCAGAATCTTGCAGAAATAAGATTCTGAACAGTGTACAGTTATAAATGCATAACTCTATGTATAATAATTGAAATTGCATGCCATCAGAGAAATTAGAAACCTAAGACAAATACCTTCACTCCATGGAAATTTCTGAATTTTTAGTCTTATGGATAGATACAGTTTAAACTTCAAAGTTGACTCATGTGCTGCAGAATCCATTCCCGACAGCCTGAATTTCAAGATGCATATCTCGGGCTACCGAAATCCTTTTAACCTAATTCCGGTGGCTATTTAAAGCTAAGACACAAACATTAATGATGGAGAAAATTCATATTTTTTGGTCAACAAATGAATTCCCAGTAGGCCATTATGCAGAAAAGTTTTTTCTGCTGTGCTAGTTCTGGACAGCCTAGGTTGCAATGCGCATAACTCGGGTTGTAGGAACCCAAATGGCGTGATTCCGGTGACATTCAAAATCTAACAAGCAATAATATTTATATCTAAAATTTTATAATTTTATAGCATATATATTGGTACCGTTGTTTAGCCAAAGTTTCACTACGGTTTAAGAAAAAAATCAAGTTTCTTTGCTCAACAAAGTAAATCTCAGATTTTGAAGTCTGCCCTTGGATGTGCTTTTCTTGACTAAAGAGTATAGACCAGTGGCCATCGCAAAGATTCATATATAAAATAACCCTACAAAACCAAACAAAAGCTGCTCAACACAAATGTGCTAAAGTGTACATATTGTTGTCAATGTAAAATGATTTGTGTTCTGCAAACAAATTGCTCATGATCTTTCTTTCCTTGTGACCTAGTAACAAATCTGCAGGAAATCCAGTGATAACAAATCTGCAATCAGTTTGGCAAGAAATCCAATGGCTCATTGGAGGAGTAAACATATTGAGACCAAATTTCACTTCTTGCGTGAGTGAATAAAGGGAAACTGCAATTGTGCTTTTGCAGGTGATTTGAATTTCATAAAGTAGATATCATGACCAAGCCTATGAAAATTGAGAGATTCAAAGAGCTAAGGAGTTTTTTGAAAGTTGTATCAATAAGAGAATTGATTCAAACTTGATGTGCAGCAAATGATAGATGCATGGAGTCTAGGTGCCAACCTAGTTGGAATGTTAGACTCCATAGTGATACTAAATTAGCATATCTTGTGTGTTGAGTGAACTTCGAATTAGGTGGTTGTGTTGACAGAGTATTTCAAAGTCAGTTAGTGGTTAGTAGTTATGAACTGTTGATGATTATAACAGTAAAAGTGGTTAGCTCTGAGTTAGATGAGTTAGTTAGACTTATTAGTTAGAGGTCTAGCAGATCTATAAATGTGTGCATGAAAGTACTGTAAGTGCAGTGTGTGTGTGGCTTCTTCCCTTTTCCCCACAGTTTATATATTTAATTACTCTCACATTTGACCATATTGAAAATGTACAAACTTGATTTAATTTTCGTTTCGCAGTACTATCCAGAACGTAAATGTCCGGTATACTCTGATGATCAACTTACCGCACTCAAGCAAGAGTGGTGCCGTTATATTGTTGATTTTATCGAATGAAGGTATATGTAAGTGTGATCTATTGTAGTCATTTCGAGTACTTTATATACCATTTTGAACTTAACAATGTTTATTTGGATATTATTGAAGGGGAGCAAGGATTTTGTTGAAGGGAAAGCAAAGGATTCATTGATCAAGGGCTTCTTCAATCAAGCTAGTACTAGCTAGGATTATTTTTTGGTTTTTGCTCTTGTATATATAACATATTGTTGGTTTTCCTAACTGTATGAATATGTACATGAATATACTGTGCTAAGATTGATCGAGGGCTTCTTCTTTCTTCAATCAATTAAGCTACTGTGATAGTACAAGATTTTTTTGCTCTTGTTATATATATATATATATATATATATATATATATATATATATATATATATATATATATATATATATATATAATTATATATATAAACATATTAATTGTTGAGGTTTTGCTATTATATATATATATATATATATATATATATATATATATATATATATATATAACCTGTTTGGTTTTGAATATTGCTGGTTTTGCTTGTGTTGAGCAAATTGTAATGGAAAACAGGGGGAATAGTTAGTAATTATATATATATATATATATAAAAAAAAAAGGGTATTGCCAGCGCTTCCTTGAAGGAGCGCTGGTAAAGGTTAAACAATTGCCAGCGCTTCCTTGAATAAGCGCTGGTAAAGGTTAACCTTTACCAGCGCTTCTTAAAGGAAGCGCTGGCAATTGTTTAACCTTTACCAGCGCTTCTTCAAGGAAGCGCTGGCAATTGTGAACCTTTACCAGCGCTTCGATAAGCGCTGGCGAAATGTTTCCCCTTTCGCTAGCGGATAAATAGTCAGCGCCCGGAAGCGCTGCTGAAGGCCTAAAATAAACGCTGGTAAATCCCTTTTCTGTAGTAGTCCAACACATAAGATGTTGATGTTTTTATGAATAACTATGACATTCTCCAATCCATATTATTAATATTAAGTGATAAATTAGAAACTCAAATAGATAATTGATATATACTACTAATCATAACCTGTCAGTAAAGTAGAAGATTTGAATGTATACTGCTAAACATAACCTATCAGATAAAAAATTCAATTAATTAGTTGAAGTAACATATTATTTGATACTTAATTGTAATTGAATGTGAAGACACTTACTTGTTAGAGATTTTGGAAGACCTCCTTGAAGACAACATTAGTGATAGTTTTTAATGGTTGTTTTTCCTTATCACGTATTAAGATCTTCAATCCTTGTTTGCTTTGAACCCTTGAAATTGCAACATACAACTGGCCATGACTAAACACAGGTCTAGGCAAGTATAATCCAACACTTGCCAATGATTGACCCTGAGATTTGTTGATTGTCATAGCATATGAGACAATAATAGGAAATTGTCTCCTAATAAGTTTGAAAGGCCATGGTGATTGGGATGAAGAAATAGACATCCGAGGAATGTATACACTGCTTCCAATGTTCTTTCCATACATTATCTTTACTTCAAGAACATGATTTGCTAGCCTTGTCACAATCAACCTAGTTCCATTACAGAAGCCTTCAGACTAATCCAGATTTCTTAATAGCATTATCGGAGTGCCAACCTTTAGTTTTATTTTGTGATTAGGAAGGCTTGGTGTTCTGAGAGAGCTTAGAAATTCTGGTGTCAGTACTTCAAATGGTTCACTTTGATAACCTTCTGATTTATCAATACAGTCCGATCTTAGATATTCTCTTTCATCACCTATATTGTTGAAAGAAAATTATAGTGAAGATTTAAAGAATCTAATTAAATGCATAATATTATAAATGAAGCTGCAACAACATATTAAATAATTTACCCAGAATCAAGTTCAACACAAATTCATTTATTTGATCAACAATCTCAATTGTTGATGCGAAGATAGCTCTAGACTGTAAGAACTGCTCATCCTTGTATTGCTCCATTAAATTGGGGTACGTGCTTTGAACTATAGGATCTATGTGGTCATCAAAATTTGTAATCAAAAATTCCTCTGGAATATCTATTTCTGCATATTCATCATTTGGTTCAGTTATTTTGCCATCTCCAACGTCTAATATCCATTGTGAGAACTGACTAAGTTCTGATGTACTGGTATTTTCCAAATCATGTTGTAAACACATGTTTTTTGTGAGGGTTAATACCTGACAATGATCCCAAAGATATGATGCATTAATTGTTGCATGTACAATGTCAGAACGACTTCCTTTTGGAATGACTTGTAGAATTTGCCTGAAATCTCCTCCAAAAAAACTATTTTTCCTCCAAATATTGAAGATGCATTATTCTCACAACTCATGATGTCTCTTAGACATTTATCCAATGCTTCGAAACAAAACTTATGGGCCATTGGAGCTTTATCCTATATTATCAATTTTGTTAGTTTCAATAGCTCTGCATGCTCACTCCCTTGATGAATATTCCAAGTTGAGTTATCTAGTGTAGGAACAGGAATTTTAAATTTTGAGTGTGTTGTTCTCCCTCTTGGTAATAATAGTGACGTTGAGAACGTAAGGCAAAAGCTAACGTTCACCACATGAAAGTTTTTCCAGTACCACCATAACCATATAGGAAAAACATACTACCTTCCTGGTTGTTTACTGCCTGTATGATTGTATCAAATATGCATCTCTGCTCATCTGTAAAAGTATTTATAGTAATTTAAAAAGTAGTGTATGACATGAAATTTAGATAAAAATACTTAACTTAATAATTATGATGCTATTTGATAGTAAAGTGTCATCTGTGAGAGAAATGAATAAATTGTGGAATTGATCAAGTAAGTGCTCTGTGTCATAATTATGTTCTGCATATATCCCTTTGGATATGGCATTGATGGATATTCCTTTAGACTTTTTCTGTTTTGCTGTATTATAGAGTTAAATTTTGTAACTCTTCATCAGTAAGTTGTAACTCTAAAAACATAGGAGAAGTAATCAATAAGTATTATTACTATTTTAAGATGTATAACATAAATAACATAAATTGTAACAGTCAATGAAACGTTTTCTGAATCCATACCTCTGTTGTTGGATAACTATCTTTGATCATAAAGAATCCCATCTGATAACCATTGTCATGTTTGTTCCCATACATGCTCTGGTCTATTAATGCTACTTGATAAGAGCATTGTGACAAATAACTTCCTTAAGTAGTGACCTGAACCCCAGTCATTGGCTTCTCTTATAGCTTCTATGTATTCTTTATCATCCTCTAGCAACCCCATTGCAAAACATGCTTCCCTATAGGTTGGATATTGGATATTGGCAACAGTTCTAATGTCTTCAAAGCTGGTTGATCCTTTTACAACAGTTAGCATTATTCTTAAATAAAATAGCTCACCAGTACATGGAGGAACCCAAATCAGTCTATCAATGATATAACCTTTGTTTCGTGGTTTTCAACACCTTTTTCTCTTTACATTGACAAATCTTTTTACAAATTGTGCATAAGTCAATATTTTGCCTTCAGGGTATTTCTTATTTGCTTCCATCCAAGATGTAAACATTGATTCTGTAACACTTGGTTTGAAAAGCACATCATCAATGTCCTCATAATCATTAAAGTACACAGCCTGCTCCCCTGGAAGGTGAAAGAATAACCTTTCAACTGCTGGCTTCCTACCATGAATTGGAAAAGAAAAAATTCTCCAATATGCCTCACACGGTGACACATACCTGCAGTCAAGGTATTGCTTGATCTCATCAATGACTTCTCCCTTAGATGATATTCCATCTTGTGTTAGAACAATAACAGTTGTAATCCGATCATAACCTTTGTTTATGTATTTGAATAAGTCCTTGATTTAAGTACTTTGGTTACACCATTCCAATTTAATGTGTGCTTGGAACTTCAATAATAATTTTGGATTATAAGGAACAACATGGCGGTTGTCAAGGAAAACACCATTTTTTTCAATTGTATTACCGTTATCTCTTCTCTTATATAGAGGATAACCATCTTGGTCAACAATTATTGTGCCTTGGAATTTCTTTGGATAATACCTAGAGCATTTACCATTTTTCATGCATGGAGATGAGTTGTTAGCTGAACCACATGGACCATGGATCATATGAGTTTTTACCAAGTCATATAACACTTTCTCATCCTCCTGGTTTGGTATTTCTGCTAAAATAATTTTATCAATATCATCTGGAGTAGGGTACTTGTTAGATGGATGTAAGAAGATATGTAGGTGTGCATGTGACAACCCTCTTTTTTGAAACTCAATTGTGTACATATCTGAAATAGGCAATGAAGAAAATACATGTTAGTAGCTGATATTGCAGTAATTGCATAGAATAAATGAAATGATTGAAATAAGACTTACATGCAACTACATTCCCTAAGATATGCTTCTTTCTTAAATCTGATAACAGCTCATCAAATTTAATTTTGAATACCCTTGATATTATATCAGGATGATCCTGTGGTTTCTAATGAATGGGTCCAAATATTCTTTGAATTTCTGGCTAATTGGGATTGCATGTAAATGTCAGAAACAAATCAGGAAAAACAATAAAACTACAAATGGCCATCCCATCAAAGTATAATTGATCCATGTATCTTCGACTTCCAACAAATGTAGAAGGTAATATGACTTTTTTGCTTTTATTGGAACCCTGAGTTTGGCCTTGGTTATCTACTTCATTTAAGCTACGGTATTTATGCACTCTTAACTTTGGTACGTTTTTCCTGATAAAAGATAGTCTTTTTGACTCCACCATAGTATAACCATCAACCACAAATTGTTGAAAGAGTGTCCTTGATCGTAATAAAGTCTGTGCCTCATTTTTTCTGGATTTGATTCTAAAACAAAACCATTCTCTTATAGTAAGTCGATTCCGTTTCCTGCTATGAGAACTGCCTCTATCTCTATGAGGCACATCATGCCTGTAACCATCTTCACCATAAGGAAATAAAAGACGATACTGGTAACTCAAATAGCTGACATGTAACCCATCTATTCTTTGAAGCTGACCACTTTGTGTCTCCATAATTATATCTCTTTTTGATGCAGTGTGAACATCACCAATAATAAGAGCAGCTACTTTTGAAACATTCGTTAAATTATATATTCTACCATCAATAGATCTATCAGAAATAAGCCTTAACTTAAGATCATGAACATGACTGTGTCGCAATCTTTCCCTGGCCATCCTAAATGACTTTGCATGTGAATTATATTGATCTAGCATGGCTGACTATTCGCACACAATTTCTGCTTTTATATTGTCTTGGTTCCTATTAATAAAGAAGAAGAAAATATTTAGTCAGATTGTAATAGTTAAAATTATATCAAATTTAAATTTTGACTCGTAAGAGTATGTACATACTTGAATCCTTGAATCCAATTTTGTATCTCATTTTCAGTATCATAAATATAAAGTTGTGCAAACTTTGGAGAATAACCAGGCATAGGCAATAGGTTGTCAATCCTGTGGCATGATTGACCTTGTATCCTAATAGTTGGCGGTCATTTACCATCGTTAATTGACTTGTCAAATTTTGCTCCAGGTGATGTGAATGCAAACATCATGTTATAGACTCGGATGTGTTGCTGGTAATTCTTGCTATCTGTTGAATCATTATCAAATAGTAAATGTTCAAGCATTGTTGGCGGTCTCCTGAGAAGTGGTAATTCAACATTTCCCTGACCACAACAAAGTTGATACTTAGGAGTTCCAGTGTGTCTATTTTGCGTTTTCTCTCTTGATACCATATATATGCTTGACAAAATTGACATTCGATGATTAGATCACCAATATCAGAATATCCTATAAGAGGAGTGCTAGCAACACACTCTCTTTCCAACACACACCCTCCTATTGGTTGAAATTCATATGGGTCCCACTAATTCATGTGGGTCCCACTTGAATTTTGTAAGGCCCACATGAATTTCAACCAATAGGGGAATGTGTGTTGGAAAGAGAGTGTTAGAGAGTGTGTTGCTAGCATTTTTCATCCTATAAAGTAAACTAAGTGTTAATAAGCAATACATAAGTGCAATTGAGTAGGACTGATATTGGGATAGAGATATAAAATATTATAACCTACCTTCAAATAGAGTAAACTAAGTGTTAATAAACAATAAATAATTACATATTTCTTATTATTATCCATATTATCAAATATTTTCCACCCCTCAAATATTATCTGTATCATTATCAAATATTTTAACTGACCTTCACTAAGATTGGCAGGTTACGTAGGACTATTATTGGCATAGAGTTCTTCTTCATCAGAACTTGAGTTGCTATCAGAACTCAATCCTATTGAAAAAGGTGATCAATTATGAATAACAATTAGTATAAAGAAATAATATATAAGTGGACCATACCCTAAGAGATGCATTATTTGGATTGTTATTACCTTCAGGTGGGTCAACATACAATTTTGAATGTGCATTTTCTTTATCCAGACTTCTATCTGAGTTGAAAGTATGTGATGTTGTCACGGTGGATATATTCTGCTTTGATGAAGAGGATGCAACATTACAATGATTGTTAGCATCATGTTCATTGACTGAATTTTGTGCTACATCACAGAATTTGCTCATTAGATTAACACCTAATGAATCAATAGGAATAGCTCTCCCTTTTCTTTGTGATGGGTGCTCCTTAGCACTTGGCTGAGTATATATGCAAGAATTAAAGCTGAACATGCTATTTATCTGACTATTGTTTTGGTTCCTCTTATTTAATTTAGTACTGTAGTAGTTATATTAGACAGTGGTGTGCTATTTGTTAATCTTGATTGAAGATGCAATTGTTGATTTTGTGTTACATTACAAGATCTATTTGCACTTCTTTCTTGCAACACATTCTTTCTTTTCAAGCGTGCTTTTGATGCAGCATCCTTCATTATGTTTTGTTCCTTATCCATACCTATACATAAAGTATGATGCAGGATTAGCATTTAAGGAGAAAATGAAATGCTGAGGTATATAATAGCATATATACGTCCAGCATAAAAGCAAATGCTTGGTTAAAGTAACCTAATGACCATATTCAAAGAAAAACAACTATGTGTGTGATAACTGCAAAGGGAATATAAAAATACCTTTGAAAAAAGGTATAAGTACATATAGAAAAAAAAAAAGTGAAGTGAGAAATATAAACCTATATCTGCAAAGGAATCAGTGATTAACATTATATGACTATAGAAGAACATAAGAATAGCAGCAATGTGATCACTATAATATGACTAAATATGATTAATGTAACACCCCGATTTTTTTCGTGCTTTCTAAGGATGATAAACTCAATTAATGAGTTTATATTTTTATCTGTGTTTTAGAAAATGATTTTGGGAAAACTAAAATCATAGTCTTGTTTCATAAAATCGTAGGATCTTTCGGTTAAGTTTTGGGCCGAAAACTCAAACAAAAACCGATCTACGTTTTTCAGATGATAGTGTTTTCTACTATCACGACCTAATCTGGACTAACGAACGAAACCATTAGTCTTAGAATGTATTCCTCTATCTTTTTCCTAAAATGTGTCCTGACGCCCAAAATATAAATAATATTTTATATTCGGGCCGATAATCGATCGAGGAGACGATTCGAGCTGTCTTAGGGTTTTTCGAGACCCACGATCAGATGTTTTTCATGCCAAGATTGTATCAAGTTATTTGAGGGAGTCATATCAGTGTCGGGACGATTTCAAATATCGGGATGTGAATTGACCAAATTGCCCTTGGTTAATTTTATTACCAATTTACCTTTCCTATTATTAAACTAATAAAACCCTAAATATCTACCCTTTTCACTCTTATCCTCTCATTTTTCTCCCTCACCTTCAGCACCTCTCTTTCTCCCTCACACCCACTTTCTCTTCTTTCTCTTTTCTTCTCCAAGACTCCATTTTTGAAGGCCTAAAGCTTGGATTTTGTGGAGCAATCTTCATCAAACTTGGAGTGGATCATCATAGGAGGTAGTAGTTCAACTCTATCTCTCTCAATCTCTCCTTTCTCTCCTCAAATTTTCATGATCAAGGATGTTAGGGTTTTGTCCCTAAAATCATTGAAAATCCATGAAAAATTATAGGAAAATCGTATCTGTACCAAACCAATTTCTATGGCCTAGGTTCATGACATACTTGTATGATCCAAGAGCTTAGAGCCAAGAAATCCCTCTAGCTATATTTTCTAGGTAGGGGCCGAAACCCCCCTATGTGTGTAGGGTAGGGTTTTGGTTGGTTTTTGGTGATCTGATCTGATATCTAGGGCTGTCACACTTAGTTAGGGTGTTATCCAGAAAATGAGAAATTTTGGAGCTCCCTAGCTATTTTTAGTGTAATAGGGCCGAACCCTAGGGGTGGTGCATTAGGAGAAATCTTCGTTTTGTAAGTTAATGCCGATATGTTTTACGTGTATGCAGTGATCGGCAACGTGCTGGGGCGATAAACAAGTTGATCAGGTGTTCAAAGTTTTAGCTGGAAGCTACAAGAGGTAAGGGGATAAACCTGAGGAATTCCATTTCCGACAGCTATGTGCTGCATCGGTGTTTGTATTGTATTTAAATAGTTTATATCTGATGTTAGTTGATTTCTTGATTGACTGCTGTTGATTGGAATATGCATTGATGTGCTGATGTATTGATGTAACTGCTGATATAGTTGAATGCATGTTATACTTGCTGAATGGTTATATGGATGTATAGTGTGCCCTGCTGTGGGATTTAGGCATTAGAGGACTTAATTTTGATTAGGATCCGACATCGTGTAACTTAAAAGCTTTAAAAGTCTGAAATGTGTTTTGATAAGAAGAAGTGAAGTTTAAAAGCAAATAGGACATTAGAAACCTTCAATATGTCTTAATTTGATAAGTTAACCCTTTTGAGAAATGTGGTTTCCAAAGTTATATTGAGTTTATTCAAGAAAAAAAAATGAGTTTGTGCAAGTTTTGTTTTAAGTTCGTATTTTACCGAAAAACAACGAAAGAAAAAGAAATGGTCTCTGGACCAAGTTTTGTTTTTGGAAAACCGATCCCGATGACTTTGTGTAAGTATCGGAGATTTGGGGTTTTTGGTTTTCGAGCTTTCAAGGAAAGTGGTTTTAAAGCTTAGAAACTAGAAACCGAAACGTCGGGGTTCTAGGGTTCTGCAGAACACGTGGATCAAGGATCCGTGTTAGTTGTGATCCTGTCGGCTTAGGGACAATCTTTGTGGTCCTGTAAGCTTGAGGATGTTTTTATGATCTTGAATCCGGCGTCCTTGACTGGTGCATCGGTTAGGGATGTTGGGATTTGAGTTGTTTTGGACTAAATGTCCTCCTTTGAGAAAATGTGTTTTGAGGCTTATAGAGTCTAAGACATTATGGTGGTTGTTAGCGTTGATGCTACAACGAGGAAATATTGATGCGACAAAGATCAATTATCGGAAACTAGATAGTTTTCTCATGCATTAAATGCGGGGCAGACGTGCCGTGATACGGGGGGACCTTGATAAGCAAGGAGAACCTGAGATGACTTATCTGTCATAACATTGTGCCTTGATGGACAATGGTGTCATACGTGTTCTGGGAACGTATTGTGCCTTGAGTTGGACGATGCAGTATGACCGTATTCTTGTGGAGTACTTCTGATTGCGCCCTCATATGAGAATCGCGTAGTGTCATGGGATTCAAAGTACTCGTTTTTGGGCCAAATATTGGTGTAAATCTCTAGAGCCTGATCAGCTCATTGCGAATGGTGATGGGATTTCCGGAAATCTAGTAATCTAGTTTGAATATTAGTTGAGATATATGGAAGTGCCATGCATACGTTTAGGAGATAACGTTGATTGTGGGGTACGAAGCCCTTGTGTATTTACCGCCATTTGTACTTGATGATATATGACATGTTATATGATGATTTGAGTGAGTTACAGTATATGAGTCTGTTGTGTGGATTGGGCATATAGTTGTTGTTTATGGATTCATATATTGGTTTCTCACCCTTGCATGTTTTTGGACGGGTTGTCCTTTGGTATATATTGTATCGTATTTACAGATGGAGCCGACATCAGATCACCTAGCTCACTCGGGGATGCGCGTCCTAGCATTTGATCGGAGGACGGACCCAGCCGCGTGGGTTATCCACCCAGGGGTGGAAAGTGCGGCGTACATTGGACCAGTTTGCACCGTAAGCGGAACGACTGAGACGGGACCGCGGAAGAGTACTAGGACAGTGGAGACCATCCAGGTGCCTCTCCCTCCCATCGGGTTGATGCTGCAGGCCCTTATGGAGCAGGGTGTGATCGAGTCGGTCGCCCCCGCTGCACAGTCGCCGCAGCAACAGCTACCCCAGACGCCTCCCCCGCCTTTTGTCTTGGTAGCGGGCGAGCACGTCGTGGAGGATGTGGGGGAAGAGGAGGAGGAGGAAGACCCTGAGGAGGATCCTCAGGAGGACCCGGAGGATCATCTTTCGGATGCTTCCAATCCCCATCCACAAGGGAACGGGAATGTAGGTTCCCAGAGTTCTTCCCCTGGTTCCAGCATTGGACCTCCCTCCGGGGGATTGTCCAATGGCTTCCATTAGTCGGACCAGCTTAGGGTGTAGACCTTTTTGAGGCAGTGGTTTTTGGGTAGTCTGTTAACGGCTACTGATGGCCATAGGTTTTAGAGATATGGTTCCAGACTGTCGCTGCCTAGTTTTATAGCTTTTTAGAAGTTTAGTAATCATTCGTTCTTTTGTAAAGGGACTTGTTGTCCATAATATATATATATGTATATACCTTGTTCTAATCATTGTATATGAGTAGTTCTGTGTTATCTGGAGTGGTGCTTATACGTATTAATAAGAAAATTTTTGTCACGATTTCCAGAATCTGCTTATACAAAAGATTTATTTTCCGAAATTAAAACCAGCGAAATTTTATTTATCGTTTCATTAAGGGTGTTGAGTTACGAAAGTGGCACTGGGTTTGAGGGTGTCACATTAGTGGTATCAGAGCTGGTCGAGTCTTTCGGGAATCCTTGGGGAATAGGTCTGTTGTGTTTGCTGTTGTGTGATCTCTGTATTCGCGAGGCGAAAGTTATTTCGCATCGCGAGCCCGAGAAGTTTCTTAGGGCATGTTCTCTGTCTCGCGTAGCGAACCGGAAGTCGCGTCGCGAGGCAGGGAAATGATGCTCTGTTTCTCGGGTATGTTCTCTGCGTCGCGTGGCGAAACGGATTTCGCGTCGCAAGGCAGAGGAGGGGAGTTGCATGTTCTCTGGATCGCGTAGCGAACCGAAATTCGCGTCGCGAGCCAGAGAAATGGTGCTCTGTTTCTCAGGTGTGTCCTCTGCGTCGCGTGGCGAATTGAGTTCGCGTCGCGAGACAGAGGAGTGGAGTTGCATGGTCCCTGATTCTCGAAGCGAAATGTATTTCGCGTCGCGAGGCAGAGAAGCTTCCTAGATGTGTTCTCTGCATCGCGTGGCGAACGGGATTCGCGTCGCGAGGCAGAGGAGTGGTGTTTCCTCTCGGACAGGACCCCTGCATCGCGTAGCGAACTGGATTTCGCGTCGCGAAGCAGAGGGTGTGTTTTCGTATCGCGAGGCGAATGAACTTTCGCGTCGCGAGGCCGAGAGTTATGTAGGCTTCCTGGATCGCGAGGCGAAGGAGCGTTCGCGTCGCGAGTCCGAGGAACTGTTCCTTGTCTCTCAAGCAGACTCTCTGGTTCGCGTAGCGAGATGCGTCTCGCGTAGCGAAACCAAGGGTTGGGATGTTACTACTCTTCTTTTTATTTCCTTCTTGGAAATGTTGCATGTCTATAACTGCTTATTTGCTTTATTTTCTGGTTGCCATTTGACTGAATTTGGGCCTTGTAGGTCAGATATGGAACTAGAATTTAGAGCAGAAGCAGGACGTGGACGTGGACGTGGACGTGGCCGTGGACGTGGTCGCAGTCGAGGAGCTGGGTCCAAGCTGAGGATGTTGCTGGAGCAACTGGAATGGATTTTGCTGCTCAGGCAATGGCTAATATGGCTGCGGCTATTGCTGTCCAAACTGCAACCATGAACGCCCACAATGCTCAGGAGCAACTCCGTGCTGACCAGGCCGCTGAAGGTCGAAGCTTGACTACTTTCAGGCGTCAGAATCCGCCACAATTTTCTGGTGACGTGGATCCTGAGAAAGCTAATCTTTGGATTCATGAAATTGAGAAAATTTTTGAGTTGATACGTAGTCCCGAAGAGGTGAAGGTGCCTTATGCCACATTCCTACTGATAGGAGATGCGGAATATTGGTGGAGGGGAACAAAGCAACTACTGGAGGCAAATCACGAGGTGATTTCGTGGACGCTGTTTAAGGATCGCTTTTTGGGAAAGTATTTCCCTCAGAGTGCAAGAGCAGAGAAGGAGCAGGAGTTCTTGCGACTACAACAGAGAGATATGTCTGTCGGAGAATATGCGGCTAAGTTTGAATCGCTGGCCAAGTACTTCCGTTTCTTTCAGAATAATCCTGAGGAAGAATGGAAATGTGAAGCTTTTGAGAGAGGACTACGATATGAGATAAAAGAGTCAGTCCTACCACAAGGAATCAGAAATTTTCAAGCGCTCGTTGAGAAAAGCAGACAAATAGAACTAATGAAGCGTGGAAGAGACAATAGAGGAAACGTCGGAGGACCTTTCCGATTCAAGGGTCAATCTCAGGACCAGAGAGGGAAACAGATTCAGAAGAAACCATATTCTCGACCACCTGGGAACTTCCAGAAACAACCTTATCGACCCGTTGCTCGTGCATCGAGCAGTGGAGGTCAAGGAGGGCAAAACCAAGGGAGGAAGTGTTTCAAGTGCGGGGATTCATCGCATCTAGCAAACAACTGTACCGTGAGAAATGACCATTGCTACCGTTGTGGACAATCAGGTCATTTTGCCAGGGATTGTAGAGCACAGAATCCAGTCCAAACTGCAGACAGAAATGGTGGAGCCAAACGACCGACGGCTAGGGGAAGAGTTTATACCCTGAGTGGTGCTGAGGCTTCGAACTCCGAAGATCTGATACAGGGTGTGGGTGACATAGACGGTAATCTCTTATTAGTGCTCTTTGATTCAGGTGCAACCCATTCATTCATTTCTATGGATTGTGTGAAACGTTTAGAGTTATCTGTTTCTTCCTTGTCATTTGATTTAATTGTTTCTACACCAACTGCTGAACCTGTTGTTGTGAATTCTATATATCTAAACTGTCCTATTGTTATCCAGGATAGACATTTTCTTGTTGACTTAATATGTTTGCCTTTAATACAATTAGATGTAATTTTGGGCATGGATTGGTTATCTTCCAACCAGATCCTATTAGATTGTGCACATAAAACCCTCGTTTTTCCTAGTACTGAGATTTCTGGATTTTTAACCGCCAACCATGTTAGAACTTCTTCGAAAGAAGGAGATCCGAAATACGTGCTTTTGACCAACTTAGAAGTCGAGGGGAAGATCGAGCTGAGTCAGATGCCTGTTGTGAGAGATTTTCCCGAGGTGTTTCCAGAGGATGTTCCAGGTTTGCCACCTATGAGGGACATAGAATTCTCCATCGATCTGATCCCAGGAACCGGACCGATATCGATAGCTGCATATCGAATGTCACCTACTGAGCTTGTTGAGTTAAAGACACAAGTCGAGGACTTGTTATCAAAGCAGTTCATTAGACCAAGTGTTTCTGATTGCGCCCCCATGTGAGAATCGTGTAGTGTCATGGGATTCAAAGTACTCGTTTTTGGGCCAAATATTGGTGTAAATCTCTAGAGCCTGATCAGCTCATTGCGAATGGTGATGGGATTTCCGGAAATCTAGTAATCTAGTTTGAATATTAGTTGAGATATATGGAAATGCCATGCATACGTTTAGGAGATAACGTTGATTGTGGGGTACGAAGCCCTTGTGTATTTACCGCCATTTGTACTTGATGATATATGACATGTTATATGATGATTTGAGTGAGTTACAGTATATGAGTCTGTTGTGTGGATTGGGCATATAGTTGTTGTTTATGGATTCATATATTGGTTTCTCACCCTTGCATGTTTTTGGACGGGTTGTCCTTTGGTATATATTGTATCGTATTTACAGATGGAGCCGACATCAGATCACCTAGCTCACTCGGGGATGCGCGTCCTAGCATTTGATCGGAGGACGGACCCAGCCGCGTGGGTTATCCACCCAGGGGTGGAAAGTGCGGCGTATACTGGACCAGTTTGCACCGTAAGCGGAACGACTGAGACGGGACCGCGGAAGAGTACTAGGACAGTGGAGACCATCCAGGTGCCTCTCCCTCCCATCGGGTTGATGCTGCAGGCCCTTATGGAGCAGGGTGTGATCGAGTCGGTCGCCCCCGCTGCACAGTCGCCGCAGCAACAGCTACCCCAGACGCCTCCCCCGCCTTTTGTCTTGGTAGCGGGCGAGCACGTCGTGGAGGATGTGGGGGAAGAGGAGGAGGAGGAAGACCCTGAGGAGGATCCTCAGGAGGACCCGGAGGATCATCTTTCGGATGCTTCCGATCCCCATCCACAGGGGAACGGGAATGTAGGTTCCCAGAGTTCTTCCCCTGGTTCCAGCATTGGACCTCCCTCCGGGGGATTGTCCAATGGCTTCCATTAGTCGGACCAGCTTAGGGTGTAGACCTTTTTGAGGCAGTGGTTTTTGGGTAGTCTGTTAACGGCTACTGATGGCCATAGGTTTTAGAGATATGGTTCCAGACTGTCGCTACCTAGTTTTATAGCTTTTTAGAAGTTTAGTAATCATTCGTTCTTTTGTAAAGGGACTTGTTGTCCATCATATATATATGTATATATACCTTGTTCTAATCATTGTATATGAGTAGTTCTGTGTTATCTGGAGTGGTGCTTATACGTATTAATAAGAAAATTTTTGTCACGATTTCCAGAATCTGCTTATACAAAAGATTTATTTTCCGAAAGTAAAACCAGCGAAATTTTATTTATCGTTTCATTAAGGGTGTTGAGTTACGAAAGTGGCACTGGGTTTGAGGGTGTCACAATTAATAGCAGCAATAAATTGAGTGGATATATGATTAGGAGGGTTTGTATCCCAAAATAACAAAAAAAAGTATTTTTACCTTCAACAGTCAATATTTGACATGTGTGATGCTTATTTTTGTAGTGCACCTTGGTTCTATCTTAAAAAAAACAAAACAAAGATGAAATATGAGGTAACAAAGTAGGAGAAATATGTTAAAAGAGAGTACCGAAGATATTGAATGCAGTTGTGAGTACTAACATGAAGACTTCCATTCTTCCGGATTGAGAATGACAAACAAAGCTTGGTTCGGTTCTAAAAATGTTGGAAACTGTTCTATTCCTTCATTGTTTCTTTCTAATGAAGTCCACCCTCTATGGCCGCCATTTTACTGGCTAGTTCATAGAGTTTTCCATAGCACTCGTTTCTGTAACTTTTTTCCAGTAATAATGTCTCTGAATAACAACTCCCAAGAGTAGTTGCATTTTGTATATTTTTTAATGTCAATACAATACTTTTGACTCAAGTAAACCGAGTGAAAAGTACATCTCTGTGTGAATTCAGTATTTTTTAAAATCTCAGTATTTTTAATATCAATATTTCTATATAAGTATTATTCATCTTTCTCATATTCTAAGACATGAACATATAAAACATCAGCTCACAAAAACTAAACAGAAATCACCAAACAAGTAGGAAAAAGAATTTTAAAAATCGCAACAAATAACCAAAGGGGCTCACATTATAAGATTTTTTATAAGGAAGAAGTTTTCAGCAACATCACCAGAAACAAAACTAAACGAATGTTTTATGAGAAGGTATTAGCTGCAAGTGTAAGTAACCATCAAAGTTTTGACCTTTTTGAAACTCATTCTACTCTTATAAATATTCAAACAAACTATAAAACACACCTCAAAATGAATAAGTAAGAAGTTTGCATGACCCAAGGGTTCACATCATAAGATTTTTTATAAGGAAGAAGTTTGGAGCAACATCACCAGAACAAAACGAAACGAATGTTTTATGAGAAGGTGTTAGCTGCAAGTGCAAGTAACCATCAAAGTTGTGACCTTTTTGAAACTCATTCTACTCTTATAAATATTCAAACAATCTATAAAACAACACCTCAAAATGAATAAGAAGTTTGCATGACCAAAGGGTTCACATCATAAGATTTTTTATAAGGAAGAAGTTTGCAGCAACATCACCAGAAACAAAACTAAACAAAAAAAGTGAGAAGGTGTTAGCAGCAAGTGTAAGTAACCATCAAAGTTGTGACCTTTTTGAAACCCATTTTACTCTTATAACGATTCAAACAAACTATAAAACAACACCTCAAAATGAATAAGTATTTATGAGGTCTCAAATTGTGACACCTTAATTTGGCATCACATGGTGACCCAAAAACAACATAAAATACGAAATAAAAATTTGTTGGTTACTTTCGGAAAAACAGATTTTCTTTACTTAGATCTTACTTACTTCGAAAATCGTGATAATTTTTTTTTCTTCATACAACGATGAATAACAAATACCCAAGAGGAACAACAACATAACTCGTATATATATATATATATATATATATATATATATATATATATATATATATATATATATATATATATATATATATATATATATACACACACATACATACATCATCATAGAGTCATTTACATAAAGAAACCTTGGACAACATGTCCGTTTCAAAAGGTAACTAACAGAAAGGTAAAAACTATCAATCCTAAAACTAGGCAGTGATAGTCTGGAAACCATATCTCTAAAACTCATGACCATCAGTAGCCAATAACAGACTATCCAAAAGTTGCTACTTCAAAATAAAAAGACCCTAAGCTAGTCTACATCTAGTGAAACCCGTTAGATAGTCCCCCAAAGGAGGGTCCAACGTTTATGTCAGAAGAGAGATCAGGGGAATCTACATTCCCATTGATCATCCCCGCTTCCCCGGCTCCTGTAACCGAAGCATCCTCGTCCTTCTGAGGCTGATCCTCAGGAGCCTCCCGAGGATCCTCCTCTGGGTCTTCCTCCTGCCCCTCTACTACTAAAACAAACGGAGGGGAAGGAGTCAAGGGCAGCTGCTGCTACAGGGGCTGGGCAGTTGGGATCTCGTGCTGTAACGACCCCTGATCTACCAGATACTGCAGTATCATCCAGATCGACGGCAGGGGGTTCTGGATGGTCTCCACGGTATGCGTCCTCTCCTGAGGTCCCACCTCGACGTTCCCGCGCAGAGTGCAAATGGGTCCAGTGTAGACCGCGAAACTGGCTCCCGGGTGTATGACCCACGCAGCAGGGTCCTCACGCTGCTCAAAAGTGAGGGAGCGAACCCCCGAGTGGGCTAGGCTCTCGCTCTTCGGTCCCATCTGTATACAAATAATAATATATGCCAAGACAAAAACAGCATATCACAGAATATCATAATAACAAAGATAAAGCACAAGGGTCTCGTGCCCAACAGTCATCGTTATTTTCAAAACGTATGCATGGCACTTCCACATATATCATCTAACATTTGATTCTTAATTTCCGGAAATCCCATCACCTTTCAAGAGCGGATTAGGCTCGCAATACATTGACCCTCAGGCAACAATGCCTAGCACCACTGTGCTATAAACAAGTACACGAATCCCATGGCACTACACAATTCTCACATGGGGGCGCAATCAGAGGTACTTAACAAATTGTAATCAAGTCATACTATATTGTCCAACTCAAGGCACAATACGTTCCCAGAACACGTATGACACCAATGTCCATCAAGATACAATGATACACAATGACCGAAGCCATCCCAGGTTTCCTTGTCATCAAAGTCCCCTCATTTTGGATAGCACATCTGCCAGAAAACATATGCAGGAGAAAACCTTTGTTTTCGTCCATTTATCTATGTCGTATCATTATTTCCTTGTTGAAGCTAAAAGCTATCAACCATCATAACTTTTTGACTCTCAAGTCTTTTCAACTTTTATCAAAAGGGACACACATTCAAAAACTCAAAAAGGACACACAGTCCAACAGCCCAAACCCAAAAATCCCCAACCGATGCACCAATCTCGGATTTTGGATTCTAGAGCATACAAAACGTCCACAAGCCTATAGGACCACACAAATTGTCCACAAGCTTATAAGACTACTTTACTAACACGGATCCTTGATCCACATGTTCTACAGAACACTAGAACCCCGACATCTCGGTTTCTAGGTTCGCATCCAAAACAACTTTTTCTCTGTTTGAAATACAAAAAACAAAATCCACATCTCTGAAGCTTACACACAAAGCCCTCGGGATCGATTTTCCATAAAAACAAACTCTTGATCGAAATCACTTTTCTTTTTGAAGTACTTTGGTAAACTATCAAAACCTTGAAATACAGTTTGTGAAAAACCTTTTTTCTTGGATAAAACAATTTGTTTCAAAACTGGATCACTTAAAAATACTTTTACTTGAAATGATTCGTTTTATTGCTTTAAAAACGACTGCTGATTTCTAAAGCACTTTTTATTTTAAAAACTCACTTTTCTTGAACTAAAGATATTTTTGCTCTTTATGTCTTCTTATTTCTTAATGAAGTATGTTTCTTTCTTTTTCTTATTCCCAAAAAGATGTCAATCCACTTCATTTTTAAAAATCCTTTAAAAACTCTTAGCCTTTTATTTACTTACATTACATCCCAAGCTTTTTGAAGCTTTTAACTTTACTCGATGTTGAACCCTAACCGATGTTAGGTTCCTTAGCACAATAACACTCATCATTTTAATCAACACAGCATGCTAAGCATAAATAAACATAATCAAACATTCTTGAGCACAATTAAGCATAAGCAAACATACTTAAGCACAATTAAACACAATCAAGCATAATTGAACAATAAATAACACACTCCACAAATAAATATAATACACCACAAATTTACATTCCTCCACACAAACAGTACATAGCCATCGGAAATTGAATTCCTCAAGTTATCTCCCCTTACCTTTCGAAGTAATGCTCTGAATGAAAAGTCGTCTGATTGGTTTGCGAATCTTCCGATTATATGTCCGAACACTCAACACCAACTACATCCACACAATCAATCCAAACATCAACATTTAACAACATAAATTTCCCTATATCCTTCTGTCTAGGGTTCGGCTATGGTGCTCTAAAAATAGCTAGAGATGTCTAAAATTTCCTATCTCTTGGATCAATGATCCTTAGGTATATCTAACACTAAAACAAGTCTTTTTACTCAAAAATTTGAATCAAAAACTCATGGTTCCTCATGCTCAAGGTTTCGGCCTCTCTTTAAATAAATAGGCTCGGAATGTCTTTTGATTACATGCTCTTAGACAATGAAAGAGGATGATGAAACTAGCTCATAGAAATTGGATTCACATTAAAAGGATTTTTCTACAATTTTCTAGAGATTTATGAACTTTGGGGTTTAAACTTGAACATAGATGAAAAACAAGGTTTCAATGGAATAACATGAAGATTAAGAGATCAAAGGAAGAGTTCATACCTCTTGGAGGATGAAAATGAGCAAGATCACCAACTTTTCTTCACAAAATCTCTTGAAGGTTTCTTAAGAAACTGAGAGAAAGAAAGGAAGAAAAATGAGTTATGAAGAGAAGAAGTGAATGGGGTGTTCATGAAGGTGGGGGCGTGTGAGGTGAAGGGAGGGACAAAGAGGTCCACAAAGTTTCACTTAAGGGGCAAAATGGACTTTTCATCTTAGGGTAAATGGTAACTAAGAAAAAGGTTAGGGGCATTTTGGTCTTTTCGCAGTGTGAACGCGTTCAAAAATTTTCAAACGTTATCATGACACTGGTGAGTCATGGCATGCTTTCCTAGGTGACTTGACCTGACGTGACTTCAAGTTTATCCATTTGCGGGTCCCAGTAAATCTATATTCAGCTTCGGTCTTCACCCGATTTGAGATCTCGTCCGAATAACTTATATTATTTAACTTTTTAGTGTGAAAAACCAATTTTATCAAAATTGTTGGAAATTGATTCTAAACCTAACTGTTTCGTTCATGAGTCAAAATTAGTTTTTTTGATCAGTAAAATCTTACTGTCAATGAAAATGCAGACCGGGCTCCGTCTGAGTTTGCAACCCAAAATTTAATCGTAACTCCCTACGATAGCGTAGAGTGTGACTATGATCTTATTTTATTTAAATTCACTCTCTAGAACCTTCGATAAAATACAAACTCATTTATACAGTTTACTGATCTTAGAAAGCTTGAAAAATCGAAGTGTTACACAAATATAATTTTTCATCTAAAAAAGGCGTCATAAGATTAATATGAGGAAGGGGTTTGCAGCAACATTCAAAGTTGTAATCTTTTTGAACTCATTATACTGTTATAAAGATTCAAACAAAACCATAACACGACACCTCAAAGTAGAAGTAAAATAATAATACCTTGAAGAATCCCCCTCTTAAAATCTTCAGATACTGCCTTTTACTTGCCTGCTTCAAAAAAATAAAGTTAAGTGATGAGTGAAAATGGAAGAATGAAATTGTGAAGATAAGGAATAAATGAAGAACCGAAATAAGTAGCGAGAAGGGAGAATCTCATAAAAATGCTATCCTAACCCACCGATTCAAACACAGAGGATGAAAATGGAGTAAGTAGATGAAGTTGCAAGAAGAGAGAACTCCAAAAAATTTCTCTACACCAAGTAGCCAGAAGAGTAAAGTGACAGGAGCACTCCGGTAGCCCTCTCTCACTGCTTTCTTGTGAGAGTTGACAGGAGCAAAAGCATAGCGTGAGTAGTAGAGTGTAGAATAGACATCGAACTACATTTTGCATGGCCTAGTAGAGAGTAAAGTGACAAATTTAACCTCAAAAACAGACACGTGTCGTTTACTCAGCAATGGATATTTTAGGGAATTTGCTAGACATTGAAATTTTTATATAGATAGATAGATAGATAGACTTGATGTTATGAAGTTTGAGGTCATAAAAAATGTACTCAATTTTGAATTACCAATTTTGTATGAAACTTTGCCTTGTTCTGTTTAAAATTAAATTTTGAGAGAAACGTATTGACATCTCTAGAATTTGACCTGATTACACTTGACACCTAATATATTTTAAATTTTACACCAATCTCTCTTAACTTTTTTTTGCGTAAGAGTAAGGTATGAGAGCTGCAGCATGCAAGTAAAAACATGGGCTTTGCTAAGGACACCCCCATTTTGCTAAGGGCACCCCCCGTGAACAGTGTAATTCCCAAAATACCCCGCAAAAAGTTTTTTTTTTATTTAGCTCACTCGCAAATATGATATTTGCGAGTACGTGCTTCACTCGCAAATATCATATTTGCGAATGTATTATTTTGTTTAATTAGTCACTCGCAAATATGATATTTGCGAGTGAAGCAAGTACTCGCAAATATCATATTTGCGAGTGAGCAATTAAAAAAATAACGCACTCGTTAAAACCTTTCGATGCTAATATGTTTCAGACATCTAGAAGGAAAAAAAAGGGAAAAAGAACAATGAGTTCAAGACAGAATAATTTATTAATACGCGGATCCATTTTCTGATAAATATGTGAAGGCCATTCCATTTTTTACAAGTACTCATAGTTTTCTTCCAAATTTCCCAAATTAGACGTGACGCTCGCAAATTAGATATTCGCGAAAGAAGGTATATTTTCGCAAATTAGTTATTTGTGAGAGTGTAAATTTTTGCACACTCGCAAATATATAATTTGCGAGTGGTTCTTGTTCTTACACTCGCAAATTAGGTATTTGCGAGTGTACAATTTTTTTGTACACTCGCAAATAGATAATTTGCGAGTAAACAAAAAATTTGTACACTCGCAAATACCTAATTTGCGAGTGTAATGGATTTTTTTTTTTTTTTACGCTTTACATATATTAGGTATTTATTTTATTTTATTTGTTTCATTGTAGTGTTATTGGAGATGGAAGGCAGCAATATGTTTGATTCTAATGAGATTAACCAAACAACAGTTGTGGACTATACAGAAGCATTCGCTACTATGGAGATATTTCCTACACGAGATGATTTATTGTGTTGAACTCGAGAGGTTGGAAAACAAAATGGATTTGTTGTTGTCATTGTGAGGTCAGAGACAGGACAAAATGGCGGACGTACAAAATTAATTCTAGGTTGTGAAAGGAGTGGGAAGTATAAGCCTAAAAAGCATGCATCTTCTAAAACAACTGATACTCGAAAGTGTGAGTGCATGTTCAGAATGAAAGGAATACCTTTATCGACGACTGAAGGAAAGATTGAAGGATGGATGCTGAAAGTAAGATGTGGATTACACAACCATCGGTTAGCTGAAACATTGGTGGGTCATTCTTCTGTTAGTCGTTTAAGCGAAGAGGAGAAGAAACTTGTTCATGAAATGACCAAGAACAATGTCAAGCCAAAAAATGTTTTGTTGACGGTTAAAGGTCGCGAGGAGAACCTATCTACAATTAAACACATTTACAACGAACGTCAAAAGTACCGATCATCTGAGAAAGGCCCTAGAACAGAAATGCAACATTTGCTGAACTTAATACATCGAGATCGATATGTTTCTTGCTATAGAAGACATTATGGTTTGGACGTTTTTAAAGATATATTTTGGGCACATACAGATTCCGTCCATTTGTTGAATACATTTAACATGGTCCTCATCCTTGACAGTACCTACAAAACCAATAAATATAGGCTGCCACTACTTGAAATTGTTGGTGTTACTTCAACAGAAGTGACATTTACTGTGGGATTTGCCTATATGGATTCTGAAGGGGCTGAAAACTATGTCTGGGCACTAGAGAAGTTAAGAGAATTGTTCGTGCTAGATGAGTCAATTCCCCAAGTTATTGTGACAGATAGAGATCTTGCTTTGATGAATGCGGTTGCAGTTGTGTTCCCAACAACTCGCAATCTTTTGTGCCAATTTCACATAGGAAAAAATGTCTATGCAAAATGCAAAAAATTGGTATCTGATAATAAAAAGTTGGAGGTAGTCAAGGATGCATGGAACATTGTTGTTTATTCTGCTGACGAGACTGAGTATGAGCAATGCCTGATGAGTTTTCATGAAGTATGTGCAGAGTGGCCTATATTAATTGATTATGTGAAAAAGACTTGGTTGGATCCACACAAACACAAAGACAGGTGAGGGGACATCCAGTCAAGACTAATGGCCTCAGCCGAGGGACGTCGTGGTGGCTGTCGAGGAATCTCCTGCCTGAACTCGAACTGTCGCAGTACTCTCTCAGGCAGGTATGACACTATAGTGTTCCCACACCGAAGGTACCCCGAAAAGTATGACACCGGATCGAATGGGGAATACTGTCTGTATGCGGCCCATGGTGCCCAGCACACGTCATCAGCGGTCAGCGCATCCAATGCCTGCCTGTATGGAAGCACCCTCCCATGACCCCTCTTGCTTCTCCAGCGGTTAGCGCGTACAGGCGCACCCTCGTAACCCTCAACAAGCCTCCGATCTACCACCGAAGTAGGAAAATACGCGTAGATCCAGGCCTGTCACAAATAACGAATCAGTTACGAAAACACGTCAGAATTAAAACAATTGTAAATTTAATTTTCTAATTTAATAACACACTGCTACCTGAAAGAGTGTCATGTAACCCGCTAACCCACGACACGCCAACCTGGTGGCGTCACCAAGATAACCGTACAAGTGGCATAGGGCTAAAGCTCCCCATGACCACTGTCCCACCAGCTCCAACTCACGCAGCAGCTCGATATATTTGCAGTCAATACGAGTGCTAGTCTTATCCGTCAGCAGAGTCATCCCGAGTAGCATCAGTATGAATGCCCTTGCTGCCTCGTCCATCGAACCCTCAATTCTCCGTGCATCATAAAGGTCTTCAGCCAAGATAAACTGACAGATGCCCACCCAGTGCCCGTCACCTCCACCCGAGCATCCTGATAAGATACCCCCAACAACGACTGCAGAACTGATATAGCAATATCTATGTCCATCTCGAGGGTATAAACAATGCACCTCTGACCGGGATGCCCAAAATGCATGACACATCATCCAGCGTGATGGTCATCTCTCCGAACGGAAGGTGGAACGAGCTGGTCTCCAGATGCCACCTCTCGGAAAACGCTGTCAACAGCGAGTTATCTACCATCGGATAGCTGCAATATATAAGAGGCGACAGACCAGCTCGATCGACTTGAGCCTGTACTGCTGGTGGTAGTGGCTGACGCTCGCCAAACCACTTCTGCCACTTTTTCCCGTGCGCAAAAACCCTAAGCGGGTCCTCCCGGTCCTGCACACATAAAAATAGATGTCTTGTCATGAATTATACAAAAGTAAAAAAAAAAAAACCTTAAATGTTTTAAAAACAGTAAACAATAATTACCTCTCCATTCCACAAGCTGTAAGCTATGTGGTCTTTGAATGAAGTCAGGAGCAATGTATCGGAAGGTACTCCAGGAAATGGTCCCTCCTCTGCCCGTGCATCAATATGCATCTCGTTCTGTTGTCCCTCGTCCTCATGTCCCTCATCCTAAGGTGACTCGTACTGAGATGCCTTGTCGTCCTCGTACTGAGGTGGCTCCTGCTGAGGTTGAGGTGTACGACGTCCCCCTCTACTCGGGTCAGCTCTACTATCAACCAATCTCTGACGGTGCGAAGCAGTCATAGCATCCCACTGCTCTCGCCGCTGTCGCTGAGCCTCTGCTCTCGCAGCCTCAACCGCCAACCTATTGGCCTCCGCCTCCGCCTCCCTACCGGCCAACCAACCCGCTCCCCTGGTTTGCGGCATTACTGAAACAAATAACAAATTAAAATCAATATTTTTAAGATAATCCTGCGAGTGAAGGAAATTTTCCTCACTCGCAAATAAGGTATTTGCGAGTGAGCAAAATTTTCCTTCACTCGCAAATACCTAACTTGCGAGTAAGGAAGTGGAAAATCTTCCTTCCCCCGCAAATAAGGTATTTGCGAGTGAGAAAATTTTTCCTTCACTCGCAAATACTGTATTTGCATGTGAAGGAAGAGGAAATTTTCCTTCACTCGCAAATAAGGTATTTGCGAGTGAAGGAAAATTTTCCTTCCCTCGCAATTATCTTATTTACGAGTGTAAAAAAATTCCTTCACTCGCAAATACCTTTTTTGCGAGTGAAGGAAATCAAAAAAAATTTCGCAATTACCTAATTTGCGAGTGAACAAAGTATTTGCGAAAACGCAAATGTTATTTGCGAGATTCCAGAAAAAATTTACAACTCTCTGAATTTGGTAATCTGCAAGGGTAACAATGATATGAAAAAAAAATTTGACTTTTAAAGCTTTTTGTTAGGGGCATTTTGGGTATTTTACTATTTAAGGGGGGTGTCCTTAGCAATCCCCTAAAAACATCTTTATTGATCCGTATGACTTCCTGCGACCCATATGCAAAGTGTCTTAACAGGCCTACCCTATCGAGCCCACACCACCAACAGTGTGGAGTACTTCACAGGCAGGCTGAAGAGCCCAATAAGAGAGAAGGAAAGCAAAAATAAGGGCATTTGTGAATTTTGTGTTTGCTTTTTTCAAAACAAAAAGTACTTTTTAATACAAAAATTTCTTTTAACATTTAAATGTTTATTTTGTTGAACTTTCAATAAAAAACAGAAGTTATAAAAAAGGTTAAAAACGCTTTTTTAAGAAGTTGTATTTTCTAGTTTCTATAAAAAAAGCTCTTGATTTACATAATAAAGTTTTCTAAAATTTTTTTTTTTTAAAATTGTAACTAAATGTAAAATATTTTCTAATTTGTAAAAGTTTATACAACAAAAAATATTTGTTCAAAAAAAAAAATACAACAAAAAATATATTTTTAAATTATTTTTAAAATTATTTTCTAAAATCATTTTTTTAAACTTCAATATACCGGTCCTAAACATGTATCGTGACTTCATAGTGGTTGTTGACCACCCAAAAAAATATCTGAAATACTAAACAGTGCGAAACAAAAATAGACGAAAGCAACTATCAATTTTCTATTGAAAACTATTTTAATATCAGTTGATCTTGTATGGCTGTATGGGTTGTGATTGGTTCATTTTTAATTCGTCGAAATTCGCACATAAATTCCTTCGTACTTAATAGCAATGCTCATACAAGATATTTATATATGATGCGAAACTAGCACATTATCCCTTGCATCGAACAAGTGAATAAGAATATTAAAGAAAAGAAAATAATATAATATTATGAACAACTAAACAAATAAATAAGGAACAATAAATTTTGTTCTATTTTTTAGAAATATAACATTATTTTAGTGTATAATGGAAATTAAAATTTGGAAGCATTAGAAATAAAATAACTTAAAGGACAATATCATTATACCAGAAAATTAAAGGAAATATTGAAAACAAAAGAAGCCACGAATATGATAGGTGACTAAAATTGACATCTTTGTTTTGTTTTCAATTTTCATTAATAATTAAAAAATATCATTTTATTTTTATTTTGTTTTTGATTTTAAAAAGATTTATATAAGAAATTGTGAAAACAACATTTCAACTTTAATTTTTTATATAACAAATTTTAGTGAAATCAAATGTTAAAACTAAATTTCAAATGATAAAATCAAACTTTCACACGATAAATTCAATGAGATAAATCTTTTATATATAGTATATATTTTAAAAAATTTTAAATAATTAATAAGTAATACCAACAGCCAATTGAGACACGATAATATTAAGAGTTTAATTATTATATATTATCAGTATAAAATTTTATATATTATCAAATATCAACTAATCAGAAATAATGTTGAGTTACATTTTCGATAATTAAGATAAAAGTCAAATATTTTATCTGTTATAAATTTATAATTGATTGACTATATAATTTTTTTTTTATATTATCATTATATATCAATTAAATGCTAATATTAATCGCAAATTTACACCCAATATAACATACTACCTAACCCAATCACATAAAAGAGGGAGTATTTCATGGGTATCAAATCTGGTTCTCTACAATAAATTTCCTAAATTTGGGATGTCAGAGTCAGCGAGTTCCGCTAATTCCTTGTTTGTTTTGTTTTTTTTTTTTTTTTTTTTTTTTTGATTATATAAAATTTAGGTGAGGGGGAGGTAGGTACACCATCTTAGAAAATCAGTATCATTAATCTCATCGATTATTTATAATGAAATTTATATGTCAAAAAAAAAAACTTGAAAATCCAATCCAAATCACAGTGATCACAAATGGAAAGCTTGATCTGACGTACCAACCGTGTCGCTGCTAATTCCTGTTCTTTATTTTATCGTCAGTCAGGGAAGGCAGAACACGCATGACAACAATGTGAAGCTTTCTCCTTCTCTTCCCTCTCACTCTTTATTACTCTCTCTACTCTGATTTGTTTCTATCATATAGAGTTGCAGAAGAAATCCCAAAACGCAACGCATTGGCCATTTTTATTTCTTATAAAGAAAAAAAAAAAAACAAATTGAAGCAAAACCGTCGTTACTAGTTACGGAAATTTCAATTTCAGGTACCCTTTCTTCTCTACTCCGTCGTCTTGTACTTTTTCTCGCTCCGCTGTTTTCAGTTTAATCAAGTTGTGGTTCCTGTACTAGGAGTGAGAGGGTAGATAGTAGAAGAAGAAGAAGAAGCGTGAATTTACATTTTTATTGTTTTATGAAATCGTGATTTTGACCCTCATAACCCCAGAAACTTGAACCTTAGATCTGAAGCCAAAGGTAGAATCTTTCGTGCCTTCAAATTCAAATGCCTCAAAGGGTCTCCCAGAATTTGTTGTGACTCTTAAAAATTCAAGGTGCATAACACAAAAAAGATGTGTGGGGCCAGTGTCAACAACAAGAACAACAACAACAAGAACAAAAACAACAAGCCCGTTAGGAAAACGGTGCAGGTGTCAATGGATCATGTCCTTCTGGCTTTGGGGGAGACCAAAGAAGAGAGGGATCTTCGAATCCGCAGCCTCTTCAATTTCTTTGATGCCACCAACAACGGCTACTTGGACTATACTCAGATTGAAGCAGGCTTGTCTGCACTGCAAATCCCCCCTGAGTACAAGTATGCCAAGGACCTCTTCAAGGTGTGTGATGCCAACAGCGATGGCAGGGTCGATTACCATGAGTTTCGCCGATATATGGATGATAAGGAATTGGAGCTTTACCAAATCTTTCAAGCCATTGATGTTGAACACAGTGGCAGCATTCTACCTGAAGAGCTTTGGGATGCACTTGTCAAGGCTGGTATTCTTTTCTTTTCGTGGTGCCGACTTGTTATTGTTGTTGCTTGGCATATAATTTGTTCATTGTGCTGGGATACTTGTTATTAATGTTGTTGTTTGCTATATCCTTTTATCATTTTATGCTTACCAGCTGTTATTTAGTGATATAACTCTATTGTTGGCTGTTGCTTACATGTTAGAATATATTAGAATATCTTTAAAATATCTTAGTTGATTTTTGAAATATATTGTCGAATCAATTAGTCATCTTATTAAGGAAGCATTCTTAGGAGTTATTTCTTGATCGTATTATATTTCCTGATTTTTTTTCTTATTTGATTAGGGACGGATTCTACTATAAATAGGAGTTATTTCTCTGTCTTTTGTATCACATCGCATCATATCAATCATGTACCACATTACATTGTTCAATAATATTCTTCTTTCATTGAAGTTTCTCTCTTTTCCTTATTTCCTGACTCTAAACCTAAATCTTAAACACTTGCCATTGTACTTTTCCATGAGTCAGCTAAGACTTGTTGTCATGTTGAAATTTGATGTTAAGCCCAAACTTGAGTTGCCTGTGGTTATGGCTGTAACATTGACTTTTCTGCGAGAGACTGACAAGCTAAGCTTGTTTAGTAGTTTAGGATCAATGGAAAGTGGAAACAGATTTGTTAATTCTATGATTGTGATGAGATATGCTTTTGTCTTTTGATGGGACATTTGTAGCTGTAGCATAACAATTATGCGTGAAGAATGTTGAATGACTTGTGATTTTTTATATTCCTTCATAATTTTTGTGAACCCCACTGAATATGTCTCTTCGCAGATGTTCTCCTGTGTTGTTTGTAGAATTTTATTTAATGTACGGGGTTCATTCTTTGGATCTGCATGGTGCTTGGGATTTTGGAAGCCCTGTTCAGTCTTTGATGGTAGATTCTATAATGTGTTTGATTGTTACCCCATTAAAAAATATATTTCGTTTTAGATAACAAGTTTTGTTTCATTGTATATGCCACTTTTGAGAAACCAAGAAGAACTTCATTATTCCCCCCTGCCCCCAATTTTATCCTTGTTTCTTGGTATCTCTACTAAATGGAATGAGAGAGAGCATTAATGGAGTGTAATATGTTGAGCATTTCAATAGAGGGTAGTTTAATCAAATGCAGCTATATTTTCTTATAAATGAAACTATTTAATAAATTTCTTAATCCTTGTGCAATTATGTTAAATTAGATATTTTGAAACAGAGGGAATATTTCTTTGCTTGCTTTTTTGTGGCTATAATCTGCTCTGGCCTCTGCACTTGTAGTAGATTTTGAAGATGGTATTCCTTTATGTCTTTTGTGGAAGGTTTTTTATTCTGTTTTTTCATTATTTTTCCCTGATAGTATTTATCTCAAGCCTGTGCAGCTTCAATGTTTCAGGGATTGAAATGGATGATGAGGAGCTTGCTCACTTTGTGGAACATGTTGATAAGGATAATAATGGAATTATCACTTTTGAAGAATGGAGAGATTTTCTTCTACTTTATCCTCATGAAGCAACTATTGAAAATATATATGGACATTGGGAGAGGGTGTGCCTTGTAGACATTGGAGAGCAAGCTGTCATTCCTGAAGGCATCAGCAAGCATGGACACCGAAGCAAATATTTTATTGCCGGGGGAATAGCAGGAGCTGTTTCTCGTACAGCAACTGCCCCTCTTGATCGTCTAAAGGTGGTCTTACAAGTTCAGACTACACGTGCTTCTATTATGCCAGCAGTAATGAAGATAAGGCAGCAAGATGGTTTATTAGGGTTTTTTCGAGGTAATGGATTGAATGTTGTGAAGGTAGCACCAGAAAGTGCAATCAAATTTTATGCTTTCGAAATGATGAAAAAAGTAGTTGGAGATGCTCAAGGCAATAAATCAGATATTGGTATTGCTGGAAGGCTTTTTGCAGGTGGTATGGCCGGTGCAATTGCACAGGCTACTATCTATCCACTGGATCTTATTAAAACTAGGTTACAGACTTGTGCCTCTGAAGGTGGAAGGGGTCCTCAGCTGGTAACACTTACAAAGAATATATGGGTTCAAGAGGGACCTCGAGCTTTCTACAGAGGGCTTGTTCCATCTCTGCTTGGCATTGTTCCTTATGCAGGCATTGATCTCACTGCTTACGAGACCTTGAAAGATATATCCAAGAGATATATTCTTCATGATAGTGGTATAATATTACTGCACCCACATTATCTCTTAAACTTGCTGATTTTGTTTTGTTCCAACAGCTTTGATTTTTTAATAATATATCGACTTTTAAAATATTCACTCTTCAAGACTGAAACCTTTTATTCTTTTTTTTATCTCCTTCATAGAACCTGGTCCTCTAGTACAACTAGGATGTGGGACAATTTCTGGGGCTCTTGGAGCTTCTTGTGTCTATCCACTGCAGGTTATTCGTACAAGGTATGATGCCAGTATTAATGCTGTTTCTCTGCTCTTCCTCTCCAAAAGAGATGATGGGAGTGGGGGATGGTATCGGTTGTGTTTTTCGAGCTAGTTTTCTTATTGTTATTTCATGGACGTTCTTTGCTGACATTACATTAACATCCTTCTCAGACTGCAAGCACAATCTACCAACAGTTCCAGTGCTTACAAGGGGATGTCTGATGCATTTTGGAAAACTTTTCAGCATGAAGGCTTTAGAGGTTTCTACAAGGGACTCTTTCCAAATCTCCTCAAAGTTGTACCAGCTGCAAGCATTACTTATATGGTCTATGAAAAGATGAAGAAGAATCTAGATCTAGATTAGAGTTGCTATGTCAGCACCTACGTTGCAGGTAAAGTTGGCCACATGGAGTTGTTATAGTTATTGCTGAGGCAATTGAGCTAATTTAAATATTATGATTATAGGAAGTCTTAAATTGTTGATGGTGACAATGACAAAAAAATTGTTAGTCCAATAGGCAATATGACAATTAGTCATTCCTTCTGAGGATATCTTAAAACACGATTTTGTCAGTCAGAAAGTTCCCCCCCTTGCTTATCTGAACTTAAATGTTTAGGAGTTAAGGTTGTATCATTCCTAGATGTTAAATTCTAAGCAATAGGGAGTTATTCTTTCCAATATATAATTTACACGTATGAGATGATTCGAGGAAAAAAAAGGGTCTTATAGATGAAGGCTTTGTATAGAATTATAAGGATAGAAATAATTTAACAAGAACATGTGGATTTAGTGTTATGTTGCATAATAATTTGCGTGGCGGCAAGGAAGAGGACGTGGGATAAGGAAAGAGAGAGGGAGAGTGAGGGAAAGTACTGTGGCAAGATGGTTACAAAGGTGTGAGCAAGGAGCTGGTGTGTTGGGGGTGATGATGGTTTGATGAAAGGATAAGTCAGATGTGTTTAGTGATGGAGATGAGACAAAATTCATATTACAATTATTTTTGGGATCGTTTTATAAATTAGCATAAACCGGTAGTATTTCTAATATCTTGTCAAGTAAGAAGGTTACATACACTTCAAGTTGAGAGAGTGTATATCACAATCCTCCTCCAAACCCAGGTCAGGGGTCAATGTTAAATGTCACCCTACGGTTTGCATTTGGAAATGTACATGTCACGTTACCCAAATACGAATGATCATTAATAAAAGACAATGAACAGGAACAATAGAATGTGTATCTTAATTCAACTAAACATAGTAAATCATGACAACATTTCAGGCTTGTTACTTTCTATATTGGCACAGAACAAACAGTTATGTACTTTATTGATGGCTAAAAGCAGAGGTAGAAATTTACGATCTCATGTTTTTTTTCATATTACTTAGACTCTTACTACCTCAGAGCTTTGGCAGGTTGCCTTCTTCATAGACGCATCTATCAGAATTTAGAAATTAGAGTTTATGGTGGTTTTCTGAGTAAACATTCAAAATTACAAGTATGAATAGTGTGGAAAAACAATCACAACATAAATGACCACCATATATGGCAATCAACACAAGCACAGTGATTTGAGATGAAAGTGGAGACTGTGTAGCATAATTAGTTGAATTACAAGTACAGGTGGAGCTGGATGAGTTGAATCTGGAAGAAAGGCGTTACCTTCCCTTTGCCTTTATGACTTGCCATTTCCTGCATCTCCCTTCCAATCAGGGGAAAAGAAAGTCGCATAGTTTGTAAAATCTTGACCTAGTTATATCATCATGTTCATGTTCTTCTTTCTCCATATCATTCAAGCATATAAACCCTCTCCAAAGGAAAAGGTACTTCAACAGAATATCAACATATTGGTGGGTGGGGGGTGTTTAAAACCAGACCTCCAAGAACAGATCAGAAAGAAGAAAAAGATTCACATGAATTTATTTTTAATGTACGGTCAACATTTTACACATATTATTTATGATATGTCATTTAATGAATTTAATAGTTTATTTAACTATTAATGTAATGAAACACAGTAAATGAGGTATCCAATACAAGATTGGATGACAATGCAAAAAAAAAAAAAATTATGCTGGGCTCAAAATGGTCCACTCCTCAAAAAAGTAATTCGTTATGGACCAATGCACACCATTATGAATATAAGAATATTATTATTCTTGCTTTAAAAAAATTAAAACAGAACAATATTTTATAGGAGAGGGAGAAAGAAAGAGGCATGGAACCTCGTCACTCTATGTGGAAGAGAGCAACATGAAAGGGATACAGGAATAAGGAGAGGAAAGAAAGCTTTACAGGATTAAAAAAAAACCACTTGGATAGGCTCTTGAATAGAAGAAGTTACTAACAAATCTGGTGTTAGGAGAGTTGATAACGTGACTCTCTCTCAAGGTAAAGAACATAAGTTCGATTTCTGGAGTCGTTCAGTTGGGAGGCATTTCAACCCCATGCGTAAAAAATCCAACGTCCGTTACTGTCAAACCGGAGATTAGCCTCATAGTCGGTCCAAAGAGTCGAAATTATAGTGACATCCTGTGGATCCATCGGAGAGCCAAAGGCTCTAATTATGATGGATTCTGAACAAAAAAAAAGAAGTAAATAAATAAATGATATAATGATGAAATGGTAGTCAAATAAGTTATAGCAACAAAGAAAGACATGTTTAAAGAGAAATGAGAAGTAGATAAGCACTTGCATTTTATACAATGGAATGGTGGGAGGGCTATGGTGGGAGATAGATAAACACAAGTTACGGCTTCCTCACGGAGTAGAGTGAGGATTTAACAAATCTAGTTTTATTTTTTTTTTCTCTCAAATCTATTTTAATTTTAAATGTCTAGGAATCTCAGATCCTTTCGTTATTGAGAGAGATAACAATTATTGTTACTTCTTGATAAAGTAATTATGTATTCATCTTAGATCATTTAATAAGTTGAGATCTCTATATACTTTATGAAATTGAGGATAAATGTATTCTTACTCACTTTAAAGGAACTTTATCCTATCGTCATTACTCATCTATTGGGCAGCGCAAGTTACTTGAAGATTGAATTGGATGGTTCTTTATACGTTATCATGGCTTGGTTGTTTGGAAAAGATTAAATTTTTCAAAAACAGCTTCAAGGATAAAAAAAAAACAGGCTCTTATGTTTGGATCATTAGATGAAATGAAATAACAGCTTTTCTCTTTTAAAAAAATGTTGTTTTCTTAGCATCTAAAATTTTGGGCATTCAACTTATTATTTTTAAGTTGTTTCTTCCAAAAAACAGTACATTTTAGGGATGGCAATGGGTACTGGACCCGCTAGGTACCCGCAAAATTTACCCGCTATGGATAGAGTAATTACCCGCTAATTGGGTATGGGTTTGGGTACGGATACTTTAGTATCCATCCCACCCCATACCCGCATTATATATATATATATATATAACATTATATTCTGATATTAATTTAAAAAATTAAAAAAAAAACTTAAGGAAAGTAAGAAACCCTCTGACCTAACTTATTTCATTCTCACTCTCCTAATCTCATTGTGACTGGCGTCGCTGATGTAGTATCACTGCACCTTGCGGTCCTTAATTAAATTTGTGTTTGTTACTCTTAATTAGTTACACTAATTATTTACTTTCTTGTTATGTTATAGTTTCTATTGGCATCATTGGACCAAAACAATATTTACATTTGAAAAATAAACATTTGCAGTCTTTTGAGGACTCTAATTCAGATGATAAGGTAATATATCATTGTTTACTTTACGATGTATTATTAATGGGTATCTTTACAATTACACTTAATTAGTATAATGTATCTTTTTTAGCAGATTTTGGAGAGTGCTAGTAGCCCAAGAGCGCCAAGTTTATGAATTATTGTTCTTAGAAGTTCATTGCAATATTTACTTGATGTATTGAAGATTGATTATTGAATATTTTGTATTAAATCCTTTGGATTTCATGTTCACAAATTGATTATTAGATCCACAGATTTCATTTTTTAGGTTGAAATGCAAAAGTTTACAAGAGTTTAGGCATTTTATTGTTTAATTAAAATTTCTTATATTAAAGTGCGGGTACGGATACTTAGGTACCTAGAGAGTAAGGGTATGAGTATTGAAGTTACTACCTACGAGGGTATGGATCTGGGTACAGGTACTTTTTCAAAACGCGGGTACGGGGACGGGTACTATAGTACCCTATCCATATACCCTACTCATTGCCATCCCTAGTTCATTTTCATTTGTATCCTCGGCCATAACTGGGTCTCTCACACAGTTGGGTTGATTTTGAAAAGCTGGTGGCAGATATCGAGGTCATTTCAATCTTTGATAAGGCACTATAATGATTTTTTTTGGCAAAATAGATTAATTGGTCCTATACGTTTATTTAATTTTTCACATCGGTCCCATACTTTTTTTTTTCAAATTGGTCCCACACGTTATGTTTCGTTTTCACGTTAGTCATTTCCGTCAATTTCGACCTTACGACGTCAAATCAAGAGACACGTGTCGCGTTAATATCATGTCATATCAGCTCAAAACTAACAGCGTTAGGTCGAAATTGACGGAAATAACTAACTTGAAAACGGAATATAACGTGTAGGATCAATTTGAAAAAAAAAAACTTATGGGACCGATGTGAAAAATTAAATAAACGTATAGGACCAATCAACCTATTTTTGCCGATTTTTTTTATATAATCCAAACGAAACCGATTATCTTAAAATCATTTTTCAACAAATATATCCAAATACAAAATTGATTTTATTATAATCGATTAAAATAATAATCAATTATACATATAATCAATTATTAAAAAAATTTAATTTTTACAGTTAATCCAAGTGCATACTTAGTTGGCTATTAGGATTATATTATAGGCTATGATCAGCCAACTAATAAAGGAAGGTCTTTCCAAAGTGCCTTGGAGAAAGGAAATGACCTGGCTTTGCTTGCTTTCTTTTGGTGGAGATAGAGTAAACGATCGTGTTAGTCCCTAAAAATATGAGTTATTATTAATTCAGTTTTTGGAAACAATTAAATTATGAAAAAGTCACTCATTATTAATTTTGTTAATCAAGTTAGTGTTAGTCCTTCAATGATAATTTTGTTAATCAAGTTGATCCTTGTGTGGGATAATAGCAGAGACTAACTTGATTAGTGAAATTAAAATTGAGGAACTGCTTTCAGATACTGAACTGACAATATCTCATACTTCTAAATACCAAAATGATGGTTTAATAGGTGGAGATAACTTCTAATTTGTCAATGTTCAGAGAAATTTTTTGGTGGACCAACACTCAAATTAATAGTTGATCTGTATAAGTCATTTTATAATTTTAAAATAACTTACATATATCACTTGTTGATTTTGGTGGTTATTATTAATTTATGATTTAATGAATTTTTTAGTCATTGGAAAGTAGATTTTGGTCTTCGTGGTGTTTGTAAGTTAAAGAACTTTGGTTTTTAATCTCTACTGTTAATGTTTCACTATTAAGCGTTGACATGATAAACGACACATCATATCAGTCCTGATGTGGGTATATTTAATTATTATATTTTAGTGCAACGGAGGATGTGACATAGGAATAATTATTTATTTAATCAATATAATATTTAAATTTTATTATAATATATTATTATTCTTTTTTAAAATTAGTTTTGTTTATTAGGAATGAATTCTTCACCAACACCCTCTAACATGAACGATTTTCTCGGTTTTCTCTATCATCGACCTCTTCCATTCCTAGCAACATGGAGCCATGTTTGGAGGATCTAACAAACGACCTCCTATGCCTAAGCTTCACCGCCACTACTACCACTGTCACCACTATAGATTTAAAACATAGCACAAGCTTCACGAATCCATCGTCCGGTAAGCAAGCCATCCATCAAAATTTAAGATAATTATTTTAAAATAAAAAAAAGACAACTCATTTCTACTCAAACTCATTTCTCCTCACCCAAACGCAGAAGACTACGACCGGCGGACGAGATGGTAGTCGACTGGTGGTAGAGTGTCAAAAAGCACAAAAAAACATATATTCCATACGGACATATATATATATATATAAATAAAAAAAGTACTGGACTTAAATATAATTAAAGTTAATCAAATCAACCTTAATGTTAGTATTTCAAAAATATCTGTTGATTTATTATTTTTTTATTTTTTTGAAAGCATTATACACTCTTAAGACACAACTTTCAAGAGCACTATACACTTTCAAAAAAGGGTAGTTTATTAACTATAACTTATTTTTTAAACAAATCAAAACAATTAAATTAATATAACTAACTTTCTTAATATGTGTGAAGTTAATTTTTTTTTCTTAAGTAATATGGTGGCTTCTAGGGTGAGGGAGCAACTAAGTCCCTCACCCATGAAGGAGCAATTCTGACCAGATGTAACAGGTAAAGCTACATTGAATCTTCCATTTTTACCCCTTCCTTCACCACCACCCCAGCCCCACCCCTCTTCCTTTTCCCCTTCCCCTTCTCAGAAACCACTTAAACACAGTAATGGTAGCAGCAAACCAAAATGACTTGGCCAAACACAGCAATGGAGCACAGAGAAATTAAAAATATTGAGAAATGACTTGGCTATTTCTCTCTTTACCAATATTAAAATCAACAAGAAGCAGCGGCGGCGGAGGTCGGAAAACACTCATCTCGAGCTGGTGGCGTTCGCAACCACGTGCGACTAAGAGGTGGTGGAGACTGGTGCAGAGCCAAACTCGTGCGATTCTGGGCTGAACAGAGCACGCAGCTGGGGACACGGCTCTGATGTGTGGAGCTTGCGGCAGATGACGGCTGGATGACGATGTGTCTGGTGCGGTGGTTCTGGCAGGGGTTCTGGTGTGGCGAGGGAGCTCGTTGGAGTCGCTGCTAGATCTGGGGTTGTACGACGGTTGGAAGAAGTTGCGACGGGGACGTCCGAGGTGACGCGATCTGCGTTACAAGAAATGGGTCGCGTCTCAGAGGAGCTGGAAGGAGCGGCTATGCGTAGTGGAGCGGTGGTGACGGAGCTCGCGACGGCTGGTGCTGTGTAGGGAGCTCACGGTTCTACTGAGCAATGATGGATGGAGACTGTGCTGAGGACAAAATTGTCATATACAAAAAAATAGCATGAATTTCATTAATAATATAACCGGGAGATCAAGTCACCCTAGAGTCACTAGAGCCACCCATTTATTTATCTATCATATCCAACGATCAGAATTGCTCCCTCATGGGTGAGGGACTTAGATGCTCCCTGACCCTAGAAGCAACCAAGTAATATAACATAATAGTCAAGATTTCACGGGATAACAAAAGTGGAGCCATGCACTATTTTCTATTTAATAAGAAGAGCACAAATGTTGTACCAAAAACATGCTTCATGAATTATAAGTGAAACAAAGTTGTTAAGATAATGGAAACAAATTCAGCAAGAGTAACTGATGTTCATTTGGATAGCATAACTTACAACTTATTAGATCTTCTTTGTTGATATAAATGCTTTTATGTAAACAAAAAATATTTGGGTAAGATTAAATAAGTAACTTATTAACCTTCAGAAATTGTTTTTAGCTTATTTTGATAAGTCAATTTTTTTAGCTTATTGAAAAACCTTGCGCGGAAGCTTATACGAGAAGCTATTTTCATATTTTATAAGACAATTATATCCCCATAATAATTTAAAATTACATCAAAACCAACTCTTTCATCTTCCGTTATCAAGTTTATAGATTTTAAAAGTGTTTCTTCGAGTATATATCCAAATACTAAATAACTAAATTTAAAAGGAGCTTAATGTATAAAAGCTTTTCATATAAGCATTTCTAATATAAACGCTTAAATAAGCTATTTACCGCCCGAAAATAATACACAATGTTCTTTGACTTCTTTCTTACTTTGTGCATCATTTTAAGAAAAATAATTTGGACAAATAAATATTACTCATATGAATCTCTTTCCCTAATATTGAACCCACATGAGTGGTGGACACCGAAGGCCAGCAAGGCTATGGAGTCTACTAAAATGTAAGTTTATACTTGATAGTACCCACTACTATTTAGCTTGTGAATCAAAGTGGGTTACTATCAATTAATCCATATGAATTGTTAAAGGGAAAAGAAAGGGGGCAATTTACCCTCAATTTAAATATTTTTTATCCAAAAATTTTATATTAATTTATAATACATATAGTTTCATCAATATTCATGACTTTTGGTTCTTAAAGAAATAGTTTAAGGATTCTTTAGATTTTTCTCTTAAAAAATAGGTGGTCTAAAAGTGGTGCGACATAAAAGCAGAGAATACTGTTATTCGTAAAATAAATAATGAAAACAGGTACGGAAAGAGACAACAAGGTGGACGTGCCGGAGTGGTTATCGGGCATGACTAGAAATCATGTGGGCTCTGCCCGCGCAGGTTCGAATCCTGCCGTTCACGATTTTTATATTCACAGTGACAAAGCGGTGTTCTTTTATCATTCTCCTCACATTATGCTGCATATCAAGTATTGGAATAATTTCAACAACAAAAATCAAATATTGGAATATCTATACTTCTATACTAATAGATAAAGGGAATGTTTGAATTTTGGTTAACAATTTTACGTTGACCAAAATGACCCTAATAACTGCATCTATACTCATAGATTAAGAGGAGTGTTTTGGTCTCTCATTGGCAGTTTGGTATATAATACTTCAGTTTTCAGATTTAAACTTTCAAAACTAAATGAAAAAAATAAATAAAAAAAACAATAATAAAAGAACGTGTTAATAAAACTACCTCACTTAACTCATTTTATATTTTCAAGTGAATAAAACTGACGCATACCATAAGCACGTCAATTATGGCAAAATTGATTACTGCTACCTATTGTTCAAATTGTTCTCACACTTGTATGCTTATCATGTATTGTAAAAACTGCTTAATTTTCAATTTTAGTTTTGTTTTGTGTAAAAAATAACTGCTTCATTTTTAAACCCAATTAAAATCAATTTTTTGGATTAGATAATTAAACACATATCTGTATATCACTACATCAATATTTAACCAAACTTATTTGAGTTCAATTCAAATATAAAATCTAAAATGCAACTAATTGCCTTTTCACTTAAACTCAAAATCCAAAATCATAGAAAACCATTATATTTGGATTAGATAATTAAACACATATTTGCAAATTTTGAATGGCCACTAAATCAGCATTTAACCCCGCACAAAAAAAAAACAACCTATAACCAAACTCATTTCCAGTAACAAAAAACCAACCAACCACATTTTTTAGATAAATTCAAAATTTAAAAAATGAAATAAACTGCCTTTTCAAACTCAAATTCTAAAATCAAGGAAACTAACTCCCTTCAATTTTGACAAACTATGCCTACAAATATAAGTGAGTTTTTCCCCAGAAACCATTTCAAAAAACCCAAATGTAAAAAAAAATTACTCAACCATTCAAACAATTTCGCTTATTGCATCAACTACAGATCTGTAGTTTATTCCACAGTAAAAACTTCTTCATTTACATACTTTTCTTATGAAAATCTTTGTGTTTGTCATTGCCATTTCTATACTTACATTTCGTTTTTCTTTCTTCAGAGCAAAAAAAGAGGAAAGAAAACCCCAATCACATCCGTCTTCGTCGACACAGAGTTTATGTTGCACACCACTGCGATTTTAGCAACGCAAACCAGATCCAATCTCCAACCACCACGACATCTTCCATCACTGCAGCGCATCGTCACTTTGAACTCCGATTTGAGGCCAAGCCGCAGCATCACCCACCATATCCACCATCAGGAACATTCGGCGTCTTTAACTTGGGAGAATAGGCAATACTTCTGTTGTTTATTTCACATACTTCTATTACCTTTTTTTTTTTTCCTTTTTGCAGTTTCTTTTTTAGGTTTGAGATCATGGGCTGATTTAGTTGGCCCATGTAACCCCATAGTTTCACAAACAAAAAACAAGTAATGCATGTACAATATCTTACAATGTGTGATTATAATTTTTTTTATTATAAATGTGACAGTCGATAATATGAAACTCTGCCTTTTCATGTATATATTAAACTCCTTAGTCCGCTCCAACAACAATTTTAACTCTTTGACCCTATTAAATCTCAGGATCAGGTTGTGCAACGTTAACACCTTTGCGTCTTATATGCACATTTCTAATTTTTAATAAACTTACATTTTACAAAGAATAAATTATTGTATATATTATCATTTTCTCTATAACTTTTTCTTATTTAACAATAAGCAGCTTCATTGGATTGGCTAAAGACACTTTAATACTATTTTATACAAACGGTACATGAAATTACAAAAAAATTACGAGTAAACCATAAACCAATAACAAATATTTGCTTCACTTTCCTACCCACTTTGTTTCTTTTTCTGATATCTACCTAAGTGTGTAAATAAGTACCTATGTTTTTTGATAGAGGCTATGTGCATTATTTAGTACCTCTTTATTTTTTATTATTATTGCATACTCATGTGTTGTGTAATATTAATTTATTCAAATGCATGTGTGTACTGGTATATCCAAAATTAAATAAACCAAATAAGTGGTTGAAATGAATTTGATTTCAAAAGTATTTAATTGTGTTCATATCTTGCCTTTTTACTTATTATTTACTTTTTATTTTATTTTTTTAGTTTTTATTTTATAACATTGTATCGTGTGCTTAACTTACACCTATAAATTAATGAAAAAAAAAAAAAACTATCACTTAATTTACTTATATTTTTTCATGTGGAGAAAATAATATTAATTACAAAAAAAAAAACATAAAAAATTAACTCTTATTACATAAATCATTTACAGTAAATATACCATAACGAGCCAACATAAAAAATCTTTTTCCCATTTAGTAATAATAAACAATGAACTAATAAAAATAAAAATTCCTTAAAATTATTGAATTTTATAAATAGCACTTGCATGAGAGTACAATATCATTTTTTAAATTAGAAAAAAATTTCTATATAATATTGATCTTAGCTTATATCCCAAGTAGAATGACTTTTGATTTTTTTTTAAATAGCAATTGCATTAAAGGTGCATACCATATTGGTCGGGTTATGTATTCAACAGTTAAAAAAATTAATATTATCAAATTTATTTATTTATTAATATATTTAGGTATGGTTTAGGCACCGGTCGGGTAGCTCATCATTAAATCTTTTAATATATTAATCTTTTAAAATATCTTTATCACTCTATCACATACGTATGATATAGGTCATAAGAATAACAAAGAACAATATTAATTATTTGAAAGATAAATCACTCTAATAACTAGCGGGCAGCGGCAAGAAAGGCACTGTCGTGCCTGTCTGGCCGTGTCATTTTTTTTCATGCATTTTTGTTTGGTATTCCAATTGCTATTTTTTGGCGATCTATAAACCTTCATACTTGATTGATTATTGTATAAAGAAATAAATTTATGTTTTTTTTATACGTCAACAGGTAATATATCAATATTGAAGATATTAATAATCAACAATCACAAGAGCATCGACAGCAGCTACGGAGGCAAAATTATTATAGAACTAGAAGACAGAGAATGACCATGACACAAAGGCAAGAAGATTTAGCTAGAAGGCGAGAAAATTATAGAAATAGAAGACAAAGAATGACCATGGAACAAACATCATTCACGACAAATACAAATTTGCAAAATGGAATGAGATTGACATCTATACGACATTTGGCACGGTCATCAAATAATCAACAGTATAATACAGGTAACTGAATATTTTACATATATCGATGATGATACTATTTTCCCATTTATTTGTTTCCTTTGTTGCTTTATTATCATCGAAAAAATTTATATGCTATGTTGGTCTTTTGATTAACATGTAAAAATTAATTTGGAAAACTCTAATACAAATTTATTTTACATTACTCTCATATTCTTTGACTTAATTAACAATAATACAGTAATATCTATATAACTTTGAAATAGTAATAAATCATTTTTCTAAGAAATTTATAAACACAATACTAATTTATTCGGACAAAATTCTATTTAAAAAGGGATATTTTCCATTCTCATTTTTTATGTCTCAAAACATACACCTTTTAGAATTTTTTCCAATTTTTTTACTTAATCATGCAGATCAAAATTTTGCATCAATAAGGTTTCAAGGAATACATGATAATGAAGTCGGAACAAGAGTTAAACAAAATAATGAACATGCACGTGGTAAGTAGAAATATATTTAAGTAGTTACATATATTAATATATGTAGTTATATATAAAAATATAGATTTCTCATTCTTATTATTGTGAAAATTTAAATTTCATAATTACTAACAGAATACCAAACAAAAATGCACGCAAACAAACGAAAAAATGACGCGGTCAGACAGGCACGACAGTGCCTGTCTTGCCGCTAGTATAAATAAATGAATGAATTGTTAGGTGCAACAAATCTAAACTTTTTTATAATTAATTAATGATATGATAATATATAATGACTTTAATTTTGATACACTATTAGTGCAACGTTTTTTATATTGTCATCTTATCATAAATCATTCAATGTGTGACTTCTAAGATAATTATGATAAGAGTTAAACATTATTAATGATGTAATAATTTATGATTGCTTGATATTAGTGTACTACTTAGACATTGAAATGTCTTTGCAGGTACAACCCTCCATTAGCCAAGCCGAGGCCGACCTCTCAAGACCGACCAACAACAATAGCCCAACCAACAATCATGCACACAACAAAGCATAACACTGTAGGCTAACCTCCGACCTCTAGAGTAGAACAAGAAGAACCCTTCTTCTCAAGACTTTCCAAACTCCGTTTACAACATTACCTTTGTTCTCGAATTATCAAACACCGATTACTGAAAGTTTGATGACTTGGTGAAAAGGTGATTCAGTAATTCGTTGCTGATAAACGAGTCCTGTTAATGTAACTTTTATAAATAGTGAATAGTATAACTCAAAATACAACACAAATTGCTAACTTTCTCCGTCACTCCACTTCTTTTTTAATTCGAGAAAGTTAACTATTTTCACCTTTTGAAAATCAAAACTTTCTATGAAAGTCAACTACTTTCACCTTTTGAATATCAAAATATACCGAGGCATTGCCACGTGAGGAGCTAACAAAACGTTAACGCTGAGTATGGTTCACCATAAAAGGAAGGGAAAGAAATGGAGAAGAGAGAAAGGGGAATTTTCCCAGTTTGGAATGAGGAGAAAAAAGGATAAGAGGAAAAAGATTAAGTGGGGCCTACACTATATCTCTTCTCTCAATTTTGGATGGAAAAGTAAGATGAAAGTGATTTATTGGCTGAAAGACCAAATTCTTGTTATTTCTTTGAATTATTGGGTATATTTATGTCATTTCACAAATATGATTTTTTTCCTTTCATTTTCTACCCAATCAAACAAGAGAAACGAAAAGTTTTTATTTTCTTTTCTTTCATACCAAACAACTAAACAATCATATCATTTTATATTTTTTTTCTCCTTCCTTTTTCTTTCTTTTCACTTTCTTTCCTCACACTTTTCTTTCACAAACCAAACATAGTGTAAACGATACTTGAATTTTGTTTTTAATCAATATGTTTTTTTTGTAAACTATCTCTTAACAAATATCCTAAAAAATAATTAGACTTGGCACTTTACTACTACTTACGAAAAAGTCGAGCGTCTCCGATGAAAATGATTTCAATATGATAGGGTGCGAAAACAGTAAAACCCATCCTCATACCCACAATTTAGACAAAAAAATTCACCTGTCCTCGTATCCGTGTGAATAACAACTTTAATTTTCATTCTTATATCATATGAATACCTATATACCCAAACCCAACCCATTATCCATATTTTAGTTAAAAAGAAAAAGTTTTCCTTTAATGTGTCTTTTTATGACAAATTAAAAAAATAATGATTCTATTTTAATATTAAAATTAAATATAAAAATTCAAGGCTTAATCAACTTTTTAGTCCCTACAAATATAGGCACTTTTGGTTTTGGCACCTATTTTTTTCCTTAGGCTTTGATGTTTTTAACTTTTAAAATTGATCCTTGCTGTCAAAATGCACCGTTTAGTGCTGATGTGACGGATCGCCACATCAGCACTGCCACATGACATTAAATATATATTTTTAATGCCACATAGCATTTAAAAAGTATATATATACAAAAAAAAATTGGTTTAGATCCCTATACTTTTTTCTTTTTAGGTTTTTGTTCCTGGAAGTTGAAAAACGTTGGAATTGGTTCTTGGCTTTAGTTTCCATCTGTTCAATGCTAATGCGGCTAACGATCCCCACATCAACACCGTCATGCGAAATAAATTAATAATTTTTTACGTCACGTTGGATTAAAAAAATACTATTTATATATTTTAATAATTTATAAGAATTTATATTATTATTTATATTATTATAAAGGAACAATTTTGTATGTTCTGAATGTATTATTAGTTGAGCAGAACTATATTGAAACTTAACAATAAAGAGATTTGATAGGCTAAAGTAAACAATGAGCTTTTGTCACTCTTAACGACGATAGATACTTCACACTTATTATATGGATACCAAAAAAAAAAAAACAATGAGCTTTTGTGATAACAACCACTGAGGATTAAAACTCGATAATGTATCATATGGAACCGCTCCATGAAGCATCGCACCCTGCTGTATGAAAAACAAATAATAATAGGGAAATGTTAACCAGTGCCCTACAGGCATTGGTTAAGGAATCAAACATAGAAAATTTGTATTGGAAACCGTTGCATTCAATAAATTAAAAGTTGAAAAGTTATGATTTCCAATAAAAACTTTTTATATATTGATTCCTTAACCAATGCTATTAAGGCACTGGATAGCATTACCCATAATAATATTATAAAATTAAAATATTTTAATAATTATATATAATATATAATAAATAATAGACTTAAGAATCATAAATTTTTTAAAATATAAATAATCCTCAATTGCTATTTTCCATTTTCATCCTCAATAATAATATATTTTATACATATTGATCTCACTGTTAATTAAGTTTTTTCCAAATTTGAGCTAAAATATATTTTAAATGTATCTATATATAATGACTTTTTTTATCCAAGGTGACATACAAAATTAGGCTAAGTCTTGTATAGGCACAGACCTAACACCTTACATTTGGGCACAACCAATAAAACAATGAGAACACATTAAAATTTAAATAAAACAAATAATAAATGAGACCCACCAAACCCACTAAAGACAAACCCCTCTCCGCTACTATCTCTCCTCCGTCAAAATCCAGCCACTCTGTTTTGCCTCCTCCTCCATAACTAGTCGAAGTAGAGAAGTAGGTGCACAAAGCAAGTGAATGAAGCGATAGGACTCAGGTGCGTGTTCTGTGTGTTGAAGGCCCAAAATGAATGGTATCATAAAAGTGCAAATCGGATGAAAAAATTCTTACCAACTTAATTGTTTTTTTTTATATAATCAGTGGTGATGGGCTGTGGAGCGGTAGAGGTTGGACGTGTGCAAAGGAGGTGTTGACTTCGCGGCGGAGGACATGGTTCGTGGTGGCTCACGGCGGTGGAACCGAGCGGAGCAGTAGCTGTCACGAATCTGCATTTCTGGTGGTCCGTGCATGGTTGTCGGGTTTGTGGGTATTTGCTGGTTCGGCTCATGGTTGCTGCAACAGTTTCGGGATGGTGGAGACCGTGGTGGTTGAGCACAGATGCGTGGACTGCCATTTCATCACGGGATTGGGAGTCACCACTGAGCCCAGCCACCATAGCAACGCCTCCCCTCTGTTTTGCCTTTACTTGGACCTATTTTCATTGTTGGGTTTTGACGGAGGAGAGAGTAACAGGGAGGGATTTGTGTTTAGTAGGTTTGGTGGGTCCCATTTATTATTTGTTTTATTTAAATTTTAATGTGTTGCCATTATTTTATTAGTTGTACCCAAATGTGAGTTGATAGGTTTGTGTTCGGACTTTCACACAAAATTATTAATTTATTTCATGTCACAGTGTCGATGTAGACTAATAATAAGGATCAATTCCAACCTTTTTGAATTTGCAGAGCCCAAAATCTAAGTAGAAAAAATTATAGCGATCAAAACCAAAAGATTTTAAATTTTTTTTTAAATGTCATGTGGCAATGCTGACATGACAATCTGTTAGCCACGTCAGCACTTAACGGTGCATCTTGACGACAAAGACCAACTCCAAAATTTTAAAAGTTAAAAACAGCAAAAGCTAAGAGAAAAAAAGATAAGGACTAAAACTAAAAGTGTCTATATTTGTAAGGACTAAAATATTCATGAAGCCAAAATTCAATAAAACAATAATTAGGATATTAATTATGAGGCAACTTGGAAGCATCTCCCTATCATTCTCTCTCTCATCTTTATATTTACATTTTTAATCATTATTCTCTCTCTTCTATACACATAAAGTCATGGTGACTTTCTCTCCATGAAGGTAGGAAATCCAAATCCATAAAACTGAGTCAAACTAGTGATCCAGATCTCCCTAAAGTCACCTAAACACACATTCACCCCCAGTCAAACTATTTGACTATAATTTACATCATTAGATTCATCCCTGTTAAGCCAATGTCCTAGTCACTGCATCGATTACGGATACCTCTCAGGCATCTCTACTCTGTGAGTCCCGATCAGCCTCATCTTTCCGAAAGAATTACCATAGATGTCTCAGGCTGGAAAGGGGCGGAAGAGGGTACCGCACCTCCGAGCGCGAAACAAATCAAATTAAGTTAGCCAAACCCAAAAGCTGATACCACACTCGTTGAACCCGAAATGCTCACTGAAGCAAGCAACACGTAGGATCTTACTATACGATCGACCCTTTTCTTTAAACACCAAAAAACCCATGCCCGAAAACCCATGTAGTTTTGCTTCTTTCAGTCCAGGACAACACTGCTCCAACTCTTCCTCATTTACCAAACATAGCACGTTGTCGTCGCCGTCGTCCGCACGTTGCGACCCATTTCTTTCACCATTTGAACTCTGCATAAATCGTTCAGGGTGAGGAGGAGGAAATATTGACGAGCTCACCGCCATCGTCTATCCTACTCCCTTGGACGCTGCTGTCTGTCCGCACATTGGAACACAAAGCTGCCTTCATTGGAAGGCTGGGTTCTGGCATCTACCTTTTGTCGAAAATTTCCAATCCCCTTGAATTTCCTTTCTCTAAATTGCACTTATATACTACTAGAGAACGGCCGCGAACATGGGTTTTATGGTTGTTGTAGTGGTTAAAAGTGTAAAACGACATGGGTTTTGTTGGTGTTTAAAGACAAGGTGACATGGCACAACAAGAAGTTTTGGATGAATTTAATGTAGATTTATTTGACTGTGGGGAATGTGTGTTTGGGTGACTTTAGGGGATCTGAATCCGTTAAACTATCCCACATAACAGGTGGTTTCGGCAAATCCCATACAAGGAGAAAGTTGGTTTGACTTACACGTATTGGGGCAGCAATCAACACTTCCGGAATTGCAGATGACCAAGCTGAGCTGAGAGTGTTTGTCCACTTAAAAAGATAATATTATACAACTAAGATGTGATCTCCTTTGATGTTGTCATCTATGTACTGTTCTAGCGCCCAGAAGAATGGACACGCAAGTAGCTTTGATATGAGGTTCAACCCCGAGCTTGAGTAAGCTAAGGCCTAGTTTCTATACGATGAAAATCATCTCCTAAGCCAAAACCAAAAACCAAACTCTAGGGAAAAACGTAAGAGACGAAAGATAATTTCTGAAAAGACTAAAAACAAGCATTAAAGTTTCAACTTTGATAGAACGTCTCTGCTGTCATGATAACAAAGAACCCTGCCGTAGGCACCTTATTATGACATCTATAGAACAACAATGGTCCCTTCAACCTAACAACAAAATTTAAAACAAGGAAAAAACAAAAACAAAACTTACAAAGGATTATGCACGGCATTTTCTTCTTTTCCTCTCTAACTTGAAGTAAAATGTTCATGCCTATAACTTTACTCATTTTCTCTGAAGATGTCTATAATTTATAATTTACCTCCCGTTACACTCATCTACGGCCAGCGGCCTTTCTTGGAGGAGGAGCAATGTCCTCGTCATCTGACTGAATATCTCCATACTGCCACATTCGACGCCTGGCAGTCCTTGCTTCTCCCTGGAACATCTCCAAATTATCAAGGGCCAGCTGTCTTTCCTTTTTGTCCCACCTATTCTTTTTTTCAATCCTAGCAAGTCCTTCCTGGAAATTCCACGTGAAAACAAAATGATCAGAGAAGTTTGTTTTGTCCTGTTTGTGCATCCATCAAATCAAAAGACTTCGAAAGCATTTCAAGCAAGAGTGAGCAGAAATAAAAACCTGTAGAATGGCAGCATTAACGCTGATCTCAGCATCCACAGCAACAAGAGTTACAGCAAGAACTGTCCCAGTTCCCTGCCCTTTCACTTTTCCTCCCGAAGTATCTCTCTCCTCAACCTTTGCCCTGAACTCTTTTCCACTGTTTAAAGTGAGTTCGCTCAAATATTCAGCTGCTTCTTGGCCAAAATCCTCTTCCAAGTTTGGAATCTTTATGTATGCAAGGCTACACAATTGAGCAAGACCCGGTGCAGCAGACACAGATGGATCAAGAGGCCGTAACTGATCGTAGGTTACTTCTTCTTGATTTCCATAATCAATGTAGAATACTTCAAATTTGTCCTTAGGAGATTCAACGGGTCCTCGAGGTGTATTGACAATCTACAAAATTCACTTATGCATCATCAGTATAAAGAAACAAAGGGATGTGGTACCATGCAGCATTTAACAAGGAAAAGAGAAATTAGAGTAGAAAAAGACAAGGTGATAAATGTGATGCACTGATGACTAAGCATCACATCAACTTTGACTGTAATTGGAGGAAATTGCGAACACTGGTCATATATAGCAGATTGTATATAAAAATGATCAGGTAACATTCAGTGTTAAACTGTAGCAACTTACTTTAATTATGCATAAGAATCAAAAAAACAGGACATATCAATAAAGAGTTTAATTGCTACACACTGACAGTATAAAACATTTTTACAAAGACATCCAATCATAAGTTGTCACATCAGTAAAAAAAAAATTGACTCTCATCCTAACTACCTTAAAAGTCATCCATATCATGATTGGTGATTGGTTGTCTGTGTAAAAATGTTCTATATTGTCAGTACATAGCAATTAAACTCATCAATAAATATGGGGGGGGGGGGGAGAAATGAGTCTCCATGACTCAATCATCAAGTGATATATTTTTCATCAACCCATATTTAATGCTCACATGTTTTCAACCATAGAATTGCAATGCCTGCACCAATATTTAATAAAAAAATCTTGTGGTAGAGCTTACCATTGCCCGGTACCAAGAGTTATCAGCAAGAAAATGACAAAGGACAATGTCACCCTTCTTAGGATTAAAAGTACCAACCACAGGAGCTTCTTTAAGGTTCAAAGAAGCAAGCTGTTGCTGAATTGATGCTATCTTTTGATCTCCAACAGTCTGAACATAGAATTTACCACCACCCAAGATTTCTGTGACAATTACCTATAAATGAATAGCAAAGGGGAAAGTCATTCACCATTTTTAAACACAAAACAAGGGTTATTAATGAGACAGTAGTATCTTAAGCACCTTAAGCACTTCTTGATGTTTGTTTTCAACAGTTGCACCATTAGATACTTCCTCCCCTTCAACAAAATTCTCCCAAATCTGCAATACAAATCACTTTAGAATAGTTAACAGGGAAAGAACAGTAGTAATGTTAAACAAGGTTGGGGATCCTGTTCTTACTTTCAGCTTTTGCCTCTTGGCAGATTGTTCGGCTTGCTCCAAAAGGTGATAATCAGGAATTCTTTCATTGCCAAAGGAGGTTTGAAGTTTCGCAAGACCAGCTTCAAGTAGTGTAACTGCCACATTGGTCCTAGACTCCCATAAGGATCCCAAGAATGTTCCAGTTCTATCAACAGTTTCCACCTCGATCTGCAAACATAAGAAAATATTACATAAAACAAAAACAACATACAGGAAACTTAAGTTTAGAGAGGAAACAGAATTACCTCAACATCTCTCTGCATTATCCTTCGCCTCATCAATGCAATTGCTTCATCAGAATATGGCTCATCACGACCAGGACATCTGACACCAGAGAATGAGAAAGCAATGCTGCAAGTTTCTTTTGGAATCAACAATTTGAAACGATGGCCACTGAGGACATATTCCACAACAGCAGGAATTTTTCTACTACGGTGCAGGAAAGGCAAGAAGTCTCTGGCTTTCTTGGCTGATGCCTAATACGAATCAAGGGGAAACAGTTACATATTTGAGATAAGCTTTAAAGTTCAAACTAAATATTTAATATAATTATTATAAATGTTCTCACCGTGGTCAAGTCAGTTATATGCATAACTGGAGAATCCTTGGCAGAATGGATCCCTTTCCTTCCAGAAGAGGCACGTGATTCGGCAGCAAGAAGAGCATCATAGTAGTTTGATCTCTCTTCAAAGTCACGATGTCTAATGACAGTTCCAAAGCCACGGCCAACTACTAACTCAGCTACATTCAGCCCAGTTTGCTGACTTCCAGCAGGTGGAACAGATGACGGGGCATCATCGCCATCACTCTTCACAGGGGACAATTGGAAGACTGATCCAAAATCCATTACTCTGGAATCAGCAGCTCCAGATGGAACTGCAGATCCATCAGTGGGAACAACCTTTCTAGAATACTCCATTTGAACATTCACCTGCAAACAGGAGTAATCAGATACAACTGAATCCACCAATGATATCAAAATAAGGTATCATAAGATATTTTCATACTTGACGACCAATGAGGCGTGTTCTCAAGAACTCCTTTGCTTCACGGGCATAAGGAGCTGGTTTTTCGTCTCGACGAGGATTGCCCATTTTCGGACACCTAATACTTGAAAGGTTAACTCGCCTCTCAGCCAGCGGACTGCCATACGGAATGGAATCATCAGCAACAATGACGCAATCTCCACTCACAACCTCAACAACCTGGAAAATCCAATTTAAAATATTATATGCTGAAGATTTAATATTTAGGATAAACAAATGATCGAGGAGTTTTTACCTTTCCAGTAAAATTTTGGTCATGAATTGCCTTAGAATTTGAAGGTGGTGGTACATAATTTGTCCAAATCCTTAACCTGTCTTTCTTTGCCTGGAGCTCTGCAGTCTTCAGCCTCCGCTTTGCCTCTTCTTCCATCATATTTGCACTCCATTCAACATATTTAGCAAAACCCTGTTTGATGGAAAAAATCAAAGGGAGAAAGATTTTCAGTATATTTTGACTGATATTTCATTGGACAAGAGACACGGAGAAATATCCAAATCTCCCTCTCGAAAACTATCAAGAAAATCACTTTGGGTAAATACCAAATCCAGAGGGAGAGAAACCATGGAAATCAGACTCCAACTAAATTCTCAGCAGTTGAGATTGCCTATAAGTGTATTGCATTAGAACTACGATAATAAACAAGAGCATAATGACTAGAAGTTGACAATTGATGAAACATTCATACTTCCAGAAAAAAAGTGAGAAATATTTGGAGACAATATTCTACCCAAGCAAATATAGGTATTGATGATTTCTTTGATAGGCTACTAGCTACGAACCCAAAGCCAACAGGAACTGCAAGCACAGTGTTCCTTTTTCAAATTCATCTAGTTGGTCGGTAGTTAATAAAAGACTCTTTTGGAGCTTCAATACATATTGCATTATAGTCATCATATATACTTCAATTCTTGACATGCCCAGTTTATGGACCCCCTAAAATTAAGTACAAGTTCAAGAGGATACAAACTTGCTTCAGTCTCACATAAACCAATGAGGCGTGCTACTGCATAAACTACAAAATCATTGCAGTGAACATTTCAGATCCCACAAGAATCGATTTATAGCCTGTTTGATTTAGATTCTTGAAATGGGAAATCACGTTCAAGAATTCCGTTGGCCAAAAGCTTGTGACTAGTAGCTTTTGAAAAACTTGTCTCGGGGCTCGGTTTTTCCCCATTCGGCGGTGGGAAAAATCTAAAACAAACAGGCCATTAGACAAAATAAAACGTGGTAATATCACTACGCGAATCACATACATTTTCCACCAGCTCCAATGCCAGGTCCTTTGCTGACTCACCATCAGGATAATACACAGATCCAATCAAATTGCTGAACTTATCAACACCTTCCAGGACAATTCGGACCTACATACCCACATGATATTTAGAAAATTTGCAGAAATGCAAAGGCAATATAATTTATATAAGCTTGTTACTCACATCTCGATTCAATACACGCATCTCAGTAAAAAATTTAGCTTCGTGTGCAAAAGGATCAGCAGCAGCAGTTTCAGCAGATGTTGAAACTGCAAGTCTTTGGGCAGATGTAAGCGGGGCTCGAGGTTCCCCAGGAACATCTCCGTTAGTGTCATCAGCAGTCAACTCTGGTTCAACAACACTTTCAGGTACTGCTCTCCTTCCCATTTGTGGGGCCTGGGGTAAAGGGAAAACAATTAATGGCATGCATAAAAAAATAATAGCAATAGCAACAGCATTTATGAAACATACCTGAATTCCAGCAACAAAAACTTGGACAAACTGGAACTCTGGAAGCAAATAGATCCGGATGGTACTGCCATCACGAACCTGCTCAACAATTGCTTCCATGGGTGCTCCCTTGTTTGCAGCTAACAAACCCATAGCATCCAAGTTACTAGGGTCACCAATGGCAGAAGGTGGTAGATTTCTAATGGATGCCTCAGCAGCACCAGGAACCTGCAATCACCATAAAATCATATTTCAGAGCACTCATGAGAGATTTCTACAAATCAGGCAAAAATAGTCACTAGACATCCATTTTCTGTCCCATCCTAGAATCTTCCTGTCTGGTCAATTTAAATGGCATTTGGAGATGATGTTTATAAAATATACTGGATAATAACGTGATGGGCCAGTAACAATGCATAAGTTCAATCAGCAATTAAACCTTAATTTCAAAAAATTAACATGCAAGCGGTCATTTCCAGTTTTCTACAATACACAAGTGAAATACTACATGCAACACATGATTAGGTCAACTTTGAGATAACGACAATAGGAAACACTTGCTTTACATCAGCAAAAACGCACAATGCTGGTTGGTTTCAAGTAAACCATGTTGCCAGAACATCATGGAATGTACATTTAATTTTTTAATGCTGCAGCAACACCCAGCGGCCAGCACACCTTGATTACAAAATTTTCCAAAATTTCTTTCATCCTAAAGAGGAAAACTCAAACAAACCTTGCTCCAGCGACCAAGGCCGTCTTGTTTAGCTTGTTCTTCCAACCGTAACAATTCTGCTAGGTAAGGACTCACTTCTCCCTTCTGTTGCCCCTGCTCCCTGACCTGCATGAACAAGATCCAAATAAATACAACTCAACAACAAATAAAATAATCAAAACAAAGCACACACGTCTACATGAAACCAGACAGTTTTGAATTATTCATTTATTCAACCTTTGCCCATCCTTGAGAAACAACCAGCATTGCGACATTCTTGTCGCCTGCGAAAACGGTTCCAAAGTCTCGATTTATGGATGGCACATTGTAATCAACCCTGAAAGTCACCTCCTGTTCCAACAAAATAGCATGCTTCATCAGAACAAAATAAAAAACCAGACTACTCATATTACTCAATCAGATAAAAAAAAACAAAAAACAAACTCTATTTTTCGCACCTTCCCTATACAGATCTTCCTTAAAAACTCTCTACTTTCCCATGCAAATGGCTCATCCACACCACCTCGTCGTGCCTACCAAAATTTGCAAAAATTATAAACACAAAGCACCAATGCAATTAAAACAGAGAAATTTCTATCAATAAATAAATAAAACTTAATACTCAATTTTAGAATTTTCCTTTAAGACATGTTCCTTGCTCCCAATATCAAAATTAACAAAAAAAGAAGAAGGTCAAATAGGTAAAATTACCAGTCTAGGAGCAATGAGAGATGATAAAGTGATGGTCTTTTCAGGCAGGGGACCAGGCTTGGAGCTAGCCATGGCTACAATGACCAAACAGTCCCCAGAAGGAACAGCTTTCACTCTTCCCCTGTACCATCCCGTTGCCCCTGATGCCATTTTTCAACACCTACCCTACGATCTGTAACAAAATTCAACAACCTTTAAATGAATTAAAGAAGAAGAAAAACTGAACTTTCTGTAACATGACGTCATGTCTATTATTATACATTTATAGACAAAAAAAACACATGCTGCAATTAATCATTAAACTCTGCGTATTATGAAAAACTCAGATCTAGAAACTGTGAACATTAGGGATCAGCGCATGCATGAAGATTTTGTCTGAATTACATAGATCCCATTATCGAATACGAAATGCGATGTATATGATGGATCATAGTTGTTAATTATAGAAGGGTGGTGCAGCAGCGATATACCTTGAAATGATTCTCACTTCGGATCTACCGAAGAGTTGAACCGAATCAAAACGGAAAACGCGAACCGAATCCGAAGGAGGAGAAAAAAACAGGAGTTTCAGGCGGCGGATCAGGGTGCAAAGGAGAAACAAAGAAAGAAAGAGAGAGAGGAATCAGTGTTTGGACCAACAATGCTTTATATATGACGAAGGATGAGTTGCTTTGAAATTAATGTCCCTCGTTTTCTGAATAATTACAAGGATGCCCCTTCAAATCCCAATGGAAACAACTTCCCGATCTTGATCATATCCGATAACATTCATAGTTAGATTTTAGCTGATTAGCTGACGAAAAAATAGAAATCAGATAATAATAATAACTTCCTTGTTTATAACTGTCTATTTTTAATTTATGTATTATCTCAAAATGTCTTTTTCTTTTTTCCATGTTTATCATTTTTTTATGAACATACTTCTTTTGTATGATTTATAAATCTACTTTAGAAGTTAACTGCTATATCTGTGTAATTGTACGGGTTACCTTTATATTAATACATTTCCTAATTTAGTAATTATAATAATAAAGTAATTGAAATTTTTTAAACTAACAATATATTATAGGGAGTGATCCCCGCTTAGACATCTGATTACAGTCCGAAAATAGCCTCTCAATTATTGAGTAAAAGGATACTTTGAGTGAAAAAAATTACAAAAAGAGGATAGAATATAAAATAAGGATCAAACTTATGTTTGGTTGACATTTGAAAACGTGTAGATTGAAAAATAAAAAGGATCTAACTCACATCTACATCTTGGTATATAGATCGGATCGATCCGGTCCATATTAGTTCCCATTTAAACGAATCGGATCAGAATAGTCCGCAAAATAAATGGACTTGTATTTATCAAGTCTGCGTCTAGTCCGTATAGTCCACGAGTTAAATGGATTGATCCACGGACTCAAAAAAATAGAAAAGCAAATTTTGTAGGCCAATTCTGAATTTTATTTATTTGTTTATTTTCTTTAGTTAAAACATTTTTTATACTACAAAAACTGAAATTAGTAAATGTAAAGTCTGAATATGACTTGCTTTAATAGCATACACCATTTTCGTGCAATTTTATCTAAAAATTCTCCACAACAAGTAATATTTGACTGAAGTACATCAAACATGAGTACATCAAACACAATCCAAAGCAATCTGATGGGTCACAAATTGGACCCTAAATTCTTTGGACGCTTAAGTCCTCCTATTTCAGGATTTTTTTAATATTGTGTAAGTCCGTGGACTGGTCTGTGAGTCCGCGGACCAAGTCCGTTTAGTGCACAGGTAAAACGGACCGGATTTAAAAAGCTCGCATTTAAATGGACATGAATTTTGCCTAGTCCAAGCCCGCGTGGACTGCGAGCTAAACGGATTGTCCGCGGACCCAGGTCCATATACCCAGCTCTACTCACAACTCACTGAAGTTTTATAAAAGAAATTATATTTGGGTTTAGGGTTTAGATTGAAATACATGTTCCCATCACATCACAGTCCCAGAAATAAACATGTATTTCTAGGAATAACTTTTCAAGAAATATAATGATAGGAACTTTTATTTCTGGGTTTTTTAAAAAAGTGTTTGGATAACAATGTAAATTCACAGAAGTCTTGTATTTTAAATTTCAAGGAATAAATAACACATGTTTGGTTTGTAATATTTATTCCCAGGAATAAATGTTACAATTATTAAAATACCTCTGCATTTAACATGTTTCTTTCGGTTAACAAATGTTGTAACAGCAAAACACCAGCCGGAGAAAATGTTGCACTCCTAAAAACATAAAAGTTGTTGCAAAAACGTAAATCAAACTGACAGTGACAGGCGATTCACCTATGGTCAGTAAGGAGGCACCGTGATATTATGAGAGCAATTTTCTCCATCATTAAATATACAAGCTAGGAAAATTTTAGGAGGGAACCGTACAGGCGTAAAATAGGGGTAGTAATGGGTTTTCACGTCATAACCAGGATTCCCACTACCTAGGAATAAAAATTACCCAAATTACCCACCCCTCCCCCGGGAATAAGAATCCCCTGTACGTGGGCAAAAGAATTTCCCAGAAAAGTTTTATTCCAAGGAACATAATTTTAAATCTTTGTACCAAACATAAGAATGTAAATTCTCAATCTTTTATTCCCAAGAATCTATTTAAAAGTCATGAAACAAACGTGCTCTTAGGTATCTTCCTCCACCACGAAAATTATAAATGCGCATCCACAATGAGGATGGGAAAAGCACTATCCACCTCATTGACAATTCTATCCATGACCATGTAAATAAAGTAGATAGAAAACTATAAATCTGAGTAAAATAGTAATATTGCCATTTATATTTTTGACTTGTTCAATTTTCAAGAAAATAAATTACACTCAATATATAGAATTGAGTAAATCCTCAATTTGATCCCTGAAATTGTAAGGTCGTATCAATTTGGTCCCTGAAAATTTCGAAATTTCAAAAACATCCCTAAAATTGTCAAACGTTAATCAATCCAGTCCCTTTGTGAAGGATTAAGTTGATGTGAATCTTATAATTTCAGGGACCAAATTGGCACAAAATTAACACAGGGACCAAATAGATACGACCTTACAATTTTAAGAACTAAATTGGATATTTACTCTATAGAATTCGGCTTTGGTAAATTAGTGCATGTTAAATTTTATTTTATTTATGCTTTTTTGCTGATTTTTAAAATTTTATATTAAATTATTAAATACCCACAGCTAGCTATAGATATCTGCCTCCCCCACATGGATCATAAAAAGGTAACCCCAATTGGAATGGGAAAAAACACAACCTGCCCCACCCTATTGATATTTCTACATATGAATATGTAAATAATTTTCATATAGGAAAATATAAATAATATAGATACAAAAATAAAAAGAAAAGATTTGGCTGAAAAAGTTTTTCCAATAAAGCGACATGTGGTATATAGAGGTATCTTAAATATAGCAATTAATTGAGATTAGGGTTCGGGTGCAAGAAGGTCAAGCCTATGTCTCAAGAGAGTTGATTCCCTTCGTCAAGACAATGAATGTTTTTGGATAAGGCTCATCTAAAGTGAGTAAAAGGTTTTTCACCAATAGATAATTTAGTGGGTGCAAATCTCTATGCACTTTATCAAATCAAGAGTGAAAATCTCTTTACTTGTTCACTTTAGAGATGATCTCACTTTAGAGGTGCTTTTTCCAATGTATTTTCTAAGGAATATACACAAGTCAGCCCCCAACCTTGAGAATGTGTTGGAAAACTTCCTCCAAGATACCGACAATGATCAAATTGTCCCTAACTCCAAGGAAAACTTACTCTACAATAAATAGCTGAAATAGGCATAAGGATAAGAATCTTTGCCCATTTGTTATACTTATCTTTCATTCTTACTTATTTGAGGGTTAGGGACTCTATTTCATTCTTTCTTTTTAAGATTTAAAAAGAATTTTATTAATGTGTGTCTTAAGGTATGTTTTAAAAATAAAAAATGCTAAATAAAAAATTTAACATCTTGAAAACTTTAAAATATATCACTTTTTCATCAGGTAATTAATAAAGACTATTTAATGTTGTTTTCACCTACTTTTATATTGATATTATAAATTTTTAGTCCCTCATTTTTTTCAAATGTCTTTTTTTGGTCCCTCAATTTTTAAAAGAGCTCACCTTTGATCCCTATTTTGAAAATTGAGCTGACGTTAGAAATCAAAAATGAGTTATTTTGAAAATTGAGGAATCAAAAAAAGACTTTTAAAAAATGAGAGACTAAAAACGAAATTTTGCTATTTTACAGGGACCAAAAACATATCTAACCGAAAATTTATTTACTTTGTTTCTCTTGTGATCATATGTTATTACCTAATCGTTTCCATCATAGTTTCTCTTATTTGTGCTTCTATTTATAAAAGATAACACTTTTCTATTTCTTTCACCGCATTAGTATTTAATTAGATTAGTCAATCAATTAAGTTAGTTGGCTAGACAGATAGGATTTCAGTTAGTTAGTTGATGTACAAAGCAGTTACTTTTTTTGTTAGTTGTATATAAAGTGAGAAATAAATTTAATGATTTGGCCACAAGTTGTCCAGTTTTTGTGCCTTCCTCTTAACATGGTATCAGTTCAACATTGCTTCTCTGTGAGCTTTGCTTCTTTTGATATTTCTTCTGCCATTTTCGTTGCTTGTTTCTTCCTCGTGCATAAGCATCTGCAATGGCAAGTTCCTTAAGCGATATTATTATTTGAATCCCTTGCCTCTTCACCCAAGATTCTAAATTGCGGTTGCGATCGCGGATGCGATTGCGATTGCGGCCGCTGCGATTGCGGTCGTTGCAGCCGCTGCGATGCGAAATGCGGCCGCTGCGGCGTGAAATAATTTTATAATTGCACAAAATGTAAAAAAATTATATAATTATTGAAATTCTTTATATATACTTTATTGATAGTGTTGTATAAATTTCAATTCATTTTTAAGACATTGTATTATCTTTGTGAATAATTTAAATTTAATTATAGTGAAACTAATATTATCATGAATAAACATTTTAAACACATATATAAGTACTGAATTAATAAAGAAGTAAGAAAGTGACAAACTTAAAAGTGCACAAATATATACAAATCACAAATAAAAAGAAACTAGTCTAACATAAAATAATACACCCAGCTGTAATTTTGATTCTGAAAAACGTCACATTGTCACCATTTAGAAATAGGTCTTCAGTCTTCACTAAAAAAAAAAATGATAAATACAAGCAAATTAATAAATTCAAAATAATAATAATAATAATAAATAACAAATATATGAATCAAAGGTAATATAGATAGTACTTACATGATACTTTCTACCTCATGGTGGAATGACGTGGAGGGTCATAACCTCTATTTTCACTTTGGCTATTATCTTGTGTAACTCCTTGCCCAAAGACATAATAAAAAAATCCACCACTTGATTGTTGATCATAAGGATCTTGATAATTCATTGATGGTTGGTGGTATGAGGGAGCTTGATCACTTGCATATGGATTATATGTGTTGAGATAAGGATATTGATAAGAAGGTGGATAAGATTGTTGACTACTCTGAGAAGAATCATTAATACCAAAGTCACTAAAACTTTGTGCAATACTTAGAAGAGGAAGAATCTTCAAGTGGGACATTATGTTTTCTTTTTCCTCTCTTAGAATGTGACCCACCTCTTCTGCTATCAGGTAATGAACTACCAGAAGGAGCCATATCAGTCAAGCTCCTATAACGCCTATTATATGGTGAATCCTGATATTGATCATTTTGAAATTGCTCATCATCATCATCATTATCACCACCATCACCACCACCTTGTTCAGCTTCTACATCACCACCCCCATCACCACTATTATTACTTGGTGGACTTAAACCGCCACTATTTCCATTAGAATCATCATTATCATCAACAACTTCCACATCTTCATCATCTATATCCATTATAGGCAACCATTCTGCATTTTGTACACCATCTAATAGTGGATTTTCTCTCTCTTCAATCCATGGAGATAATGCATCATCTTCTTGAAATATATAATCAAGATTAATAGGATTAAAACTTGCTTCAATTTCATCTTGACTTTTTCTCATTTGATGCCTCATTTTCAACTTCATGTTGTAATGGGTGAAGACAAGCTTTTGTAACTTTTTATACTTCAGTATATTCCTTGTCTTCGTGTGGATATAACTAAATGTGCTCCAATTCCTCTCACAATTTGTGGCTGAAGTTGTTTGACTGAGAACTTTTATAGCCACACGTTGAAGTTCAGGAGCACATGAACCAAAAATCAACCACCATTCAGCTTTATAAAGGAGCACCAAAAATTAAACAAATTATTAGTTATATAATAAAAAACAAAGGTAAAGTTGATTGATTGATATAAAATAAAAATTAATATTTTACCTGGATTCATCTTAGACCAAGCTTTTTGAGCTTGAGGCGTAACAAATGTTTCACTCATTTCTCTAAAAAGCATTAACTATATAATATAACATAATATGTCAATACGTAAATATATATTGATAAACAATGATTTATAAGATTAAAAATATAAATATTCACTACTAACCTGGTTCAGAGCTTTAATTTGATCATCCATGTCCCTTTCTAATTTGGTGATGACCCTACTCGTTCCTTCAAATGTTTCTTTATAGACATCATCTCCATGTTCAACTCCATATTGAAATTGCGGATTAAGAAAATAACCTAAAAAAGGATAATCAATTATTGTGGATGAAATTATTGTAAATATAAAAATTATATGATAAAATTAAATTTATAAGTTTTATTAACATACCAGCAGAATGAAGATCAGAATGCATGAAACTCCAGCGCTTGTCTATTATATCATTGTACCTGGAATGATAACGAGAAGCTTGTTGAATTGCTTGTTTAGCTCGATCAATGGCTTCATATATAAAACCCATTGTTGGTATCTCGTCACCATCAGCAAGTCTCAAAACTTTTACTATAGGCTCAAACACCTTCAATATGTCATTGGCCTTACTTCAGAATTCACTATCTTGAACAATTTTCCTTGCTTCAAATGCTGGTCCAGTTTTCTCCCTACCAAATTTGGATCTTCTAAACTCTTCAAAGCTGAACATGTTTCTTAGACCTTGCTTTTGCTTCACAATTGCTTGAAGTTGTAGAAATTGTGTTGCAAATCGGGTAACACCAGGACGAATAATTTCTCTACCTCCAGTATATTTTTTCATGAGATTTACAGTCCATATATGGTTATAGATAAAAGTTGTCACTATCTTTGCATCACTTAAGGACTTTTGTACATTTTTCTTTTTCCCTATATCCTCCAAGCAAAGATCTAAACAATGAGCCGCATAAGCAGACCAATACAAATGTGGCTTTTTCTTCATTAATTCTTGACCAGCTGCTTTTAATGCTGCTTCATTATCTGTAACCACCTGAACTACAAACTCTGCTCCCACTTCTTTCACAACTTTATCTAATATCTGAAAGTAGTATTCGGTATTTCTACTATCAACACCAGAAGCATCAATAGATTTCAAGAAAATCGTCCCCTTACTACAATATACCAAAAAATTCATAATATGAGTATGGTTGATACTGTCTATCCAACCATCACACATTATTGTTACTCCTTTTTTCTTTCCATGTACTCTTCAACTTATTCAACCACGCACACATGTTCTTATATTCATTCTCTAAATATACATCTGAGATTTCACAAGGAGTCGGACGTTTAACCCCTTTACCTACCTCGGCAGCTGCTACGATCAAATTATGCAACCAAGGAGAGTTAGATAAATTCATAGGTAAACGCTCATAAATTATGAACTTGCTTACAGCCTCTCCAAGCTTCTTCCTCAATGTCTTCATGAAACCCTTACTGCTTTTTGGCTGCTTCATGCTTTTGCTCCTAACAAGGTCAATATCTGTAGATCTCAACTCAAAAGAGACATCTTGAGGAAGGGAAGAGCCACCTACACTTGCATGAGAGCTTCCACCTTGTTCATATATATTTTCATGCCCTCCTGTTTGTTGCCTGAATCGTTGCCTATCTTCCCATTCCTGTTGTGATCTAAGGCTTTCTTGTGTAACAAACCTCATTTGCTCATCACTAAGGTAATGCACATCATCCTCTTCATCATCTCCTCTCAAACGTGCTTCAAATTCGTCTTTTCTTTTCTTAGAGTCATTTTTCTTTGCTTTTCCATCAAGGAGAAGTTTCATCATATTTTCTCTAACCATTGTGTTCACTCTAGCACAACCAGCCACTTGTCCTTTCATATGTGCTATATGTTGTTTCAATCTTGTAATGCCACCTTTTATTATTTTGTGACAAAGTTTGCATTCGATGTTGTTCCAACTTCCAGCTATTTGTTTTCCAAAATACCATCCAATATCTTCACTTGGAGCACCCTCTGATCTTGAAGTGGGAAATTCTTCTCTTGGTGGCATTGTGTATATTTTATATTACCTATTCAATATTTATAAAATAAATATCAAACTGCTTGAAAAAAATAAATATCAGACAATAATTGAATCAAGCTTACAACTTTAATATAAACTAGTAATTAGTTAAATACAAATAATCTAATTACTTACCTGTAATGTAAATAAATAACAATTTAACATAAAATATAAGGTTCTAATTGACTAAATACAATAGATCAAGTTAAAATATTGCGGAAAAAAATATAGATCAAGTTAATATGTAATGTATAATACTGATAGACATCAAATAAGCACATCGGAAAAACGATCTCTTCTCCGATATCCTCAATAATTTTGGGATAAAAGTTATCTGACCCAACCCAACTAGAATGTATTACCTCAATTAAATTTGTTATATTAATGATCAAGTCAAATGGTTCTCACCATTTGATTGAACCACCTAGATAAGATAAATTTACACTTGAGGTACCAAAAAATTCATCAAAAAAATTGACTGAATAAAAATAATTAGCCGAAAAAAAATTTACTGATAAAAAAAATTGCTTCCTTTTACCAGTTGAATCCCACTACCTTCAGCCTTCAGGAATGTTCCACTACGGCACTACCCTTATTATTAATTACCTAATCTTCAGTTCTTCAGTGTCTAAACTCTCTGACTCTCCATTCTCTCATCTCTCCCTTTCAACCCCCTTCATCACCCTCTTCTCTGCCCTGCCGGGCTGCCCCTCAAGCCTCACAACTCTGTTTCTATGTCTCTTCTCAAGAAAATCGAAGGCGAAGCCCTCAGCTAGTCACCCTCAAGCCGCCGCATGCCAAATCGCCGCGTCGCTGCCCACCACAGTCACGGCGTCACCCACCACCGCACAGACTCACGGCGTCAACCCCTTTCATCCCTCTGGCCTCTCTTCTCTGCCTCAACAAGCTCTCAACTCTGTTTCTGTGTCTCAACTCAAGAAAACCGAATCCTCATGCCAAAATCGCTGCGACGTCGCCCACCACCATCACGGCATCACCCACCACCGTCACCCACTTACCCTCCCACCACCGTCACCCATTCCCTAAGTCCCAAGATCAAACACGAGATGAGAAAGCAGAGGACAACTCACCAGAAACCAGATAATGGCAGACCGAGGCAGCAAAGGATAAGGGCGTGACCGTGAGGCAGTAGAGGACAACCGCCGATGGAAGATTGCTTCACTCTTCAGATAGATCGGGTCATCGGGGGCGAGGCAGAGTGTTGAGGGCTTGAGGCAGAGGCGCAGGGAGAAAAGAGATGAAGCAGTAAAGCATAAAGGTACAACTACAATCTTATCATAAATGTATATGAGGTCTGGAATTTTTGGTTTTGAAAATAGCATGGAACGGGGAACGGGGTGATGTGGGGTGATGCGGTCCGTTACGGATCCGAGGTGGCCCCGTTGCGGGCAAAATGCCGTTATGTTGTGGCCGTTATAGGAGATTTTGAATCTCACCGCAATTGCGGCCCGATGCCGTTGCGGCCATCGCCGCATCCGCAATATTGCGGCCGCAATATGTATTGCGGACCACATTTTAGAACATTGTCTTCACCCCTCAAATCATCCATGGCTTCTTCTCGTGTCTCAACATATCACCGGAGACAACTACAATTCATATGGCTGATCCCTGAAAATGGGCTTGAGTGTCAAGAATAAATTTTGTTTTTTCGATGGTTCTTTATCGTGGCCTATGTCTAATACACATTATGCTATATCTTCTTTGAATCAGTATTGTAGTGTTGATTCTTGTGTTGCCCGCCACATTGCATGAACCCTTGAACATTTCATTCATTTCAAATAGCTAATAAATCTATAGTTCCTATGAATTCTGTTGGTTTTCTTTCTCTCACTATTAAGTTTCTACTACATAATGTATTGTATATTCCCACTTTTCATATAAACCTTCTTTCAGTAAGTGCTTAATTATCCTAGTCTAACATCTCCCTCACTTTTCACTATAACATCTTTCTTTTGTAGGACCATAATTACTTGAAGATGATTGGCAAGGGTGAATTGGTGCAAGAACTCTATGTCTACAAGCCTCATCCCCCGTAAGTTACTTTTTGTACTAAAGATTAGTGTGCTTCTCAGTGTAATTTTGCCTCACACTATCATTATGTCGTGAAGAATAACTCTCATAGTCTATGGCATGCTAGACTAGGTCATTAGTCAAATAAATGTTTACAAGTAGTCAACAATTTCAATTGTCTATTCCTCCTTCTCATTTTTCTCATACTTATCATATCTATCCCTTTTCCAAACAAAAACGAATTCCTTTTATCTCACATAATCATTTTTTTTTTTGCATTTCCCTTTGATTTGGTGTATCATGACATGTGGGGACCACATCACAGTCCCATTTACGACAACAATAGATACTTTTTTACATTTGTTGATGATCACACACATTTTATCTGATTTTACTTGCTGCAATTCAAATATGAAGCATCCTTCTATATAAAAACAACTTTTTTCTTTAGTGGAAAGACAATTTCACACAACCATTAAACATATTAGATCCGACATTGCTAAAGAACTAGCCCTAACTGAATTCTTGGCAAAGAAAGGTAACCTGCACCAATTTAGTTATGTGGAAAGACCACAACAAAATCCTATTGTTGGAAGGAAACATCGGCATCTCCTTAATGTGGTCATATTACTTTACTTCCAATCCAAGGTGTAATTGTTTTTGGGGTGACTTCTTGGAGACTACAATGTTTCTTATACCCCTACACCTTGTTAATGATGCACTTCCCTTACTAGTCGTTTCATAATGGATCAGATTACTCAAATCTTAGAGTATTTGGTTGCCTTGTATTTGTTCCCCACTGCCTTAAAAAAGAGACAAGTTTACACCATGAGTCATAGCTTCAGTGCTTGTTGGCTATCCAATAGGTTACAAAGTCTACAAACTATATATTTTACCACCAAAGCTTTCTTCATATTAAGAGATATCATTTTTCATGAGACTACCTTTCCTTTTCTTTCCTTGCCACAATTTGAGCCTACTGTGCACCCCTTTCCCAATGTTCTTTCACCTTTACCTTTGCATATATAATAATACACAAATCTAGCCCTTAGTCCATATCTTGCACCTTCACCATCACCACGCCCGAAATCCAGTTAGGAGATCCACTAGACAAACCATACCTACCTCATGTATAAAAATATCACTATAACAATGTCCCTACCTACCCCATAACCAATCATTTTCCCAAAGCAAAACTACCCTCCACCTACCGTTCCTTTATCAACCAAGTATCCAGCTTCTATGAGCCCTAATTTTATCATCAAGTTGCTAAATTCCCTGAGTGGCAACAAAATACTATTGAGGAGATTTCAGCCACGGAGGCCAACCACACATGGACTTTTGCCCCTTTTCCTACTGGAAAACACACTGTTGATTATAAATGGGTTTACATAGTGAAAACTAGGCCAAATGATTTTGTAGACAAACTCAAGGTAAGATTAGTAGCCAAAGGCTACACTTTACAAGTAGGTGTTGATTTTACAGAAACATTCTCTTCAAGGGCTAAATTCTCCACAATAAGGGTCTTTTGTCTTTGGTAGTAGTAAAAGGATGGCATCTATTGCAACTTGACATCAACAATGTCTTCTTAAATGTTGACCTCATTGAAGAAGTTTACATGGAATTAAGGGGGAGAAGTTTGTTTGTAAACTTGACAAGTCCATTTATGGCCTTAGACAAGCCTCAAGTCAATGGTTCATTAAATTTTCTTTTGGCTTGGTCAGTTCTGGCTTCACTTAGTTCAGTGTGACTATTCCTTGTTCACTGCTAGTTCTGAAAACCCTTTTGTTGCTTTATGGGTTTATGTGAATGATATCATTATTGCTAGTCCAAATACTGCCATACTGATTCAGGTCCAACACAAGTTGTAGAAGTTGTTCAGATGAAAGATCCTAGGCAACTTCAAGTATTTTATTGGCCTTGAAATTGCTTGATCCAAGAAGGGAAATTATCTATCATAGAGGAAATAAACATTATCCTTGTTGGATGATTCAGGTTTTCCTGATTGTAAGCCTACTTATCTGCTTATGGATCCTTATCTCAAATTAAGTGCTTCTGATGGCAAATCTCTTACCAATGCATCATAATATAGGAGACTTATTGGCAGGCTGTTGTATTTGACAATATCAAGGCCTGACATTAGTTTTATTGTCAATAAAGTCAACCAACTTATGTCTTCTACTAGAATTACTCACCTTGTTGCAGTCCACCAGCTCCTGAGATACCTCGAGTCCTCTCCTAGCCAGGGACTTTGATTCTTTGCATAATCCTCCCTCACCTTGAAGGCCTATGCAGATGTAGATTGAGGCAATTGCCCGAAACCATGAGGTCCACCCCCAGTCATTGTGTTTTCTTAGGTGATTCCTTGGTCTCATGGAAATCCAAAAAGCATTATGTGATGTCTAGATTTTTTTCCGAGGTTGAGTAAAGGGCCTTGGCGAGTGATACCAGTGAAGTAACAAGGCAGATCAGGGTGCTAAGGAAGAAAGAGAGAAGAAGGAAGAGGGAGGGGAATAAGTGTTTGGAAGAACAAACTTCATATAAAAAAGGAGGAGTTGCTTGAAAATTAGTGTCACTCTTTTTCAGAATATTTATAGGGATGCCCCTTCATATCCCAATGAAAAGAATTGGGTCATATTGATTCATGTTCCTATCCAATATCATTAATAACTTCCTTGTTTTTAATTGTCTATTTTGAATTTATTTATTATCTAAAAATATCTTATATTTTTTTGCATATTTATAATGACAACTTTATTTACCACAACTCTTGACCTAAGAAAATCTCCTCTCTTTTTCTCGTCTTCCTCACACTCTCACAGATGGCGGCAGAGGTGGTTTTGGGCCATTTTGGCCGAAAATCACCCATTTACTTCATTTTTTCTCTTCTTTTCTTTCTATAAGTGGGTCTTCCACATAGATCTAGTTCTTTTGTGTGGGTTTTCCACATAGATATAAATCTTTTTGTGTTTTTTTCCTTGTTCTTCGTAGTCTTGGTGTGGCTTTGTTTGGTTTCTCGTCTTGGTGTGGTGCTATTTGATTCTCGTCTTGGTTCGGTGTTCGTTTTTCCAGATTGACAGATCTGCTTCGATCTATCACAGATTTGATTAAGACTTGGGTCTCAATGCATCAGATCCGGAAGCATGGGTATTCCGGTGACTTTGATGGTGTCACTTTTGTAAACAATTTGACTTTGATGTATTATGCTTTTAATCTGGGTGCTGTGAGTTTGTTCGCAGTTTCATCCTTTTCGATTTTTAGCAATTTTGGATTTGTATTATCATCGATGTACTCTATCAATTTAAATGAATGAATGTCTTTTCTTGTCAAAAAAAAATGACAACTTTATTTATCTTTGAAATATTTTTTAATATACTTTTTCAGTATGATTTATGAATTTAATTTAAAAAATATCTATGTGAATGACGGATAATTTTTTCTTTTAAAAAAAATAGTAATCAAACATATTAATTCATTTGCTAATTTAGTAATTATAACAATAAAGTAATGGAAATGTTTTACACTAACAATTACAAAAAAAATAATAGCATAAAATAAGGATTTAACTCATATATTCAGTTGATATTAATTTTCATTTTAAAACATGTAAATAATGTAGATAGAGAAATAAAAAAAGAATAAGGTTAACAAATAAGATTTTTTTATTGAGATTCTAATATTCGGTCGATAGAATTTGACTTCAAAAAATTCAATTGATGTTAAATTTATTTTATTATTTTCTTTTCTTTTGATGATTGTAAGATTTTATGTTAAATTATTAAATATGTGTGTGGATACACATAGGTTCCTACCTCCCTCATGATGATCATAAATAAGTACCCGTATTAAGGGTAGAATAGAAATCTCAGAACAAGCAAATAATGTGGAAAGAAAATTAAGAAGAAAATAATAAGATTAGCCGATAAAGTTTTCATTGAAAAGGTTATACTCAGTGAATACAATTTGGCTTCAACAAATTTAATGAAAAGTTACATTCATTTATTATTATGTTCTTTTTAGAGAAATTTAAAATTTATATTCAATTATTAAATACCTACGAAAACATATGAGTATTTATCATTCACACAAAAATTATAAAGGGTATTGCTCCGCTGCCTCCCTATTTCCATGGGCATCGATGCCCTCACCAACTGGACCAATAATGTTTTGACCTTTGTTTTAAGTTGTCATGTCATACTACTCCATATATGCATTGATCCCCTTAGATGGAAATCATTGTTTTATTATATTACGGTCCTTGTAAGTTTTATCCAATTTGTTGTCAGATCCTTCCTATCTCTCACCTCACCTCACCTTCATTTCTTTTCCATCTTCATTTCATTCAACCTTCCTTCAAGGAACATTGGAGCTCAACCTTGTAAGGCGTCTTTGATACCAGATTTGGAGGTCAACCTTCGAACTCGTTTTCCCTTTTGGCGTAGCAACCAACATTCTTCACCATTTATCTTGTAGCCCCTTTTCCCTTTTCTTCAATCGCGTATTTGAACCCTAATGCCCTTTTGCTTTTGAAATCTCGTATTCAAGGTAGGTAAATTTGTAAACACTGAATCGGTGGTATTGTATTATAATGTTCATCATCTAATTATTGTCTAATTTTTTTGAATCTCGGGAGATGAAGTTGTCGATTGGAACGGTCCCAATATCTAATGCTGTAACGGAATGGAGGTAAGCAACCATGTCTTGATAGTGTTGTAATTTTTCATGAGTTAATCTTAAAACCCCTTTTCCATGATTTGAGATATTTGGAGAACTGCACAGTTTTTTATTTCAAAGTTGATGTTTTTGGAATTAGCCATTGGTTAAAGTGATTAGAAACAACAAAGGTAAGGGTGTGTTCTGTCTTTCCTTATTATGAAACTGTATCCTAGCTTTTCCAGTTCTTGGCTCTTAGCATTATTGTTTTGGCATATGTTATATTGATTTTGATGTTTTTTTATGTTGGTGATTAAAAGCGTAAGTTTCTCAGTTGCTGTGAAGAAAAGTAGCTCTGGGATTTGTCTATTTGATGATGATTGCATGATAAAAATTGCCTTCAATACAGTTTATGGTTATCATATATGATACATCTATGGTTAGTGCTAACTTTTAAATTCAGTGTTAAATTTGATTTTATACATGCAACAATTTTCTTCATTGCACATGAAACTGCTAGTCATAACCTAAGTAACACCTCCTCAAAGAGGAGGGAAGTAGCAAATGGGTTGCTTCAGGAAACTTAAGGTGGGGTGGGTGCTCTGTCTTTCCTTATTATCATAATACTTTCCCATCCTTTCTAGTTGTTAGCACTTACCATAAGCATGTCCTCCTTTTTTAGAATATGACATAGTCCCGTTAACCCAAAGAAAGGGTGTCATTTTACCAATTATTCAATGTAAAATTTAATACACAAATAGATGATAAAATTGAGACTTTATTAATTATCCTTGAGTAACATATAAAACTGAGACTTTATTAATTTACACCATTCCTCAGGTAAGTCTTCACTGACTAGTTGCTTCTATTTTTGTTGAAAATATGTTGCATTTGTCTTGGCAGTTTGAAAATTTTCCTCCATCATTATGTAGGTGGGATGCACTACGCTACTAGGCCCGCATCTTGTAATGCTTTGCTACAAGAGGTCATTAGGAATGGAGTTGAAACAAGTAAGTATATAGTTTTTGTTAATGAAGAAAGATTAATGTTTTTTTTTTTTCAAAGAACAATAATTAGACTCCAATTATGGTTGTTAATTATATACTTGAATGATTGTTTTAGGGGATAAGCGTCCGCAGCCTTAGTGACACCCAAAGACATGTGTTGGTGAAGGGCATGCATCATAAAGTATTGATGAATATTCTGTGTTCTTCAAAGTTTGTTGTTGGAAGGCAACTATTTGTCATGCTTTTGTAATTTTTGGACCTGTATACAAGCAATTTTGTTTGATTCAAAATGGTTTAATTATGTGTTTATCATGGTGCTCATTTAGGATTTGAATTTTGTGAATTTCATTGATCATAAATATCTAGTCTATTGCTTATGAATATTTGTCTCCGTAAGGTAGGATTGGTGTTTGGTTCATTTTGTCATGGTTTCTAGAATGTTTATTAATTATTTGCAGAGAGTTTGTGTAATTTAGCCTTTCTTTGTTCATTTTTGAATGATTTTTTTGTTGTAGAGAAATTGTCCACTTGTTGATTTCTGTTGGTTTGCTTTCTGGATTCATTATAAAAAGGGTCAAAACCCACTTTTGAGTGCTTGGACAAATGTTTTGAAGATGAACCAATCCGACGGTATAGAGTATTAGCAACAGTAGACTAGCCACCACGACTTAAAACTGAAGAAGAAGAAGAAGAAGAAGGTAGAGCTAGAAACACGTAGGTGTAGTATTGCTCATAGCTGATGGAGTATTGGTTGGATCGGGCCTCCTATGACAAGCAAGAAGAAGAAGTGAATAACATGCTGTTGTTCGATCAGGCATCCTATGACAAGCTCCTCTCTGAATCACCTAAATTCAAGCTAATCACTCCTTCCATTAATGGGTCACTTGCTAGGAAGGCTATAAGAGAATTGATGGCTAAAGGTTCAATCAGTATGGTGTCTGCCCATGCAAGTCAGCAGATTTACACTAGTGCTAGAAACACCTAGGTGTAGTACTGCTAATAGCTGAAGGAGTATTGGTTGGATTAGTTAAGTATTTTGCTTTCAGTTTGAGATGAACCTCATGCGATATTGTGTCAGTTCTAGGCTGTTGCTGAATTAGTTGGTAGGGATTCTTTTTGTATCCTTGGTTATGTATTTGGCTTCCATGTGTTATTGAATTTTGGAATCTAACTCCGACTTTTTGTTTGGTCGGATTGCTAATGTGGTGGATGTTCTATTTGAAAGCTAGCCTAATTGGAATCCAACTTCTGACGGTGGTAAAAAAAATGAATAGCAAGTCCATATATCTCTCCATATAACAAAACAGTGAGCTTTTGCTAGCACTAAACTTTTGTAATAGTAAAACAAAATCAAACACCTTTTTAGAGGGGAAAAAAACACATTTTGCAGTAGAGTTTGCAGCTTGTTGAGCTTATTGAAAAGCACGTATGAGTGAATTGTGGAGATAAAGATATCATGAGTGAATGCGATATTATTTAATTTTTTCCCTGTGTACTCATACAATTACCAGGAATTTATGCCCAATTATACCAAGACTTCTATATAATTACCAATATTTGCGTATTGAAATAAATTAGTTAGAACTCATTTTGTTCCATTCACTTACCAAACGATGAAACTGAGTCAATTGTACATTATAGTTTGTATATCCAAATTCGCAAGCCACATAACTATTGATGGTTTCGTTAATGCAGATCCTCAATAGTGAGGGATAGAAAATAACTTACGAAAACACTCCCATGTTCCTCATAACAGTAGCATGCATAGTAATATTCTTGGTAACAGCACAGAAAGCTCACTACATGCGGATTGAACAAATTTAAATATGCATAGATTAATTTATTTATCTTCAAAAGCGGCTTATCCAACTCCATAAGCTTTCCCAAAAATTAGTTACTCATACCCAAATTTAAACTTTATCAAAATGAAAGACTTTTGAAGCTACTTAGAGTTTGGATTCATCAAAACACGTTAATTTGCCAAAATTTACACATAAAAATTTATATACATTTTATTAAAAACTAAAATTTAATAATAATAGAAATTATTTATAATTATGTTGGTCGAATAGTTAATTGAACACAAAAGGAAAAAATTTCATTAACATTATGTGCTAGACAACTGCAGCACATAGCCACATACAAACTTCCTTTCCCAAACCAAACTTAACACAAAACTATTAACATGACTTTCCCTCTTAAAAGCGTGCTATACATAATGGTATAATCAATGTTGACAAGAGGTGATGGATATTGAATCTCTGTGAGCCAAAAGTCTTGGACATTGATGTAGAACTCGCCCCTCCCTAAATACATCAATCCGAGCCACCATCCGTGTGGACGTTTATAGTGACTGGGGATATTATACAGACCATGGGTAAAATACCCACTGCCAGTATAATTGTCAAAGATGATTCCCATGATGGTGTGGACTGAATCTATGAACTTCACTTTTCTTGGTATGTCATCTTTGAATGCTTCAAAGAAGTAGTTTGGAACCCTTGCTAGTTCCTATGAGTTAAATGTGTAAAAAATTACTGAACAGAGGAGCAACACTAAACTGATATCAATTACAAACACCACACAACAACATGTGAATATTTTGCAATTGTAATATAAAATGATGGATAATGGCACATGGGTGATGGCAAAAGAAGGTACTATTACACCAATATTCCCATAAAATAAGGTTGATAATCATAATTCTGGTACAATTTCTTCTACATACCTAATCACCTGACCCGTGCTTGGGTTCTTGACCTACCAATTAGTTTCCTTTGTTAAATAATTTCTTATTCAATTACAAACATACCCATTTGAAAATTATCCTGTTGCTGCATACACTACTTGACTATAAAAAAAATTACTTTCTCCTCTAATAAAATGTATGCAGCGAAGACATAATGTTGAAGAAGGTTGGTTCAACTACCTGTATAGAACAATATTTACAACAATTTATTGGGTTGGACTCTGCTACTGACATGCTTTGAACTAGGAATAGAGCAAGCATTCAGTGCCTAAAACAGGTTCTGAAATTTAGACCTCTAAGAAGGACAAGGACTACTACCATACCCAAAAACCAAAAAGCTTTAACTCTAAAAACAGTCATTTGTTCTACAATCGAATGCATGCGTCAACGAAAAAAACAAAGTCCAAGAAAATATTAACACCCAAATTAGCTTCATAGAGGGATAAAGAGAAAGGATCGTAGAGGAAAAACAACAAAGACCAAGAAAAATATGAATACTCAAACCATTTTGAAACTAGAATCTACAATGCACATTGGTAAAGCTGAAGAGAAATGGGCAACCGATAAAAAAAAAATTGTGCTTCGAAAAGAATAATGCTAACCTTGTGAAATCAGACGACGGCAAAGAATTATTCCGACGACAATCGGAGGTGTTGTGTCGCGATGGAAAAAGAAATTCTTAGCCGCAACTTTGAAATGGGACGAATCTGGGAAGAAAAGGATTTCGTAGCTGAGAATTGGGATGTTAGGGTTACAAAAGATTGTTATCTCCTACCAAGGACTATAATGCAATAAAACAAACTTAAATAAAAGACTATATATATATATATATATATATATATATATATATATATATATATATATATTAAAACAATCATTTCCATCTAAGGGCATCAGTACAAATATGGAGAAGTATGACATGCCAACTTAAAACAAAGGTCAAAACATTACTAGTCCAGCTATTGAGGGCATCGATGCCCTTCGAAATAGGGAGGCAGCGGAGCAATACCCAATTATAAATGAGTATCCACAATGAGGATGGAGAAAGCACTATCCACCTACCCCATTGACATTTTTATCCAAGAACATATAAATATAATGTAGATAAAAGATATTAGTGAGAGTAAGATCACTATTCTAGCCAATGATATTTTTTACTTATTCAATTTATATAGATTTCGAATTTAGTATATTTTGTGGATGTAAAATTTTATTTTATTTGTGTATTCTTATGGTGATTTTTAAGATTTCACCTTGAATTATTAAATACCCACATATACATATGGATATCCACCTCCTCATATGGTCATAAATATGTAACCACAACGAGAATGGAGAAAGCACTGCCGCCCGCACCTTGTTGACATTTCCACATGAGAATATGTAAATAATAAAAATATAAAATTAAAAATAAAATATTTTGGTACATCTTTTCCCTTTTTTTGTGTGTGACTGGAATAGATCTTTTTTCCCTTTAATAAAGCGACATGTGACTTGTGGTATATACGTAGAGATATTTTTTAATATATAATTAATTGGACTAGGGTTTGGGGCCAAGAAGGCCAAGCCTAATGTATCAAGAGAGTTGATTTGACTCTCCATTATAACGAATGTTTTTCCTAAATAAAAGGCGACATCAGAATTCTGCAGAACTTGTTTTGACTTGTTCCAAGGGGTTTGCCTCTATAAAACAGTCATATCTTTCGTAATAGTCATGTTCCTTCATGAATATACGTGTCTCTTCATCAAAAGATCATGAAGGGTTAATCTGTTCCATGAAGGGTTGCTCCTCCTCACCAAAAGGTATTTAAGGTCTATAAATAGAACCTTTCTCCATGCAGATGGACATACGAATTTTGTCGAGTTTCTGCATCTCCAGATCAAATCTTCACCTCTTTTATGCGCAAAGAGAATTGAGAAAAATATATACCATTGGTGTTAGACGTGATTGCAGGTGTGCAAACTAAGTCAAGTGTCTTCATTGTATCCTATAGAGAATTCACTATTATCCTCTTGCATCCATTGAGCCCAAAACCGATGGTAGCGAATGGAACCTAAAGGTTGTTGAGTCTCCAAGCGTCTGATATGGTTTTTAACCTTAAGTTTTGATGAACTCAAACATTTATAGAATGATTAAAATGAATCTTGTGAAATCATCTAATGAACATGTTCAAGTGTACAAACATCTGATTGATAAGACAGGACTCAATTTTAAGTTCAAGTGTCTTCTTGTTTATAACTTCTTAGTCAAAGCATCTGTTATCGCACTCATTCATTATCTACTTTCAAGCGTCTGAGCCAGATAAAGACAAAGTCCAAGTTCAAGCGTCTTATGCAAAGCTAGGCAAGTCTTTACAAAGACTAAAGCAGGCGTCGAACAGTCAAGCTGTAACACCCCGATTTTCATGCTTTCTAATATTAGTAAATTATATAATTGAGTTTATATTTTTATCTGAGGTTTAGAAAACGAATTAAAATAAATTGAGACCATAATCACGCTCTACGCTGTCGTAGGAAGTTTAAGTTAATTTTTGGGTCGAAAACTCAGACAGAGCCCCGTTTGCATTTTTTCACTGACAGTAAGATTTTACTACTCAGGAGACCTAATTTTGACTCGTGAACGAAACAGTTAGGCTTAGAATTGGATTTCCAACATTTTCATTAAATTTGAAAAAAATAGGTTCCTACGCTTTATTCGGATGAAATCTTAAATCGGGTGACGAACGGAGCCAAATAGGGATTTACCGGAACCCACTAACGGATAAACATGAAGTCACATCAGGTCACATCACCCAGGAAAACGTGCCAGTGTCATGATGACTTTAGAAAATATCTGGACGCGAAAAGACCAAAATACCCCTGACTTTTTTGGAAATTACACTTAGGTCCTAAGGTGAAAAGACCATTTTGTCCTTAAGTGAACTTTTTTGTATCTTCCTACCCTTCAACCCTTCATACCCCACACCCTCTCCTTCATGAACCTTCATTCATTTCATTTCCTCCTAAAAAATCATTTCTTCATCACTTTCTCTCTTTTTTCTTAAGAATCTTCAAGCACTTTTGGTGAAGCAAAGTTGATCACTTCGCTCATCTTCATCATCTAGGAGGTATGGACTTCATTCTTGATCTCTTAATATCCATATTACTCCATTGAAATCTTATTTCAAGCTTTTGTTCAAGTTGAACTTCAAAAGTTCAAAAATTCATAGGAAATTGTAGAAAAATCCTTTTAATGTCAAACTAATTTCTATGAACTAGTATCATCATCCTCTTTCATAATCCAAGAGTTTATAACCAAAAGAGTTCTCTAACTCATATGGGTAAGAATGGCCGAATCCTATGTATTGAGAAAGTTTGAGTTTTTGATTCATGTTTTGAGTAAAGAGACTTGATCGAATGTTAGATCCAAGCGTTAGGAATTTTTAGATATCTCTAGCCCATTTTCCATGAAGAGATCGAACCCTATATCATGAGAAATCATGGGGTTTTGCTTCAAATTTTTGTGTAATAAAACTTACTCTAGTGTTGTGTCTACTTGAGGATTATTTATCCAAGAGGTGGTAAAGTTTTAACAACTCTAGCCTATTTTGATAAAAAGGGGTCGAACCCTAGTCATAGGAATTAGAGGGGTTTTGATTGGATTGTATTAATTTCTGGTTGTTATTTGTTGTAAAGGATCAGACGGTGTTTGATTGTTCGGAAGCGTTTATGGTCGATAGTTGCGGAGCTGTAGCCGGAGTTGCCTAGGGAAGCATGCGGGGAAAACTATTCAGGTGGGAGAAAGAACTAGTATCGTCGGGTAGGCAAGCTTAGTATAGAATATATACATGGGTAGGGGAAACCTTAAAACCTAATAGAGGTTGAGCCTTGGATAAAGTACTTGGACCCTAGATGTAGGTACTTTTGGGCTATCACCACTAAGATGATAATCTAGAAGATGTGATTGATTGAGGTTGATATATTGAACTGCTTATGTGCTTATCTGTTGATCTGTTATGTTGAACTGTCTATGTGATTAGCTGTTTATCTGGCAACGTGATGATATCTGTATTGGAGTATTTATTGTTGAGATATTAGGGGCTAACGACCATAAAGATAGAGATAGATATGATTCACCACTAGCAAATACGAGTGAGAAGATGCTATTCCCACTCGGACCAAGACATAACTTTACTTGTTCAAATAACAATTAAGGTGAAGCAGAGTCAGGAACAACGAATCCCTTTATGATAAACAGATTCATTTTGCAAGTTCGTGATTGGCTGGATGATTGTTGATGAGAGTATGGTGAGATTGTGCTATTGTTTGGATTGATACCGTCGTGGTCCTGACCATGGAGCTGTGGCTTGTGGACGCAAGGCGTCATGATGTTGATGTTGATGGCAATGTGGATGTAGTGCATCGTGGCTGTGGCCGAGTGCTTAGGTGTGAGGTTCTGGTATCAATCTGTGTTGGATGTTAGTTGCATATCATAGCATTTCATACCATAGCATATTTGGTCCCAAAAAGGGGTGTCCAATTGGGGATGTGATGTTTTTAATCCTGAGGCGGGATGTCCAATTGGGGATATGGTGTTTTTATCCTTACGAGGATGTCCAACTGGGGACGTGATATTTTTAATCCCGACGGGGATGTCCAATTGGGGACATGATGATATTGGCCGATATGCATATAGGAATGATAACATGCATATGGGGATTAGTATCCTTCATAGAGGTTTGATTTGAGAGACTGACTTTTGAGATGGTTGTGTTGTGTGACCCAAGAGATGGCTGTTGGCGTGTTATATGTTTTTCTATGTGTTGCGTGCTGCATGTCTATATGTTGTACTACTACCCCTCTCCCATATTTGCTGATGCATGTTTCTTATCTCTTTGTATTTTCTCTGGAAGTTTATTTTATTTTACGGGAAGATCCTGTGGAGGAACCAGTTGCGGAGTGTGAACACCTCATTTTGACCGGATAATCATAAAAAAGTCTTTTTTTATAGAAATCCAAAAAAAATAAAAATAAAAATAAAAAATAAAAAATAAAAAATAAAAAATAAAAAAATAAAAAATAAATAAAAATAAAAATAAAAATAAAAATAAAAATAAATAAAAATAAAAATAAAAAAAATAAAAATAAAAGAAAAAATGTCTTTGGGCCAATAAACCAAGTTTCAGCCCATAACCCGTCTATCTCCATAACCTGTCTACCTCCTCCATAACCCGTCTATCTCCTCCATAACCTGTCTATCTCCTCCATAACCCGTCTATCTCCTCCATAACCTGTCTACCTCCATGACCTGTCTATCTCCATAACCTGTCTATCTCCTCCATAACCCGTCTATCTCCTCCATAACCTGTCTACCTCCTCCATAACCCGTCTATCTCCTCCATAACCTGTCTACCTCCTCCATAACCCGTCTATCTCCATAACCTGTCTATCTCCATAACCCATCTATCTCCATAACCCGTCTATCTCCTCCCATAACCCGTCTATCTCCTCCATAACCTGTCTCTCTCCTCCATAACCCGTCTATCTCCTCTATAACCCGTCTATCTCCTCCCTCACCCATCAGAAACCCTAGCCTCCACCTCATTTTCGCTCTTCCCCTTCCCTTGAAGCCCTAGCCGCACAACAGCCTCCTCCATGCGACAACTTCCCCTTCAATCACGCCAGCAGAATCCTTCTTCTCTTTATTGGCTGAACACGAATCCTCCCGAATCCGGAAGACTCTCCTCCCCTGGCTGGACATGCTTCTTTTCTAATCTCCGAAAATATCTCAAGCAGTTATGCTCGAAAAGATCAAGGAGGGCGTGATTAAGATGTGAAAAGGGGAAGGCGCGATTTCTTTCCTTCCTTGGATGGTTAACGCATTGCAGCACAAGAATTTATGAGGTAAATATCGCCCCTTTCCATTTTGCTTCTCAATCATGAAATTAATTGGGTTTTGCTGATTTACAGGGGATTGAATGCAGAGGAGGACGAAAATTCTACCCATAAAAACCTAGAGGCAGACATGAAGAGGGGGAGAGAAAATTGGGGGCCAGCAACAAGAAGGGAAGGGGAAACAGCGACAGCCGAAAAAATTCGAAAAAACAGAGGGGGAGAGCAATTGGAAATACAGAGGGGGAAGGGATACGCACTATCAGAGACTCATAGACAAACACAGAAAATACCCACACACAGAGCATTTGTGATATCAGGTGCTGCACATACAAGAACGCATACCAAGAGAGAGTGTGGACTTACGATTTGGTCTGAAATTTGGGGGGAATTCTAGTAGAGCCTGACAGTCTGTGTTTTGAGAGATTGGGTGGGATCATTGTAGTTGTGTACAAAAGCACTCACAAAGACACATAATGGGTGATTTTTTTTTATATTTCCTTGTTCTGTGTAGAGCCTGTTTGTACTTGATATCAATGAACATGGGTTGATGATTGCTTCTGAGTTACGTGTGTTAGATGTAATCTCTCTCTTATAGGCAAACCCATGATATGGCAGGTGCTTAGCACAATTTTCTTTCAATGTCAATGACTGAATTGATGAGTAGTTTCAATGGTATTTTCTTGTGATGAATTGATGGTAAGTTTCTATCTTGTGCTGTCCATGTTCCGGGTAGTTTTATAACCGTTGAGTTGTTCTTACTAAATCTTATGAAATTGTTGGGGGTACTGATTTGATACAATTTTGGATGTGTGATAGTAGCAGTGTACTTGTTCCGTAGTCTGTTCTTCCATATAAAATGTTTTGCTCTTGTTCATTATTTTACTTGAAGAAAGGTGCAGCAGTACACTTGTTCCATGGCGTGTTCTTTCATTATTTTGCTCATGTCTTTTAACACCATTTGAATGACCATTGTGCAGTTTCTTTTTCTTTATACTTTCTGAGTTTGGGAGATGTTTTCCCTTTGCTTTCCTTAATGCTTTGAATTGGGATCAAGGGATGCGATCACTATTGAGTTTGGGCTTTGGAAAGACTATACTTATGGCTTTGACTAATCTGATGTTGATACAAGAATGCTACTAGGAGTTAAGAAGCTTGTATTCATTGGATAAAGTTCCCTTTTATCTTAGCTCACCAAACTGCATGATGGCATGAAGGTTGTTGTAGTTCATGACTTATAGAAAGGTATTGTGGGTTGCTTTTTTCTTTTATTGTTTCTTTTCTTTTCTTTTCTTTCATTTTTTTTTCTTTCATCTTTTTGGCTTTATTTTCACTTGTTTAAAAATAATGATATAATGTGATAGATATGTATAGTTTTTTTTTTTTTGTTATTTCTTCAAGCGGGTAAAATAAATATTTTAAAATTTATTAACAACTTGCACAATTAATTTGGGGTAACCGTTTTTTTAAACGGGTGTATTAGGGTGTTGTGAGGTTAAGTCCCTATCCTTTCCTATACGCAATCGGCTTCCGAACTCGATTTTGGTTTTAAAGACCATTTTTCAAGGTTTTCCAATTTTTCCCAAATTAAATAAAATTGGTGGCGGCTCTACATGCTTTTTAATAAAATGTCTTTTTCTCGCCGTTTCCTTCGCGATTTCGGTCGCGACACGGAGGAGTTGGATGACACTCCTTACGAGCCTGATGCCGGTGGACAAGTCACGGACCTTGGCCTCTAGAGGCAGAGGTGGCGACTGCTGTTAGTTGAGAGTCTTCTCTCTGTCTTTTGACGTATTTTATTTATGGTCTGTACTGATGTACTCTGTATGTAAACATTATTACTATAGACCTACTGACGGGGCAATCGATGCATGTATGTATACTTTACATTTAAAACTGCGTTACTCTGATATACGCGTATTTTGGCAAGCCTTAATATAATTTCGTTTTCGCGTTTTAACCTTTCCGCTGCATTTCGTCTTAATAAAGCGTGTTAACATTTATAATACGGTTTAAGGTTTAGTTAAATATCTTAGACTCTTCAATGTGACGGCGGGTCGTCTCACAAGCAATTCAAACTCGGGTTTTCAATAGAATTTGACTCTCCTCTTCAAGGAACTGGTATGATCATATTAAATATGTTGGGAAAATATTTAATAAGGTTACTGAGAAACCTCAATTCTATAAATTTTATAGGGGATATTTGGGATGAATTTTGATGCATTTCATGAGAAATACTATTGTATTTCACCCCTTTTACTTAAGTTTGGACGGAATTGATGTTTAGAGGCAGTTTGATGAATTTATGACAATAAATGAAGGTTTTTGAGCTAAAATGGAGAGAATACTGAAGTTACGAGGCTAGCACGACCAAGCTATGCATGAGCACGCCCGTGCAAGCCCTCCAAGTCATCTATCCAAACAAAGCCTTACAAAAATGCTTAAAGCTGACCTCTGAAGATTTACCACGGCCATGCCAAATACCAGCACGCCTGTGCCAATGTGAAGCAAGGCCTGACTCAAATAAGCAAGGGCTAATTAAAGCGAGCACGACCGTGCTGACTAAAGAGCACGCCCGTGCTGATGCCTATGCACTACAACGTTGTTTTATGAAGTTGGTATGCCCATGCAGAATTGAGCACGACCTATCATAATAAAGAGCATGACCGTGCTGATTGAAGAGCACGCCAGTGCTGGCTACGCAGAAGACCTAATTTTAGGACCAGTTCTCATATTCTCTTATAAATAGAGGCCCTCTGTGCCATTCTTAGGCATGCTTTGATATAGTCTTATCTCTTATTATTTGAGTACTTTACTCTTTGTAATAGCTTTCTAGTTTTATAGCTTCTGGAAGTTTTGATTTCTAGAGTAGGATTTGCACCTGGAGGTTAACTTGGAGACACTTCTTCTTCTAACTCTTCAGGATGCATTTTCCATTGTTGACTTTGGTTTTATATATTATTATGGGTAACTAAATTCACCACTAGAGTTATGGCGGATCTTGTATTAGTAGAAACCCTTTTTGCTATGTCTTAGCTTTAATTCGAATTCTATTTGATTTCAAAGTTGCGATTTGAATAGTGTTATTCCGTTGTTCTTCATCTCATACTAGGATTGCACACCCTTTGTATGCTCTTAATCAATTGATTGATATTTTGATTATCAAGCCCAATTAAATTGGTATATCTATAGGATAACCGGGGTTTAAATTATTGATTTGAGAAAATGTGATTTACTCCTTTCAATCATTCAACTTCTTTGCTCTTTATGTTTTCTGATCATTTAAACTATCTGCCTGACAACCATTGGGTTTATCTTGGGAAAAGAATATTAGTTGCCTGACAAACAATTACTAGTTTTCGTAGAGAGATTGATATTCGAAAAACAACTGCGAAATTGAAGACAACTAGGATTTGGAGGTATCAAAAGTACAAGTGAAACAACGAATCTAAGCTCTTTTACTCTTGAAATCTCAACTCTTTTTATTTCTTCTTTCATTAGCTTTTGCTATTGTTCTATTATTATTTATTTATTATTGGTAGAAATGGTAATAAGTATCTTACCCAGTGGGTACCCGCAAAAATTACCCATGATGGGTAGGGTAATTACCCGCACACTGGTATGGGGGCGGGGATGAGTAATCACCTGCAAGATATAATGGGTATGGGTGCGGGTACGAGTACCTTAGTACCCACCCCGCCCCATACCCGCATATCTATATATTAATATTTTTTAATTATTTTATATATATAAATATTAATATATTAAACTTGGGTTACCTCTTTGGTGATCTTGGAACTGATTCCTCAGTGTGAATGATGCTTTTCATTCGAACCTATCATATGTAAAATAGATACTATTGCCGTGTTATTAGACCAGTGAACTTGTTTCTTGTGTAATTGGACCAATTGCCTAGACAATGTTGGAGTGGCTGATGGCTGAAAACTATGTTAATTCATAGGTTTGTTGTGTTGCAAAATTATGTGGGTTTCAATTACTAAAATTTACTGCGTGGATGAATATATATATATATATATATATATATATATATATATATATATATATATATATATATATATATATTAAATTAAAACAAATGATTGAATTGAAATCAAAGTTAGCTTATTACTTTCCTATTATTCCTGAGTTCTTAGTGCCATTCAATTGCTTAACACTTGAGTTCCTATCCTTCCTGAGTTCCTATTCTTTCTAGTCCTATATAGTTCCTAGCTTAGGACTTTAATAATGTTTTTTTTTTGTTATATACTATCATGATATTTGTTTGAGAACATACTAGAATACTATGTTGTGTTATATACTATCATGATATTTTAGACTTTAATAATGTTTTTATTTATTTATTTATTTATTGATTTTTTAGTTAATTAAAGTGCAGGTAATGGGTGTTGGTATGGGTACCAGCGGGTAAGGATACGGGTACTTCAGTTGCTACCCACGCGGGCATGGGTCTGGGTACGAGTATGTTTTTAAAACACGGGTATGGGGAAGGGTACTATAGTACCCTACCCATATCCTACCCATTGCCATCCCTAATTATTAGTACTTGATTAGTCTAAATAGCATAAAGATTTCTCTACTTCAGTACTTACTTTATCACTATTATATCATAATTTATCTCTTGAGTACGATATCTGGACTTCCGTCCTATATTACTTCTGTGACAGGGTACACTTGCCCTTAAGTGTGTTTTGGAAGCAACAAGTTTTTGGGGTCGTTGCTGGGGATTAATTAGTGATATTTGTAACGGCCCGGACTGCTTTCAGAATTGCCGACTATCCCCACAAACTAACATGGGTCTTTTCAGCGTGCTTTGTCCTCACTCACATGGTTTGTGAGAAACTTCCCACAAGGTCACTCATCCCACAATCACTCCTAGTCAAACACATTTAACTATGAAGTTCTTATGTTCTGGGCTCCCGAAAAGAATATGCATCTTGTTTTTGGGAGCCCAGAACATAAGAACTCCATAGTTAAGCGTGCTTGACTTGGAGCACTTGTGGGATGAGTGACCTTCCGAGAAGTTTCCCAGAAAGCGTGTGAGTGAGGATAAAACACGCTGAAAAGACCCAATTTTGTGATAATTGTGATATTGGAAAAAAGAAATTCTAGTTACTTTAGACATTTCTTTTTCTTTTTATTTATCTCTCTCTTTGTATGTTAACGCGTTCTTGAGTGCTGGAACTCTATTTTGATAGGGAAGTTGAATGAACTTTTCATAGGCTGCGGAACTAAGCAAGAGAGGAGAACATCATGGGGAAAGAATGACTTTTTTGGATTACTTTACCCCTTATGCTGAGGTGACAGATAACATCACCAACCCTGCGGTGGTTGCCAACAACTTTGAGATCAAGCCTGTTTTGGTCTCTATGATCCAGAACTTTGGATTATTTGTAGGGGTTACCAACTGAAGACCCCAACTTCCAGCTGAATAAGTTCCTCAGGATTACAGATCTCACAATGCATGAGTTCATGGTTCCAGGATCACACATGGCATAGCTCCTGATGGCAGCAGTGCTGTCGTTGGCCAGAGCCATGCTATCAATCAGATCATCATTAGCCATCTCAGAGATATTACTAGTTGCTTTAGTAACAGTTGTGCTCTGCTTGTGCATATAGTTGTAAGTACCTGATGCTATAGCAAAACACCTCAAAGATGATAAGTTATCTCAACTAATAAAACTATCAAATTCAACTTATAAATTAAAGACCATTACTAATCTCCGGCAATGACGCCAAAAACTTGTTGTGTAAAATCGTTATGTACAAGTATACACAATCGCTTAACAAGTAATAAAGAGTAAGTAGAGATCGTTCCCACGAGGATTAGAATGACATTTAGCTTAAAATTCAAATCAACGGTTCTATAAAAGTCAAGATCATAAAGGTAACGAATAATAAGTGAGTGTGTGATCAATATCAGTTCTGAAATGCAGTAATTAAATAGCAATAATAAAGGCAAAGCAATAAAGTTTTTATATGAGAAATTAGTGGAGAATCATCAATATGAATCCCTTGCAATTTCACTCCACCATCCGTTATGCTCTTATGATGCTGTAGCAAATGATCCAGGAACAGAATTGTATGTTTTCCAACCTGTTAAGAACATGGTTCATCAAATGTGTCTTATTCCTAAGTTCCAAATTAAATACACCCGCTTCCAATTAAGCTCGTTCCAGTTATCTAAGGGCTTGAATAATTATTCCTAATTCGTTCAACTTCAGTAATTTTCCTATTAGAGAATTAACCCCTATCTAGTTAATCAAATCCACTTACGAAACTTTTCCAAGTTTAGCAAGCTTGAGTTAGTTCAAGATGATTAAGCTTAAACAACTTCAATAAAAGCAGATTAACAGAAAATGCTATAGCGCAGTATCACATAACTTCAATTAAAGCTACATCACAAGTTCACCATACTAATAACAATAAAGGTTTAGCTCATAGTGAGCTTACAAACACAAAAAGAAGAAATGGAGAAGAAAAACATTACAAATATGGAGGAGAACGAAAATGGGGAAGAAGATGGAAGATGGAGGTAGGGACTACTGCTGTCCAGCTCCCCAGGAGAGAGAGATGTGAGGGTATTTTTTAAAGTGTGCAAGAGAATATTCCTTTAGGTTTTACAATGTCCTTCTAAAAGGCCCCTTTCCTCTCTCCTACTTTTTGGGCTCAACTTTATCCATTTAAATTAAAGCAACGAGGGCCCAATTCAAAAAATATCTGGTAATATGTGGTACATGGGCGTCCTTGCACTTGGGACCACGTCAGGAGAGAGAAAATAAGTCAAATTTCCATTCTTTTGCAATCAGACTCGCTCTAGTTACTGCAGCATCCCCAGAGCATTTTTCCCAGCATATCTTTATTTCAACCAAGACTTTAGGACACCTCAGCAAGAGAGAGATTATTGTGAGTTCTGTTCCTTTCTTTATCAAGCTTCAGCTGCAAATGCTACAGCACGCCCAGAACATTACTTCCAGTTTCTCTTCCATTCAACCAAAACCAAAGAAAAACAAGAAAATGAGACGACTTGCCATCCCATTGAAGAACCTAAGATATTTAACTAAGCCTTAAACCGTATTATAAACGTTAACGCGATTTATTAAGACGAAACGCAGCGGGAAGATTAAAATGCGAAAACGAAATTATATTAAGGCTATGCCAAAGCACGCATATATCAGAGTAACGCAGTTTAAACGCAAAGTATACATACATGCATCGGTTAACCCGTTAGTAGGGTTAAAGTAGTAATGTATACATACAGAGTACATCAGTACAGATCATAAGTAAAATACGTCAAAAGACAGAGAGAAGGCTCTCAGGTTAACAGCGGTCGCCACCAACCTCTAGAAGCTGGGGTCTGTGGCTCGTCCACCGGCATCAGGCTCGTAAGGAGTGTTATTCAACTCCTCTGTAACTGGTTCCTCCACAGGGTCTTCCCATAAAATAAAATAAACATACAGAGAAAATAAAGGGAGATAGGAAACATGCATCATCATCAAATGTGGGAGAGAGGCAATAGTACAACATATAGACATGCAGCACACAACACATAGAAAACATATAACACGTCAACAACCATCTCTTGGGTCACACAACACAACCATCTCAAAAGTCACTCTCTCAGATCAAACCTCTACAAAGGATACTAATCCCCATATGCATGTCACCATTCCTATATGCATGTTGGCCGATATCATCACGTCCCCAGTTGGACATCCCCGTCGGGATTAATAACATCACGTCCCCAATTGGACATCTTCGTAAGGATAAAAACATCACGTCCCCAATTGGACATCCCGCCTCGAGATTAAAAACATCATATCCCCAATTGGACATCCCCTTTGGGACCAAATATGCTATGGTATGAAATGCTATGATATGCAACAAACACCCATCACAGATTGATACCGGAACCTCACACCTAAGTACTCGGCCACGGCCATGATGCATCCACATCGACATCAACGTCAACATCAACATCAACATCACGATGCCTTGCGTCCACGAGCCACAGCTCCATGGTCAGGACAACGACGATATCAATCCGAATAACAGTGCAATCTCACCATACTCTCATCAACAATCATCCAACCAATCACAATAATAAAATATCATAACAATAAATATGCCAATACAGATATCATCACATTGATAGATAAACATCTAATCACATAGACAGTTCATCATAATAGATCAACATATAAGCACATAAGCAGTTCAACATATCAACCTCAATCAATCACATCTTCTAGATTATCATCTTAGTGGTGATAGCCCAAAAGTACCTACACCTAGGGTCCAGGTAATTTATCCAGGGCTCAACTTCTAGTAGGGTTTAAGGTTTCCCTTACACATGTATATATTCTATACTAAGCTGGCCTTCCCGACGATACTAGTTCTTTCTCCTCACCTGAAACTGCTACGTACGCTCGCCTTCCCGCACAAGCTCCCGAACACACCTCCACAGCCGACACTTTAGCATGCTTTAGGGCGATCGAACACAGTCTGATCCTTCACAACAAATCACAACTTTAATATTAACAAAATATCATTTCTATGTCTCCTAGGACCTAGGTTCGGCCACCAAGGCTCGAAATAGCTAGAGATGCCTAAAAATTCCTAACTCTTGGATGGATGATCCTCAAGTATACACAACACTAGAGTAAGTTTTATTATACAAAAACTTGAAGCAAAACTTATAGTTTCCCCACATGCTAGGTTTGGCCACTTCATGGCAAAATAGGCTAGAGGTGTCTAAAAATTCCTAACTCTTGGATCAACGATCCTCAAGCCTACCTAACACTAGATCAAGTCTCATTACTCAAAATTTGAATAAAAAACTCAATTTTCTCACCATAGAGTTTCGGCCATCTATACCCATATGGTTTAGAGAACTCTTTTGGCTACATGCTCTTGGATTATGAGAGAGGGTAATGAAACTAGCTCATAGAAATTGGTTTTACATTAAAAGAATTTTTCTACAATTTTGTACAGATTTATGAACTTTGAATCTAGAAATGGAAACTCATGGAAATCAAGGTTTTCAAACAAGAACAAGAGAAGATTCATGAGGTTTAAGGATCAAAGGAGTAATCTTACCTTTTGAATGATGAATAATGAACAAGAATATCAACTTTGTTTACCAAAATACTTGAAGCTTCTTAAGAAAAAAAGAGAAAAAGAAAGGAAGAAGATGAAGTTGAAGAAAGAAAAGGATGGAGTGTGTTTTCTATGAAGGGGGCGTGGGAGAGGTGAAGAGAAAGGATAAGGAGGTTACAAAATTCACTTAAAGGTAAAAGAGTCTTTTCACACAAGGGCAAAATGGTAAATGTGAAAAAGATTAGGGGCATTTTGGTCTTTTCGCGTCCAGATATTTTCAAACATCATCATGACGCGGGCACGCCTTCCTAGGTGATGTGACCCGATGTGACTTCATGTTTATCCGTTAGCGGGTCCGGGTAAATCCCTATTCAGCTCCGTTCGTCACCCGATTTGAGATTTCGTCCGAATAACTTATATTATTTCGCTTTTTAGTGCGAAAAACCAATTTTATCAAAAATTTAGGAATTTCGATTCTAAGCCTAACTTTTTCGTTCATGAGTCAAATTTAGGTCTTCTGAGCAGTCAAATTATACTGTCAGTAAAAACGCAGACCGGGCTCCATCTGAGTTTTCGATCCAAAATTTAACTGTAACTTCCTACGATAGCGTAAAGCGTGACTATGGTCTTAGTTTATTTAGTTTCATTTTCTAAACCTCAGATAAAAATATAAATTCATTTATATAGTTTATCGGACTTAGAAAGCATGAAAATCGGGGTGTTACAGAAAACACATTAATTACACACTTAAATACTCTTAAAATAAAAAATTCACAAAAACTCACACAAAATCATAAAATGCTCTAAATTAAGCTAAAACCTATAAAACACACATGAAAAACACTCAAAGACTACTCAAAAGCAAGCCAAGAAAGGATAGATAACTCTTATTTCTAAGAGTTATCAAACTTACTTCTGTTAAATCTGTTTATTTAAAGCAAAGCCATTTGTTCCTTTCTACACGTTTTTCACAACTTCAGACGTGTCCAAGCGTCTTACATCTGTTTTATATCTTGTCATCTTTAAGCTTTTCAAAGAAAGTTTCTGTTTATAAAAAACATTTAAGTAAACATTATTCAACCCCTTTCTCATGTTTGCCTTGTTTATTTGAAAGTTTAGTGTAATCCTATAGGCCTTGAAGAGTTTGCACATTTTTATTGTCTTTTCTCTTTGTTGCAGAGCCATCACGACCAAAAAATCTTTAGGTTCAATTATTGTTTTTATAATCATGGCTTCTGCAACCTTGAGAGAGATGACTTTCAGATTGTCAAACTAGAGAGGTTCGATGGTGGCAACTTTCTGCGACGGTAGAAGAAGACACACTTCCTTCTTTCAACTTTGAAGGTGGTGTACGTTCTTAACGCAAGAAAGCCAGAAGAAAGAATGCTTGTCAGTCGTTGTTTCTTCATCCAACACTCTCTTTTACAAATTATGTGGAAAACCTAAAGCTCTAGATCTTAGGATTGATTTGTTTATAATAGCTTATTCATGCAAAAACTAAGTATTGTTTACATGTGATTCTAGAGCATAGTTTAAAAGCACATGTTTTTCCTTTTAAGAATGTGTATGTGTTTCAGAGTTCGTTGTTTTCCGTTGATGATGTTTGGTTTTAATCCATGAATGCTGCTTTTGAAGTTGTTTTAGGGTGCTTAAATTTTGAGAATTTAAGTATAAATATTTTCGCAGATTGAATTTATGATTAATGGTGGTTTGAATGAAATGTTATTAAAGTTGAATACAAACCACCATGCCACGGTTTGGACTATGACATTATTGTCTTTGAAATAATTGTTAGAACCAAAAAAGGAATGGTTTATGACCCCTGAAAGTTTTAATGATTAACAAAATTATTATATGTTTATGAAAATAATTGAAGTTCAATTGTTACTAATCCATAAGGTCAAAAGATCTTTTCTATGTTTCTGACTTCAGAAAGATTCTCAAAAGAGCACTAAGCCTCAACGTCCAAAGTTACATCTAGCCATTATTGGACGATAAGCTCAAAGCATTCTCTGCGTCCAACGGCATCATATAGCTCTCAAAGCTGCCTTCGTCCAAAGAAGATTATGGATCGTCCAACTGGTCCTTGGATTTTATTCTTAAAGGATAAGTGTCTTGCGTCCATTAGTAACAAGTATACTTTATTGAGTGTCCAATATTTTCATATTACTTTTGCGTCCATTAACCTTATTTTGCAGATGACATGACACTTGTTTCAAAAGTCTTTAAGAGATCTCAAAAGGAAATATCTTTCTCTAAAGACAAAACAAGGTACAACGTTGTACACGTCGAGCCACGTAATGTAGAAAGCATGACGACCAAAAAGCAAAGGACAATTTGCTCTGATAAAACCTGCTACAAGTTGTTATCACTGCTATTTTGTCAAAAGCAAACATGCCTCCCTGCTTACACAAAGAAATGACAACTATGAACAGAAAATAGCTAGAAAATGGACATGTGTCTAACGGATATTTCGTTGAGTCTAAACGGACAAGTTTTCTACCGTTTGAAATCCGGAAGATAGTCAAGACTATTTAAAGACCATCATTTGAAGAAATGAAGAACAGATATACACGAGAGAATATATACGCGACTAAAATCTTCATTCCAAAAAGCAATCACTACTCTCTAGTCAAAGATTTGTAAACTTTCATATTCTTTCTTTGTAAAGTTACAAACAGATTCAAAGAGCTATATCTTGTAATACTCTCACACTTAGTGAGTTTGTAAAAAGTTCAAAACCCTTCTCAAAATCTTAGAATTTGTTGAGCCTGAAAAGGCTTGTCTGTAAAAGAATACTTGGAGCCTGGAGAGGTGTAGAATAGTTGGAGTTGTAAAGTCAGGAGTGACTAGGAAACAACTTGCAAAAAGTGCTAAGTATTTTAGTGGAAAAACCTTTTGGAGGAATGAACTGGACGTAGCTCTTCGATTTGAAAGAGTGAACCAGGATATATCTCTGTGTGAATCTCTCTATCTCTAATCTTGTCAAGTTTATTTATTTACTAACTTGGGGATTGAAAACAAAGTTTCTTAACGTCTTTCAAGAAACTTGTTTTCGGTTTGTCTTGTTTAAAATCCTGCTTGCTTAAAACACTTTTGAAAAAGGTTTTTCAAAAGTGGTTTAAGAAACACAATTCAACCCCCTTCTTGTGTTTCCCTGTTTCACTTTCAATAATATGAATCCTGAAAAATGTTATTTGTTCTAAAATTTTTTATTTACAGTTTTAAATTTATGCTTTGAATGGTTTGTTACTCAACAAAGTTAGGAAAATCAATTTTAGATTGTAAAAGTATTATCGATCAGCTGTCAATTTAGATGCTTATATATTATATTATATTATGTGGGTAAATTGAAATTATTTGTTATAAGACACTCGATTATTAAATGCTTTAGGAGTGATATAAGAGGAGAATATTATAATCATAGTTACTTTGAGTCTACTAGAATAATTTATCAAATAACCGCACCTTATTCCCCATAACAAAATGGTATAGTTAAAAGGAAAAATGCGTTATTAAAAAAATGATCAAAAAGATATTGGGGTGAAGCCATGTTGACAACTTGTTATATTTTATATTGGGTTGAAGTCATGTTGACAACTTGTTATATTTTAAATAGAGTTCCAAACAAAAGGAACAAAATAACCCCTATGAACTCTAGAAGAAAAGAAAGCCCAATATCAACTAATTCCAAGTTTAGGGTGGTAGGGCAATAGTAAAGGTTCCTGAGCCAAAAAGAAAGAAATTGGGAGAACAAGGAATTGAATGTGTGTTCCCGAGCTATGCTGAAAATAACAAAGCATATAGATTCATGGTTATTGAATATAATGACTCATATTCTGTAAATACAACAATTGAGTCTAAGGATGCAATTTCTCAAGAAAATATAATGACTCAAACTCAATTCTAAGTCCAAAGAACGATGTCCATTATAGTGCAAATAATTCGGGAAATAATGCATCTAAAGAAGATGCATTGGCAACTTCAAAACCTATAAGAAGCCAGAGAGTTAAAAAAGAGAAAACTTATGGAGCAGATTTCTTCATGTTCCTAGTTGAAGGGACAAGAGAATCCATATATAGTTATGGACTAATTTGCTATAACACAGAAAGTGATCTAGAAACATTTGAAGAGGCAATAGAGTCTCAATATGTCGCTTTCAAGAAAGAAGCTATACAAGAGGAAATTGACTCAATAATGGGGGGAATCGTGGAAATTAGTAGACCTCCCACATGGTCCAAGCCATTGGTGTAAATGGATTTTCAAGAGAAAAATGAAGGTAGACAGAACTAGGGGTGTTCATATCCAAACCGATCCAAAAGGAAACCGTAAAACGATCCAAAAAAATCGAAAACCAAACAAAACAGATGTCTATTGAATTTTTTTGGATCTTATTTTGTGAAAACCGATGGAATCGGATTGGATTTTGGATTCATTTTTTAAATTGAACCAAACCAAACCGCACATATAAAATTTAATATATGTTTATTCTATTTTTTGCATTATTGATTTTTTATTTGTTTGTTTTTATCCTAATAATACTTACTAGTTTGATTTGATGTAGTTTTCTACTATTTTTAATGTTTCAAACATAAAAAAAAAATATGTTCTAGAACTAGATAATGATGACATTTATTTATTTTAGAAATATTTTATGAAATGTTATAACATGAATGTATCACTATATACAGGTTTAAGATTTTGTTCACTTTAATTTGTAATCTTGATTCTTTGATATAATATAAATATGTAATGATGTGTCGGTAAAAACCGAATCAACCGATATAATCCAAACCGCATTTAGTCGAATTGGATCATATAAATTTTTTTTAAGGAAGCAGCGAACCACGTGTTGTTTTAATCTTTGGATCAGATGACTTTTTGCCTAAATAACGATCCAAACCGACTCACGAACATCCTTGATGAAACCATTGATAAATTTAAGGTGAAATAGCTAGGTTTCTGAGGGATTTACACAAAAAAATGAATTGACTATTTTGATACATATGAACATGTAGCTAGGAATGCTACAATAAGAGTGTTATTGGCACTTGCATCCATCTATAAGTTTGTAATTCATCAAATGAATGTGAAAATCGCATTCCTAAACGGAGAGTTGGATGAAGAGGCGTATATGACGCAACCCAAAGTTTTCCTAGTTAATGGTCAAGAAAAAAAGGCATGTAAATTAAATAAATCCTAGTATGGACTAAAGCAAGCTCCTATGTAATAACATTAAAGGTTTGATCAAGTTGTTATTGCTAATGGAAATAAAATAAATTAATTTGACAATGTATGTATAGTAAATTCCATAATGGAAAAAGTGTCATGATTTATTTATAAGTAGATGAGATGCATTAATCTTTAATACTAATCTAGTTGAGGTGGAAAATGCTAAGAGTTTCTTGTTTAGACATTTTGATGTGAAGGGTTTTGGAGTAGCTGATGTGATCCTAGGAATCAAAATAATCAGAGATGATGAGAGTATAAGATTATCTCAATCTCACAACATAGAAATAATCAAACGCATATAGCCTGGTATATAATGGAAAGTCCAAGCACATTGGACTAAGACATAGCCATGTGAAGGATTTAATTGCAAACAAAGTAATATCAATTATTTTTATATGATCCGGACAAAATCTTGTGGGTCCTTTGATGAAGGGATTGACAATTGATATGGTGTGAAAAATATCATTAGGGATTGACAACTGACATGGTGTGGAGAATATCATTAGACTTAAGCCCATATCTTAATATCACCAATGGTGGAAAATCGACCCACACTTGAGTATCATCAAGTCTTCAGTTCAATAGTGAAAGTAGACTATCAGAGTGATTGCAAGTACTTGATAATAGATATGCATCCCAAGTAAAAAAAAAGTACGTGGACTATAGATAAATAAAGGAGGAAGGTTGAGCTTTTGCTCTTGGTGGACCTACAATATGGATGTGATGAAGTGCTTATTATGGGAACACTTCCGATAGAGTCTTTCTATACAAGAGTGAAGTGGGGCCACTAATTGGAGTTAAAGTGTTCGTCTCTTAAAGCTCTCATGTAAATGAACTTTTTTTACTTGTTCCAAGGGTGTGTGTCTGCCAGGCAATCGTATCTTTCCTAATAGGCGTATTTCTTCATGAATATATGTCTCTTCAACAAAAAAATTCATTCATGTAGAGGTGCATCTCTTCCATGAATGGTTGCTCATCCTCACCAAAAGGTTTGAAAGGTCTACAAATCGAACCTTTCGACATATAGTCTGGCATATGAATTTGGCTGAGTTTCTGTATCCCCAAATCACTTCTTCACTTATTTTACGCGCGGATAAAATTGAAAAACTATCTACCACTGGTGTTAGACTTGATTGCGGGTGCAAACTAAGTCAAAGATATTCATTGTATCTCCAGTGAATTCACTGTTATCCTTTTGCAGCCACTGAGCCCAAAACTGATCGTAGCGAATTGAACCTAAAGGTTAGTGTAATCCTACACACCTTGACGAGTTTACACATTTTTCTATTCTTTCCTCCTTCTTGCAGATCTATCACCACCAACACAAAGGTGGAGAAATTATGAAGATGAGATTAAATATCAAATTTTCGTATTCACATGTAAAAAAAAACTTTATCAACTGAATTAACCAACACATTTATATATATCTTTATTTATTTTTTTGGAAAGAAAGAAAACCACGTTATATGTTAGGAAAAAAATATACTTGGACATTTGCAATTCAGAGTATTTAAAAATTAGGGTGTTTCTTTTTATACCATATTTTTTTTTTTTATACACCACAAATTTTTTTAAAACAATTAAATATCTCTAAAATATCCCAACTATCATGTTACATTTGTGGTAGCTTTATTCTACAATATTGGAAATACATTTCCGGTAGCCATTTTAAAGCCACCAGAAGTTTATTTACTGAATTAATGTTTAACTATTTGAAAGCTTATTTTGTGAATGTGGAGAAGACGACTGCGCTGAGACGGAGGGCGAGGAGGCGTGGATCTGCGGCGGTGGGGGTGGTGGAGTTGCAGAAGAGCATGTGCCCCCGGGGGAGAGGAGGGAAAGGTCGAGGTGGGGTGACGTGGGTGAACGAGAATGGAAGGCGGTAAAGATCGTCATCGTCGCCGCCCTCACCAAGGAGGTGTGGTGATTGCAGCGGCGGAGGAAGTAAAGCCTCACGACGCTGGATTCATATTCTTTTGATCCAAAATTGGTCAAGAGATTGGTTTACTATGCAGTTGCAATATTGATAGTGAGAGATGATGATAGATTGTTTTTTATTAAAAATAGTATTGTTGCCAGCTTTCGTTCTTGAATGATGGTTCTCCTATAAAGCCAATAGATTGCTTTGAATTCAATAAAACATTCCTTCAGCAAATCAATTTTACTGCGTTGCTACTTGTGCTCAACAGTTTGGTCCCACCATCTTCTCTGCAAATGTCCTTAGAAAATTCAAAAGTGGAAGCAAACTTAGAGAAAGGATGATTCAATAGTGAAAGGAAACTTAGAGAAAGAGAAAGGATGATTCCAGAAGGGTGCAGAAAGTCTCTTAATGCACCCTCCTTTGCTTATTCTATTTTTACACGGTAGCCCACATCCATGAACACGAAAAGGAAGAAAGATGAAAGAAATGGGATATCAGAAATGAAGTATGAAAGAGGGGAAAGAGACAATATTGGGGGTATTATGGGGATATTAAAATTTTTTTAAAAATTTTATAGTGTATTAGAAAGATATATGGTGTTAAAAGCAGCACCTTAAAAATTATTACATTGAGTACATAATGTTTTCTTTTGGTTTACACATTGTGTCCATAATGTTATTCGGTGATATTCAATGGGCCACATTAAAAAATGTGTAAGTCTAATCTTGGTTAAGCATCATTACTGAATATTTAGAGATACACCGAAATAAAAATTAAAATTAACATTATAAAAAGTATTTGAATTTACATAACTTTCCTGATGATATGGCTAATGGCTTATTATAAAATACAATAGCATTATTTGATTTATATAGCTAACCGTACTAACACGAAAATACTTTAATTATTATTTTAATTTTTTTTAATTGAATAATTATTATTTTATATTTTTTTTGTTGGATTATTATTATTATTATTATTATTATTATATAATCGAGCCACATTATTATGCTATCATGCCACTAAGGCACTAGTTGTGGTACAATTTCTTCATTTTACACCTTTATATATTTAAAGTCAGGCAAACTAGGTTTTTTGGTAAGGATGGCAAAAAAATCCGTATCCGCGGATATCCGCGGGTAAAATCCGTCACGGATCGGATTTGGATAGTTTAGCGAATATCCACGGATAAGGCTTAACGGATTTTTTCACTATCCGTTAGTTAACGGGGCGGGTACGGATTTAGTACTATCCGTATCCGCGGATACCTGCATATACTAAAATAAATATTTTCCCCTAATAATATAACCCTAATTTCACTCTCACTCTCTCATTCACGGATTTTTGTAACTTGTTTAATGTAACTTTGAACTTGGATTGGAATTTGAATTTTTGTTGTAATAATTAATTTTAGAATTTTACTGTGTTTCAATAGGAATATATGTTTTTTATTTTTTTTATATTTTTTTTAGTAAATATCCATGGATATCCGCGGATTTTTGAAAAATCCGCGGATATCTCCTTAACGGATATCCGCGCGGGTAGCGGGCGGGCACGGGACGGATTTTCTTCTCGCGGGGCGGGTAGCGGGTAGCTACTATCCGTGCCTGCCCCGCCCCGCCCCGTTGCCATCCCTATTTTTTGGTGATGTACGTTTTTTTTCCTTCACTTTTGTCTTATTTATTTTGTTTTTCTCATTTTGATCGATGATATATGTTATGTTCCGTTTTCAATATTAGTCTTAAAATTGACACCTTTAAGATGGAATTGACGGAAAAGACTAATATGAAAGACAAAACATAACATATATGACCAAAAATGAAAAAAATTAAATATTTTTTTTTATTTTGATCCTATACGTTATGTTCTGTTTTTTCATGTTAGTCCTAAAACTGATGCCGTAAAAAAGAATTTGATGGAAAAGACTAACGTTGAAGATGGAACATAATATATATGATCAAAATGAAAAAAAAATAAACATATAAGATAAAAGTGAAAAAAAAAAAACGTGCGAGACCAATCAACCTATTTTTCCTCAAACTTAAAAACTCAATTATTTAGATATAAAAATTTGATAATTTTTTTAAGGTGAATTCTTAGATACCTCTGGGGTAACTTTTATCCGGGGTAGGCGATCCAATATATGTTGAGAATTTAGTCTTATGTGAGATATCTTGACCCATTTAATTGAGGTGACACATTCTGATTGACAAAATAACTGTTACCCCAAAATTATTGAGATACCAAAGAAGACACATTTTTTCAAACATTATACAATTGTTATTTTCTCTCACCTACTTTTTATACTCTATATATATCTTCAATAATAAATTCAGTTATGTTATTTAAATATCATATTTTAGATATCATACATGATATCGTATCTCTTGATCTTTATCTCTTTTCACTTACTTTTTTTTTTTTTTTGCATGCATTTCAAAAATTTATAAAAAAAAACAAGGGACACCAAATTTTGTTCCTATTTTGATATTGAAGAATCACTTCTCTTTTAAATTTTAATAAAGATAGGTGTCATATACAGTATTATATCCTCGTGTTTAAGATGATTATTGTAAATTTAGATTTAGCACCAAATTTAGTCTAATCAGTCTTTTCATGAAGATTAGCAATCTTTGGTACAAACTGCTGACTTTATTAGCATCTTTTCCCCCATTGGCAAAATGGCAGGCCCCCATTCATGACTTAACGTTGACTTATATATATTTCTGACCTTCCGAGGACAACTTGCCATTATGCATTTTACCCGCAATCAAAAGCAGATACCATTCCACGGTCATGATCCATCGAATAATCCACAATTCCACAGAAATAACATGATAAATGAGATACAAGTACAACCATATGAACCAAATCCTGTTCACAGGGGGCAGGGCCATAGTGGTTACAAACATGAAGCCTATATATTATCCTGTATTCGGAAAGCTGCACCAGACAATACTGGTCCCGTTGAATCTGTTGCAAGAGGTCGACAGGATTAGTAAAATCCACTATAAATCTTTTAGTTTGGTTCCTTTTTATGACCACTACCACAATATAGCATAGAGCTGTGCAGCCTGTACCTCCATCAAAAGAGTGGATCAGTTGAGGAAATGATCAAATCCAATACCCTCTAGACCAAATATTAACTCTAAACGCTTGAGGACTGAAAATCCGGGGCCTTTTAGCGTACACCTACTTATGGGATGAAGATCAGTTGTTCTATTTTGATGTATCAAATTTTATCTCATCAAAAATATTTTCTCACATGAGTTAAAAATTCTTGTAATTGTAGCAAGATATTATTTGTGGGGATAAGATGCGGCACACTAAAATGGACAACAAATCCTCATTCCTATTCATCAGACCACTAAAATACACTAATGAGAGGCAATAATTTATCCCAACTCACACCTTCATCCAAGACACACTCTAAGCATGTCTTCAAGGGTCTGAATGGTCCTTTCTGACTGATAATCTGTTTGGGGGTGATAAGTTGTACTAAAGTTCAACTTAGATCCAAAGGCTAGTTGAAAAGCTTTCCAAAATCTAGAGGTAAACCTCGGGTCTCTGTCTCACACTATGGAGGTGGGTATACCATGGAGCTTAACTATCTTCCTGATGTAAAGGCAGCCAACTTATCTAAGCTATAAGTTGTCTTGATTGGCAAGAAGTGAGCAGACTTAGTCAACCTATCTACTATTACCCAGATGACATCTAAATTCAAACGAGTCCTAGGTAACCCCATTACAAAATCCATAGAGATCTTCTACCACTTCCACTCAGGAATTTCTAAGAGATGCAACAAACCCGAAGGCCTTTGGTGTTCTATCTTAACCTTTTGGAGTTTTGGCACACCAAACACTTTGTCAGAAAACTAGTTATGTATTTTTTCATCCTTGACCACCAATACATCTTCTTAAGGTCTTGGTACATCTTGGTTGTCCCTGGATGGCACTTCAACTCAAAGTCATAGTCTTTAAGGAACTCCATCCACCTTCTTTGTCTCATATTCAGCTCCTTTTGATCAAACAGGTACTTAAGGCTCTTATGGTCACTAAAAATCAAACCTTGCCCATAAAGATAATGCCTCCAAATCTTAAGAGCAAACACTACTGCTGCCAAATCTAGATAATGGGTAGGATAGTTTCCTTCATGTAGTCTAAGCTGCCTAGACGCGTAAACCACAACCTTGCCTTTTTGCTTCAAAACACATCCTAAACCATTCTTAGACATGTCGCAATAAACTACAAAACTCAATAAAGGGTCTGGTATGGTCAAGACAGACGTTGTCACCAATCTTTCCGTAAACTCTTGGAACTTATCCTCACACTCTGGTTCCAAACAAAAGGTTTTCCTTTCCTAGTCAACTGAGTCAAAGGTAAAGCTAGCTTAGATAAACCCTCTATAAACTTTATATACACTACAAGAATTCGCGCCATTACCACCGGCTTATTTGCGACGGCCAAAAGGCAGTCGGGAAATCAGTCATTTCCGACGGCTTAGCCCGTCAGTAATAAGCGAATGGGTTATTTTTCAAATTACCGACGGTTCACCCATCGGTAATGAAAAAAAAACCCTTACCGACAGGCATGCCGTCGGAAAGCCTCGTCGGTAACTGTGGCATGAATTTGTGCCCAATATATCCCGCGCACTGTCTGACGGCTATGCCGTCGGTAAGAGTCTTTTTTCATTACCGACGGGTGGAACGTCGGGAAGCGACTGTTCAACTTACGAGACGCAATAGCTCTTTAATGGGTCACTGACGGCTTAGGCCGTTGGTAATGCCGCCGGTAATTGATTCACTTAATTTCTGACAGCCTAAGCCGTCAGTAATTGAGTCACTTAATTTCCGACGGCCAAAGCCATTAGTAACTTTGGCATATACGCGTTCTACGCCTTGCATCCCCCTCACTCTCTGCAACTCACTCGCTACTCAGTCTTCCCTCCCCCTTCACTCTCTGGTCAGTCTCCGGCGGTCCTCCTCAAGTAACCTTCTTCTCCCCTCTTCCCTCTTCCCTCCCCCTCTCTATATTCACCCCCAACTCACCCTAACACATTTTTCAATCTCTACAAGTCTTGCACCAGCGATAGCCACCGCATGAGCCACCCATAACCACTGCAACCCAACAACTGCACCAACGATAGGCAACATGTTTCCTCCTTTTCCCTTTTTTCTTAGCATTTCTGCTGTTTATTTTTCAGCCACCGCACCCCTAAATTTGTTCTGAAAATGTGTTTTCATGATTATTGGGAAGATTTGAGAACATCCTGAGTGGCTAGGAAAGGGGGTTTGGGACGCCCTGCGTGCTTATTGGGCTTCGCCTGCGTTCCAGAAAATCTAAGCCTAGGCAAAGAAAAACAGGGCGTCGGACACTGGTGGGAGTCTACACACAGGAGGTTCGATCACTCAGCAGCAACACCATATTCAGATGGTACATTCATAAACTTTCTCTTTAGTGCATTGATTTTTAAGTTTTTTTATTATATTGTCAATTAATTATTGTTTATTATTCATTTCTGCTTATGTTACAGGCTGCGGAGTATGCCCGTGACATAATGCCGAACGAGCTCTATCGTTGTACCCATGTTAGAAAGGGTACTAACGAGTTTGTGAACGAGCATTTGAGGCGCACTCAGGTTAAACCCCTTCATTTTTATTTTAATTTTTATAAAATGTATTGTTTTAAAATATTATACTCACCTTGATGTGTGTTTATGCATAACTGAAGAAGTATGAGGTGAGATTGAGTTAGGCTAGGTCTTAGGCAGCCTCTACTCAATCCATCGCAGCTAACCCTGAGGAGGAGGGGCGACTAGAGCTTCAGACATGGGTGGAGGTAGCTGGTGGGAAGAAGAAAGGTCACATTTATGGTTTAAGAGAACTCGCCCTCAACTATCGATGAGGGGCCTCCCGCATCAATACCCAGCACAACAGAGCGTCCACCGGCAGGAGTCCGTCGAGATTGCCGAGCTGAGGCAGAAAGTGGCTGCATCCGAGGAGCGAGAGCGTCTTATGATGGAGGCCGTGGCCGCGAGCGAGGAGCGTTAGCGTCGGATGTTGGAGACCATGGAGGCCATAATGGCATAGCAGAGGAAGTTCATGCAGCACGTCATACCCGGTCAGCCTCAGTCAAGTCGGCCTACCGACGATGATGATCAGCAGTTCGACGATCTGTTGCAGGGTTATCGTGATAACTATTAGATTGTGTTCTATCCTATAGTTATCGTGATATATATATGTGTATATATATATATATATATAGTTCTATCCTCTTTTGTATTTATTTTATTATGCTTTTAAATATATTGGTAAATATTAATAATATTTATAATATTAATTTTAAGATATATAAATAATTTTTAATAATAATTCTAAAATATATTTATATTAAATAGATTTTTCTTAAAAAAAATAAAATTCAAGTTACCGACGGACAGGACCGTCGGTAAGTGAGTAAGATTACCAACGGAAAAAATCGTCGGTACTTACCGGCGCACATGATCGTCGGTACATGCGTAACATTATCGATGGCGTTATCGACGGTTTTACGAAACGGCCATCGGAAATAGGTACTGACATGTGTATTTCCAACCAACACGAGACCGTTAGTAAGCCGTCGGTACAATTACCGACGGTTTTTCAGCATTTCTGACGGGTTTAGGCCGTCGGTAATGACGTAAATTCTTGTAGTGATAGTAACCTGTCAATCCTAGGAAACTCCTCACCTCAGTTACCATCTTAGGTGGTTCCCACTTTAGCACTGCATTCACTTTAGCGGAATCAACCGCTGCACCATTCTTAGAAATGGTGTGTCCCCTAAACTTCACCTTATCTAGCCAAAACTCACACTTCTCCGGCCTAGCGTACAAACGCTCATTCCTTAAGATCTGTAACACTACCCTCAGATGATCCTCATGCTCCACGGGTGTTATAGAGTATATCAGGATATCATCTATGAACACCACCACAAACTTATCTAAGAAGGGTCTAAAGATCTAATTCATGTATTCCATGAAAACGGCTGGAGCGTTCGTCACTCTAAAGGGCATCACTACGTATTCATATTGCCCATATCTTGTTCTAAAGGCTGTCTTAGGGATGTCCTCACTCCTAACTCTGATCTGATGGTACCCCGATCTAAGACCTATTTGGAAAACACTGCCGCTCCCCTCAGCTGATATAGTAGGTCGTCTATCCTAGGCAAAGGGTACTTATTCTTTATGGTCACTTTATTTAGCTACCTATAATCAACGCACAACCTCATACTCACATCATTCTTTTTCACTAAAAGAACCAATGCTCCCCAAGGTGACACACTCGATCTAATAAACCCCTTATCCAACAACTCCTCTAACCGTTTCTTAAGCTCGCTCAACTCTAGAGGTTTCATTCTATACGGTGCTACAGATACAGGTCCATTACCTGGCATAAGATCTATTTTAAACTCTTCCTCCCTACCCGATGGTAAACTAGAGACCTCTTTAGGGAATACATATAAAAACTCGCACCCAACAGATAATGCCACTACATCACTTTCAGCCTCTGTCTTAGCAGAAAAGAGAAGTATGTATCCCTGAGCACTCTCAACTAAGTTCTTGTGGCAATACATAGCATATAAAAGGCAATCCAACACTGAAGGGTCAATAGACATCGATTGTGGAAGAAAAGAGATGGCTCGGGAAGAACAATTGATAACAACATTATTATGTGACAACCAATTCATAACAAGTATGACATCTAAACCAGACATGGGTAAACATATCAGATCAACATCATAAGATAAATTTTGGTATATTAAGAAACATTTCAAACAGGCAATAGATGTAACCAATTTATCTTTGACAAGGGTAGAAACGCACAAGTTAAAAGGTAGTTTAGCGATAGGCAACTCCAAAATTTTAACACAACTAAGAGATATAAAAGAATGGGTTGCTCTTGAATCAAACAATATCATAACTTTTCTATCTTTAATTAAACCCATAGATTAGATCAAACCATCGGACTCCTTCACTTCCTCTCGTTGGATGGTGAAGATTCTTCCTTGGCTATGAGGTCTGGTATGAGATTGTCCTCTTTCCTTGCAGACTCTAGCAAAGTGTCCCAATTTTCCACATTTGTTGCAGGAGACTTGCGCCGCGGGGCATGTGCGATCCCAATGGTGTCATCCACATATGAAACGTCCAGCTCCCTTATCTGCTTGAGCTCCTTAGACCTGCTTGCCCTTTGAGATGGTAAGCACTGATCGCAGGCACTTCTGAAGTTACCCCTTTTGCTATGGAACCTCTTGCCTTCGAAGGTATTTTTCTCCGTCGACTTCTCCATCTTCAAGGCTTGCATCTTCTGTTCGGCTACCCTACACTTGTGCTCTACATCTCTGGCTTCAAACCTTGCTTGAATTTGATCGCCTTCCAGTCGTCTTAAGGATTGTCCCTCAAGTATCGAGAGAACCTTGCCAATCTTCCAGACTTAGCAACAGACTCAACAACTGAAATGTCTCCCTGACGGAGTTGTAGGAACTATGTTTCCTTCTGAATGCGAACACTATGCGGAAATTACTTCTGCAAGAGGACTTCACTGAATCTGTCCCACGTGATAAGGGCATCCAAGGCTAGCAAACCACCCCTAGCACAATTCCACCAATGCTCCGCATCAGATTCCAGCATATATGTGGTAAAATCCACCTTCTATGCATCAACGCACCTCATAACCCCAAAGATTTTCTCTAGTTTCAATAACCACTCTTCTGCCTCAACTGGATTAGTAGTACCTCGGAAGGTTGGCGGATCATTTCTCCTAAACTCTAATAGTCCCATGTACTGCGGATCCTGAGCTGTAACTGCTCCAGCGTTACGCACGTTCCTGTTTTCCCTCATCTGACAGAGAGTCTCTGTCTGCTCTTGCATAACTCTGATCATTTGAGCCAAAGCCACCGCAAGTGCATCATCATTCCCTCGCCTATTATTTGCCATAAACTCTGCACACCACCAATCAAAAACTGAGACTTTATCTCAATAGTTCTCAAGAAACTGAATGGGGAGACGCCTCTTGCAGGACTGGAAGATGAGGCTCAACAACCCCCAAATCAAGGACCAATCTTTTTGCCTATATCTGAGTTGGAAGAATCAGTAGACACCTCCACGAGCATAAAAGCATCTAAACAGCCAATCAGACGCAAACTGGTGATTTGTGATATGGATGAAAAACCTACTTCAAAGTGTCCACGAATGGAAGAATTTGTTGAGGGGGAGCACAGTCTATCTGAGACTAACCCCAGAATACAAAAGAAGAAAACTCTCAAGAGGAAGGCATATGAAGTTGAACAGCTTCCTCTAAGACGATAAAAAATGATCAAGCCTTCTATCATCTCCCAATCTCATGAAACAACCATAGTCTCTTCTCCTACCAAGGTATCATCACTCCCATCTCCTCAGAACCTACAAATTCATTTCCTTGCACATTCATCATCACATCACAATCCCCCAGAATACCATCACCACTTATACCATCACCTCCACCATCACCACAGGAAGCTGAACCCATTTTTCCTTCCTCTACCATACCTCCTCCAGTAAAGTGGTGGAATTGGAAAGTGTCTGCAGAATTTCGACAGAAACCACATGCTAGCTTTCCCAAATCTGACCTTCCTTAATACAAACCTAGGTCCTATGTGAAGGAACTTGTTTGAAACACAAGAAGGGGGGTTGAATTGTGTTTCTTAAGTTTTTCAAACTTTTTCGCAAGCAGATACATCGCCAGAGAGGTTGGACGCAAATATGTTAAAGGACGCAGAGAGCGTGTACAAACAAAGTTTGTATGCTCGCTGTGAAAGATTACTTATAAAAAACACACGTGTTAAGAAAGCAATTCAATCCCAATTAGTTAAAAACAAACTAAGACAAATATAAGGGAAAGAAGAAAGACACAAAGATATTATCTTGGTTCACTCTTCATCAAAGAGCTACGTCCAGTCCCCTTTACTTGAGAGCTTTTTCCACTATAATAAAAAACTTTGTTACAAGTATTCAATACCTCTTCAGGCTAGTATTCAACACCTTTTGAGAAAACACTAAGTATTCTTTTACAGTCAAGCCTCTTTAGGCTCAAGTATTCTTTTTCAGACAAGCCTTTTCAGGCTCAACCAACTAAGGTTTGAAAAGAGTTTTGTTCTACTGACTCACTAAGTGTGAGGGTTTGAAACTTAAGCTCTGAACTCTAAAAGTATGCTCTTCGCAGAGAGTAATATGAAAGTTTAAGAATAGAGTAAGCTTGTAAGCTTTTAATTTCTTTTGATTGCTTGTTTGCTCGTATGCTTGTATGTTTTCATGTCCCTTTGCATCTTCAAAATTGAGGGTGTTTATAACCATCAAAACTTGAGCAATCTTGAAATTCTAATTGTGCATTAAATGCATTCTTCCGTTGACTCTGATAACTTGTTGAAGGTCTTCTGAAAAGCAAAGTAGACTATCTGGCGATAGCTCAAAGTAGCACTGACACCTTTTCCTTGTACCCTAAAGTTGCCTTTTGCCTTTTCTTTTGGATACAGTCAATTCTCTTTGTCAGGAGCATACTGGTTTCAGCGTTTTTGTTGGTACGAAGATTACAATAAACATTTGTCTAAAGGATACAAGGCTTTTACACGAAGAATAATAAATTCAAACATTTACAAGTATAAGTTCGCGCTAAAGGAAATCAGACTAATGGACAATGCATTGGACTTAATAAAAAAAACTTTTATTGAAAGGAGTCTTTGGACTCAGATAAAATATTTAAAGCTTTTTAGTCCAGTAAGCGCGAAAACTAGACTTTGGATGAACTATAAGTTTTTTGACTTAGAAAGTCTTTGGATTTAGAATTTCCTGTACACTTAAGATAAACGCATTCATCCATAACGAATCTTTGTTCAATTAAATTAGTATTTTTGTTAGCATCATAATCGTAAAGGATTTATGGACTATAACCACTTGGTTCCAACACTATGCCCCTATACCCAAACAACTTCTTGATCCATTCACTACTGATTGGATGGATTTTTAGAAAATTGGCTTTCTGGAGTCTGAACAATATTTGTCAAGGCAAAATGCTGCAGTCAAGCACACAATTCATTGGATGCTTGACTCCCACATTGAAATGAAACCTTAGACTCAGATCTATCTCAAACCAGACTTGTTGGAACCAAAACCTTGGAAGAAAAGTCTTTCTTTGCATGCCAAATCTAGGGACTGTCTCATTTTTATTGGTGACAGAAGCCTGAAATTTGAAAAATGGACTACTTTTACATGTTTCAAACCTCCTCCTGCAAGGACTGTTGGAAATGTAAACTGTTGTTCTGGTCTCTCGATTGAAGACAAGCTTCAGACGCCTGTCCTGGGTAAAAGAGAGAGTTTCTATCAAATTCCCTGGATTAGATATCCAGATAGAACCAAGAAGAGAAGATCCTATTAGTTGTACCCCTTTTACCCAACCTTTATTTGCTCTTCTTTTCTTAAAACTCTTTTTGTTTTACCTTTTCGACTTTTTGCATTTGTAGGACATACTCCTCTTACTCGTATTTGTTTTCAATGGTTTTTAAATTTATTTTCTGTAAAAATTTGCCACCTTCCTTTTCTTACTCATTTAAAACCTTTTATATTAGAAAACATGTTTCTTTTGCTTTTTCCTTTAATCCTATCGAACCAAATGATCCTCTTTTCATTTCTCCTAGATTTCATAATCTTCACTATTTCTTCTTTTCTCCTCTTTCTATTGAAAATTTTCCTTTTCCATCTCCATTTCCTCTCTGTTTTCTACACCAACAATTTTAGCCTTACTGTGGTACCCTACTGTACCTTCCCCTCCTCCTTCTCCTCCTCATGCTCCTCCTGTTGTTAAAATTTCGTATGTGGACCATGAAGCTCGAAGGTTACTCAACCAGTTGCTCACCAGGTTTCATAGTTTTCAAGCTATTGTTTTAGAATTCACGAATCGTTTTTCCGCACCAAAATGAGGTCAATGATGTTCAATATGTTCTATCTGTACATATATTGTGTGGATCTGTTATGTAAACAGTTAGTTAAGTAATGATATTTCTGTTGTTTTTCCTTTATCTCCCTTGTTTTGCTACTATTTGTTTCATATAACGTGCATTCTTTTTTAGTGATGCCAAAAAGGGGAGAACACTAAGGAAACAAACATATCAAAATGTTAAAAAGGGCCCAGTAACACTAATGTTCGATTTAATATTTTATGATTGTTTGTAATCCTTTTTAAAAGGTTTATTAAAATCACAAAATGTTTGTCATCATCAAAAAGGGGGAGACTGTTGAGTCTCCAAGCGTCTAATGTTGCTTTAAACCTTAAAATTTTGATTAAGCCAAACATTAATAAAACGATTTGAATAAACCATGTGATATTGTTATGTAAGTGTAAATCACAAGTGCATGATTTCGGCAAGTAGTAAAATATCGTTCCACAAGCACCATGTGGTTGAGTATCAATTACGTACAATTATGATTATCTAGACAGAATCGAATTTGGTAAAGTGATTGTCACAAAAAGTAACAAGTTAGAAATCAATTTATAAAAACTTCTACGATTCAGGTTCACCGCAATGACGATAAACAATCTGTAATGATTTCCCCTTTTCTTTACTAAATTAATTTTGAAGGCGATTTACCCTAGCTAATTACCGTTTCCTTTCAGAATATGCTAACATGCTCTAGTAGACCAACTCCTACTTTCGTGGAAATTGTATCTAGGTTGAGCCCCTTAAGAACAGTGATAAATCGACAAACATGCTGTGTTGTGAACACATTTAAGAGAAGTGTACCCTGTCGCAAAAGTAACATAGGACAGAAGTCCAGATATCGTACTCAAGAGATTAATTATGTAATATGCAAGTGACAAAGTAAGTACTGGAATAGAGAAATCCTTATGCTATTTAGACTAATCGAAATAATAATAATAATAATAATAATAATAATAATAATAATAATAATAATAATAATAATATGATGTAAGGATTAGTAAGATATGGCAAAAGAGAAACAAAGATTTAAGAAATCAAGAGTAAAAGAGCCTATAGTCATGGTTTCACTTGTACTTTCGATACCCCCCAAATCCTTGTTTTATTCAATTTCATAGTTACTTTTCGAATATCAATCCTTCTACGAATACTATTAATTGTTTGTCATGCATTCAATATTCTTTTCCCCAGATGAATCCAATGTTTGTCAGGAAAAGAGTTTAAATGATTAGAAAGTATAAAGAGCAAAGAGGTTGAATGACTAAAAGGAGTAAATCACGTTTGATCATGCTATAATTTAAACCCTGGTTATCCAATAGATCTACCAATTAATTGCAGTACAACCGCTGATCAACCAATTGATTAAGAGCATATAAAGGGTGCGCACTCCTAGTATGCTAAGGTTAAATTTTTAGAGTTCATGTGCTAAGGTTCACCGTTCAGTGCTTCCCTAATATCAAAAGTCATGCAAAGATGTGCCAACATTTTCACAAACAGTTGGCGCGCTAAAAACTGAATCAAAAGCAAATTAATATTGAAAAGGATAGAAATCCAAAATAGCATGTCAATACATGTTCATAGAGATACAAGCTATAAGGTTCACAAAAAACATTCAGAATATTAGAAATAAAAAACACAAAAAGGAGAAGAATAGAAGAACTCCGTCGAAATTCCGTTGTTTCTCCTTCAACCTCTGGTCTAATCTCTCAATCCTTGGCGTTTCTTGTGTTCTTTTATCACTTGATACCCCTTTCAGAGCCCCATGTACGTTCCTTTTATCATTTCTTCCCTTTTGTAACAGTCCCTTCCTCGGTAGAGGGGGAAAAATTGTAAATAAATTCCTGACATGCAGCCGCCCACGGCCGTGGGTCATTCGACAGGCTGGCCGTGGACGGCTCTGAGTGTGGCTATTAATTTTCTTGATGCATTCCACGGCCGTGGATCACTCCAGGGGTAGGTCGTGGACTGTTCTGTTTGTGGCTCCAAAATTCCTGATGAGTTCCATGGCCATGGATCATTTCAAGGGCTGGCCGTGGACTGTTATGACTCTCCAACTCTTTTTTAGCTGATTTCAACCACAGCCATTGACTGTTCCACGGCTAGGTCATCGTTCTTCACTCTGTTTTGCACTTTTTTTAGCTAATTTTCACTCTCCCAAGTGGCCCTAACATCTTCCTCGCTTCTTAATTTCCATTCCAAATGTTCCAAGGTAACAATCCACCTTTCTATGGAGCAAAAACACAAATAACAGTCATCCGAACAAAGAGAATAAAAATATATGTTAAATGCTAAAAAAGGGAGAAAACATGCTAAAGTATGGATAAATTAAATTCCAACTATGATATAAAAGATATGCATGTTTCACACACATTAAGCTCCCCCAAGCTTAAGACCTTGCTTGTCCTCAAGCAAAACATGTGTGAATGAAAAAGACAAAACAAAGCACAAACTCATCATCCCCAACAAATCCAACAAGATCAACAAGCAATGGTATTCAATGAGTATAGCAGGATCAAACAAACCATTGTGACCTACTCTGAAGTCCCCAAGTGCAAAGTGCAGGTGTATTGATTCTAAGGTATTGGACACCAAGCCAAGCTTAATTAATGTTCTCAGTTTATTCCCTAAGTTTCCTACGTAGTAAGCACTTACTTGCTACCTACACAAGGCTCATCCTCCCTAATGATTCACATTTTTTCACACTTGATCTTGAAGGAGCACTCGGTCTCTACTTGGTAAAATCTCTAAATTGTTCAATTTTTTTTTTTTTTGCAAATATTTTTTGTTCTTTTGCTGAAACCAGTGATTCTCCAGTAACCAAGTATGGTGGGAGTCCCCTAGAAAACTTAGGTGAGCTTTAGGTGTTTTAGAACTTGACTAAGATACCTCAACACTCAAATTCAATTTTTTTTAAGTGGATAGGGGTCTAACAAGGCAAGAAACTGTGGAAAGCTCAATCATAACACTACTTAATGCATACCAAATCAGATAACACAATTTGCCAAGGAAATGAGATTTATTTACTCTAACATGCATGACACAAATCTTTTGTTTATACGTATGCAACAAAATACAAATGTTAACGTGCATGACAAAATGCAAATCTATATGCTAATAAGAATGACAAAATGCAAGATAAAATAAATGACATTGAAATGCTTGGGTTACCTCCCAAGAAGCGCTTATTTATCGTGTTAAGCTTGGCCACTTCTTTTATCATCCTGGATCCACTGGGCTGGAGAATGCATATGTCGCTCCCTTCTCTATAGGCTCATCTTTTACTACCTTCTTTAATGAATCAATCTTGCAAAAAGAAATCTCGAAAGAAGGGTGTTTAGCAAAGCTAGTTAATCCAAATTCTACCCTCTTTTCCCCAATATTCAATGAAAGTTTACCATTTTGAACATCAATATTGGCTCCAGCAGTTGCTAAGAATGACCTTCCGAGAATAATTGAGAATTGGGAATTCTCTTGCATTTTTAACACCATAAAATCAGCAGGAATGAAAAACTTGCCTACTTTGATAAGGACATCCTCCAAGATGCCTATGGGATTTTTGACAGAACCATCTGCCAAATTTAAGGAGATTGTTGTAGGCTTTAGTTCACCCATCTCCAACTTTTTACAAATAGATAGGGGCATAAGACTGACACTTGCCCCAAGATCACATAAAGCTCTATCAAAACTCACATCACTAGTCACATAGGGAATTGAAAAACTACCTGGGTCTTTGAGCTTTGGAGGTAACTTATTCTGAATTAATGCACTACACTCCTCCGTCAAAGCTAATGTTTTATATTCCTCAAGCTTCCTTTTGTTGGACAATATATCCTTCAAGAACTTCGCATAAGTAGGCATTTGTTGTAAAGCCTCTACGAAAGGTAATATTAATGTACAACTTTTTCAAAACTTCCAGAAATCGGCCAAATTGCTTGCCGAGCTTGGCCTTGGCCAACCTTTGAGGAAAAGGTATTGGTGGCCTATAAGGTGTAGCTAGAGGTATGTGACTAGTTTTTTTATATTTTTCTTCAATTTCTTTCTTACTCTCAACCTCCCTAGTAACCTCAGCTTCCTTATTTTCAACTTGCTTTGCTTTCTTTTCACTCTCCTTTCTAACCTTGGGATCTTCTAATTTCTTCCCGCTCCTCAAGAAAACAACTTTATAATGGTTAGTAGGATTTGTTTCAGGCTGTCCTGGAAATTTACCTAGGGCTTTAGTGGAAGAACTAGCCTGTTGTGCGATTTGAGTCTTTAGCATCTTGTTATGACTAGTAAGATTGTCAACCTTAGACGCTAGCTGCTTAATCGCTTCGCCCATGACACTACCTTGCTGCCTGAATACCTCATTCTGCTTGGATTGAGTCAAAACGAAGTTTGTTGGAACCCAAGTGGTTATGGTTCAAGTAATCCCTTAAGTTTTGATGTTAACAAAGGACTAATTTAAGAAGAACAAAGATGTCTTGTGGACTAACGCTTTATCTTAAGTGTGCAGGATAAAATTCATCTAAGTCCAAAGACTATCTAAGTTCAAAGACTTTAACTCGTCCAACCTTCAAGTGTTTTACGTCTTACTCAAATTAGACGTTAATAAGTGTAATCAATAATATCTTGAGTCTAAAGACTCTTCCGATACTGCTTTATTTATTTAACGTGAATAACTTTGTAAAGCATTTGAATTTATTATTCTCTGTAAAAAGCTTATATCCTTCAGACAAACATTCTTTGTAATACTTGTTCAAACATAAAAAGCAAAAGCCAGACTGTCCCTGTTATATAAAGAAGTTGACCTTCTTCTTTGAGAAAGACAAAAGGCAACTTTCGATTGCAAAGAGGATATGTCAGCTCCATTTCTAGCTATCATTCAGATAATCTACTTTGCTGATCAGAAGCTTCAAGGAAGATATCAGACTCAACGGATCGATGCATTCAATGCTCATCAGAATGGATCCTTTTCCATCCGTTGAAGACCTAGTTGATCAAGACCAAAGCTTGCTATGAATACTCTGGTCTTGAAGATGCAACTGACGACACAATTTGAGATAAATACAAGCATACAAGAAAACACAAGCAATCAAAGAAAAAATCTGCTTACAAGCTGACTCTGCTCTTAAACCTTCATATCACTCTCTGCGTAGAGTTTCATTTCAAGAGTTCTAAGCTTTAGTTTCGAATTCTCACAGTTAGTGAGTTAGTAGAACACATCTCTTTCATAACCTTGTTGGTTGAGCCTAAAGAGGCTTGTGTAGAAAGAATACTTAGAGAATCTGAAGAGGTTGAGAATACTTGCCTGAAGAGGTGTTGAATACTTGAAACAAAGGGTTTTTTTTTGTTATAGTGGATAAAGATCTCACGTAGAGAGGACTGGACGTAGCTCTTTGGTGAAGAGTGAACCAGGATAATATCTCTGTGTTCCTTTCTCTCTCTTATCTTTGCTTTAGTTTATTATCTAACTCATTCTTGGGGATTGAATTGCTTTTTACTGCGCTCTTTGTTTATCTTAATCAAACTAAGTTAGCGTCCAACTCGGTGTTTGGAAGAGCTCTCTTTGTTTTTAAAACGTGTTATCGTCCAACCTTGCAAAAATTATATATCTGCTTGAGAAAAGAATTCAAAATCTTAAGAAACACAATTCAACCCCCCTTCTTGTGTTTCAAACAGGTTCCTTCAAAGTTCTCCATCAAGGTCTCCAGATTGGACTTTTATGCCTGTTGCTGGAATCTAGGGGGTGGTGTAGCATTACTTTGTCCAGCTTGGTTTTGATTGCTCTAATAAGAGTAGTTGGGATGTTTTCTCCAACCGGGATTGTAAGTGTTAGAAAAAGTGTCATTTTGTGCCCTCTTGTTGAAGTAACCTATTGCATCGACTTGTTCCACCATGGCAGCTAGGCAAGGAACATTTCGAAGCTGGCATTCTACAACTATATGTCCAACTGTATCACAAATCTCACAAGAAGCATTACTAGCACTAACAGCATTAACAATAATTTTATGAAGTTTTTGTGTCAACGCTTCTACTTTAGCTGAAATAAGATCTAAAGCATTTATCTCATACTTACCTGGAACCTTATTAGGATTAGTACCTTTTTCATTTGCCTATTAGTGGTGGTTTAGTGCCACATTCTCAATTATCTCATAGGCCACCTCCAAATTTTTGTTCATTAAAGCACCTTCAGTTGCGGAGTCAAGTGAAACCTTGGTGGAGTAAGATATACCATTGTAGCACGTGTGCACAATCAATCACTTCTCAAGGCCATGGTGAGGACATGAGTGCAACAGATCCTTAAATCAGTTCTAGGCCTCAAACAATGACTCGCCATCTTTTGGAGTGAAACTTGTAATTTGATTTCTTATATTGGCAATCTTGCTAGAAGGAAAGTATTTATCAAGGAACTTTTGTTCCATTTGCTCTCATGTTGTGATCGATCTAGCTGGGAGAGAGAACAACCAAGTTCGGGCTTTGTCACATAAAGAGAAAGGAAACAACCTCGGTCTGATAGCATCCGGAGTGATGCCATTTTGCTTCACAGTCTCACAGTTCTCCACAAAAACCTCTATGTAAAGATCGGGATCTTCTATGGGCGAGCCTCCAAATTTGTTCTGCTTAACCATGGAGACAAGCGAACGATTCAACTCAAAATTATTGGCCTCAATAAGAGGTTTTGCGATGCTAGACCACGATCCTCATGCACTTGGCGCAACATAGTCTTCAACGGCTTATTTTCATCGGCCATAGTTGTTGCGGGTTGGTAAGCTTTTTGTTGTCTTTGCAGTCTCCTTCTTGCGTGAAAAGTTCTTTCAGGTTCAGGGTCAGCTTCAAGAACAGCTCCAAAACTTTTAGACCTTTGCATAGAAATATGGCTACTGCAGAAAACAAACAGAGAAGATAATATTAGAACCAGAAAAAATAAAAGTCCAAATTAACCAACATGTAAGTAAAACTAATATCAACAATTCACAGTCCCCAGCACCAACACCAAAAACTGAAAGTGTAAATCACAAATGCACGATTTCTTCGAGTAGTAAAATATCGTTCCACAAGGATCGTGTGGTTGAGTATCAATTACGTACAATTATGATTATTTAGACAGAATCGATTTTTGTAAAGTGATTGCCACAAAAAATAGCAAGTTAGAAAACAATTTACAAAAAACTTCTAGGATTCAGGTTCACCACAATGAAGATAAACAATCCGTAATGATTTCCCCCTTTCTCTACTAAATTACTTTTGAAGGCGATTTATCCTAGGTAATTATCATTTCCTTTCAGAATATGCTAATGTGCCCAATTCGACCAACTCCTACTTTCGTGGTAATTGTATCTAGGTTGAACCACTTAATAATAGTGGTAAATCAACAAACATGTTTTGTTGTGAACACACTTAAGGTTAGTGTACCCTGTCGCAAAAGTAATATAGGACGCAAGTCCAGATATCATACCCAAGAGATTAATTATGTAATATGCAATTGACAAAGCAAGTACTGGAATAGAGAAATCCTTATGACATTTAGACTAATCGAAATAATAATAATAATATGATGTAAGCAATAGTAAGCTATGGAAAAAGAGAAACAAAGGTTTAAGAAATCGAGAGTAAAATAACCTAGAGTCGTGGTTTCACTTGTACTTTCGATACCCCTCAAACCCTAGTTCTATTCAATTTTGCAGTTGCTTTTCGAATATCAATCCCTCTATGAATAATATTAATTGTTTTTGAGGCAATTAATATTCTTTTCCCTAGATGAACACATTGTTTGTCAGGCAAAGAGTTTAAATGATTAGAAAGCAGAAAGAGCAAAGAGGTTGAATGACTGAAAGGAGTAAATCACGTTTGATCATGCTATAATTTAAACCCCGGTTATCCAATAGATCTACCAATTAATTGCAGTATGGCCGCTGATCAACCAATTGATTAAGGGCATACAAAAGATGCGCAATCCTAGTATGGGACGAAGAACAATAGAATAACATTATTCAAATCGCAGAGCTTAGGCTGAAAAGAAAAATCTTTTCATGAAAAGTTTTGAACTTGATTAATTAATTGTTGACTAGTAAAATGGGTTTTGTGTTTGAGGTCGGCATTGGGCACTGGCTCGCGATGAACCTAACCAAGGGTTAAGGGCAAGTAAGTATGATGTTGAATTGTTATTTGATTGGATGTAAAATGTAGATTTATATGACTCTGGTATACTATTGAGGAATCAAAATGTGAAATGAGGATGCTATATTGATAATGTGACGTTCCATCATAAAAATTGTTGTCTCAGATATGTGATGGCTAGTCATTAGTAAATTAAAAATGTGATTGGTGGTTGGCTAAGTGTATTGTGGCATGATCTTAATGACTAGTGATATGGCATGAAATTGTTAAGGTAAAAAAAACGGGTTTGGGGTAACGCTTTAATGTTTCCTCTTCACAGAATCATTTGTAATCATGTTGCGAATGAAGTGGTTGAAATGCATAATAATAACGAGATTCATCGAAATCAAGTGACTATAATAACTTCTGATGAAGCATTAAATGTGTTGCAAGACGTTCAGGGTATTCTTGTACTGAAGTACAACAATTTATCGTAGAGCAAAGTGAAAAGCAGGTCATCAGGATTTTTGCACTACAATAGTGTAATCACTCAGAGTAGACAGTAGTAAAGTGACTTCGTTGCTTACTAAGAGTAAATGTGTTAGGTACGATGCATAGATGATGTAGCTTTATTCCAATTGACTTTGCAAATAAAGAATGCTTGTATTGCTTTTCAAATATGTTCCCAACATGATTTTAAAAGATTCAAATTTGTTACTTGAGGAAAAGAGTAAAGACGCTCTAAATAAAGCAAGAAGACTCGTTTGTCTTCTTATGAGGCACTTGGATCTTATTCTTTGATAATATCTGACTCAGACCCTTGATGTGCGGATAACAGATGGTAGTGATGGCTCAAATAAGACGATGCAGATAAGCAGACGCTTTGAATATAAACTTGAATCCTGTCTTATTTGAAGATACGTCGATACACTTGAATAAGATGATTAGAAAATGTCACATGGTTTATTCAAATCATTCTATAAATGGTTGGGTTCATCAAAACTTTAAGGTTTAAAGCAATATCAGATGCTTGAAGACTTAACAATCTCCCCTTTTTTTGATGATGATAGGGCCACTTGGGAGAGTGAAAATCCGCTAAAAAGAGTACAAAACAGAGTGAAGAACCACGGCCTGGTAGTGGAATAGTCACTTGTCGTGGTTGTAATCACTAAAAATGAGTTGGAGAGTCAAAAGAGTCCACGACAGCCCCTGGAATGATCCATGGTCGTGGAGCTCATCAGGAATTTTGGAGCCACAAATAGAACAATTCATGGCCTGCCCCTGGAATGATCCGCGACCATGGAATGCATTAGGAAACTTAATAGCCACAGGCAGAGCAGTCCACAGCTAGCCCGTGGAATGATCCACGATCATGGATGGCTGCGCGTTAGGAATTTATTTGCGACTTTATTCCCTTTTACTGAGGAAGGGACTGTTACAGAAGGAAAGAAATGATAAAAGGAACGTAGATGGGGATCTGAAAGGGGTATCAAGTGATAGAAGAACACAAGAATCACCAAGGATTGGGAGATTAGACCAGAGGTTGAAGGAGAAACAACGGAATTTCGACAGAGTTCCTCCTTTCTTCTCCCCTTTATGTTTTATTTCTCATATTCTGTATGTATTTTGTGAACCTTATGGCTTGTATATCTATGAACATGTCTGATTAGTTTTATAATTCTAGGATTTGGGTTTAACCATTTGATGTATTGACATGCAGTTTTGAATTTATATCATTTTCAATATTAATTTGCTTTTGATTCAGTTTTTAGTGCGCCAACTGTTTGTGAAAATGTTGGCCACATCTTTGAATGATTTTTGATATTATGGAAGCACCGAAAGGTGAACCTTAGTATCTGAACTCTAAAAACTAAACCTGAGTTATTAATCACGAAAGTAGATTAATTCTCTTGAGGTGTTTTAATAAACCTAAATTCTATGCATTTTATAGGGGTATTTGGGTTGAATTTTGATGCATTTGATCATGAGTATTATTGTATTTTGCATTTTTACTTAAGTTTTTGCAGAATTGATGTTCAAAGGCAGCTTGATGAACATTTGATAAAGATGTAAGTTTTTGAGCTAAAAAGAAGAAAATAATGAAGTTCTGAGCTCGAGCACGGCCGTGCACAAGAAGAGCATTCCCATGCAAGCCCTTCAGCTCAACCATCCAAACAAAACCTTACAAAAATGACTTAAAGCTAACCTCTAAAGATGACGCATGGTCGTGCCAGACACCAGCATGCCAATGCTAAAGTGAAGCAAGGCCAGACTCAGAGAAGCAATGCCTGATTTATTCAAGCACGACCTTACATAGTGGAAGCACGGCCGTGCAGAAGATTGAGCATGCCCGTACTGATGCGCGTGCACTATGACGCTGATTCTACGAAGTTGGTATGCCCGTGCAGAACTGAGCACGACCTGACATATGGGAAGTAAAACCGTGCTGACTAAAGAGCACGCCCGTGCTGGCGGCGCTGAAAACCTAATTTTGCGACGTTTCTCATATTTTCCTATATATAGAGGCCCTTTGTACCATTCTTAATCATGCTTTGAACATCTTTTGAACACTATCATCTTTTGTAAAAGTTTTCTATAGTTTATAGCTTTTAGTAATGTTTAGAATTCTAGAGTAGGATTTGCACTTAGAGGTTAAGTTGGAGACATTTATTCTTCTTAATTCTTCAGGATGAGTTTACCTTTGTTGGACTTGGTTTTATCTATTATTATGCATAGCTAAATTCACCACTAGAGTTTTGGTGGATGCTGTATCAGTAGAAACCTTTTTTGCTACGTCTTAACTTTAATTCGAATTCTATTGGTTTCAAAGTTGCGATTTCAATAGTGTTATTCTATTGTTCTTTATCCCATACTAGGATTGCGAACCCTTTGCATGCTCTTAATCAATTTGTTGATCAACATTCGTACTGCAATTAATTGGTAGATCTATAGGATAACCAGGGTTTAAATTATAGCATGATCAAACGCGATTTACTCCTTTTAGTCATTCAACCTCTTTGCTCTTTATTCTTTCTAATCATTTAAACTCTTTGCCTCAGAAACATTGGGTTCATCTGGGGAAAAGAATATTGATTGCCTGACAAACAATTAATAGTATTCGTAGAGGGATTGATATTCGAAAAGCAACTGCAAAATTGAATAAAACTAGGATTTGGGGGGTATCGAAAGTACAAGTGAAACCATAACTCTAGGCTCTTTTACTCTTCATTTCTTAAACCTTTACTTCTCTTCTGCCATATCTTACTACTGCTTAAATTATATTATTATTATTATTATTATTATTATTATTATTATTATTATTATTATTATTATTATTATTATTTCGATTAGTCTAAATAGCATAAGGATTTCTCTATTCCTGTACTTGCTTTGTCACTTGCATATTACATAATTAATCTCTTGGGTATGATATATGGATTTCCGTCCTATATTACTTTTGCGACATGGTACATTTCCCTTAAGTGTATTCACAACGCCACAAGTTTTTGGCCTTGCTGTGGGGGATTAATTTGTGATATTTTGTGATATTTGTGATATTGGAAGAAAGAAATTGTAGTTACTTTAGACATTTATTTTTCTTTTTATTTATCTCTCTCCTTGTATGCTAACGCATTCCCAAGTGCCTAAACTATATTTTGACAGGGAAGTTGAAAGAATCTTACACAAGTTGCGAAGGCAAGAAAAAGAGGAGAACAACATGGGGGAAAGAATGACTTTGCTGGATTACTTTACTCCCTCTACAGAGGTGACAGACAACATCACCAACCTTGCGGCCGATGCCAATAACTTTGAGATCAAGCTTGCCTTGGCATCTATGGTCCAAAACTTTGGACTATTTGGGGGGTTACCTATTGAAGACCCCAACTGTCATCTGAAGCAGTTCCTTAGGATCACCGATTTAATCAAGTACAATGGAGCTTCAACAAATGTGATCAGACTTAGACTGTTCCCATTCTCTCTGCCTAACAAGGCGAATCAGTGGCTTTCCTCTTTGCCATCTGGTTCTATCACTACTTGGGATAAGTTGAAATGCCTATTTTTGGCTAGGTACTTTCCACCTTCTAAATCTGCTAAATTTAGAGTTCATATTTCGAACATTCTGCAATATGACCAGGAATCTCTTTATGAGGGTGGGAGCGATATCAATATTCAATCGGAAGGTGTCCGTATCATAGTTTCACAGTCCCTATCCTTGTGTAGATGTTCTATAATAGACTTTTTCAGCAAAATAGATTCGGTATAGACGTTGCTTATGGGGGCTCAATTTTGAAGAAGACACCTGAAGAAGCTCAAGCCGTAATCCAGGAGATGGCAGCCAATAACTACCAGTGGCCGCTTAGAGACAGACAGGTCATCAAAAAGCCAATCAATGTATATGAGGTAGATGCCACTGTGGCAAAGGAAGCGAAGATGGATGCGCTTACGAGAGACATTGATGCAAGCACAAGCATAGACCATGACTCAAGCCAGTGCACCGGTGTCTTTGTTCCCTTGCAACCATTGCATTGCCCAGGTTAATACTTTCTCATTCTTAATTCAAGATAAGTAAAGAACAAAAAAAAAAAACGTTTTAACAATGAACCTTTCTTCTTTTAAGAAAAAACGAACCTATGGTTTAGAGGAAAACTTCATCTAATAAATTTTTATGAGTGGGATGCAAGGAACTCCTAATAACAACTCTAAATACTAAACTTTTGTAAAACAAAAGATACAATTTAGTTTTCAAGGTTTTACAATGAAAACACATTAACTTTAGTAGATAAATAAAAGCATCTTTAGAGGTTGCAGCTTGGCACGTTAAATCCAAAATTAGGACTCAGATAGCTGACGATGATCCAACGGTTTCCACACAGGCATCTCAACATTATGAGGGAGTGAGTTAAATAAACTCAGAAAGGGCCTCACAAGTAAAAACATGTGAAAATAATGCAAACAGAAAATACAACAATGTCCAACTCATTAAAACCTTTAATCTCATATACTTAACATTTCATACTCTCATTGTGGATTTTCTAGCATGATGCTTGATTTGCCTAAAAAATTGAATATAACATATTTCATCCGCACTATCGAGCGTTACGTCTCGCCATCCTCAATAGGCATACAATCCATCTGTCACTAGGCATTACGTCTCGCCGTCCCTAGTGCGGTCTCACAATTACTGGGCGTCCCCAGTATATGGCCATATCATCATATCCAAGCTCTACCGGGTGTTACATCTCGCTGTCCCCAGTAGGCTATCCATAAAATTATGCAGCTGGGCGTTACGTCTCGCCGTCCCCAGTGCATTTTCATAACCAAAATCTCACGCAGCAAGGCGTTACATCTCGTCGTCTCCAGTGCGACTTTTCAATGGTCAATTCAAGCATCAAGTATATTCCATAATTCACATCAGATACACATATCGAAACTTAATAGTTGGCATTACTTTCATACCTCATGTAAATTCCAATATCATATGTCACATGATATTTTCACAACTCAATAATGGTAATCCAAGCTTTCACTAAAACATATCCTAAGCTTATAATGAAGTCTTTTGCATATCTAGTTACTATCATTTGAATGTGTGTTTTCCATAATCTCATCCCTTAAGGTTTTCGCCATTTAACAACTTATAAATTATATAACATGTATCAAGCAATGTTTACCCATACTACACAATAACCATACTCAAGTTTATCAATGCATCATGATCTCATAACCATAATGGCAAATCAACCATTTACTCTTAGTCATTTCACAAAGCCAAAGACTTATTACACTAAATCACTCATGTAACAGAGTGCTCATTTCAATATTTCATCACCATCAAACATGTACATAAGCATCATAGCAAACTAGTCACTAGTGTGTATATATATACTACCCTTCCATAATGGATAACCTCAACGCGTACAAATTTATCAGTTATCAACCAGCAAGACACAAGTACATGGTACCATCCATAATTATAAATATCAATAATGTCATTTTGTTATACTTTCATTATCATAACCTACGTTGTAGTCAAATCAACAAAACTCATAATAGTACAATACAAACAAACAATTCTTGCTCATTCATTATCTTTATAACACATTGTACTAGTAATTCAAAATGTAGAACATTTAGCCACTACAAAAGCATTCATATTATTAGTCCAATCACATAAGGCCTCCTTGGCCACACAACTTAAATTCACCTCATTATTCATAATTGTTGTTTATGGACAACACGTGTTCCAATCAAGATTTAAATCTTGCTGTCACACTTTACTGACCTTTAATCAACTTTATGAATACACTTTATGAGTATACTTTCTAACATTTAAATAGTTCTATGTCCTTTTTAACAACTTTTTAATTCAACTAGTTGTACCTAAGTTCAAATGTTGTGGCACGAGATGCAACCTTACCAAAACTAACTGCCAGAGGAGGTTTTCAGCAAGTCTATACCAAATTCAAACAAAAATTGGGAATAATACAAAAATTCATAAATTCTGAAATTTTAATCATAATAAGACTTATATGTCTATTTTCCAATGACATTAGTTTCACATAAAAAGGAGGTCTGCAACTCCAGATTTAAATTTTGGAGTAAGAACTGTCCAAGTAAATCCTAGACAAACAATACTCAACCTTCCAAATTAAACTGGGACCTCCTCGGGTCCCATTAAATCACGAAATTTTAAAATACTATAGGTATACATTTCATTTTCCAAATGCAACAAGTTTCATCTCATTCCGAATTTTAAAACACAAGATATAAATTTTTGAGTGCAGGCTCTCATGATGCATTAGGGTCAACCAATGCCCTGTTTTCAAAAATTAGCTGAGAACACCTCAGGTCTCCTAAATTAACGAAATTTATATACTATATACCTCTGTGTGTTAGCTTTCAAATGGGACCAAGTTCAATTCAATCCGAGATCTACAACTCCATTTACAAATTTTTTATTTCCGATCTGTCAGAATCTCACCCAAAACCGAGACACAAAAAAAACATCAAACCTCAAGCTACAACAATGGAGTTTCCTCACCCCCAATTTCTAGGGTTCAACAGTCATAACCTTTGTTTTCCTTTCAATTTTATAAACATAAAAATTAATTAAAAACAAATTAAACAAGATGAACAAGAGCAATTCAAGAAAACATCAAACTCCCTCACCTTGGGGTTCTTACCCAACCATGGAGAACAAAGAATGTTGAAGAAGGTTGATGAAGATGAGAAGATGGTGGGGTCTTTGGGAAGCTTGGAAGATGCTCACCAATCTTCACTTCATGGCCAAGACAAGAAGGAAGCTCCATCTTCAGAAAACCTTTACCTTTTTCCTATTCCTTTCTTCCTCTCCTTCTCTCTATTTCTCTTCCTCTCTTATTTTCCCCCCTTTCCATATTGCCTCCCATGAAGGTAGAAGCCCTCTTCCTTTTGATTCCCACTTACAAGTCTAAAATTAACATTTGATACTTTCTTTCTTTTTTAAAAAATAAACTTGAACTTTAATAGTTGATCTTGGATTATTCAAATATAATTATTTTCCCTCAACTTTACTTACCTTAATCTTTTTCTCTTATAACTTTTATATAATTTTTTTTTTATTTAACCCGAGTAAAAGAAGTTAAATTCGTATTACCCTGTAAAATAGGGCCAGGTTTCACAGTCACAGCTTCTCCTCCACCGCATGTGACGAAGGCAGAACAACATCGTCGAAGAAGAGGCTGGGAAAGGATCGGATCCCCTCGAATCTTTTCAATCCATTCCACGTCAAACAAACCAGAAATCTCACCTCCCAAATCGTGCAATCTGACATCGTTGTCGATTACTTCTCCATCATGGTTCTCGACGATACTTCCCTCACGCCGGCTGAACAACCATGAGGACTCCGTCGCGAGAGGACGACGCGACAGTACCAACAATCGGATCGTGGGATTTAAATGGAGAATTTCATCGACGAATTCAACAGACTTGATTATTCTTCTTCGGGGAGTGGATGATTGTTGGAAGAGTCACTGCCGTCAGTGAGGCGTTCGCGACTAGGTTCCGCTTGGAAGAGCCTTTTGGAGATGGTGTTTAACCTAAGTCCACGAGAAACTGACAAAAGGGATCCTACAGAAAGGGATGGTGGCTGGATCTAGGCGGTGGTGAGGGTTGAGGACAAAGATGTATTTTGGAAGATAAAAAAAAGTGATAACTGGTTTTTTTACCGGAAAACCTCATATTTATGTGTACATCATTTATTTACCTATGCACTTTAGACGCCGCTGTAAAATAAATGTTATACCTATGCTCCATAACAAGGAGGGTGGATGCCTTGATTAACTTACCATACAAGGTGGTAGGAATTCCTTACAGGGCACTTGATCGTAAAATATGATATATATATTTTTTTGGTTATATCAATCAGGTTATTGGCCCTTTTTCCCGTTCGATGAAGAGGAATACAATTTTATGTTTGAGAAATGTTATTTGTACCATAAAATGGAACAACTTTTGGGATCGATAATATGTTTAATGTAGTTCAAATTGATAGTTAATGAAGTGTTAAACTTAATTAATGGATATAGATATAGTAAATAGATAACTCATTAATCATCAACTGAACTGTATTAATCATCCACTAATATACTCATTAATGGTTAATACAGTTCAGTGGATGATTAGTGAGTTATCCATTTATCACATACAGGTCCGGCCCAAGGGTAAAACAAGTGAAGCCCTTGCTTTAGGCCTCTCAAAATAAAACAATTTTTTCTTTAAAAAAAAGGCCCACTTTGTATTTTTTTTATATTAGTTTTTTGATATGTATAATATATCAACAAACATAAGTTAGCCCATTTGGTATAAAAACTTACCATTAGGTTGAAGGTCCAGGGATCAACTCCTCATTGTGCACAAAATAATTAATTTTGTATAAAAAAATTATTGGGTTAATTTTTTAAAAAGGTCTCACCATAAAGTTTGCTTTAGGCCTCAATAGGTGTTGGGCCGACCCTGATCACATATATATTCATTAACCAACTTCAATATATCGTTAATCACTATTTTGAATTATATTAACCATCGACGAATTTTTATAATAAAAGTTATTCCAATTTATTGTTTAAATAACACACCTGTTTATATTATTCAATAACGTTAAACCTTACCGCCCACAGGTTGCTGGTAGTTTCAGCTGCTGCTGGAGGCTTATGGGTATGGATTGTGGTTGTTTGTGTACTTATCTCTCCTCATGGTGACATATGGAGTGCAGAAAAGTCAAATCGCTGCAGCTGCAAAATTTGTTGAACTGCTTCTTCTTGGAAGAGTATTTGGGTGGGGTCTTGGAATAAAGCTCAATAAAATCACATATGTTCCATGTGAAAAAAAACTATCACTTTAATTTTAATATATTATCCATATAATTTTTATAGTGTAAATCAATTACAAATCATACATGATTTTTAATATAGATATTTTAAATGATGTATCAATTAATAATTGATTGATAGTGTAAAAATCTTTATACTAAGTTAATAACGGTATGTAACAATTAAATTTAGAAAATATAGGGTGGATTTAGTAAATTTTTTAAAATTTATTATGTTTTACTGAATTTAATATATTAAAAATATCTATCTATTAATACTTAAAATTTAAAACTTTATAATATTTTAGAATTTACATTTTATAACTATTGTTTGAATTTTGAAAATCTTACAATTTATTTATGGATTTAGTCAACAATAAAATATACTAAAATTTTATCTGCAAATATGATAAAAATAAAATTAACTAAATTGTTTTACTAATAATATGATAATGTCCAGAAGTGAAATTTTTATTTTTATAATTACAATTCTTTAATATGTATATTAGTTATTTAACTAGTGTATGAACTCGTGTTATGTACGAGGAATATGCTATTTTTTTTTATAATTTTATCAAAAAATATGTAATTTTTTAAAAAGGTCTCACCATAAAATTTGCTTTAGGCCTCAATAGGTGTTGGGCCGACCCTGATCACATATATATTCATTAACCAACTTCAATATATCGTTAATCACTATTTTGAATTATATTAACCATTGACGAATTTTTATAATAAAAGTTATTCCAATTTATTGTTTAAATAACACACCTGTTTATATTATTCAATAACGTTAAACCTTACCGCCCACAGGTTGCTGGTAGTTTCAGCTGCTGCTGGAGGCTTATGGGTATGGATTGTGGTTGTTTGTGTACTTATCTCTCCTCATGGTGACATATGGAGTGCAGAAAAGTCAAATCGCTGCAGCTGCAAAATTTGTTGAACTGCTTCTTCTTGGAAGAGTATTTGGGTGGGGTCTTGGAATAAAGCTCAATAAAATCACATATGTTCCATGTGAAAAAAAACTATCACTTTAATTTTAATATATTATCCATATAATTTTTATAGTGTAAATCAATTACAAATCATACATGATTTTTAATATAGATATTTTAAATGATGTATCAATTAATAATTGATTGATAGTGTAAAAATCTTTATACTAAGTTAATAACGGTATGTAACAATTAAATTTAGAAAATATAGGGTGGATTTAGTAAATTTTTTAAAATTTATTATGTTTTACTGAATTTAATATATTAAAAATATCTATCTATTAATACTTAAAATTTAAAACTTTATAATATTTTAGAATTTACATTTTATAACTATTGTTTGAATTTTGAAAATCTTACAATTTATTTATGGATTTAGTCAACAATAAAATATACTAAAATTTTATCTGCAAATATGATAAAAATAAAATTAACTAAATTGTTTTACTAATAATATGATAATGTCCAGAAGTGAAATTTTTATTTTTATAATTACAATTCTTTAATATGTATATTAGTTATTTAACTAGTGTATGAACTCGTGTTATGTACGAGGAATATGCTATTTTTTTTTATAATTTTATCAAAAAATATATAATTTTTTAAAAAGGTCTCACCATAAAATTTGCTTTAGGCCTCAATAGGTGTTGGGCCGGCCCTGATCACATATATATTCATTAACCAACTTCAATATATCGTTAATCACTATTTTGAATTATATTAACCATTGACGAATTTTTATAATAAAAGTTATTCCAATTTATTGTTTAAATAACACACCTGTTTATATTATTCAATAACGTTAAACCTTACCGCCCACAGGTTGCTGGTAGTTTCTGCTGCTGCTGGAGGCTTATGGGTATGGATTGTGGTTGTTTGTGTACTTATCTCTCCTCATGGTGACATATGGAGTGCAGAAAAGTCAAATCGCTGCAGCTGCAAAATTTGTTGAACTGCTTCTTCTTGGAAGAGTATTTGGGTGGGGTCTTGGAATAAAGCTCAATAAAATCACATATGTTCCATGTGAAAAAAAACTATCACTTTAATTTTAATATATTATCCATATAATTTTTATAGTGTAAATCAATTACAAATCATACATGATTTTTAATATAGATATTTTAAATGATGTATCAATTAATAATTGATTGATAGTGTAAAAATCTTTATACTAAGTTAATAACGGTATGTAACAATTAAATTTAGAAAATATAGGGTGGATTTAGTAAATTTTTTAAAATTTATTATGTTTTACTGAATTTAATATATTAAAAATATCTATCTATTAATACTTAAAATTTAAAACTTTATAATATTTTAGAATTTACATTTTATAACTATTGTTTGAATTTTGAAAATCTTACAATTTATTTATGGATTTAGTCAACAATAAAATATACTAAAATTTTATCTGCAAATATGATAAAAATAAAATTAACTAAATTGTTTTACTAATAATATGATAATGTCCAGAAGTGAAATTTTTATTTTTATAATTACAATTCTTTAATATGTATATTAGTTATTTAACTAGTGTATGAACTCGTGTTATGTACGAGGAATATGCTATTTTTTTTTATAATTTTATCAAAAAATATGTAATTATTGATTTCACGTTTTTAGTTTAATTTTTTTTGTAGGAGATTATATACAAAAAAAATGTTGATTTATAAGGTTAATTATGCAGAAATCATTGAAAATGTTGTTACGTAAAATATAAAAGATAGATCTTCATATAATTTTAATTATAAGTTTTTTTTAATCCATTTGATTTATGAACCCTGTCTTTTAAAAAACTATATGATTTATTTTTACTCTTTTCTCGTGCAAGTTAAACATTTTTAGAAAATATATTTATCTCTTTTGAAAATTTATTTGATTTATTTCTCCTTTCTGCCCTGTGCAAGTTAACCATTTTTATAAAATATATTTATATTTTATATTTTTTATTTTTTTCTTGAAAATCTATTTGTTTTATTTCTTCTCTTTCCCCATGCAAGTTAACGATTTTTAGAAAATATATTTATATATCAAAATATTTTTCTCTCTCTTGAAAATCGATTTAAGTTATTTCTCCTATTATCCCATGCAAGTTAACCAATTTTAGAAAATATATTTCTGTATCATATTATTTTTCTTCCTCTCTCTTGAAAATCTATTTGATTTACTTATCATCTTTTCCAGTGCAAGTTAACCAATTTTATATAATATATTTACCTATCATATCAATATTTTTCTTCTCTATTAAAAATATATTTGATTTATTTCTTTTCTTTTTCCATGCAAGTTAACCATTTTTATAAAATATATTTATCTATCAAATTATTAATTTTATTCTCTCTTGAAAATTTATTTGATTTATTTCTCCTCTTTTCTCGTACAAGTTAACCATTTTTATAAAATATATTTATTTATCATATTATTATTTTCTTCTTTCTTAAAAATCTATTTGATTTATTTCTTCTCTTCTTCCGTGCAAGTTAACCATTTTTAAAACATATTTTTATCTATTATATTATTTTTTCTTAATTCATTGCACGAAAGATATATTGTCATGTACTTCATCTTAATGCACGAAAGATATAAGATTCATTACCATAAAAATAAACTTTGACCATAAATTTAATTTTAAATTGGCTTACATAGTCATAGGTTCCCTAAACAACATAAAAAAATTTGATTTCATATATTCATAAAAATATCGATTTCTTATAAGTGATTTAAGACATTCAATTTGATTGATTCAGTGTTATCATATAAGCAATATTTTACTTTAAATTGGTTCAATTGATACAATCAATTGGTGATATATTTAAAAACTGATTCATTCAATTGACTAATAGCTATATTTCCAATCATATCCCAATTTGAATTGAATTGATTCATCTTAATTATTTTATTTTATTTTCGTTTATTTGTTCTATTGATGCAATCAATTGGTGATGTAACACCCCTCCATCTCGGGTGTCACTTTCGTAACCCCAACACTATAAAGTAGAAAAAAGATTTGCTGGTTCGCTTTCGGAAAAGATTTTCTTTACTCATATCTTACTTATCATGAAAACCATGATAAAATTTGTTTCTTCTTATTATATTAAAGAATCTATACTCATAATAACATTAACATACTCACAATACCACATATATAAGTAAACATCATCTATTAAAATCTATCAGTCTACCCCACGGCCATCCGAAGCCGACAATAGACTAACCCAAAAGAAACTACCACAAAATAAACCTAAGCTGGTCTGACAAAAGAAGTCTACAGATAACAAAGTGCACTACCCCGACTTCAGTCGTACCAAAAGGACAAGGTCACGTCGTCACCAATCCACACCTCTTCGTTGTCGACTTCCAGCTCTCAAGTTAGAATGGTCCAAGGAACTGCTAACAGAATATCTGTACGTGTATCCAAAAACACAACAGGGTGTCCAACACGTACAGGCAAGGGTGAGACACCAATATATGAACCCAAAAACGACAACTACATGCTCAAACACAAACAGCAAATACATACAAATATATTTCACCAAATATCATCATGCATCACATAGTACAACATATATATCCATGTACTAACAGTAAAAACACAAGGGTCTCGTACCCCACAATCAACGTTATTCTCTAAACGTATGCATGAACATTTCCATATATCTCAACAAATACTCAATTCTAGATTTCCGGGAATCCCATCACCAAAAGAATGAGTTGATCACACTTAATTGCCAATCAAGGCACACCATATTTACCATATCACACTGACCAACACAGGGTACAATTCTTTTCCTTATATGGATTTCATTACCACACCACATTGTCCAATCCAGGCATAACGCTTTCCATTGCATGGAGTTATTTACCATGTCACGTTGTCCAACCCAGGCATAACGCTTCACATTACATAGACTTCAGTACCATATCACACTATCCACACAGGGCATAGCGCTTCACTCTACATAGATTTCATTACCATATCACACTGTACAAATGCTTTACATTATATGGATTTTATCCATTGCCCATCAAGGTACAATGACACATAATGACTTACAGTCATAACGGGTTTCCTATCATCAAGGTCCCCTGTTTCACGGCACGTCTGCCCCAGATAAAATGCATGAGAAAACTGCTTAATTTCCGTCGGTTTATCTTTATCGTAACAATCTTTCCTCGTTGTAGCATCAACGCTAACAACCACCATAATGTCTTAGACTTTTTAAGCCTTAACAACATTTTTCTTAAAACAGGACATCTAGTCCAAAACAGCTCGAACCCAAACATCCTTAACCGATGCACCAGTTTAGGATTTTGGAGTTAAGAGCACAAAAACATCCTCAAGCTTACAAGACCACAAAGATCGTCCCCTAAGCCGACAGGACCACAACTAAAACGGATTCTTGATCCACGTGTTTCTGCAGAATCATAGAATCCCGACGTCTCGGTTTCTAGTTTCTAAGTTAAAAACCACTTTTTCTCAAAACTCAAAAGAATCAAAACCCAAATCTCCGATACTTCCATAAAGTCCTCGAGATCGTTTTTCCATAAAACAAAACTTGGTCTAAAGACCACTTCCTTATCCTTTCGTCGTTTTTCGGTAAAACACAAACATTAAAAACAAAGCTTATAAAAACCTTTTTCCTTGGATAAAACCAATTTATTTGAAAATCACGTTTCTTAAAACGTTTTTACTCAAACGGTTAACTTTATTAATTTAAAGACTAATAAAGGTTTCTAACGCCCTACTTAATTTAAAAACATCATTTTTCATTATTAAAAGCACACTTTTACAACTCTGCTCTTATAAGTTAATTTTTCTTAAAAGCAACTGTTCATTATTATTTTATTTCAAAAGAGATAATTTATTATTTTCTCTTAAATTAAATCGAGAAACAATAAAACATATATATTTTCTCAATTCCACATTTCAAGCTTTTTAAAGTTTTTAAGTTACACGATGCCGGATCCTAACGTCTTAAATCCCACAGCAGAGCACACGATACATCCATACAGTTCTTTAACACTTATAGCATGTATCCATATATATCAGTAGTTATGTCATGCATAAGCAAATCAACAGCATTAAATAAAACAATCAACCAATAATAAGATATAAACATTTATTTACATTACAAACACCCAAAGCAGCATATAACTGTCAGAATTTGGACTCCTTAGGTTTATCCCCTTACCTCTTGTAGTCCCAAGGTAAGCTAGAGGCACCCGATCAATCTGACGACTGATTCAGCTAGCTGCCGATCACTACATACACACAATCCATAAAGGCATTAACTCAAAAAAACAAAGATTTCTCCTACTGCAACATCCCTATGGTTCGGGCCTATTACACTAAAAATAGCTAGGGAGATCCAAAAATTCTCATTTCTTAGATAACACCCTAACTAAATATGATAACCCTAGATATCAGTTCAAAACATCAAAAACCAACCAAAAACTCTACCCTACACACATAGGGGGTTTCGGCCTCTGCCTCGAAAATACAGTTAGAGAGATTTCTTGGCTCTAATCTCTTGGATCATGCAAGTATGTCATAAACCTAGGACATAGAAATTGGTTTGGTATCAAAACGATTTTTCTACAATTTTTCATTGAATTTTGAAGGTTTGGGGTTAAAAACCCTAACATATCTAATCATGGAAATTAATGGAGAATAAAGAGAGATTCAGAAAGATAGAGAGAGCTAGCTATCTCCTATGATGATCTCCTTCAAAAATGAGTGAAGAAGCTCCACAAAACTCAAGCTTTTCAAGCTCCAAAAATGGAGAAACGGTGAAGAAAAGAGAAAGGAAAGGAGAAAAGAAGAAGAAGGGCTGCTGTGGGGCTTCTGGGTTCGAAATATTTGGGGGAGAAAGAGTGAAGAAATAGTGTATTTATATAGGGAAATGTTAAGTGAAGATAAAAAAGTAAAAGTAATTAGGAAAAACTTAACCAAGGGCAATTTGGTCAATTCATATCCCGACATTTTGAAAAACCTCACGACACTGGTAGGAGTCCCCAAATAATTTAACATAGCCTCGGTATGAAAATTGTTGGCTTAAGGTTCTCGAAAAATCCTAAGACAGCTCGAAACGTCTCCCCGATCGATTATCGGTTTGAATATAAAATATTATTTATATGTTTGGACGTCAGGACACATTTTAGCAAAAAAGTAAAGGATTGAATTCTAAGACCAAGGGTCCTGACCGTTAGTCAAAAAGAGGTCTTGATAGTAGAAAAACACTATCATCCGAAAAATATAGACCGGGCTCCGTTTGAGTTTTCGGCCCAAAATTTAACCGTAGGCTCCTACGATTATTTGGAGCATGAATATGATTTTAGTTTTCCCAAAATCATTTTCTAAAACCCAGATAAAAATATAAACTCATTTATATAGTTTACCGATCTTAGAAAATGTAAAAATTGGAGTGTTACAGGTTATATATTTAAAAAGTAATGCATTTAATTTATTAATTGCTCTATTCCAAATCAATTCCCAATTTGGTTTGAATTGATTCATCTATTTTACTTTATTTTTGTATCTTTTGTTCTATTTAGCCAATCAATCTGTGATACAATAAATATGTTAAAAGCATATGATACAATCAGAACACAACCAACTAACCAAAGAACCTGCACAAAGAATGAAAGAGCTGCAAGGAAGCATCCCAAGCATGTTCCTAATGCAGAGACCTGAATAAAGAGCTTGGATTTTCACTCATCAGTGACAAAACTATCATAGATAGTTGAATTGAAGAAACCAAAAGCACCAAATTAATCCTGTATTTTCAATTAAAATTACATAAAAAATAACAATTTTTTCATTTTTTTAAATAAAAAAGAGAATAAAAATTCACACATCGTTTAACGATTGGAATATTATAAAAGTCAACATTGATGTTGTTATTAGGGTTATCGTCAGATGTGAAAGTTGACTTCAGCTCCACAACGAACCTCTTGCAGGAGTTCTTCAAATAAGTTTCAAATCTACATCAACACAAACAATAACTCTTAGTACCCCTAAATCTTAAAAAGGTAAAGAAAATTTCGGGTTTGAAAAAAAACTTCAAATATTCATCGGAGACAACTTTCTGGAAAGGATCACTGAATCAGATAATGTGGTCAAAATCAATGAACATGGTGTTGGATTCATTGAGTTTCATAAGATCTATCTCTGCTTTGTAATGAAGCACGTTCCGATTTCCAGTCCATTTGAAAGAGACAGAGAGAGAGGAGGTTGGGAGGAAGCACGATGGCTGAGCGGCGTCAGTCTTCTGACAACAGTGATGGTCTCGACTGAGAGGGAGAAAGAGAAATCTGAGAGGGAGGAAGGGAAACGAAAAACTTTAAAATAGAGAGAAAAGAAATAGAGAGAAGGTTGAGAAGAAAATTGTAAATGGAGATGAAGAACTCTTTAAAGTGATTGAATGAAGAGAATAACGCAATCATAATCTTAAAATTTGAAATCTTGAAAGAATCCATATTGAAGATTTTAATTTTTATTACAAATTTTGTCATTTACAATTACAATTATTATTACTACAAACAAATTATGAGCTAGCTGTCAAATTATTGTGTATGATGAATAAGAAAATCATTAAAGGTTTTAATTTGCGTCATTAAATAGCTTACACAAGCATAAAAAAAATGGTTTACACAATTGAACATACATTTATTTTTAGTTGAATTATTTCAAATTGATTTGATTTGAACGTGCATATATTTTTTTAATTGAATGTGCATAATTCAATTTTGCATTTAATTTAATCAGTATTAATTGAGAATTGAACATTAAATATTTTCATACTAAATTGGCAATCAGTCAATTGTTTCAAATTTATCTATCAATCAATATCAATTATTTTCATTCATGAAAATTCTAAATTTAAATTATATTCATTATTTAATTAATTAACAAAACTATGACCATTAACACCTTTTGTCTTCAAATCAATATGAGTGCAACACATCAACAAATTTAGAAGGAAACAATGTGGTGATGCCAAGTGTGAAATTTTGCTTGGAGGAATTGCATGAGAGGTTGACACATGGAAGAGTAATGAGATTATTCCTAAATGTATATAATATAGAAGATATAGATATAGTTTTTTTTTTTTTTAAACCAAGATATAGATATAGATTTAATGCATTAAAAATATATTTATTATTATAAACAAATTTAAATTTGTTAAATTCTTTATGAATTTAATGTCTTATAATTGTATTATGTTTTTTAAAATTTCATACTTTATTGACAAATTTAATAAGTAATAAATATCTAGAAACAAAAATATAAAATATCTAATAAATAAATGTTATAGTTTTATTGAAAAGTCAAGATATTTAGTATCTCTCTTCATTAAACATATTCTATTTTTCTCTACATATTAAAGTCACTCTTAATTATTTTCTCTTTAATAAAAATGATAAGTTTAAGTCGTTGGATCAAACTAAAATCAATTGTTAGAATTTGGTGTAAAAGTAATGTTTGACATCTGGTGTCATTTAATCTTATATATATATATATATATATATATATATATATATATATATATATATTTGTTACATAATGCACATAATATATGTTAATTATTTTTTAGATTAACATAAATATGTAAATATCAAATAATTTGTTATAATTTTGTAAGTAACTTAACGTGGTTAAGTGAATAATTAGTCAACACTAAAAAGAATGACATAAATATAGAAATATAATATTACAATTAAGTTAAAATTTCATTTTCTGATTTTAATTTGTTTTGCTTATTTTCTCAATTGTATTCTTTTGTATTCGTTTTTCAACACTTATATTAACAACAGAGTATCAAATGAGACAACCCTTTTCTCGGAGGTCCCATTAGTAACCCTAAACTCATATTCTTAGCATTACAGTGTAGCGTAGCGAGATAAATAGCGAAAATATTTAAAACAAATAACAGATACTGATACCATAATAGAGCTTTGAGTCCATCAGTAGAGCCTACAACAGCTGACATCAAATATAAAAGTCTCATAGTGCAACTAGTAAATGAAATAAAAGCACCACAACAGCAGAAATAAAAGTACATACGACTTCCTCTCCTGGGCCCAAAAATACATGTCACTCAACCGATATACTGGTCATAACAACTATAACTACTAACCCCCAATGTCTAAAGTCCTCCAGAACCAGGATCCCAGGCTCTCCCGCCAGCATCTGGTTCTACGGGTATGCCGTCATTTTCCTCCGGCAGTTCCTCAACAGGATCTTCTCGTGCGGTCGAGAATAATAAAATACGACATAGGAAATAGAGGGGATAAGAAACAGCAATATGTCATAACTGGGAAAACTATATAAAATAATTTATATAGATAGCAGCACTTAGAATCACAATAGTGACAACCAAACAACTCCCGGATAATTTCCTCTTAACTACTGTCTCTCACACTCATGCAACTAACGACTATATGGACGCGATCACAACGTGACATCCCCGACAGATCAAAGTGTCTCAGTCATCACTATGCCACCCCCCATAAAGCAGGGTTCGGTCAAAAGCCCGCAGGCTCAACTCGTCTCATGGGTACGACATATTCCCCCGCCCGCAAGTCAGGCCAGAATATTCTCCCGTCAACAACGCAACTTACTGTAACGACATATTCCCCCGCCCCTAGGCTAGGTCAGAACATTCGCCCGTCCGTTAACAACTCAACTTTCGGTAACGACATATCCCCCCACCCACAGGCTAGGTCGGGACATTCGCCTGTCCGTCAACAGTTTGACTAATGGGTACGATCATCTCCCCGCAGGTAAGATCGAAATCGCCCCTACGCTAAACTAATCGGTACGATCATCTCCCTGCAGGCAAGATCGGAATTGCCCGTATGGCAACACATTGATGAACAACAACTATGCAACATGAATCTCACTGACTCATCTCAGGATCAACACTCAATGGCTCAACCATGACTTATAAACAACCATGACCAACTTTCCTCCGACTAAACCGGGTATCAAATTTATATCACAACATCAACAGATCAACTGTATCTCTAGGTTGAGCACTACGACATATATATATCCTCGACTTTCTCACCACACATTCATCTCCCAACTCATCGGAATTTACTGCTTATCTCTACTCAGGTATCCACAGTCATAATAGCACACAAACGACAACGAGAAGCAGATTCAACAGTAAAATCAACTTACAGATAAATAATATTTAATTAATCATAAACATATAATAGACATCATACAAATATCACATATAATATATTAAATATCCAATCACAGAACATACATCCTCGACATACAGTAAATATCAACCTAACGGTCAAATGACCTTTAGTAGGGTTTGGGTCGCCCTACGCATATCAATATATAATATTTAAAGCTTGCTTCCGCGACGATATTGTGGTTCTTTCCCCCACTTGATAGCAAGCAACAATCACGAACACCACGAACACTTTGAGCTCCTTTCTCTAGCCTCACAGCCGCGGTACTCTTCTCCCCCATGGGTTCCGAATGCAACTTCCAAACTTGCCCTAATCACGGAAACGACACGTATATATGATAGTGTTAGCTTTAAGGAAAGCTCAAAAGATCAAAGAAAGAGGTACGGACTCGAATAACACCAAGAAAACGAAGAACGCGTGCTAGGGATTCGAGTTTACCTTGGACGAATCGAGAAAGTAATCCGTCAAAGTTAAAGATAACGTAGCAGAGATCGTAGCAGAGATCACAACCGTGCAGTCAAAATCATGTTCCGGCAGCTCGATCGTCTCAAACACTCACTTTCTCTCTCTCAGCCTTGCTCTCACTGTTTTGGGAGAAGAATTTTTGTGCAAGTTCACAAATGACATCTATTTATAGAAGTTGTTCTCAAATGACAACGCTTAAGCATTCTGGATCTCAACGTTTGAGCGTCCAAGCGCTTGAGCGTTAGCTCTCTCAACGCTTAAGCGTTGACGTTTCCGCACCACCTTTTCAATGCCAGTGTGACGCGTTCTGACATATGTCACTTTATGTCCCATCAGTGTCAATGAACGGGTCAGATTAACCCCGCTTGAGCATCCACCCTGCCCCACGCTAGAACGTTGGCACGCTTGAGCATTTCATTGCTCAACGCTTGAGCGTTCCGCTCTTGATCCCTTGTTCTTCATCCTTCTCTTATACAATTCATTCCTACTCTTGATATATTCTCTAAGAATACTTTCAAGCCATAAAATTAATTATCAATCAGCATATAATGACCCAATCTAAGCCATCTATCTCAATTAAGGTTCCGGAAAACAGGGCTGTTACATTACCACCCCCTTAAAAGAATTTCGTCCCCAAAAGTCGACATACCTTTTTTTAAAATAAACTCGGGTATTGCTGCTGCATATCCTCTTCGCGTTCCCAGGTAGCATCTCCGGTAACTTCGTCCCATATGATCTTGACCAACGGAATATGTTTACGTCGGAGTTCCTTAATCCTTCTATCCGCGATCCTTACAGGTAGAGCCTCATACTCAAGGTTATCTCTCAATTGTATTGACTTTGGTTCTAAGATGTGTGATGGATCAGGGTAGTACTTTCTCATTTGAGAAACATGAAAGACATCATGAAGGTTGGATAGGTTTGGTGGCAAGGCGATATGATAGGCTACAGGACTAATTCGGCGAAGAATTTGAAATGGTGCAATGAATCTAGGAGTACGTTTTCTAGATTTTATTGCTCGGCCGATTCCAGTTCTTGGAGTCACTCTCAGAAAAACAATATCTCCTTCCTGAAATTCTAAAGGTCTTCTCCTCTTATCGTTGTAACTCTTCTGTCTGTCCTGTGCAATCTTCATCTTTTTCCTTATCCTCTTGATTTGTGCCGTCATTTGTTGTACTACCTCCGGTCCTAACACTTGACTTTCTCCGGTCTCATACCTACACAGCGGTGTTCTACACTTTCTGCTATACAATGCTTCGTAGGGTGTCATACCTATACTTGAATGAAAACTATTGTTATAGGTGAACTCAATCAACGGTAAGAACTCATCCCAACTTCCTGTGTGTTCCAAAACAAAAGCTCTTAAGAGATCTTCCAATGATTGAATCGTTCGTTCCGACTGACCATCCGTCTGAGGATGATAAGCAGAACTCAACCTCAACTTAGTTCCCAAAGCCTTATGTAACTCCTTCCAGAATCTAGATGTAAATCTAGGATCTCTGTCGGAAACAATACTAGAAGGCACTCCGTGCAACCTTACTACTTCCTTGATGTATATTTGAGATAGGTAGGAAGTGAGCACACTTCGTCAACCTATTGATGATTACCCAAATCGTATCATGCCTCTTGTTAGTCCTTAGCAGACCAACCACGAAATCCATAGATATACCGTCCCATTTCCATTTTGGGATATTTAAAGATTGTAGCAGTCCCGCTGGCTTTTGGTGTTCTATCTTCGCCTTCTGACACACCAAACAAGCCAGCACATACTCAACTACCTCCTTCTTCATTCTGGGCCACCAAAACATTTTCTTTAAGTTCTGGTACATCTTAGTAGCTCCTGGATGAAAACTCGACCTACTCTTGTGCGCTTCCTCTAAGATCATTCTTCTTAGCTCTATATCCATTGGCATACAAATTCTATCTCCATACCTCAAGACTCCGTCTTGATTCATCCTAAACTCAGAAGTTCTGCCTTTCGTTACTTGTTCTTTTACTTTCTGAAGATACTGATCAACCTCCTGTTTTTCCTTGATCGTCTTCAAAAAGTCACTCATTACTGTGACTATTCCTAGGTGTACCTTATCCCGAGATAATTTCATACCTAGATTCAGATCTCTAAACTGTTCAAGCAGTTCTAGCTCTTTTACCACCATAACAAATACGTGTAAGGATTTCCTACTTAAAGTATCCACTACTACATTCGCCTTTCCTGGATGGTATTGTAGATCGAATTCATAATCCTTTATGAATTCCATCCACCTCCTTTGCCTCATATTCAACACATTCTGATCAAACAGGTACGTCAAACTCTTATGGTCACTGTACATCGTGAACTTGGCTCCATATAGATAGTGTCGCCAAATCTTTAAAGCAAACACTATAGCTGCTAGCTCTAAGTCATAAGTCGGATAATTCATTTCATGAACTCTTAGCTGCCGCGAAGCGTATGCTACCACTCTCCGATCTTGCATTAGGACACAACCCAATCCTTGGTATGACGCATCACAGTTTACGTCAAACTGTCTTGAAGAATCCGGTAACGTCAATACTGGTGACGTAGTCAACCTCCTTTTCAGCTCCTGAAAATTCTTCTCACATTCATCCGTCCATTCAAAGGATATTCCCTTCCTAGTTAGCTGCATCAACGGCAACGCGATCCTCGAGAATCCTTCGATGAACCTTCGGTAATATCTAGCTAAGCCCAGGAAACTCCGTATCTCACTTACCGACTTAGGGATTTCCCATTGTACTACAGCTTCAACCTTTGCTGAATCTACTGCTATCCCATCACGATTAATCACATGACTTAAGAATTGTACTTCTTCTAACCAGAATTCACACTTGGACAACTTTGCATAAAGTTGTCGGTCCTTTAACACTTGAAGCACAATCCTAAGATGTTCCTGATGTTCTTCCCGATTAAAGGAATAAATAAGAATGGTGTCGATAAACAAAACAACAAACTAATCTAAGAGCGGTTGGAAAATCTAGTTCATGTAATCCATGAACACTGCTGGAGCATTAGTTACACCAAAGGGCATAAACAGATACTCGTAGTGTCCATACCAGTTCCTAAACGTCGTCTTCAGTATATCCTCCCTCTTGACTCGAATCTGGTGATAACCAGATCTTAAGTCAATCTTCAAAAATACTACTGCTCCTTTCAACTGGTCCATCAAATCGTCAAACCTAGGCAACGGATACTTATTCTTGATTGTCGCCTTGTTCAGCTGTCGATAATCCATGCACACCCTTGAACTTCCGTCCTTCTTCTTGACAAATAGCACCGGCGCTCCTCAAGGTGAAGCAATTGGTCATATAAACTCCTTATCCAACATGCCGTCCAACTGCTTTTTCAGCTCTGCTAACTCCGCTGGAGCCATTCGATATGGTGCTATCGAAATCGGTCCACTTCCCGGTATGAGATCTATAGCGAACTCTCTTTCTCTTTCAGGGGGTAAACCCGGAACGTCATGAGGGAAAACTTCCGGAAACTCTCGCATTATTGGCAACGAATCCAACTTAGGAGGTTCCTTAGTTTCCATAGAGAATAACAACACATGTTTATGAGATTTACTACCTACCTTACTATCATTGGCAGGCATCAAACTAGATTGCTCAGGGAAAGATAAGGTCTTTTTAGAACAGTCTAACACTACATGGTTAGACGAAAGCCAATCCATGCCCAAAATTATATCAAGTTGTTGCATAGGCAAACAAATGAGATCAATAGAAAAAGTTCGGTTCTCAACGACAATAAGACAATTTAAACAGACAGTTATGGTTGTCAAAGAATTACTGGTAGGAGTGGAAACAGTTAAGTCATAGGGAAGCAAAGAAACAAGCAATTTTAAATGATCCACACACTCTTGGAATATGAAGGCATGAGTAGCTCTCGAGTCAAACAATATAGATAAGAGTTTACCTGATACTAGGCACACACCTTGTATAAGATCAAGGGATTGAGAGGATTCAACTCCTCGTATGGTAAATACCCTTCCGACGGCTTGTGGTCTCGCTGCTTGCTGTCCGGTTCCTTGGGTCCTGGTCAGCAGGCCCTGCCCGCCTGTGTTGTACCTCGCTCCTTGTGAACATTCCGGTGTTATGTGACCCACCTGGCCACATCTGAAACACTGGCGAGTCTCCCTTATCGGAAAATCCCGAATCGGATATGACCCTCTACACCTGAAGCAGCCACTTGGTTGGAGTTGTCCTTCAGCTGGTCTTGTTTTTGACGGTCATAAGGCCTCTGTCCTGTCTGAAATCTTCGTTTTCCTCCTCGACCCCTCTGGTCAAATCTCCGAGTGGGTCCTCCAGTTCTGCCTTGCTGCAGCTCTCTTCTTGCCGATGTTCTCAATGACTGAACATCTCTCCAGCATCTCAGGCAGTTGGGTGATATTCAGTGGTGCGATCACCCTCTGCAAATCATATTTCAGGCCGTCCTCAAAACGCCTGCAAACCCATTCTTCGTCAGGGAACCTCTGGTAAAATTCATAAAATTTGAGTAGCGCCTCGAATCTTGCAACATACTCACCAACAGACATGGTCCCTTGCTTCAGACCCATAAACTCTTTCTCTTTGTCCCTTCTCATCATCCTAGGGAAGTAGGGGTGTTCGCGGATTGGATTGGATCGGTTTTGAGCCAAAAAATCATCCGATCCAAAGATGAAAACAACTTGCGGTTTGGATTGGATTGGTTTGCTTACTTAAAAAAATCCGATCCAATCCAATCCAATCAAATGCGGTTTGGATTGGATTGGATAATTCGGTTTTTACCGATACATCGTTATATAGTTATATTAAGTCGAAAACCAACATTAAACCTATATATACTAGAATTAATGTAGTTCTAGTTCCTAAGTACATGCATAAAATCTTCTAGTAAATGAATAACTATTGATTTATAGGTATATGAATAACTATACACATTCCAATACATTTAGTATTTGACAATTCCAACAAAAATATTAAAGAGAATGAGAGTGTTCGTTCATAAAAGTATAAAAAACAATGCTTAAGTATGAGTAGTACTATAATTTAAAAAATAATAGTATATGTATATAGTAGGTCGGTTTGGATTGGATTGGATTGGTTTTCACTAGGGGATCCGAAATCCGATCCAATCCAATGAAAAAAAAGCGGTTTTTTCGGTTTTCGGTTTTTCGGTTTTCGGTTTATTCGGTTTTCGGTTTTTCGGTTCAGTTTTTGCGGTTTAAATTGGTTTGGATCGGTTGATGAACACCCCTATAGGGAAGTACTTCTCCAAGAGGATTCCCGAAACAGTCCCCAGTTGGTAACTCCGTCTTCTGCTTCAAGCATCCTCTGCTTGCCTTTCCACCACAGTCCTGCACCTCCCATCAACATGACGGATGCATAAGTAACTTTTCTGTCCTCACGGCAATGCATTACCGCAAAGATTTTATCCAGCTCTTGTATCCAGAGTTCAGCTCCTTCTGGATTGAAGTCGCTATTGAACTGTGGCGGCTTCCCTTTCAGAAAAATGTTCGATCACATGTCTTCCATTATGACTTCACCTTGCTGATTCTGTCTCTGTTGCTACTGCATGGTCAACTGTAGTAGTTGAGCGTTCTGCTGTGTCTGATGCAGCATTGCTGTTGGTAGTTCCCTAACAGTCCTTAGGGCTTCGGTTGATTCTATCCCATAACCAACGTGGGAATTTCCTTCGTAACCATTCCCGAGTTCAGCGGCATTCGTTGTGACCCTCCTGCCACGTCCTCCAGGTCGTCCGCGAGCCATTTAATTTCCTGTGGAAGAAATTATCAGCCCACATTTGTAAGATATACCAGACCATATTATCATATGCATGGATCATATGCCTCACAAATGTTTGAACAGCTACCTCTTACAATAACTCGCGCATCGGACAATCTACCCAACTTCTAAGCATAGTCAATACCGAATGCGGGTTTAACTAGACACGACCAGAAATTACAACCTAACCCAAGCAGTCATTGATTAAGAATCAAACTGCTCTAATACCATAAAATGAGACAACCCCTTCCTCGGAGGTCCCATTAGTAACCCTAAACTCATATTCTTAGCATTACAGCATAGCGTAGCGAGATAAATAGCGAAAATATTTAAAACAAATAACACATACTGATACCATATAAACTATTACAAATATAAGAGCTTTGGCTCCATCAGTAGAGCCTAGAGCAGCTGACATCAAATATAAAAGTCTCATAGTGCAACTAGTACATGAAATAAAAGCACCACAGTAACAGAAATAAAAGTACATACAACTTTCTCTCTTGGCCCCAAAAATACATGTCACTCAACCCATATACTGGCCATAACAACTACAACTACAAACCCCCAATGTCTAAAGTCCTCCAGCAACGGGATCCAGGGCTCTACCGCCAGCATCTGGTTCAACAGGTATGCAGTCAATTTCCTCTGGCGGTTCCTCAATAGGATCTTCTCGTGCGGTCGAGAATAATAAAATACGACATAGGAAATAGAGGGGATAAGAAACAGTAATATATCATAACTGGGAAAACAGCTATATATAATAATTTATATAGATAGCAACACTCAAAATCACAACAGTGACAACCAAACAACTCCCGGATAATTTCCTCTTAAGTAATGTCTCTCACACTCATGCAACTAACGACCCGACAAATCAGGTGTCTCAGTCATCACTATGCTACCCCCATAAGGCAGGGTTCGGTCAAAAACCCGCAGGCTCAACTCGTCTCATGGGTACGACATATTCCCCCGGCCGCAGGCCAGGTCGGAATATTCGACCGTCAACAACGCAACTTACGGTAACGATATGTTCCCCCGCCCGTAGGCTAGGTCGGAACATTCGCCCGTCCGTTAACAACTTAACTTTCAGTAACGACATATCCCCCCGCCTGTAGGCTAGATCGAGACATTCGCCCGTCCGTCTTCAGTTCGATTAATGGTACGATCATCTCCTCGCAGGTAAGATCGGAATCGCCCCTATGCCAAACTAATCGGTATGATCATCTCCCCGTAGGCAAGATCGGAATCGCCCGTATTCCAACACAGTGATGAACAACAACTATGCAACATGAATCTCACTGACTCATCTCAGGATCAACACTCAGTGCCTCAACCACGACTTATAAACAACCATGACCAACTTTCCTCCAGCTATACCAGGTATCAACTTTATATCACAACATCAACAGATCAACTGCATCTCTAGGTTGAGTACTACGACATATATATATCCTCGACTTTCTCACTACACATTCATCTCCCAACTCATCGAAATTTACTATCTATCTCTACTCAGGCATCGATAGTCACAACAGCACACAAACGACAACCAGAAGTAGATTCAACAGTAAAATCAACTTACAGATAAACAATATTTAATTAATCATAAACAGATAATAGACATCATACAAATATCACATATAATATATTAAATATCCAATCACAGAACATACATCCTCGACATACAGTAAGTATCAACCTAATGGTCAAACGACCTCTAGTAGGGTTTGAGTCGCCCTACGCATATCAATATATATTATTTAAAGCTTGTCTCCCCGACGATATTATGGTTCTTTCCCCCACCTCATAGCAAGTAGCAACAATCACGAACACCACGGACACTTTGAGTTCCTTTCTCTAGCCTCACAGCCGTGGTCCTCTTCTCTTCCACTGGTTCTGAATGAAATTTCCAAACTTGCCCTAATCACGGAAACAACATGTATATATGATAGTGTTAGTTTTAAGGCAAGCTCAAAAGATCAAAGAAAGAGGTAAGGACTCGAATAACGGCAAGTATACGAAGAACGCATGTTAGGGATTCTAGTTTACCTTGGACGAATCGAGAAAATAATCCGTCAAAGTTGAAGATAACTTAGCAACGATCACAACCGGACAGTCAGAATCGCGTTCTGGCAGCTCGATCGTCTCAAACACTCACTTTCTCTCTCTCAGCCTTGCTCTCATTATTTTGGGAGAAGAATTTTTGTGCAAGTTCACAAATGACATCAATTTATAGAAGTTGTTCTCAACTGACAACGCTTAAGCGTTCTGGATCTCAACGTTTGAGCGTTCCAGCGCTTCAGCTTTAGCTCTCTCAACGCTTGAGCGTTGACGTTTTCGCACCGTCCTTCCAATGCCAGCTGTGACGCATTCTGACACACGTCACCTTATATCCCATCAGTTTCAATCAAAGGGTAAGAGTGACCACGAGCGTCCACCCTGCCCCACGCTTGAGCATTACATTGCTCCACGCTTGAGCATTCCTCTCCTGATCTCTTGTTCCTCATCCTTCTCTTATACAATTCATCCCTACTTTTGATATATTCTCTAAGCATACTTTCAAGCCATAAAAGTAATTATCAACAAGCATATAATGATTCAATCTAAGCCATCTATCTCAATTAAGGTTCCCGAAAACTGAGATGTTACATCAAACAAATAGTATAATTTATTATCAATTTTGGAGTTTATTGCTATTTTAATTAACTTTGTGCTTGAATGTATTTTACTTATAAAATATTTTCATAATGATTTATATTTTTAAAAAATTATTGAAAAAGGGTGCAGAACCCAATAATGAATTAGTGATATATAAATTTACTAACGTAGGCGTGGGTTAAAGTTAAAAATTAAAAATAGAGGAAAAAAATTAAAAAATCGTTAATGGGGTAAACATCTTTTTAACCTTCCTGTTTGGTACTTTGGCTAGGCCTAACGAACACTTAGTCATGCTCGTCAAAGTCAAACACCATATTGACGTGTTGCAATTTGCAATGTTTTGGTTGGAGAACACACCGAATTAAAAAAATAAAAAAACCAAAGAGAGAAATCAAAAGAAACTCACCTAACCCAGCATTATGGTTGCCAAAAGTCCTCCATTTTGCAGTCTCCTCTGAACATTTTCTCTACATTCCTTTATCTTTTTTCTTCTTACTATGGAGGGTCTTCTTCCTCTGTTTTACAAAGCAATAAAGAAAAACAAGACTCGAAGGCAATACGAGTGTCTTTCATCAGGTGATGCTCTAAGCTACAACATCAGCATGGCTGAGATGTACCCTCAAAATCAGAGCCATATCTATGAGAATCAGACACCTCAAACCCACAAAGTGGTTGATCATAATCATGCACACAAAATTGGTCATCGGCGACATCAGTCTGTTCCAAATTTCGATAATGAATTCCAATCTCCTCAGATGAGAACCGGTGCCGATTGTCCTTCTCCAAAGCAACTCGTGAGGTATAGGAGTCAGAGAATGTTTTCATGTATCACTGGTGCCTAAGGTGCATATATATATCTATATCCTCTAAGTTGATTTCTGAATCATATTTAATTCGAGTAATGTTGATTCTTTGTTCCATGTCTTAATTAGATGTATCGATTGAAAACTAATATTATACTTTCTTGGGAGTGAATGATTCTTTGGTTCTAATAAGAATAATTATAAATTTTGGTATTAAATATTTTTTTCATATTTTTATTTAATGAAAGGAGGATTAATAAAAAAAAATTGTAAGAGGATTGATAAAGATTTTGTAAGAGGACGTACAACTCTTTGAACAGTTGAGTATTTGAATCTCTTTACTGGTTTAAGGATATATGCTGGCGAGAATTTATTTTATACATTTAGCGACGTTAGTGTACAAAATTGTAATTAGCTGTACACAACTCTTATGTGCTTGTTATTACCGTGTGAAAATTTGACTTTTTTTAAGCTCTCTGTTAGGTTGCTGGCATTAACTTGCAAATATTAATCAGTGTCTTAAGAACATTAATTAAGAATTAAAAGATAAAAATTTTGTATTAAAAATGATATATTCAATGCGTTGAATATTTAAAATTTACTTTTTCTAATAAAATTTTTTTAATCTTAAACTCCTTAAACAATGTCCTTCGAACCCTCAACTTTATTATCCAAAGTGAAATAATTTAAAACTTGTCCTTTTGGGAAGGGAATAAGATGAAAATTGCGACATTAATACAGATCAATCCATTAAACTATGCACCAATGTGCGCCCATTCAACCAGTGAAGAAACCGGTTTATTGATTAATAATTTAAATGTAGTTGAATCGTAGTTAAATTAATACATATCAAAATAATAATTTTTCATAAATATAAATTTAGTATTCATAAATACGATTTGGAAGTAATATTAGAGTTGTGTTATTTGAACATATATAATACCGTATGTGTTTATCTCTATCTCTCATTACATTTTATCTTCTTAGATATGCACGCATCTCAAAAATACACCAAAAAACAAAGGAACACCATAGGGTGTCGCTATTTAGATGTTCAAAAAACATTTCCCTAATATTATAACATATGAAGTCCTCAATAAATAAATAAAAATAAACGAATTGATAAAACTCTTTACAATATTATAGTGACATTCTTATGTCAATTGGTGAGGGTTTGATTCCCAGCATCTCACCTTATAAATAAGGACAAAACACAGGTATAATTTTTAGGATGTTATGGTGTTGTTTTTTTAACAAAAATATAAGTTAAGATATTTTTTTTTAAAATGAATTTGTTTTTAAAATGAACAAGTAAAGATATATTAATCTTAAGACAAAATAGGTTGATTGGTCGTATACGTTTGTTTAAATTTTCACATCGGTCTCATAAGTTCTTTTTTTTTTCAAATTTGTCCTACACGTTATATTTCATTTTCATATTAGTCTTTTCTATTAATTTCGACCTAACGCCGTTAGTTTTGAGTTGACGTGACCAAATATTTGTGCGACATGTAACTCTTGATCTGATGCCGTAAGGTCGAAATTGACGGAAACGACTAACGTGGAAACGAAACATAACGTGTAGGACCAATTTGAAAAGAAAAAAAACTTATGGGACCGATGTGAAAAATTAAATAAACGTATAGGACCAATAAACCTATTTTGCCTAATCTTAATTTGATAAAGTGTATAAAGATCTCAACTCATTAAACGATCAAATGATAATTGCATTCTTACTTCTTCATCCTAAAGACAAATTTAGAAGAACCTTTTCCAAAAATGTACTTATGTATGTTAAATTTTGGTTAAAAAAATAACACTGCAATTACTCAAAAAATTATATCTAACTTTTGTGAAGTTGCATGGACCAATCCAAACTTAAATTCGTGGTTCGATTAAAGCGGGTTGACCAGTTTAGTAGTACAAAGACCAGTTTTCCAAATACATTATAGATTTTATTTCTTTTCTTTTCATTTATTCTCATCAGTGTTATAAAAATCGGATCGGACCAGCCGGTTGAACATGCTCAATCGAAAACCGAACCCATAGTCGGTTTGGTCAAGAAGTCAGATCGGATATGCATTCCAACCGGTGTTGATGTCATTAAACTAGCCTTGAACTGGAGTGGACCAGTAAACTGTTGGGGTTTCAAGAGGGATAATTTTTAAAAACAATTTATAAAAACCTCTTGAGCGAAAAAATCCCTTTACTAAAGGATCACATATTGCACATGAATCACAAGAATATTATGTTTACCTCTTGAAGCGTAGCTTTACCACGATCACTTTGAGCGCGTCAGCAGCATTGGTAAGTCACGGACACTGCTATGGTGTGAATGGCAACTTGATCTACACAGCTACAGAGCAGCTGATCTGAGGAACACTGCTGCTATCACCACAAAGGGAAAGGTTCTTCTTTATCACCAGTATTGCAAAGTAGCAATACCTCTACTCAGTCCACGAGAGCAAACCAACATCAGAGATAGCGTAGTGCGCACTATCAGGATTGGAGGAGGCGCGGCACACACAGAGAGAAAGGAGGCGCTGCTGTCAATAGAGTATAGCGGCCGTTATGAGTGCTCTGTGTTGTGTCTATCTTAAGTGACGTGCGCAACTTACTAATAGCTGTCACTCACTTTACCTAACCTGTAATGGCCCGGACTTCTTTCAGGATTGCCGACTGTCCCCACAAACCAACACGAGTCTCTTCAGCGTGCTTTGTCCTCACTCACACGCTTCCTAGGAAAACTTCCCAGGAGGTCATCCATCCCAGAATTACTCCAAGTCAAGCATGCTTAACTTTGGAGTTCTTAAGTGATGGACTACCGAAAAGAAGATGCATCTTATTGGTATAGGTAGTACAAATCAATTCTTATAAGCCTTCCTTCAACTGTACAGTCCCATACCTGCACAACCTCAGGATCCCTCTCATTCCGGTGTGAATCGTTTCATTCATGTTTCCCTCCGCCTAGAAGCCTGCCAAGAACCGCTCCTTGTCCGTGCCTCATGCACTGGCGATCACTCCTCGCCCTCGTCAGCCCCGGGTGTCACATGCCCACTAGCTTCCGCTTGGTTCGTCCCCGAACCACACCGTACTGGGAGAGGTCCGCTCTGATACCACTTGTAATGGCCCAGACTTCTTTCAGGATTGCCGACTGCCCCCACAAACCAACATGAGTCTCTTCAGCGTGCTTTGTCCTCACTCACACGCTTCCTAGGAAAACTTCCCAGGAGGTCACCCATTCCAGAATTACTCCAAGTCAAGCACGCTTAACTTTGGAGTTCTTAAGTGATGGGCTACTGAAAGAAGATTCATCTTATTTTCGGGAGCCTAGAACATAAGAACTCCATAGTTAAGCGTGCTTGACTTGGAGTAATTGTGGGATGGGTGACCTCCTGGGAAGTTTTCCTAGGAAGCGTGTGAGTGAGGACAAAGCACGCTGAAGAGACTCGTGTTGGTTTGTGGGGACAGGCGGCAATCCTTAAAAACAGTCCGGGCCGTTACAAAATGTGACACCCTCGAAACCAGTGCCACTTTTTGTAACCCAAAACACCAATTAAACGATAAATAAAACTTGCTGGTAAACGGTTCACTTAATATATCTTAGTAAGTCCTGAAAATCATGATAAAATTATTTCTTGTTTAATACCCATGAAACTACAACTCACAATAATAAACAGAGTACTCATAAATGAGTATATATAAACACATCAACTAAAGCTATGGACAGCATGTCCCTGTACAAAAGAACTATAAAAGATAAACTTCTAAAAAGCTAGAAACTAGGCAACGACAGTCTGGAACCATATCTCTAAAACCTATGGCCATCAGTAGCCGTTAACAGACTACTCAAAAATCGCTGCCTCAAAAGGAAGGTCTACACTCCTAAGCTGGTTAACCTAGTGGAAACCATTGGACAGTCCCCCAAAGGAGGGTCCAACTGGTCCGTTAGAAGAGTGGTCAGGGGAAGATACATCCCCGTTGACCATCCCTACATCTCCGGCTCCCTCAGCCGGAGCATCCCCGTTTTCCAAAGGATGGTACTCAGGAGTCACAATGAGCTCCTCCTCCTCGGGATCCTCCTCCTCTTCATCCTCTTCATCCTCCCCTTCTTTCCCCATGGGTACCAAGGCAACTAGAGGTGGAGGGGATATGGGAGGCTGCTACTGGGGCGGCTGGGCGACTGGGATGTGGTGATGCAGCTCCCCGTGATCAATCAAAAATCGTAGCATCAGCCAGACAGGTGGCAAAGGAATTTGGACTGTCTCCACTGTGTGTACCCTCTCGTAAGGTCCCACCTCCAGGTTCCCTCTCAGAGCGCAGATTGGGCCCGTATATGCCGCACTGGTAGCCCCGGGATGTATGACCCAGGCGGCAGGGTCCTCTCTAAGCTCGAAGGTGAGGGAGCGGACTTCCGTGTGCGCCAACCCCTTGCTCCCCAAGCTCATTTGTACATAAAATATATATACCAGGAACAGAGTAGTCCAGAAACATGCAAGGGTGAGAAACCAATATATGAATCCAAAAATGACAACTATATGCCCAATCCAAACAGTAGATTCATATAATATAACTCACTCCAATCATCAAGCATCACATCGTACAACATATATAATCAAGTACTAACAGCAGTAAAGGCACAAGGGCTTCGTACCCCACAATCAACGTTATTCTCTAAAGGTATGCATGACACTTCCATAAATCTCAACTAAAAATTCAATCTAGCTTTCCGGAAACCCCATCACCATAAACACGAGTTGATCAGACTCAACGTCATTGCCCCGCAGGAAACAATGACAAACGCTAGAATTAAAATTCGGCAAAACGTGAGCACGTAACCTTCCAGGAAATAATACATAGACGCGCATGTCAGTGGTACTCACGATGTATAAGTCATACTATATTGTCCTCTTCACTGGGCACAATACGCTCTCCCTAGCACTATGACATCATTGTCCATCAAGGCACAATGTTACATAATGACATTAAGTCATCTCAGGTTCCCCTTGCCTATCAAGGTCCCCCGTTTCAAGGCACTTCTGCCCAACACACAAATGCATGAGAAATTATTTAGTTCCCGATAATTGATCTCTGTCGCATCAATATTTCCTCGTTATAGCATCAACGCTAACAACCACCATAATGTTTTAGACTCTTTAAGCCTGAAACACATTTTCTCAAAACAGGACATTTAGTCCAAAACAACTCAAATCCAAACATCCCTAACCGATGCACCAGTCTAGAATTTTCGATTCAAGATTGTAAAAACATCCTCAAGCCTACAGGACCACAAAGATCGTCCCTAAGCCGACAGGATTACAACTAACACGGATCCTTGATCCACGTGTTTCTGCAGAACCCTAGAACCCCGACGTCTCGTTTTCTAGTTTCTAAGCTTTAAAACCACTTTTCTTTTAAACTCAAGAACCAAAAACCCAAATCTCCGATACTTACACAAAGTCATCGGGATCGGTTTTCCATAAAACAAAACTTGGTCTAAAGACCATTTCTTTTTCTTTCGTTGTTTTTCGATAAATCACAAACCTTAAACCAAAGCTTGTAAAATCCTTTTTCTTGGATAAAACCATTAAATTTTGTAAATCACGTTTATTAAAACGTTTTTGCTCAAACGGTTAACTTTATTAATTTAAAAACTAATAAAGGTTTCTAACGTCCTATTTAATTTAAAAACATCGTTTTTCGTTATTAAAAATCACATTTTCACAACTTTGCTCTTTTAAGTTGATTTTCCTTAAAATCAGCTGTTCATTATATTTTATTTCAAAAGAGATAATTCATTTATTTTCTTTTAAATTAAACTGAGAAACCATAAAACATATTTATTTTCTCAATTTAACATTTCAGACTTTTAAAGCTTTTAAGTTACACGATGTCGGATCCTAATCAAAATTAGGTCCTCTAATGCCTTAAATCCCACAGCAGGGCACACGATACATCTATATAATTATTCAACAATTATAGCATGTATTCAAATATGTCAGCAGTTATATCATGCATACTAAAATCAACAGCAGTAAACCAAACAATCAATCAACAATCGGATACAGAATATTTAATTACAATACAAACACCGATGCAACACATAGCTGTCGAAAATGGAGTTCCTCAGGTTTATCCCCTTACTTCTTGTAGACTTAAGGTAAGTTGTGAACACCCGATCCATTTGACAACTGGCCCAGCTAGCTGCCGATCACTACATACACGCAAATCCATAAAGGCATTAACTCAAAAAAACAAAGATTTCTCCTACTGCACCACCCCTAGGGTTCGGCCCTATTACACTAAAAATAGCTAGGGAGCTCCAAAATTTCTCATTTCTTGGATAACACCCTAACTAAGTGTGATAACCCTAGATATCAGTTCAAAACATTAACAACCAACCAAAACCCTACCCTACAAACATAGGGGGTTTCGGCCTCCTCATACATAATATAGCTAGGGAGATTTCTTGGTTCTAAGCTCTTGGACCATACAAGTATGTCATGAACCTAGGCTATAGAAATTGGTTTGGTACAGATACGATTTTCCTACAATTTTTCATGGATTTTTGAAGATTTTAGGGACAAATCCCTAACACCTTTGATCATGAAAATTTGAGGAGAGAAGGGAGAGATTGAGATAGATAGAGATGGAATACTACCTCCTATGATGATCTACTCCAAGGTTGATGAAGATTGCTTCAAGAAAAAGCCAACTTAAGGTCTCCAAAAATGGAGTCTTGAAGAAGAAAAGAGAAAGAAGAGAAAGTGGGTGTGAGGGAGAAAGAGAGCTGCCGAGAGAGCGAGGGAGGATAAGGTGAAATGAGAGATATTTTCTTAAGTTAGAAACTTAAGAGTTAAGAAATGAAAAAGGTAACTAGTAATAAAAATTAACCAAGGGCAATTTGGTTAATTCACGTCCCGATATTTGAAATCATCACGACACTAGTATGAGTCCTCAAATAATTTGACACAGTTCTGGCATGAAAAACATCTGATCGTGGGTCTCGAAAAACCCTAAGACAGCTCGAATCGTCTCTCCGATCGATTATCGGCCCGAATATAAAATATTATTTATATTTTTGGACGTCAGGACACATTTTAGGAAAAAGATAGAGGATCAAATTCTAAGACTAATGGCCTCGTCCTTTAGTCAAAAAGAGGTCTTGATAGTAGAAAAACACTATCGTCCGAAAAACATAGACCGGGCTTCGTTTGAATTTTCGACCCAAAACTTAACCGTAGACTCCTACGATTTTATGAAACATGAATATGATATTAGTTTTCCCAAAATCATTTTCTAAAGCATAGATAAAAATATAAACTCATTAATTGAGTCTATCATCCTTAAAAAGCACGAAAAATCGGGGTGTTACATAGCCCACTTGGGCCATTGTACGCTACAGGCTCAATTTTTAATTATTTATTAAGTCATATTTAATTAATCAATTAAACTTATCCTCATTTAATTATCAATCAAATCATATTTAATCAATCAATTAAATCAATCCTATTTAATTATTAATCAAATCATATTTAATCAATCAATTAAATCAATCCCATTTAATTATTAATTAAATCATATTTTATTAATCAATTAAATTAATTCTCTGAACATTTGCTCTATGCGCGTGACCCTATAGGTTATCAATTAATTGGCAATAATATTAACTAATTAATATTATAAACAATGAGCGGCATCTAGCAAACCATCATTCTACACAATTAATTAGAATGTTAGTGATATAATTAAAACCTTGTTGTAACCATATATATAATGTGAAGTCAACGTCCTTTCGTCACAATGTCTTAATTGAACACAATGCATAAATGTGTCATCCTTGTTAAGTTCAGTTATTTATTTCTTGATTTAGAGACAATGTTTAATAGTATTAAAGTGTAACACCCGGGGCTGACGAGGGCGGGGAGTGATCGCCGGTGCATGAGGCACGGACAAGGAGCGGCTCCTGGCAGGCTTCTAGGCGGAGGGATACATGAATGAACCGATTCACATCGGAATGAGAGGGATCCTGAGACTGTGCAGGTATGGGACTGTACAGTTGAAGGAAGGCTTATAAGAATTGATTTGTACTACCTATACCAACAAGATGCATCTTCTTTTCGGTAGCCCATTACTTAAGAACTCCAAAGTTAAGCGTGCTTGACTTGGAGTAATTCTGGGATGGGTGACCTCCTGGGAAGTTTTCCTAGGAAGCGTGTGAGTGAGGACAAAGCACGCTGAAGAGACTCGTGTTGGTTTGTGGGGATAGTCGGCAATCCTGAAAGCAGTCCGGGCCGTTACAAATGGTATCAGAGCGGACCTCTCCCAGTACGGTGTGGTTCGGGGACGAACCAAGCGGAAGCTGGTGGGCGTGTAACACCCGGGGCTGACGAGGGCGGGGAGTGATCGCCGGTGCATGAGGCACGGACAAGGAGCGGCTCCTGGCAGGCTTCTAGGCGGAGGGATACATGAATGAACCGATTCACATCGGAATGAGAGGGATCCTGAGACTGTGCAGGTATGGGACTGTACAGTTGAAGGAAGGCTTATAAGAATTGATTTGTACTACCTATACCAACAAGATGCATCTTCTTTTCGGTAGCCCATTACTTAAGAACTCCAAAGTTAAGCGTGCTTGACTTGGAGTAATTCTGGGATGGGTGACCTCCTGGGAAGTTTTCCTAGGAAGCGTGTGAGTGAGGACAAAGCACGCTGAAGAGACTCGTGTTGGTTTGTGGGGATAGTCGGCAATCCTGAAAGCAGTCCGGGCCGGGCCGTTACATAAAGCCTACAACTACATATGTCAGGAATCGTAGTGACTTCAAGTCGAAGGATTACTTCACTATGGTCACCATGAGAATCACTTATGACACTTACATAACTGTTATGCAGCGTTCTCATAGCGGGTCACTCTAGTATAAATATTCCACTAATATTTATACATATGTGAAGACTTGATATCTTATATCTATGACCCGTGAAATGTGGTCATCAGTACACTCACATAATAGTCTCAATGTATTATTATTGTCCTTATTAATAATAATACTTGACTATGGATATTTAAGAATAATGTTCTATAATTTAATGGCATTTCAACGTCAAGTCATACTTGACGTTCCATTAAATGAACTACCTATTCTAAGAACTTTATTATGCTATGAATATAATTATCAAATACAACATAATAAATAAATGACCCGTATATATAAAATATAGAATAAAATCATGATGCAATATATATAAATTATAAATATATATATTGGCCACTAGGCCTTACACCAATAATCTCCCATTAGCACTAGTGCCAATTAGGCATAAATCTAATACCCATCAACCTAGTATGAGCGTCATGCTTCTGCTGAGCAAGAGGCTTGGTAAGCGGGTCAGCAACATTGTCTAGTGTATCAACTCTGTATATCTTCATGTCTCCTCTATCGATAAACTCTCGAATGAGATGGAAACGCCTGAGTATGTGTTTGGATCTCTGGTGAGATCTGGGTTCTTTGGCTTGCGTGATTGCTCCATTGTTATCGCAATAGAGGTCAATCGAGTCCACAATGCTAGGAATCATACCAAGTTCAGAGATGAACTTCTTGATCCAAACAGTCTCTTTTGTTGCATTGGATGCAGCAATATACTCGGCCTCCGTTGTAGAATCGATAACTGTTTCCTGCTTTGAGCTCTTCCAGCTCACAGCGCCTCCATTAAGGCAAAACACTAATCCTGACTGCGATCTGGAATCATCCTTATCAGTTTGGAAGCTAGCATCAGTGTAACTTCTTACATAATGAGCTCTTCCTCACATCCATAGACCAAGAATGTGTCCTTAGTTCTTCTCAAGTACTTGAGGATATTCTTGACTGCTTTCCAGTGACTCTCACCAGGATCAGAGTGGTACCTGCTCGTCATGCTCAAGGCATACGAGACATCTGGTCTAGTGCATATCATAGCATATATAATAGATCCAATTGCCAAAGCATATGGAACCTTATTCACGCGTTCCCTCTCATCAGATGTAGCATGGCACTGTCCTTTCGACAAGTGTATGCCATGTGACATAGGCAAGGGACCCTTCTTGGAATCATGCATATTCAAGCGCCTAAGCACTTTGTCAATATATGTATCTTGACTAAGGCCTAATAACTTCAGCAATCTATCTATATAGATCCTGATTCCCAATACATAGGAAGCTTCGCCTAAGTCCTTCATCAAGAAACAATTCCCCAACCATGTCTTGACATTTTGTAGTGTAGGAATGTCGTTTCCGATGAGTAGTATGTCATCCACATACAACACAAGAAAAGAAATCATGCTCCCACTAACCTTCTTGTACACACAAAGTTCATCTTCATTCTTAATGAATCCAAACTGTCTTACAGCTTCATCAAAACGAAGATTTCAGCTCTGGAAGCTTGCTTGAGTCCATAGATGGACCTCTACAATCTGCACACCTTTCTAGCATCCTTTGAATCGACAAAACCCTCAGGTTGTGTCATAAAAACCCTCAGGTTGTGTCATATACACTTCCTCGAGAAGATTTCTGCTAAGGAATGCAGTTTTGGCATCCATCTGCCAGATTTAATAATCATGGTATGCAACAATAGCAAGTAGGATCTGAACAGATTTGATCATTGCAACTGGAGAGAAAGTTTCATCATAGTCTATGCCATGAACTTGCTTAAAACCTTTTGCAACCAGTCGTGCTTTGAAGTATTATCCTTTCCATCCATGTCAATCTTCTTTTTGAAGACCCACTTGCACCCTATGGGTTTTGTCCCTTCGGGTGGCTCCACCAAGGTCCAAACTTGGTTTGTGTACATGGATTCCATTTCGGATCCCATGGCTTCTAGCCACTTCTCAGATTCGGGGCCAACTATGGCCTACTGGTAGGTAACAGGCTCATCTTGATCCATGAGCAGTATATCACCTTCTTGAGTTAGGAGAAGTCCAAATCTCTCAGGCTATGTACGTGATCTGTTTGATCTACGCAGTTCTTGTGTTACTTGAACCGATTATTGAACCACAACATCTTGTGGATTCGGTTCTTGTTCCGTTGTAGACGAGTCAATACTCTGTGGTGCCTGGATTTCTCCAAGGTCTACTGTCCTCCCACTGTCTACTTTAGAGATGTATTCCTTTTCAAGGAGCACTCCAGTCCTGGCGACAAATACTTTGTCATCAGAGGGGTTATAGAAATAGTATCCTTTCGTTTCTGTGGGATACCCCACAAAAGTATATTTATCTGATTTGGGTTCCAGTTTATTTGTGATTAAACATTTGACATAGACATGACATACCCAAACCTTCATAAAAGACAAACTAGGCTTTCGCCCCTTCCACATCTCATGTGGTGTTTGTTCTACCGCCTTTGTTGGAACACGGTTAATTGTGAAAGCTGCTACAAGCAATGCGTAACCCCAAAAATAGTCTAAAAGATCTGAATGACTCATCATCGATCATACCATGTCCAACAAGGTGCGATTCCTCCTTTCGGACATGCCATTCCATTGTGGAGTTTCGGGAGGAGTGAGTTAGGATACTATCCCACACTCTTTCAGATAGTCATCAAATTCCTGGCTAAGGTATTCACCATCATGATCTGATCGTATGGCTTTAATACTCTTGCTCAGTTGGTTTTCTACTTCATTTTTGAACTCTTTGAACTTTGCAAAAGTTTCAACTTTGTGTTTCATTAGATACACATATCCATATCTACTGAAGTCATCAGTAAATGTGACAAAGTAGGAAAAACCACCTCTTAGCATGTTTGTTTAGTGGCCCACATACATCACTATGTATCAAACCCAGAAGATCATTGGCCCTTTCACTATTACCAGTAAATGGGGCCTTAGTTATCTTCCCCAATAAACAAGATTCGCACATATCAAAGATTCATAATCAAAAGAATCCTAATAATCCATCTTTATGGAGTTTGGAGATGCGTTTTTCATTAGTATGGCCTAAACGATAATGCCAAAGGTATGAAGGATTCAAACCGTTGAGTTTGATCTTTTTCATATTAATGTTATATATGGGCACATCGAGATCAAGAATATAAATTCCATTACTCAATGGTGCATTAACAAACAAAACATTATCCAAATAAAGAGAACAACATCTGTCCTTAACAATTAAATGAAAACCCTTCTTGTCCAAACAAGAAATAGAAATAATGTTTTTTCTAATAACGGGAACATAATAACAATTATCAAGTTCCAAAACAAGCCCAGTAGATAAAGTTAAAACATAAGTCCCTACATCTAATGCAGCAACTTTTGCTCCATTTCCGACGCGTAGGTCCACTTCACTTTTAGTCAATTTCCTCCTACTTCTTAGTCCCTACACATTATTACAAATGTGAGCACCACATCCAGTATCAAATACCCAAGATGCTGAAGTAGATAAATTAACATCAATAACATAAATACCTGTAGCGGAAGTCTCACTTCCCTTCTTTTTTTTTTCTCTTCTAGGTATTTCTTGCAGTTCCTCTTCCAGTGGCCAGGTTGGCCACAACGGTAGCAATTGCCTTCCTTAGCTACCAAGCCCACGGGCTTCAAGCCAGAAGTGCTAGGCTTAAACTTTTTCTTGCTTTTGCCCTTCTGCTTGCTCCAGGGCTTCTTCTTAGTCTTCTTTCCAGAATCAACCATCACTATGGCTTTACTTTTTCCGTTATTAATGTTCTGTTCAGCAGTTCTCAACATGCCTCGCAATTCTGAAGAGTTTTGTCAATATCATTCATGTTGTAATTCATGATAAATTGGCTATAGCTTTCTGGCAACGATTGCAGAACTACATCTGTAGCCAACTCTTGGCTTAGTGGAAAACCCAATATTTCAAGGCTCTCAATGTACCCAATCAAAAGGAGTACATGAGGTCCAACTGGGCTTCCTTCTGCCAACTTACAATTAAACAGGGCTCTAGAAACTTCAAAGCGCTCATGCCTCTCCTGCTCTTGGTAGAGCATTTTGAGAGGTTCGATCATATCGAACGACTCCATGTTCTCATGTTGCTTCTGAAGCTCACAGCTCATGGTGGCAAGCATGAGGCAGCTAACATCCAAGGCATCATCCTGATACTTCTTGTAAGTATCTCTGTCAGCCCTAGAAGCATCCTCGGGTAGTTCAGGAGCTGCCTCCTCAAGAACATACAAATTTTTCTCTTGCCTAAGGACATTCCTCAGGTTTCGGTACCAATCCAGAAAATTACTTCCAAATAACTTGTCCTTATTAAGGATAGATCGCAATGATATATTATTAGTTGTGTTTGGTGCCATGGATATCTACATAAAATAAATATGCAAAGTATAAGTATCATGATTTTAAAAACATATCTAATAGGTCTTTATCAAATATGCTCCCACTATTTTACTCAAATCAATGACCCTCATCATTGATTCGGAAAATCTCATTGAAAGATTTTCTAGTGGGACCAAGATCCATATTTTGTCTCGTTCGGAGTCAGCTGTGACTGATCGCCCAGAACATAGCTATTTAGGTAAGAAACTCCTTTCCAATTACATCCAATGTAATTCTTGGACCAGTTGGGTGAATAACTCCTTATTCTAATCCATTATATGGATTAATGCCTAACCTCATGCCTCTAAGTCATTTCAATCCTATTGAATATAATTAGTTAAGTTCAACCTAATGGTTGGCAGTAGGTTATTTCACCTTTCGCGTCTCACCGGAATATATTAAGGTGCTCAGTTGTAGCATGACCCACACTTAAATGATTCTGGCCTTGACGAGTGCCACGCATCAGGAGGCATTTAATAACTTAATTTATTGAGGGAATTTAATAATTAAGTGATCTCACCGGCTTGTTTATCATATAAACGTCTCTCATAGCATATATGGCATACTAGCTTACATACATTCAAAACATATTAAGCATACAATAACATACATGCTATCATACAATTTAAATTCTAAATTTAAATCATACATCTCATACTTTTCATGCGTCACATACATAAACACACAAAACATATAAAAGGTATTATGATTATGGGCTCCTAATGTGCAATAATTAAAACTAATTATTACAATCTTTAACGCTCGAGCAAACTTCCAAAGTCCCTCCCACTGGCGTCATGATCTCGTATTGCCTCCATGTCAACTCGAACAAAATACACAATTTAAAACAAAATAAATAAAGTAAATGTCACGACATGCAGGCCGTATTTATAAAATAAATACAACAAATCACGACACGCAAGCCGTATTTACCAAATAAAATTAAATACCAAAACTAAGGCCATAATCATATACCGCGCATTTAATAAACAATTTATAAATATGCAAAAGGGACAAAATCACATTCTGTCCATCAGCACGGCCGTGCCATATCACATTCTGTTCATCAGCACGGCCGTGCCAAAAGGAGCACGGCTGTGCCAAAAGCTCGCTGACGCTGTACAACATGTGCACGGCCGTGCCAAATGGCGCACGGCCGTGATGAAAACTCGCTGACGATGTTCGAAAGTGGCACGACCGTGCCAAACGGCGCACAACCGTTCTACGCATTCACTAACGCTAACTTAAACGTGCACGGCCGTGCTACATGGAGCACGGCCGTGCCAAACGGCGCAGCAGAGCACGGCCGTGCCAAACTGCGCAGCAGCATTCCAGAAGCGAATCCTTGTTTATCTCAGGAGCCAACCAACCATACAACACATGTTCAAAGAGATTTATATCACATACAAATCATACAAACATGTTTTTAAACATACAAATCATATTTAAAAGCAATAAACATGTTATCATACAATGGCAAACAATCCTAGGATATATGACAAACTACGACCAGACTCTCTGATACCACTGTTGCGGTTTCAAGAGGGATAATTTTTAAAAACAATTTATAAAAACCTCTTGAGCGAAAAAACCCCTTTACTAAAGGATCACGTATTGCACATGAATCACAAGAATATTATGTTTACCTCTTGAAGCGTAGCTTTACCACGATCACTATGAGCGTGTCAGTAGCACTGGTAAGTCATGGACACTGCTACGGTGTGAATGGCAACTTGATCTACATAGTTACAGAGCAGCAAATTTGAGGAACACTGCTGCTATCACCACAAAGGGAGAGGTTCTTCTCTATCACCAGTATTGCAAAGTAGCAATACCTCTACTCAGTCCACGCGAGCAAACCAACGTCAGAGATAGCGTAGTCCTAGCTATCAGGATTGGATGAGGCGCAGCACACAGAAAAAGAAAGGATGCGCTGCTGTCAATAGAGTACAGCGGCAGTTATGAGTGCTCTGTGTTGTGTCTAGTTTAAGTGACGTGTGCAGCTTATTAATAGTTGTCACTCACTTTATCTAACCCACTTGGGCCATTGTACACTACAGGCTCAATGTTTAATTATTAATTATATCACATTTAATTAATCAATTAAACTTATCCTCATTTAATTTTCAAACAACTCATATTTAATCAATCGATTAAACATATCCTCATTTAATTATTAATCAAATCATTTTTAATCAATCAATTAAATCAATTCCATTTAATTATTAATTAAATCATATTTAATTAATCAATTAAATCAATTCTCTGAACATTTGCTCTATGCGTGTGACCCTATATGTTCTCAATTAATTGGCAATAATATTAATTATTATCAATCATATTAATAACTAATTAATATTATAAACAATGAGCGGCATCTAGCAATACATCATTGCTACCTAATTAATTAGAATATTGGTGATACAATTAAAACCTTGTTGTAACCATATATATAATGTGAATTCAACGTCCTTTCGTCACAATGTCTTAATTGAACACAATGCATAAATGTGTCATCCTTGTTAAGTTCAATTATTTATTTCTTGATTTAGTAATTGACGTACGATCATATGGGCCCAATATCTTATATTGTCCCACCTTAGCAGGCCATGCATTTCTACGTCGCATACCATCAAGAGGCATATAGACATTACTTCTATTATGTAGGAGGGATGAATCCTATATACATCATTCACATTCCTCAACATGTTTCATTGTAGGCCTAATGAATATTTGTATAGTTGTCTTGTTACAGACAATGTTTAATAGTATTAAAGTCTACAACTACATATGTCTAGAATCGTAGTGACTTCGAGTCGCAGGACTACTTCACTATGGTCACCATGAGAATCGCTTATGACATTTACATAACTATTATGCAGCGTTCTCATAGCGGATCATTCCAGTATAAATATTCCACTAATATTTATACCTATGTGAAGACTTGATATCTTATATCTATGACACGTGAGATGTGGTCATCAGTACGCTCACATAATAGTCTCAATGTATTATTATTGTCCTTATTAATAATAATACTTGACTATGGATATTTAAGCATAATGTTCTATAATTTAATGACATCTCACGGTCAAGTCATACTTGACATTCCATTAAATGAACTACCTATTTTAAGGACTTTATTATGCTATGAATATAATCATCAAATACAACATAATAAATAAATGTCTTATATATATAAAATATAGAATAAATTCATGATACAATATATATATATATATATATATATATATATATATATATATATATATATATATATATAAATCATAAATATATATTGGCCACTAGGGCTTACACCAACATAAACTCGACAGCCCGATTCACTCACTGGTTAGCTCAGAATGGAGGAGTAGCGCAAGAGGGACTGCATAAACGCGCAGCTCGCGGCGCGGTGGAGGTGCTACTCGCGACGGTGGAGTTGTGAATCGACGGTTGCTGGAAGAAGAACCAAAAAAAAAAAAAATGAAGAAGAGGAGAAACTAGGAAAGAGTGAAGAAGTGGTCATGTGGCGGCTGATCGAGAAGCTGAGAAAGATAAGGCGGCTGATATTTGTATTTTAAGCTTTTAGCTTTTAGGGTTTTGAACATAACCCAATTTTAGGCCATGCGTTTTTTACTATTTGGGCTATGCCACTAGTGGAAAATAGACTTTTCACGTTAGGCTTTTAATATCTGTTAAAGAAAAACAGATGTTAAAAATAGATGCGGTGGCAAACTTGTAAATAAATAGCATATGGAGTACACTTTTAACATCGGTTATGAGTAACCTGATGTTAAAATGTACTTTTATCATCGGTTTCTGATAAAACCGATGTTAAAAGTTTCTTCCCTCCATTCCATATTTACTGGTGCTAACTTTTTAACATCGGTTCTTAGTGAACCGATGTTAAAAGTCAATTTTTAACATCAATTTTTTCTAACAACCGTTGTTAAAAGTTATTAAAATGTATAACGTTAACTTTCTCAAACCTTCTCTGTCTCGCGCCCTACATTTCAACGTTACAGTGTTCGCACTCCCGCGACATACTTTTCTCTTCTCTTCACTGACCTCCTTCTCCTCCGTTCATGAGCCACCGTAGAACCACCACCATAACTTCCTCTTCGCAAAGGTACGTAACTCTTTCTTCCCTATTTTTATTTGCTAAAACACTCATTTGCTAAATACAATTTTTGCTAATATTTGCTCAGAACCATTTACAACTGAACCATCGCAACTGAACCACCCCAACTGCCTCTCTTCTACAACTGACCACCGCATTTGAACTGCCCCAACTCCCCTTCTACTTGGTAATCCTTCTCTGTTAGTTAGTGTTTAGCATTGTCTCTGTTTTAATGATTTGAATATTTTATGAAATAATGAAATGCATTTTGAGTTTTTTTTAAACTTAATCACTTTGATGTTACATATTGAGCATAGACTTTTAGGCTTTGCTTATAATCTCAATAGTCAAGGGGTTTGGGTTCTTTTAAAAAGTTAGGTCACCTGGATTGGTTTGATCAATAGTCGAGGGGTTTAGTTTCTATTATAGGACTTAAGGTTTAGGCCTATAATTTCAAATACTGCTCTTTGAGAGTCTCCCCTCTTGTGCTCTTATTGTATAAATATGTGTATGTCTACAGAACGTGGATATGGACTCTAGTTGGATGGTTAGTAAACGCACAAGTGATGATTATCGGGAGGGAGTGGAAGAGTTTCTAGAATTTGCTCAAAAAAATCTTCATGATAGTAACGGAAGATTTAATTGTCCTTGTGTTAGATGTTTGAATATGAGGTAATGTGAAGTTAAGCAAATACGTGATCATCTTATTTGTGAAGGGATTTGCAAGAGTTATACAAGATGGATATGGCATGGTGAAGACTTGTTAAACATGCCAAGTGTGTCCCAAAGTAAAGAAGTTGATGTAGATATGGAGGACGATCGACTAGAGGACATGATCCGTGATATTGGACAAGAGTCATTTCAGCGAGCACGTGTGTATGATACTTTGTGCAGTGATGTGGATACGCCTTTGTATCCGGGGTGCACTACTTATACAAGGTTGTCGGCGGTCTTAAAATTGTTCAGTATGAAGGCGAGAAATGGGTGGAGTGATAAAAGCTTCACCGAATTGCTTGAGTTGTTGAACAACATGCTTCCAGAAGGCAACACACTGCCAAATCATAACTATGAGGCGAAGAAGATACTCTGTCTGATGGGTATGGAGTATAAGAAGATACATGCATGTCCTAATGATTGCATACTATACAGGGGTGTGTATGAAGGGATGCACGACTGCCCCAAGTGTGGGGTATCGCGGTACAAAGTGAAGGATGGTGATTCTAGTTGTGATGTGATCACAAAGGGTCCTCCTGCAAAGGTGTTGTGGTAATTTTAAATAATTCCAAGGTTCAAGCGATTGTTCGCTAATGTAAATGACGCAAAGAATATTAGATGGCATGCAGATGAGAGGAAACGTGATGGAATGCTTCGCCGTCCGGCTGATTCTGTGCAATGGGAGAGAATTGATAGTTTGTTTCCGAATTTCGGAAATGAGCCAAAAATCCTTAGGCTTGGACTTGCTACGGATGGAATGAATCCGTATGGTACCTTAAGTAGTATCCATAGTTCATGGCCTGTTCTCCTCGTAATTTACAATCAACCTCCTTGGTTGTGCATGAAGCGTAAATACATGATGTTATCTATGATGATTTCGGGCCTAAAACAGCCAGGAAATGACTTAGATGTTTATCTAAGTCCCTTGATTGAAGACTTGAGAAAGCTGTGGGTGGAAGGCGTTGATGTGTTTGATGGCCATTACAAGGAGACTTTCAAGATGCATGCCATGTTATTTTGCACCATCAATGACTTTCCAGCATACGGGAACTTGTCCAGGTATAATGTTAAGGGGCATAAAGCATGCCCAATTTGTGAAGAAGGCACATGTTTCACACAATTGCAACATGGAAGGAAGACAGTTTACCTTGGGCATCGGAGATTTCTCAAACGTGATCACCTATATCGTAGACTGAAAAAAGCTTTCAATGGATTCCAAGAGAATGGAATTGCTCCGACGGCCTTTAATGGAGAGAAAGTTTATCAAAGGATGAAGGACATTAATGTTATGTTCGGAAAGGCTCAAAAGAAGGCTATTGAGAAAAACATATGGAAGAAGAGGTCGATCTTCTTTGATCTTCCATACTGGTGTAAACTTGATGTCAGACATTGTATTGATGTCATGCATGTGGAGAAAAGTGTATGTGATAGTCTAATGGGAACACTTCTCAACATTCAGGGTAAGACAAAGGACGGTGTGAATGCTCATCAAGATCTGGTTGCGATGGGTATACGAGAGCAGTTAGCTCCACAACCAAAGGATGGTAAGCGGACATATTTGCCTCCAGCATGTCATACCTTGTCAAAAAAAGAGAGAACAAGTTTTTGTGAGTGTCTACGGGGCGTCAAAGTGCCACAGGGTTACTCTTCAAATGTCAAGAGACTTGTCTCAAATAATCTAAAATTGGTTGGCTTTAAGTCTCATGATTGCCACGTCTTGATGCAACAACTACTACCCGTGACTATTCGTGGTATTGCTCCTAAAAATGTTACACATGTCATAACTTGGTTGTACTCATTCTTCAATGCTATATGTAGCAAAGTCATTAACCCCCAGAAGTTGGATGAGTTGGAAGATGAGGCTGCTATAATCATGTGCCAATTGGAGATGTATTTTCCTCCTTCATTTTTCGACATCGTGGTTCACTTAATTGTTCATCTAGTGAGGGAGATTAGATTTTGTGGTCCCATTTATTTAAGATGGATGTACCCAGTTGAGCGATACATGAAGATCTTGAAAGGGTATCTGAAGAATCCACACCGTCCTGAAGCATCTATTGTTCAAAGGTAGGTTGCAGAAGAAGCTATTTAGTTTTGTCAAGACTACCTTTCAGAAGTGGAGGCTATAGGGATTCCTAAGCCTCGTCATGAGGGAAGATGTGCCGGTAAGGGTACACGAGGTATAAAGGTTAATAGCAAGGCTCGGGAGGAAGTGTTTCAAACCCATTTGCACATTATGAATAACACTGATGAGGTTGAACCTTACTTATATGCTCACAAACAAGAAGTCAAGGAAGAAAACCCTAGAAGGAACGAAAACTGGTTGTTGAACCATCATAACAAGAATTTCGTAGCCTGGTTTAAAGAAAAAAATTACAAATGATCATACTGCTTCCCATACATTACAATGGCTAGCACAGGGGCCACGTCTTGAAGTCATATGTTGGAGTGGATATGACATCAATATGTTTTCCTTCTATACAAAGTCCCCAAGATGACAAGAGTACCATGCAAAACAGTGGGGTTATGATCATATCTGAGTCGATGCACTTTTCTAGTTCAAAAGATACAAATCCCATTATGGCATTGAAATCTTACTTTGGAGTCATTGAAGAGATTTGGGAGGTCGATTACACTAAATTTCTAGTGCCTGTTTTTAAGTGTAAGTGGGCTGACACTAACAATGGTGTGCAAACTGAAGAATTAGGATTTACATTGGTAGACATTGATAAAGTAGGTCACACGGAAGAGCCTTTCATCATGGCTTCCCAAGCAAAACAAGTTTTTTGTATTAATGATCCTTCTAACAAAAGGTAGTCAGTTGTTCTCCAAGGAAAAAGCATGCATAATGGTATCCATGAAAATCAAGATTCAACTCTTGATATTCCAGAAACTCCTTCTTTCTCAACACAGATGCCTATTTTCGTCGAGGAAAATGTAGTGGACTATGTACTTGCCACTTGTGATGATCGTCATGAAGGGATATTGATCTAAACTTGACCATAGTGTAAGTTATGTTTAAATTAAAGTATTCTTTTTTTATTTATCTATGTTAAAGTAGACTTATTTTTATTTCTCCATGTTAAGTTACACTTATTTTTATTTATCCATGTTAAAGTAGGCTTTTTTATCCATGTTATAGTAGACTTATTTTTATTTATCCGTTCTTATATACTAACCTAATTTATTACTTTTTGTCTAAATAGGCATACATGACTGATCCAGCAGGCATTCCTCCTTCTCCTTCACATAGCGGGTCAGGTGGTGCACGCCCCAAAAAAAGGGGTAGAGCAGCCACAAAGTTACAATAGTTGGCCCTGAGTCGTTACGGTGATTGTAACGCCCCTCGTTACATTAGTAACCCAAGATAATAATTTAAATAAAACAAGGTAATTAAAAAAAATTCCTTAATAAATACTGAATAAGTTCATAATATAATATTAATCCAAAATAATTGTTTATACCAATCCAATAAACAAAATTACATAATAAGTTTTAAACCAAATAACTGGGCGTCTATTACAACTCGCATAAATAAATAAATAAATAAATAAATAAACGGTATTAAAGGTCCTCCTGGCATATGCCATGACACACTAACCCAAGCTACTACTAGAACAAAATCCTCAAGCGTCTGGCTGCTCCACAGGGTCGTCCTCAGTCTCTGAAAACAACACTACTAATGAGATTTATAATCCCAATGAATAGAAATATATTTATAAAAGGTTTTCATAAAAGCGTTGTTCTCAGCCGGCGCGGTAACCGGAAAAACTATCCATAGTACCCACTATTTTGAAAATAATTAAATAAATATTATATACTCAAATAGTGACCATAAACATTCAGCAGCACATCATAAACAAATATATCATAACTTAATATACATATCAAATTTTCTCAACATAATTATAGGTCATATGACTTTCAAACTGCACATAACAATGGCGTCCCATTTCCTACCTTACTCATGAAGGTATTTCGATGTCACCTTCTCTTCAGTGACATTACTCATTTCGATACCAACCATTGTACACTGGTGGTATTACTCATTTCGACACCCCAACGTGTGGCGATGTTACTTTCGATACCCCATCATGGCGGTATTTCATATTTTGACACCCCAAATCATTGGTAGTGTTACTTTCGATACCCTTATCATAGGCGGTATTGCAGCAAACAACATCCAACATATTAACAGTTATTGAATCATGCCAATATCACAAATATCATCAAATAGTGCCTATATAACATCTCAATTCCACCAAATCACGTATGTATCATATATATCATGGCATCAATTTCAATAATAACCATTTAATTGACAGCAGGAACACCCTAGAAGGAAAACCCCCAAATTTGTAAAATCAGGATTTGACCAACGCATGATTATTTTCCAAAAATGCATTTTCAAAACATAACCCAAACCCCAAATCAATTTGCACCATGAAAAGGGTGAGAAAGAGTATTTCTACTCACCTCTTAAAGATCTTCAATTGCTCCAATTATTGCCTAAGATAAATCTTAACGTTTTACCGATAATTCTTGTTCTCTTTGCTGACGCTATTATTCCCTGTAATGGCGTAAAAGTGTACCGCTCCAAGCTTCCCGATGCAAATTGGCGCTCCTCTGCTCTGTACTGTAAACGACCCTCTCAGTATATATATATATATATATATATATATATATATATATATATATATATATATATATATATATATTTTTTTTTTTCACTCCTATGGTTATGCGACGCTGCATTTCTACTTTTCAAATTAGAATAACTAACAGTGTACGTGAAAGTTCTCAATATATCCCTCTATATTCTCTTAAGTCAATTCAATATATGTAAGGCCCACTTTTTCTTTTGTTTTTTTTTTTTCCCTTTTATTATTTCATTTATTCTTTCTAATCAAACACTTCATATTATTGTTTCTCACTAATTCTTTTAAATTCCAATTTCGTATTTCTTTTGTAATTATTAATCAATTCCTGATAAATTCTTATACTAGCAATCTTCTATACTAGGATGTTACAGTGATCAGAGCCTTCCGGTTGAGTTTGATACATATGGGGGGCCATAGGGCCGAATGTTGACAAATTCACCGGTTTTGTGGCCCCGGAAGCTCGAAACAGGGTTAGCATTCTGATTGAGGAATGGGCTCAGGTACCGAGTATGGTGAAGGATCAAATTTGGTCTTCAATCTTGGTATTTTACTTTTATCCTCTCTATTTGTATCTAAATTGTATTTACTTATATTATTATCATACTTTAATATTTCCTCCATTTTGTTTTGTATTATAATTGAACTTTGATATCCCGAATATTCCTGAATGTAAGAAGAAATGGCTTTCTTTTGCTGCGAAGCGGTGGACGGGGTTCAAGACCTATTTGGGCAATAGATATATTTTTGAGAATAAAGACGACAAATCTCCACTTGACACATACTCTTTCATTGATAAGGAGACGTGGGATAGGTTTGTTGTGAGCCGACAAGACCCTGCCTTTCTAGTTAGTTTCCCGTTATATTTGTTATAATAGGCCTATCTAATTTATTTATTTAATTGAGTTGAGTATGTGTTATTTGTAATAGGAGAAAAGGAAAAAGACCAAGGAAATCCAGAAAAACAATGTACACCCACACCATATGTCTCGTGGTAGCTATCGTATGGTTCGGCAGAAAATTACGGATGAGAAGATGAAAAAGAAGCAAGAAGAGGCCAAAAAGATGCAAGAAGAAGGTGGAGCTGATGGAGAAGCCGAAGCCGATGGAGAAATAGTTGTTAATCCTCCATCTCCACCCGAACGTCATGAAACATGGATGGAAGCCCGAAAGACAAAATCGGGAGATTTTAAAGCCGAGCCCACACGCATTGTCGCTGAAAAGATTGTAAGTAATTAATAGATTACTTCTACTTTTAATTAATACAGTTAAGTAAACACTATCTTACACATATTTTGTGAATTTCCCCTTTGTAGACATCGCTGGTGAAACAAAGCTCGCAAGGATCATTCGTTCAACAGGGACGTAGGGATATCCTGAGCACTACCCTAGGTAAAGATGACCACCCTGGCTTTGAAAAGGCTGTTGGAGGGCTAGTAGGCATTCGGCAATATCACGGACGACGAGTCCATGTTGGAAGCCGAATCAGCAGCCACGAGCGGGAAAGCATTAAGGAGGAGCTTAAAAGAGAGATGTTTCCAGAGCTTATGGCATCATTCATAAAGGAGATGTCATCTAGGGGGTTACAATTTCCCAACAAAGCCCAATGAGCCAACCTTCTCAGCATGTGAGCACCGTGGGGAGCTGTGAGGATGCACATAAGCCAATTGAGATGCCTTTATCCCAGGTATGCATATTAATTTCATATTAATCATTTAATTACTTATTTCTTATTTATTTACAAATGACATTACTTAACTAATGCCTTATCTTTGTTGCTTAGAATATTGATAAAAAGCTAAGATCGAATGTAGCTCATTTGGCCGCATTTGCTGCGGATGCGCCGGATAAAGAGTATGCTATTCCCTTGGAACACGAAGGCGCTTGCGACTTGCCAGCCTTTTTTTCTCTGGGAAGGATATAGGTGACATATATCTGCCTGGTAATTGGCTAGCCAATACCGTTCTGAGTATGTGGTGCACGTAAGTACACTGTTGACATGCATCTTAGGTATTTTAATTCTATAATTTATTTCAATGTCTTAGGTATTTAACATTATTTTATTATAATATCTTAGGTATCTTCATTGCCTATGTATGGAAAGAGGCAACCAAAATACGTATGGATTCTTAGACCCAAGCGTAATTCAGGGAAATTACTGCACTAATGGGGATGCGATGAAGACATACATCCTGAAGCTACTTGGTCGAACAAAGAAAGATATTTATCTAGCACCAATACTTAGGAGTGGCCATTAGCAGTTGCTCATACTTCATCCTAGCCAGCATCGTGTCGTCTTCTTATACTCGTTGCACTATAGTCCGACATCTGAATTGAAAGGCGCGATTGACATGTAAGCTTTAATTTAATTTGTAATTCAAATTGCTTTTGTTTTATTACATGAACATAATTGACATTATTATTTTTAATCATAGAGCTATGGTTGCAAGTAGCATGGCTTGTGCAGATGGCAAAAGTAGGCCGTCCAAGTCAAAAAGAAAGCCTGAATGGATTATCCCACTCGTAAGTAGTTTATTATTTCTTACAAAAAAATTACAACAGTAATTATTATTATATTAGTACTGTACTTGATATTCAATTTCATATTGCCTTGTAGTCTCGTAGACAAGCTGGCGGCTGGGAGTGTGGATACTACGTGATGAAACATATGTTGAACGTGGTCTCCGCCACTATTATTGACGGATGGCAATAGATAATAAATATAAAGTTTTGCACAAGTTAAATTATATTTTGTTTTGGTTGATGATTTAATGTAGAGTTTATTTAAACTTGTGCAGGCTTTTGACGATCAAACTCCTCTTGATAAAGAAGAGATGAAAGACCTGAGGGATCATTTTGCTAATTTCTTTTATGAGTATACTAGGCAGCATAATGTAGATTGTATATGATTTTTGCACTTGTATGTATTGCATGTGACACATTTTGGACTTTAGGTTATTGCACTTATAACACTGTATATATGTAATGTCATATAATTTAGTATAATTATTCTGAACTTGTGTAACTAGTACTGTAATATTGTAATTCCGGAATAGCAATATATGAGTTACATGTTTGAATCTGTTTCTGGCATTATGTTGTGTACTGAATTGTGGATGATATACTGATTGATATGCAGGGTGGGAAAGAACTATAAATGTAACACACCATTTTAAAAAAAAATTAATTTTAACATCGGTTGTTCTAATAACCGATGCTAAAAGTACACTTTTAACATTGTGTGTTCCTAAAATCGATGTTAAAAGTGTATTTTTAACATCGGTTTCAGATACAATGGATGTTAAAAGTGTACTGACCAGAGCACATCTCTGACTGAGACCATACTTTTAATATCGGGTGTTACTATAACCGATGTTTAAAGTGTACTTTTGTCAGGACCCAACTTAGGCGTCCCTGACCGGCCAGAATGGAACTCCGTTGTTCCATTCCCAAGGCCTTTCAAGAACGTATAAGTCACATCATAGCAAGATATGTAACATATCAGTAGTAATTATCAGAGTAAACGATTATACAAAACACAAGCCATGGCGGCCCTGAGTTAAAATACCGAAGTTTAAAAAAAAAAAAAAAATAAAGAAACAACCAAAAGAGTTTACAAATCATAAGGAGGTTGAAAACTCTAAAACAAGGAGATTTCCCATATGACAAAACCAAACAAAAGGAACCAGCAGCAGCTACCCAAGCACTACACACGTGCGAGGATTTTCCTGAGATGACTTCCTTCATGAAGTACCTAAATCTGGACCAAAAAGGGCGGGGGTGAGTCCCATAACTCAGTGAGGGATAAACAAAACATAACATCAAATGGTATAACATATAACCATATGCCAATATGTAAATTACAAAGTACGAACCCATCCATAGCTGATCATTTCTTTCCATGATGTCAAATTAGCATTGGGCAAGATGCTTGTGTATCCCCTTGGAGTTGTTCACTAGAGTCTCCCACTCCGACGGTCGCATTTCTATCCCGGTCGAAACCGTTGACCGGCAAGTGACCTCGGTCACTACACAACATCCCTCCAAACTCCGGGGTTGTTCACTAGAGTCCCCTTCTCCAGCGGTCACATTTATACCCTGGTCGTGTCCGCTAACATGTCGGATACACCAAGTCTTGCTCAATGTCCAAAACCAAACCCCTTTTCATATACATGGCATGTTCATGCAAATCAACTCTCAATATCACATCTTCACTATGTGCCTCAACACAGCTTACATAACCATTACAACGGTAATCAATAAATTTTATAATGATCGCAATCATAATTACATGTAGACAATATTATAGTCATTTCACTCCCAAATTAGAAGCATCTTACCAATTAGTTTCAACACTTGCTTCATACGCAAATACATAGTTGAGTCAATAGACCTTACCTTGACATTTGTCAATAATTTCACGGCAAACCTTGTTCACCACAATAAGCATTTGTTTCGCTTTCGAAGCTTAAAAATCAATATACAAAAAGTACAATAACCTCATAACTGAATAAACACGTGAATAAAAGGCCATTGCCCATATACCATCATAAACATAGAGCACAACAATAGTTCACATATACATCTACTTCATTTTCACTTAATTACTTTCTTCATAATACTTGTATACATTGACCGTCTTAACTAACGTTCCTTATCGTATTTAGCACAGTTACTCAGTAACGCTCACAACTATACTCTCTTCTTTTCATAAGAACCAACTTAATCATAAGGAAGAACCATTCTTAGGTTCAACAAGAATATAAACATTGACTATCCCACTGTAAACAAACACTTGCACCACATAACAATCCTACCTCTACATTTGTCTATTTCACCATCATATAGCTTCATTCCAGTTTTCATACATTCCTCTTCATCCCTTTGTGTTTCGTAATCTCACATCCTATAAAATAGTCCGCAATTATGTTCCTCTCCTTTGATATTATTACTTTACACCAACTAAAAAAAATAAGTCGTTTACGATCCTCAAACACATTCTCACATTAATCAATCATACTCAAGATTATAAGACAACACCAGCTGTACTTCTCTTAATTACACGTCTTAACCCTACTTATAAAAACACTAAAGCCGTATTATCATGTTATCTCCCAAATCTCTCATTTTATTGGCACATCATAACTATCCCATCATGTGTATATATTCGACATTTCATCAACTTATTTGTCATCCCACACTATGCCACAAAGAACTTTAACGTATAGTTCATCAATTTTTATAATTCAAATCATCCATGTTCATATCTCTACATACATGTCACTTCATGACAATTTTCCTTTTATCACCAATTTCACCATAATCTTTTCTAACATGTTTTTAATAAACCTCCCTTGATATCATAGTACTTCACATTTAATTTACTTTGTTTATACCCATTGTAATTCCTTACCTCTTCAAGAGCAAGAGTAGAGAAACACAAATGCCTAAATAAATAATTTGCTGACTGGTACTAGCGCTCAGCGCAGGTAAAGTGGCGCTGGGCGCAGGGGTCGAGTTTTCAGGTCTTGCTCTCGGGTGCTCCAGCGCTCAGCGCTGGTTTTTGGGCGCTCAGCGCTAGACATCAGTCCTTCTTTGTCATCCTAGCGCTCAGCGCTGGGTACCTGGCGCCCAGCACCGAAGCGATTTCTGCAGAATCGCAGGGACGCGAGTTCTGCAGAAATCCAACCATTTCAATGCACAAAAATAACTCGAATACATGAAGAAAAACTCAAAACTCTCTGTGTATCATCATACTTGACTAACCAAACAACATTACTCATATATATCAACAATATCAAACCGATTTAACACAAACTTCATGCCAAAAACACACAGTGTGATAACCTAAAATCCCAAATTATCATACCACCAATTTTCCTCCAAAATACATCATTAATCCAACCTCAAATCTAAATCCCTCACCTTGTTTGACGTTCTTGAGTCTATATTTTCTTCCTTCCTATGCCGTTGGTACTCTCTCATCTTCTCCTTCTCTTTTCCCCTTTATTCTTCTCTTCTTGTTCTTCTTCTTCTTCTTCTTCTTCTTCTTCTTCTTCTTCTTCTTCTCTCCATCATTTGTTCTCTTCTGCTAGGGTTGTCAATGCTGCCCATCCTCTTTTATCTAACTATTTACACCTAGTTACTTTTACTGAAAAGTTCATGGTGTTAAGTTAACTCACAACTTAACACTTGGACCGAAAGAGAAATATGTCCCTATCTTTGTCTTGATAACCACCAAATTTTATTTGTATTCTTATGTACATTAATATATTTATTTATTTATTTTTATTTAAACTATACTAATATTTTCATGTTATAAATAATTAATAACATGCCAAACAAATTTCGAAACTTTTTTCTCTATTTATTTATTTATTTTTAATTAAACCTTATGTCATTTTTGGCGGGTCTTACAACTTTTAACATCCGATTTTTTATTAACCGATGTTAAAATTAAACTTTTAACATTGGTTTACAACTGATGTTAAAAGTCACACTTTTAACATCCCTTTAATTAACGTCGCCTCCTTAATCGATATTAAAAGTATTTTTTAACCGATGTAAAAAGTGCTTTCTGTACTAGTGTGCGTTATTTACTTTTTGGGTCAGGCAGTAAAGTGATAATTAAAAACTCAATTAGAAAAGTTTTTCTAAATTATATGAGTGTGGATTAGCACTCAGGTCCTAAAAGTTGATGAATAAGAAGTGTGTCACTAAGCCACAACACTAAGTTATTACTGATTTGAAAATGTTTTATATATACTGATTCATGCGATTCAACTAGTGACTCACCGAGTCACCGATTCGATCAGTGACCCATTAACCCGGTACCCTAACCGAGTTGATGACCGGTCCAGATTTTATAACATTGATTCTCACCAAGTTCAAATATGTTTAAAAAGTAATTATTTATTTTGTTTTTACGAACAAACACATAGTATGAAGAAAACATGTTGAGATGAATATGATTTCCAAGAAATATATTTTATTTGGCTTTGTTTAAATTTAAAACAATAAATATACTTTATAGTTAAAAATAATTTCTTTTTTCGAATGACTATATAAAGTTTGCATTGTAGTAATTAAAGGTACAGGTGCCATAGCGCGGTCCGATAATCTACCTTACATGGCTTGAACTTAATTTGGTCCGGTTGGATTCATGAAATTAGGTCCAATATATTTTCCAGACAGGGTATTTCGAACAACTTTTCAAGTTGATCTAATTCGAGGTGTTGTCTAAGTTGCACCACCAGAAAAGTGGTGCAACCATGCACCACCCTAATAGACCAATAAGAAGCATCCATGTCGAATAGTATGTTTGATCGGGTCAAAATTATCTTCCTTGGTCAAATGTGTTTTTTGTGTATTGTATTTGGACTTGAGGCATGTATTTTGTTGTATTTGCATGTATATTTCTTGTCTTTCTTTTTGCACATTAGTTTTTTTTTTCTTTTGTGTAAGCTTCATAGACTATACCCTCATCGGACGATGAAGGAGACGACGCCCCACCTCCTACCACCGCCACCATTATCGACACTGAATCATTAGACGTGCCTTTCGCCCCCACTAGCATGGCCTCCGCACCCAACTGAACCCCACACCGATGTAAGATTAGAGCCCCACCCTTCTGATGATGTGACACCCACTACCCCTCATATAATAAAGCATAAATAAAAATCGTACATGTCTTTAAAAATAATATAACACTTATAAATAAAAACATATTCTCAAGGGTAATGTGCATCACATCATCTATAACGTAAAACGTAGGAATCTTAAATAATCAAAATCCTTTAAAGACAAACTGCGGAAAACATAGTTAATAAACATAACCCAAATCCCGATGTCACATATCAGAGTTGGTATACATATACCGATAATACATTGGAATAAAACTAAACAACTGAACGTAAATTCTAACTACTACTACTAAGAGAGATCTCCACGGGATCACTCCTCGTCGGCATGCTCACCATCCTCTGCACATGCAACATCATATGTACACGAACAACAAAAGATAGGGGGTGAGAAATACAATCATAAATATATGTAAACGGAATGAAATAGTAATTAAGATGACATACAACATACATCAATCAACACATGTATAATCAATATGTATATATATAAAAAAATGCATGACAATGCGAATGCAACATCACTACTCCGTATGCATATGGCCAACAACTCTAACTCTGGAAAGATGATTAAGAGTATATGTCCGGTTATCAACGTGGATAATATGCCAGACCATGGGCCATCCCCGAACACTCTCACCAATCCTGATAATATATAGTGGGTAGTCAGGGTACTCATGTTTATTCATTAGGTCACTCCGACAATAGGTAGCTAGCCCATGTCACCTGGAACTTCCATATCCAATGTACCCTCAAGCCGGCATAACACCCATCGTGGCCTCCATTATCGCGATTCATCGTTTGCTTTCCACCCAACATATCAACTTCAACGTATGATGCGTACAATGTTCATCAATATGCAAACACATGCCAACCATTCACCACCATAATCAATCACATTGATTATTAACTATGATCATCCACGATGGCCATCAACAACATCACTAATACTAACTCATCGTTATCATTATTAATAGCATCTTCGTTATTATCTTTATTATTTCATGACGTTCTTCTCTAACTTGTTCTATTTTAAGCTATGGGGTTACATCCTAGTGTTAAGTAAGAGCAAAGATCAAGTATTATTAAGCTCCTAACGGTAACCTAAAGTACTTAGATCATAACAAGCCTATACAACACTATCCATCAAGCATAAGGGGTTAAAACTACTCCTGGGCATGTGAGAATCGATTTCCAATCTCTGGAATCGATTTCTCAAGTCTTCAAATCGATTTCCATTACATGGAAATCGATTTCAACATTTTCAAATCAATTTCCCCAATCGATTTTGGACAAGGAAAATCGATTCTAGAAATCGATTTCTACGAGGGCAAATCGATTTCCACACCTTGGAAATCGATTCTTGGAGGTTTCAAATCGATTTCCAAGTGCTGGAAATCGATTTCTGGGTGTCAGATCATGCAGCAACGAGTTTTCTCCGCTATCGACCAGTCTATGTTCTCTAATTGACATATCATTCGAGCCTAAGCTATTTATCACCAATTTGATTAGTCCAACACTCATAAATCATAACCTAAGTGTTCTCAAACTAATCCTTGGTCATCAATCTCACATCGCCTATTTATTTTCTCCCTATAACTATGTTCTTATAGTATAAGGCTAATAAAACACTATACCATGGCATAAACAACGTATTCATCATCATCAATTCATCAACAATCATATAAATTATGAACTCATAGTTATAAACATGTTATAGCATCAAATTATTCATGAATCAATGCTCAATGCTCATATGGCCAGAAAACAACATAACAACATTCATAGGCATACGCAGGCATACATAGGGGTCATGGGTTAACCCCTTCATCTTAACCTATCCCAAAACCCACATATTCATGATCAACTTTCTCCCCTCATACCTGGTATGACGATTCACAGCCTAAGGGAAAGAGAATAGAGCCAAGTTCTTCTACGGTTCCTTCTTACTGGTTCAGCACTTGATCACGGTCGCAACATTGGAAAACAGAGTCGATCTTTAAGTTCAGGATTGAAAGGGAAAACAAATCTAGGATTAGAAACTCAACTTGGTTTCTAACTTAGGAGATTAACTCTAGCAGCAGGGATAGACTAGCCAAACAACGGCGTGTTCTTGACGAAGAACACTAAAACAGGATTAGTCCTTTGGGTTTTCTAGAGCAAGAGATCAATGAGAGCTCTTAGGGATGAGAAGAGGCAAGTAATGAGTATAATAGGGTTTAGAGACTAGGTTTAGGTCATATGCTATGTATATATAACTGTTAGGGACGTTTTAGGACGAATGGGCCGTATACAGCATAGCCAGATAACACAGACGCATACACAAACTCTGACAAGCATGAGAATCGATTCCACAACCATGGAAATCGATTTTCCATTGGGCAAATGGATTTTCTTGTAGAAGAAATCGATTTTACCCCTTAAGCAATCGATTTCCACTTGCTGGAAATCAATTTCTTTCCAAATCGATTTCCCTTTCAAAAAGCGTGTTTTTGGCCTTGACACCTGAATGAGACTTGTAGATAATTATCCAAGCTTTCCAACGCATCCAAGATCACCCTAATAGGATGTCTAGAACTCAAGATATGGCCAAAATCGTGAAACAGGTTATTTGAGCTCGAATGGATCGATTATCCTAAAGGCTGAACTAATACAACTATGAACTTATGCATCAAAAATAGGCATAAACAACATATGCAACATATATAATTATGTATTTAACACATATAAACATAAAAGTGAAAAGCAGGGTGTTACAGATGACATCTCCGACGATGGAGCTGCGTCTGACGGCTCCGCCGAACCAAAGAAGTCCCCGACATCTGCTACCAGAGAAGGAGACAACAACGAAAAAGACGAAGATGAAGAGCCACTTCCGAAGAAGGATAAACACCTTTCCTCTCTCATAGTGAAGGAGGAATCCCCTGCCGCATTGCCCGATGCAGTCGATGCCAATAACAACAATGGTGTTGTCGCACCGCCGCCGTCGGTAACGGCAACAAATTCGAATCAGGAGAAGTCAAAGAAGAAGAGCAACAACGTGTGGGTGACAAAATCCACTCAGAAAGGGAAGAATAAGAGTAAGATCAACACTTTCTTCCATTTCATATGACTTGCACGCTTAGAAGTCTCCAATCCACTAACGACGTCGCCGCACTACCCCCAGATATTGTGTCGACGGAATCAAACTACGCAGCCATCCTAGCTACCCTCTTTTGCGCCGACGCCTCCGGTAACTCGCCAAGACATGTCCAATCCAACAAGGGCCTAAAGAAGAAGATTATTTGATGTTTTTATTTTTCTTAAAATAAATATATTGTAGTTGTAGCAAATATAAGGAAACAAGTCCCTTTTGTGCAAATACATAAACATTGACTAGCAACTTTCATCCATTTGACCAAGTTAAAAGAGTTGAAAATTCAACTCTTGCAATACAACAAATTCAACGGTCCAGATTGATCCTGCTAAGAGGTGCACCATAATTCGATACGATGTTACATAATATAATTAATCTTAAATTTTAATGTAAATTAGTAACAAATTATAAAACTTCTCAATTTAAATTATTACTTTTTGCATTAATTTGTTTCGAAATATATGTATGGTAAAATATTTCATTACTTTTATTTTACACTTTTAAAATTTTAAGACTTAGTTATACATTTAATTTTATATATTTTATATATATGACACATTGGACTTATTTTGGCCTAGTTATTAATCGAGTCATGATTAGGCTCGAGCTTGGACTATGTTTGTTAAACTCGTTCCTATTATGTAGCGAAGTAGAAGTTTGACTTCTTTTACCCAGGGTAAATTTAAATAAAAAGAATATTAAAGGAATGATTATTTTTAATAACTTCAGGAGCTAAATAGCTTTTGTTTGGGGAGGAAGGACAAAGGAGCAAAATTATAAAATGTTAGAGGGACTAAAGGGAAAATTCTCATTGTCTCATTAAAAATTGAAATAAAGATAAAGGGAGGCAGTTGCCTTCCCCATTCTTTATGCGGGAAATCAGGAGAATAGATAGAGAGAGAGAGAAGACATACTTGGTGCTAGGGTTTGGTGTGTGAAGAATTCTTGGTAAGTTTCGTCCATTTCCCTTTCTTCTCTTCTTCTTGTTCTTCCAACCCTCATATAATTTCCCTCCTCTTGAGCAATGGAAGAAGGAAGTTAAGGAAGAGCTTGAAGAACCTCTCCCCTCCAAGAATTTGAGTTTGAAAAACCTTGAGGTAAGGGCCCACAAGCAGTGTCTATACTAGACCTATTTTGTTGTGAAAGTCCACTATAGAACATCTGCACCAGAATGGGGACTGTGAAACCATGGTACGGACACCTTCTGATTGAATCCTGACGTCGCTCCCATGCCTCATAAAGGGATTCATGATCACATTGCACAAAATTCGAAATATCAGATCTAAATTTCGCAGATTTAGAAGGTGGAAAGTACCTAGCCAAAAATTGTCATGTTAACTGGTCCCGGGTGCTGAGAGAACCAGATGGCAAAGAGGAAAGCCACTGATTCGCTTTATCGGAAAATGAGAACGGGAACAGTCTGATCGCATTTGTCGAAGCTCCATTGTACTTGATGAGATCTGTGATCGTGAAGAACTTCTTTAGATGACAGCTGGGGTCTTCAGTTGGTAACCCCCCAAATAACCAAAGTTCTGGATCATGGAGACCAAAGCAGGCTTGATCTCAAAGTTGTTGGCATGCACCGCAGGGTTGATGATGCTATCTGTCACCTTAGCAGAGGGGTAAAGTAATCCAACAAAGTCCTTCTTTCCCCTATGGTGTTCTCCTCTCTTGCTTGCCTCCACAACCTATGAAAAGTTCTTTCAACTTCCCTGTCAAAAACTAGTTCGGGCACTTGAGAACGCGTTAGCATACAAAGAGAGAGATAAAAAGAGAAACAAATGTCTAAAGTAACTAGAATTTCTTTTCTTCCAATATCACTAAAATCACAAAATATCAAAAATTAATCCCCGGCAACGGCACCAAAAACTTGTTGCATTCAAAACACACTTAAGGGCACTGTACCATGTCGCAAAAGTAATATAGGATAGAAGTCCAAATATGATACCCAAGAGATTAATTATGAGAACCAAGTGATAAAGTAAGTACTGGAATAAGGAAATCCTTATGGTATTCAGATTTAACGAAATACTTAATAATATAAAGATGATGATATAGCAGTAGCAAAATATAACAAAAGGATAAACGGAGTTAAGAGATCAAGAGTAAAAGTGCCTAGAGCCGTGGTTTCACTTGTGCTTTCGATACCCCCAAAATCCTAGTTCTATCTGGTTTCAATATTCCCTTCTCTGACTACCAGTTGATAATCCGCTAGCTTATCATGTTTTATCTATTATTTTAGAGTGGATTTCAATAATTAAGTTGAGTTGAATGCTTCATTCTACCCAAATTAGACTTTGTTTGTTTATTTTGTTGTTTAGAGTTTATTTTATTAATTTTAATTAGAGTTTAAATAATTTTTGTTATATTTTGCAGGAAAGGACAAAGAAAAAGTATTGCAATTGAAGCTTGGAAATAAAAGGAAGAGAAAGTGAATTGAAAATCCAAATATTCAGTTGGGCTTTATGTGAAGCATGGAAAAATTCACCTTGGTCAAATGTGCAAAATGCTAATTGAAATAAGATTAAAAGGAGGATGGTCACAGTGAATAAGTTAGTGACCCACCTGAAGCAAATGAATTTGCTTTGGATGAAGATTCTAATCAAAGAAGCTACAGGGTCCGTGCAGGAATGTTTTTTTTTTAAGTTGAAAAAGAAGTTGAAATGCTGAGAAAATTCAGGAGATCTACGAAGTATCAATTGGAATTGAGATAAAAGATTGCACTTGAAATTGAAAAGAAGATAAGCAGTTAGAATTCAATTTGCAATTGAATTGAAATTGAAAAGAAGATTAGCATTGTTAATTGAAGATTGAAGGAGATAACAGATCAGTTTTGCTCACTGCTTATAAGAAGTATCATAGTCATAAGAAAAAATACACAATTTCTGAGAACTCTTCATAGTTTTAGTTTTTATTTTTTCTTCTTCTTCTTTTATTTTAGTTATGAACTAAATCATTTTTTTTAGGGTGACGACGTAATCGCGCCATGACAATTTGGTGATTTATTTCAATTTTTCTTAATTTATTCTTCTTCTCTATTTGTGTTTTATTTCCGTTCTTAATGCTTCTAATTGCTTGATCACCAATTAGATGATAGGCTAATCATAATGAGACCGAGAGGAGATTTATGTGTCAAGGGTATTGAGATAAAACCATAGGGTTAATGCGGATAGAGATATACCGTAGGAGCCTTATGCAACTGCTATAGAGAATCATAGATCTTAATAAATTCTTTGATAAATAATCATCATAGAGATATAGTTGATTAGATATCAATGGGTAAATTTTAGTGTGCTCTAACCCAGACATTAAAATAAATTAGGATTCTTGGTTGACATTAGAAGTTGATTAAGAGATTAGGAAGAATTGATATAACTGAACCAAACTAAGTGGGATTAGGATTCCTTGTCTATGAGGAATCTATATTCATAGCGTTGGTAAAATCAGTTCCCTAGAATTTTCTTTCATTGTTTGTTCATCATTTTATTTTATTTTTCTAATTAATTAATTCAAAAACTCAAAAATATTTATTTCCTTTTAGTTTTCTTTATTTTCCTTTCAAATCAATTTATTGAAGTCTAAATAGTTGTTGATTTTACGAAGTGGTACTTGATCTCCCAATCCTTGTGTTCGATACTCGGTTTCTCACTGTTTTAATATTACTTGCTTCGATCCGGTACACTTGCCGGAGCCCATCAAGTTTTTGGCGCCGTTGCCGGGGATTGGCAATATCAATATCATTAGTAACAAAGGATACAAATACTTTAGTCAATTTTTTTATTATTATTTTGTATATATATTTGATTTTTTCTTTTGAGTTTTGTTTGTGCTAGGCGGATGCAACACATGGACCATTATTATTATCCAATGCAGGAATATCAAATTGATTGGATTGTGTTTGATGGTATTGTTAATAAGCATGCAAAGTTATACTCCAAGGAGGAATGGAAATCCTATTTGTCATCTTTACCACCACCACCACACTTTCAGGTGAATCCCGATATGCTAGAATTTCTTTGGGAGATAAATGCACAAGTTGTGATCCAAAGCATAGAGCGTCTAAAGGCGGAACAATTTGCCATGATTCAGGAGACAGAAATGCGGTTTGGGGAATATTCTAAAGAGAAAACATCCCAACTAAGAAATTGGATGCAAAAGTTAGAAGTGCAAGCTAGGGAATTCTCCAAACTGCTCGCAGAAAAGCCACATGAAACTCAATTTGAGGAGAATGTGGTTGCTAATATGGATTTAAACGAAGTGGTGGTGGAAGATGATTTAAAAAGAGAAGACCATGAAGTGGAAATCAAGGAAGAATTATCTCTCGTCGATCCTTTGCAAGGGATAAATGAGAAGAAGATTGATGTGGAAAACAATCACTTTACCATGCTTATTGATGAACTTGAAAATTCTGATTTGGATAAGTATATTGGTCTACATGCATGTGTGGATGCATCAAAGTTGGCTCCTAAAGATGACATTGTTGTGTGTTATGGAGATTTCATTCATGGAGCCATAGTTCTGAAGCCTTTCCTCCAACAATCACCATGCTTCAAGCCATGGGATCCGGGAGGAAGCTCTTATATGATGAGCATTACTTGGCTCTTCTTCCACAAGCAATGGGATCCGGGTGGAAGGTCTTATGTTTTGAGCACACCTTGGCCTTTGTACCACAAGCTATGGGATCCGGGTGGTTGCTAAACCTTTCTCTTTATTTGTTTTATGCTTTGAATAAATTGGTTACATCGTGTTTTTTTTTTTTGTGTGGTTTTGTTCATGTGTCATTGAGTTGATGTTGGTTTTTAGTGGATTAATTGTTTTAAGCCCCATTTGAAAAATGTCATGCCTCTTGAACCATCATGCATATATATTCCTTTTGATGAACTTGAAACTATGTAGGATTGAATTTAGAGAAAGAAGTGTCATAACTTCAATGCATGATTCATGATAAGTTTGGCTTAATTGCTTATATTGAATTGGGTCTCTAATGTGTGTCCTAGTGAGTTGTTTTGAGCCTTCAACATTATTTATTCTTGTGAGAATCATTATTGAGTTGCATGCTCTTAGGTTTGATTGAATCTTGTCTATTTTCCATGATAACATGTTGCATGAGTATGATAAAGGCATTTTTTTTGGAATAACCATTTTTGGCCAAAAAGCTTTCCTAATGAAAATTTTCCATTGTTTGCCCTCTCGAGCCTTAAGCCTATTCTTTGTTTGCCCACTTTTATGCCTAAACTTTGTTAAAACCATGTTTACCATCCCGAAAGGACTAAGTGAGCATTGGTTCATTATTGTGTTGCTTGGGGACAAGCAAAGTGTCAAGTTTGGGGTGGCATATTTGGAAATACAATTTTGTGAAGATACGAAGAAGAGAATGAAAAAAAAAAATTGTTGAAAAAGTTGGAAAAAAAAGAAACAAAACAAAAAAAAATGGATAAATAAGTAAATAAAATATTCGCCCCGCGAAAATAAATTCGCCTGGCGAATGGTTCGCTTGAAATAACGCCCTCGGGATCGCCTCGCAAATGGGTTGTCGCCTGGCGAAAGGAAAAAAAAAAAAGTTCAAAAAAAAAAAATCCAATCCTTTCTTATTCCCTAGGGTACTTAGCTTTTATTCTCCTTTCTTACATTCCTTACACCTTGGCCACATTACAACCTTGACAAGTCCTTTTGACTCTTGCATGCATGTGATTGTGTGATTTTGTGATTGAGATGTAAATCAAACTAATAGAGTGTGTGCTTTGATAAGTGAATTTGGAGAGAAACACAAGCCTAGACACTTGAGTGATTGAGTGATTTATTTGCCTTTGTGAGGTTTTGAGACCCAAGAATTTGTCATGAATGATGCTAAGCTCTAATGATTCCGGACTTTGATTGATGATTGCATGGTTGTGTGACTCTTTCTTTTGGCCATCTATAAATTCATCTTACAAGTTAATTGTTTTGATCTTAGGAAGATATAATCGAATTGGATTTTTGTAGCTATGGTGTGGCAAGAGTGGGGGCATACATAATTTTTGGTCCATTGATTTTGATGTCAACTCATTCGTTTTTAGTGGTGTCTTTTGATTTTGGTTTGCTTGAGGACAAGCAAAGTTTAAGTTTGGGGTATTTTGATAATCCGCTAGCTTATCATGTTTTATCTATTATTTTATAGTGGATTTCAATAATTAAGTTGAGTTGAATGCTTCATTCTACCCAAATTAGACTTTGTTTGTTTATTTTGTTGTTTAGAGTTTATTTTCTTATTTTATTAATTTTAATTAGAGTTTAAATAATTTTTGTTATATTTTGCAGGAAAGGACAAAGAAAAAGTATTGCAATTGAAGCTTGGAAATAAAAGGAAGAGAAAGTGAATTGAAAATCCAAATATTCAGTTGGGCCTTATGTGAAGCATGGAAAAATTCACCTTGGTCAAATGTGCAAAATGCTAATTGAAATAAGATTAAAAGGAGGATGGTCACAGTGAATAAGTTAGTGACCCACCTGAAGCAAATGAATTTGCTTTGGATGAAGATTCTAATCAAAGAAGCTACAGGGTCCGTGCAGGAATGTTTTTTTTTTAAGTTGAAAAAGAAGTTGAAATGCTGAGAAAATTCAGGAGATCTACGAAGTATCAATTGGAATTGAGATAAAAGATTGCACTTGAAATTGAAAAGAAGATAAGCAGTTAGAATTCAATTTGCAATTGAATTGAAATTGAAAAGAAGATAAGCATTGTTAATTTAAGATTGAAGGAGATAACAGATCAGTTTTGCTCACTGCTTATAAGAAGTATCATAGTCATAAGAAAAAATACACAATTTCTGAGAACTCTTCATAGTTTTAGTTTTTATTTTTTCTTCTTCTTCTTTTATTTTAGTTATGAACTAAATCATTTTTTTAGGGTGACGATGTAATCGCGCCATGACAATTTGGTGATTTATTTCAGTTTTTCTTAATTTATTCTTCTTCTCTATTTGTGTTTTATTTCCGTTCTTAATGCTTCTAATTGCTTGATCACCAATTAGATGATAGGCTAATCATAATGAGACCGAGAGGAGATTTATGTGTCAAGGGTATTGAGATAAAACCATAGGGTTAATGCGGATAGAGATATACCGTAGGAGCCTTATGCAACTGCTATAGAGAATCATAGATCTTAATAAATTCTTTGATAAATAATCATCATAGAGATATAGTTGATTAGATATCAATGGGTAAATTTTAGTGTGCTCTAACCCAGACATTAAAATAAATTAGGATTCTTGGTTGACATTAGAAGTTGATTAAGAGATTAGGAAGAATTGATATAACTGAACCAAACTAAGTGGGATTAGGATTCCTTGTCTATGAGGAATCTATATTCATAGCGTTGGTAAAATCAGATCCCTAGAATTTTCTTTCATTGTTTGTTCATCATTTTATTTTATTTTTCTAATTAATTAATTCAAAAACTCAAAAATATTTATTTCCTTTTAGTTTTCTTTATTTTCCTTTCAAATCAATTTATTGAAGTCTAAATAGTTGTTGATTTTACGAAGTGGTACTTGATCTCCCAATCCTTGTGTTCGATACTCGGTTTCTCACTGTTTTAATATTACTTGCTTCGATCCGGTACACTTGCCGGAGCCCATCACCAGTCCCTCTAACTATTAGTATCCTGTGGTTGTCAATCACTGATATTCTTTTCCTCGAACGGACTTACTGTTTATTAGGCAGCAATTGCGAACAACATGGAAAACATAAAGAACTGAGTAGTTTAAATAACCGAAAGGTAACAATTGCAGTACGGTCTCTGGTCAATTAATTATCCTCGTTTATCATATAGATCTACCAATTTAATTGGGCTTGATAGCCAAAATATCAATCAATTGATTAAGAGCATGCAAATGGTAGCTAATCCTAAACATGGAATGAAGAGCAATAAGATAAATCTAATCAGGTAGTAACTTCAAAACCAAACAGAACTCATATTAAAGCTAATACATAGCAAAAAGGGTTTCTACTAACACAAGATCCACCACAAATCTAGTGGTGAATTTAGCTACTCAAAGTAATAGAGAAAATCAAAGTCAACAAAGGGAAACGCATCCTCAAGAATTGAAGAGGGAGAAGTGGTCTCCAACTTAATCTCCCGGTGCCAATCCTACTCTAGAAATCAAAACTACAAAATCCATAAACTAGAAAGCTAAAACAAAGAGTATAGTACTCAAAGAATAAAAGATTAGATGATGAGATTGTTCAAAAGATATCTTAGAGTGACACAAAGGGCCTCTCTGTATAACAAAATATAAGAACGGGGCCTAAATTAGGTCTTATGCGCCACCGGCACAGGCATGCTACAAATTAGCACGATCATGCTCGTCATTTATGTCAGGCCGTGCTCAAATATGCAAGGGTGTACCAACTTTGCAAATCAGCGTTCTCGGACACGGGCTTCAGCACAGACGTGCTTACCTTCTTATACGGCCGTGCTCTTCGCGATTGAGACACTGCTTGCTTCAGTCAGGCCTTGCTTCTCTGAGTTAGACCTTTCTTTACTTTGGCATGGGCATGCTGCTGTTTGGCATGGCCGTGCTAAATCTTCAGAGGTCAGCTTTAAGTCTTTTTGTAAGGCTTTGTTTGGTTGGATGGCTTAAAGGCCTTGCACGGGCGTCCTCCTATCTGGCACGGCCGTGCTTAACCTCAGAACTTCAGTATTCTGCCCATTTTAGCTCTAAAACCTTCATTTTTCTTCATAAGTTCATTAAATTTGCCTTTAAACGTCAATTATGTCAAAACTTAAGTAAAAGGGGTGAAATAAAGTAATATTTATCCTGAAATGCATCGAAATTCAACCAAATATCCCCTATAAAATGCATAGAATCAAGGTTTATCATTTCCCCCCAAAATCAGAACGCAACAAGAGTGTACAGGGCCTTACGCTGCATCCAATCCATGTTGAGACATGACGTATGCGTAACTGAGGCAGCCAATGACCTAAGATGTTGTTATGGGTATGATCAATGCTGGGATGGTTCCTTTCAAGTTGTTAAGTTGTGACATGACTATATGCTAAATGATAAAGTATGCATTGTACTTGAATGAGTATTAGAGATACGTGTAGTAGTTGAGCAATAATAACATGCATGGATTGTTTTAGTTGCAAGAGTAGAAACAATTGGTTTAACTACTATTTGTTGGTAATTGGTTATTCAGTTATGAATATGTGGCAATATTGACGGAATCTACTTGATACTTGAATATGGCGATTTGTAACGCCCATTTGTACGAGATTTGGACGTAATAGTGCAATGGGGGGCGATGTGTAATGCCTAGATGCATAATAATGTGGAAAGTCTACCGGGGACGACGATACATAATGCCTAATAGAGCTTGTGCTATAGAAGATAATGGCCATATGTTGGGGATGCCCGACGGTTATGCATATGAGAATGAACATCGCACTGGGGACGACGACACCTAACGCCCAGTTGCGGATGTGATGGTGCCTACCGGGGACGACAATGCGTAATGGCTGGTAAAGCGGTTGCAAGTTGAGACAATTCAAGCGTCATGGCAAAAAATCCACTGCGAGATATTAGAATGTCCCTATTACATGGTTGATATTGCTATCTATTTACCTGCCTATTTATTATTGCACATGTTTATAATTGTATTATGCCCTTACTAAGTGTATGTAACTCACTCCCTTAGTGTCTCAGATACAGGTGCGGAATTTGTTGGACCATCTCGAGCTGCTCTGACTTCTTGAGTGGGGTTACTAGTGTCATGTCGTGACCATATAGAGTGCATTATTTCCCTTTGTTAAACTTAATTCCGTAAAACCGTTTTTCTTAAACTTGGGATTGATTCTTTGACATAGGGTTAGATATCAAGAAATGGTCATTTGAACTTCATTGTAAACTTCTTTTTGAAGAATTATAGAAAATTGTGTTGAGGCTTCCTTTTATTTGATTTTGGAAAATAATTTGGTTATTGTTGCGGGGATGTGGGTTCAGTAGGCTTCGGAGATAGGACCTTATCCCTCCCTCGGACCGATCACGACCGTCGATTTTGGGTCGTGACAATGTTGAACCCAACCTAACCTGACGCATGGGCACCAATTAAAGGTCTGGAACGTCAACCTAAAAAGTATGAGGAAAAATTATTGGTTGAGAATAAACTACTTCAATGACATTTGCTGGGAGATGAATTTATATAGAAACTTATTAGTTATTTTTTTCTTGTGAGAATTAGCAGGTAAAATTTCAAAGATTTTAATTAAGGAGTTTGACTTATACACATGCTACACTCAGAAGAGAGGAAACTTATTTCCAGCTTACCTCATCTGCAGTAGGTTAATATATTTTTTTTATATGCATATGATCCCAAGGAGTATCCCTGGTCCTTCACCGAGACTAATCTCCATCGGGGAATCTGAAGGCACTCTAGGTGGGATGCCCCATCACAACCAGGCCTTTTTCCATACACAAGAGCCAGAAATTGAACCTCTGACCACTTGTTTAAGGGACCTGAGCCCATCATCACTCGGACCAACCTTGACTAGTATATAGTAGGTTAATATGAGAATTGATCTTAAAATCTCATAAATAACATCCACACATTTTTTTTCTTTGGTGCTTAACTGCATACATCTTTACTAGCTGAGTTAAGTAGAATCCTTTTTTTTTTATCAAAACCAGCTCATGTCATTTTCAAAAGTATTTGTTCAGCAATACAATGAGGAATAACAAAAAATCAAAATATGTAGCACAAGAATTAGACACCCTTGCTAAAGCATGAGCAAGTAAATTTGTTTGCCTCCTAATAAGCCTAACTTGGTAAGTAGGTGATGAGTGTGATTCCTCAGCATATTTCATTATCATTTTGCATGCATTTTCATGTTAATTTAGACATTTTATTCAATATTTTATTAGTTATTCTTTTAGAATGGATTTTTGAGGTGTTTTGAGTGTTTTGGTGCATATTTGGTGCTAATTGAGGCTTGGAAGAGTTGTAATGAAGCTTTGCATGATTTGATACGAAGTTAGGAGTTTAAAGATGCAAAAAGGGCCAAAATAGAGTCCATCACGGCCATGACTCAAAGGAGCATCAGAAATTGAAATCAGAACTTCCAGAACCTATCATGCCCAGGCCATGATCTGCATCATTGAGACAACCCCTTCCTTAGAGGTCCCATTGGTAACCCGAACTCAAATGCTTAACGTTGCAGCGCAGCATGGTAATATAAAAATGCGAAAAATATTAAAACAATCCATACACTGATACTATAATAATTTATACAGACATAAGAGTACTGGCTCCATCAGTAGAGCCTACAATAACTGATACTAATTATCTCAGAGTACGCAACTAAGAACATATATAACTGAAAACATGGCAGGAAAATAAAATACATACGACTTCCTCTCTTGGCCCCAAAAATACATTTCACTCAAACCCATGTACTGGCCATAACAAAACTAAGACTGTCTACCCAACTACGACTCTAACGTATACGGTAGTCGGGCCCGTATACCCTACTCTTCGCTGAGAGTAGTCAGTCTCCCAGAGACGGTCGTCCTTTGCATAGAGCAGCTCAAAGTATCCCAGCACTGGAAACCGAGGCTCTCCTGCCAACATTAGGTTCAACAGGTATACCATCGATCTCCTCTAGCAACTCCTCAACCGGATCTTCTCGTGCGATCGAGAATAAATAAAATATGACATAGAGAAAATATAGAGGATAAGAAACAACAACTCATCATAAATGGGAAAACAGCTATAAATAATTTATATGGATAGCAACACTCAACAACACAGCAGTGTCAATCAATCAACTCCCAAATCGTTCTCTCTTAACTACTATCTCTTACACTCATGCAACTAACAACTATATGGACGCGATCACGATGCGACATCCCCAACAGATCAAGATGTCTCGTTCATCTCTGTGCCACCCCCCGTAATGCAAGGTTCGGCCAACAACCCGCAGGCTCAACTTGTCTCATGGGTACGACATATTCCCCCGCCCGCAGGTCAGGTCGGAATATTTGCTTGTGAACAACGCAACTTACGATAACGATATATCCTCCCGCCCGCAGGCCAGGTCGGGACATTTGCCCGTCCGTTAACAACTAATCAGTACGATCATCTCCCCGCAGGCAAGATCAATCACCCATACGCCAACACAGTGATGAACAACAACTATGCAACATGAATCTCACCGACTCATTAAGGATCAACACTTTGTGTCTTAACCACGACTTATAACAACCACGACCAACTTTCTCCGGCTTAACCAGATATCAATTTTAAATCACAACGCAAACAAATCAACTGGATCTCTAAGTTGAGCACTATAACATATATATATATCCTCGACTTTCTTACCACATATTCATCTCCCAACTCATCAGAATTTACTGCCTATCTCTACTCAGACATCAGCAGTCACAACATTACATCATAAAGCAACCAAAAATAGATTCAATGATAATATTCACTTGTAGATAAATGCAAGTAATTATAAACATATAATAGGCATAACATACATATCACATATATTATAATAAACATCCAATCACAGAACAAGAAACCTCGACATACAGTAAAATCAACCTATCGGCCAATCGACCTCTAGTAGGGTTTAGGTCGCCCTACGCATATCAATATATATTATTTTAAATCTTGCCTCGTCGACGATATTCTGGTTCTTTCCCCCACCTGAACAATGTTCCCATGCAAATCCGACTGCGGCTCTACAACGGTCAATCGTGCATGCTTTCGAATGTTCGAACACCGTCGGATCCTTCACAACAAACCACAACCAGAAATCAATACAATTAAATCAAAATTTCCCTAATCCTTATGACCAAAGTTCTACCCCTATTTATTTAAATAGGCTAGAGATGTTGAAATTCTAGCAACTCTTGGATTAACGATCCTTAAGCATGACTAAGATATAATCTATGATTAATTATCAAATATTTGAACCAAAACCCATTCAACCAACAAAATAGGGTTTCGGCCATCATGGTTAGAAGTAGATGAGAGTTTGATTTGGTTTTCTAACCACTTGGATTACATGATCATAGAATGAAAGAGGTGAAATCAAGAATCATTTCACAAAAATTGAACAAAAACTCATTTCCCCCAAAATGTTAGGGTTCGGCCACATTAAGTTAAATAATCTAGGAAGCTTATTTGATTTCATGCTCTTAGTGAGACAACCCCACTTACGTAGGATAATCCCATTACAAACCAAATTGTCTAATACTAAAACATGTGAAAATTTAAAACTTAAGATCCATAAAAATAATACAGGCAATCCATTGTTAATAACATATTACATATGTATACGTACCATCATCCTTAATTACATATATCAGAGTGCGCTTCTGTAATATAACAACCTTTAACTTACAATAAGAAAGATACATAACCAATCCCACTAAAAACCACTAGTATCCTCTCATAAAATACATCAAAATATAAATACTCAAAACTCTCATACAGACTGTATTGGCCAGACACTAATATAAACTTTCCTCTATCCCGAATCCTTCACTGTTGGCATCAACGAATCTTCCACCTGCATTCGGTTCATAAGAGATGCCATCCTCTCTAGGAATAGGTGTCTCAGCCGCAATGTCTTCTCCACGAGCCACAAGAGAAAACATACATAGAAAATATAGGGAGATAAGGATCTAACACAAACATCATATATGTGAAAGAACCATAGAATAACATATATCAACATCACATATATGAACATGACAGAAACATATACACAATCGTCTCCCAATCATATCACTCATGATCAATACTTATACTATATGTATCTCATTCCTACATGCATGTCGGCCGATATCTCAAATCTCATTCTCAATCTCAGAGAATCATAGTTAGTTGTCCAGGGAACCTTTCCGCTCACCGTGACCAATAAGAGTGCATCCCGCTCCAACTCTCGGGAGAGGTATCTTAGCCGCCTCGGAAAGTCCACCTGCGATGGCGAAGATTGAGGGTCTAGTCGGGATAACCAGGTTCCAGCAGGCAACACGACATGATAGGAGCAACCCTATCCGTCTCTTGTGATAAGTCCCGAACCCGATTACATCCCCAAGATCACCAAGATCGTCCCTTCCCTCTTCCGTACCCGCACTCAGGTACACTAACCTCGTGTGTCCCATACCACACGGCTCACCACTTGGCACATGGTTATGCTATGCATGTCAACCATCACTTGTGCCACCAATATCTCAATATTCATCTCAATCCTCAAATCACTTTATTCATGATACCATTGTATCCATCACTTTATCAATATCCATTACTTTTCCTCACATATGCATTGTGGCACTTTTATTCACTATTCACATCATCATCAATCATAAAACATGCATACATGATAATAAATATATCAAAATACTAACTCAAACGTATAACATCATACATTTCATACTAGTGAGTATATCATTGTACACTTAAACCACATAAAGCATATAGAACACATATTCACAACAATCACACAAAACATATCGATCATCCATCAAGTAATAGTCATCTATCCTAGGGTGTATTCTTAGTGGTGATAGCCCAAAGATACCTACACTTAGGGTCTAGGCACTTTGTCAGGGCTCAACCTCTTGTAGGGTTTAGGGTTCCCCTACACATATCAATATACATTATTCTACTCTTGCCTTCCCGATGGATGTGAGATTCTTTCTCCCCACCTGAGAGCAATGTAGTAACTCTCACAAACCCACGAACACTTGCTCACGGCCGCAGCCCCGTTCCTCCACCGGTACCCGTATACGCTTTTGAATGATGAATCACGGTCTAATCCTTCATCAAAAATCATAATCACAATTAGTAAAATCAAACAAAACACATATAGGCCTTAAGAACTAGGGTTGGGCCCCTTTGGTAGAGAAAAATGCTAGAAGTGTTAAAATTGTACAAACTCTTGGATCTATGATCCTTAAGCATGGATAACACTCTTGTAAGTCTTTTAATTGAAGAATTTGAAACAAAACTCAAGATTTGCCAAGCATAGGGTCGGCCTCTTCATAGAACATGAGGCTAGGAAAGGTTTTTGATTCAATTCTTTTGAGATTCAAAGGCATATAAGTGTAATAGGATCAAATCAACACTATTTTAACAAACATTGAAACAAAACTTCATGATTCCACAACATACGGAATTTGGCCACTCCATAACCCTATGGGTTAGAGAGCTTTTATGAGTACAAACTCTTAGGATTATGATAGAAAACAATGAATTTAGATCAACAAAATTGGTTTGACATCAAAATGATTTTTCTACAAATTTTAATGAATTTTAGAAGTTCAAGAACAACAATGAACACATAGAGTTTCAATGAATAGAAGTAGAGATTAAGAGCTCAAAGAAGAGATTTCTACCTCTTAGATGATAGAAAAGATCAAGATGAACAACTTTGCTTCTCAATGCTTTTGGAAAACCCTTGAAGAATGGAAAGAAAATGGAGTTGAAAGCTTGGAGGTGCTTTGAGTAGGAAATAAGATGAAGGAGAATGAAAGTGAAAAAGTAAAGAAGGATGAGGGTGGCCTGAAGATCGTATAAATAGAGGATAAGAATGATAAGGTTAGTAAGATAGGCTTAAAGTTAAAAAGGATAATTTTCCTTAAGAACAAAATTGGAATTGTATCAAAAGTTGTACTAGAAACTTCAACACTTAAAGAATAAAGTGAAGGAGAAAGGAATATGAGATGGAACATATATATATATATATATATATATATATATATATATATATATATATATATATATATATATATGAATGGCGTGGGTTTCATATAAAAGAAGGGTAAGGATTGTACAAAATTTGCTTAAGGGCAAAAAGGTCATTTCTTTTATGGACAAAATTGTCATTTTCTACGCCATCATCATTACTATGGTGAGTCACCTATGTGATTCACCCTTTGCCATCATTACTATGGTGACTCACCTAGGTGAGTCACCCATGTAATGATTACTTAGTGGATAAGGTGGTGAGGTGTCATGTGGTGATGGCATGAAAGCGACATGAAATTTATCCGTTACTGGTTCCGGTGATTTCGTACGCAGACTGGGTTTTTTTTGAGTCTTCAACCCAAATCTTAACCATAATTCTCTACTAGTAATGTAGAGTAAAACAATATTTGTATTGTATCCAAAAAGTGGATACGTAGAGATAAAATCGAATATCGGTCGAGAGACGTGAGTTTTGAGAGTGATGAGTCGGTAGATGAGTCATCACCTTGACTCATCACTCGTCATGATTACTCACCATCATGAGTCATCCTTGTCATGATTACTTTTCCAAAATATCTTGATATTTCATAAAGGAAAGTCCATAGAATTACAATTTTTCCATTGAAATTCAGAAAGCAGCAAAAATTGGGGTGTTACACTTAGATTATGAAAGAAGAGGATGAAACTAGATCATAGAAATTGGTTTGGCATTAAAAATATTTTTCTATAATTTTTCATGGATTTTGAAGTTTAAGCTTCTAGTTGAGAAAAGCTTGATAATGCATGAATCAATGGAGGAAACATGAAGTTTAGGAGCTTAAGGATGAAGTTCATACCTCCTAGATGATGAAGGTGAGTGAGGTTAACAACTTTCCTTCACAAAGTTTCTTGAAAATCTTTAAGGAAATGGAGAGAAAGTGGAAAAGAAAGAAATGAAGAACAAAAGGTTAGAGAGAATATGAAGAGGAGGGGGCTGAGTGGGTGAGAAAAGGGACAAGGTTGTCCAACTAAAATTTCATTAAGGGTAGTTCGGTCTTTTTGCCTAAGGACCAAATGGTCTTTTTCTTAAAAGTCCAAGGGCATTTCAGTCTTGTCGAGTCCAGATATTTTGAAAATCATCATGACACTTGACACGCATTCCTAGGTGATGTGACCTGATGTGACTTCATGATTATCCGTTCACACGTCCCGTTAAATCCATATACAGCTTCGTTCGTCTCCCGGTTGGAATTACGCCCGAATAGTTTATTATTATTCCGCTTTTTAGAGCGTGAGACCAATTTTAGCAAAAAGGTAGGAAATGTGATTATAAGACTGAATGTCTCGATCACGGGTCAAAATTAGGTCTTTATAGTAGTAAAACACTACTGTCAGTGAAAAACGCAGACCGGGCTCCGTCTGAATTTTCGACCCAAAATTTAACTGTAGCTTCCTACGATATTGTAGAGCTTGACTATGGTCTTAGTTTATTTTATTTCACTCTCTAGACCCTCCAATAAAATAAAAACTTATAAATGTTGTTTATTAGTATTGGAAAGCTTGAAAAAAATCGGGATGTTACATTACTATCCCCCTTAAAAAGAATTTCGTCCTCGAAATTCGACGTACCATTTTAAGATAGACTCGGATATTGCTGCTTCATGTCCTCTTCACGTTTCCAGGTAGCATCCCCTGTAGCTTCATCCCATATGACTTTAACCAACGAAATGTTTTTACCTCGAAGTTCCTTAATCCTTCTATCCGCGATCCTTATAGGTAAAGCCTCATACTCAAGGTTCTCTCGCAATTGTATTGACTCTTGTTCTAAGATGTGTGATGGATCGGGTTAGTATTTTCTCAACTGAGAAACATGAAAGACATCATGAAGATTGGATAGGTTTGATGATAAAGCTAAATGATAGGTTACAGGACCAATCCGGCAAAGAATTTGAAATGGTCCAATGAATCTAAGAGTAAGCTTTCTAGATTTTATTGCTCTGCCAATCCCAGTCCTTGGATTTATTCTCATAAAAACATGGTCTCCTTCCTGGAACTCTAAAGGTCTTCTTCTTTTATCCCTGTAACTCTTTTGTCTGTCCTGTGCGATTTTCATATTTTCCCTTATCCTCTTGATTTGTTCCATCATCTTTTGTACTACCTCCAGTCCTAACACTTGACTTTCTCGTGTCTCATACTAACACAATGGTGTTCTATACTTTCTGCCGTACAACGCTTCGTAAGGTGCCATACCTATACTCGAATGAAAAATATTGTAATAGGTGAACTCAATCAACGGCAATAACTCATCCCAACTTCCTGTGTGTTCTAAAACACAAGCTCTTAAGAGATCTTCCAATGATGGAATCGTTCGTTCCGCCTGACCATCAGTTGGAGGATGATAAGCAGAACTCAACCTTAACTTAGTTCCCAAAGCCTTATGTAATTGCTTCCAGAATCTATATGTAAATCTAGGATCTCTGTCGGAAACAATACTAGAAGGCACTCCATGCAACCTTACTACTTCCTTGATGTAGATTTGGGTTAACTTCTCCAACGTATAACTTTCTCCAATAGGTAAGAAGTGAGCACACTTCGTTAACCTATCAATGATTACCCAAATGGCATCATGCCTCTTGTTAGTCCTTGTCAACCCAACCACAAAATCCATAGCTATTCCATCCCATTTCCATTTTGGGATATCTAAAGATTGTAACAGCTTTGCTGGCTTTTGTGATCTATCTTCGCTTTCTGACAAACCAAACAAGCCAACATATACTCAGCTACCTCCTTCTTCATTCCGAGCCACCAAAACATTTTCTTCAAGTCCTGGTACATCTTGGTAGCTCCTGGATGAAAACTCAACCTACTCTTGTGCGCTTCTTCCAAGATCATCCTTCTTAACTCTATATCCATTGGCACACAAATCTTATCACCATACCTCAAGACTCCATCTTGATTCATCCTAAACTTAGAAGTTCCGCCTTCCGTTACTTGTTCCTTCACTTTCTAAAGATACTGATCAACCTCTTGCTTCTCCTTGATCGTCTTCAAAAAGTCGCTCATCACCGTGACTATTCCAAGGTGTATCTTATCCCTAGATAATTCCGTACCTAAATTCAAATCTCTAAACTGTTCAATCAGTTCCAGCTCTTTTACCATCATAGCAGACACGTGTAAGGATTTCCTACTTAACGCATCTGCTACTACATTCGCTTTTTCTGGATGGTACTGTAGGTCAAATTCGTAATCTTTTATGAATTCCATCCACCTCCTTTGTCTCATGATCAAAAAGATACCTTAAGCTTTTATGGTCACTGTACACTATAAACTTAGCTCCATATAAATAGTGTTGTCATATCTTTAAAGCAAACACTATAGCTGCCAGATCCAAATCATGAGTTAGATAATTCCTCTCATAAACTCTCAGTTGTCGCGAAGCATACGCTACGACACTCCGATCTTGCATTAGGACACAACCTAATCCTTGGTATGACGCATCACAGTATACGTCAAATTGTCCTGAAAAATAAGGTAACGTCAGTACTGGTGATGCAGTCAACCTCCTTTTCAACTCCTGAAAACTCTTCTCACACTCATACGTCCATACAAAGGATATTCCCTTCCTTGTTAGCTGCGTCATCGGCGATACGATCTTCGACAATCCTTCGATGAACCTTCGATAATATCTAGCTAGTCCTAGGAAACTCCGTATCTCACTTACCGACTTAGGACTTTCCCATTGTACCACAGCTTCAACCTTTGCTGGATCTATAGAAGTTGAACTTAGCACTTAAATCACGAGAGTTAGAAGCGGTTCTTCGAGGGTTCATGAATTGTTACAAAGCGTAATGGGTTCAAATTAATTCAATTACCACAAGAGTAAGAGTTGGTTTATTTGGGCACGATTCTTATATCTCGAGAGGGAACATTAGCTTTATTAGGATAAATTCACCTTTGAAGTAATTGATAATTAATAAAAGGAGTAGTCAATTTAGTAGCATAAGCTGTTTTGCGGTATCCTAATTCCTGGATCAATCCTGATTTTGCAATCTTATCTTTTATTATTTTATTTGTTACTTGGTTATATCATTAATCTCAAAATCTTAAAAATCTTTTTGTTTAAGTAAAATTAGTTTATTAATTAACTTATATTTAATTATCCAATTTTTATAGGTTCGATATCTTTTATTACTTAACAATAACGGATTTTATGCATCAATTGGACTAGACTTCAAAAGGTCTCTGCAGTTATCCAAAATAACTACAAATTCTGCATGATTAGCTTTTGTATTATGCAGGCCATCGGGAACCATTTTGCAGTCCAATTCAATTATTGCATTCTCCACTCCCATAGACCTCAGTCATTGAATTGCTCTCAAAAGGAGTTAAGTAGAATCCTTACAGACTTATTAATATAATTATGCATTTTTTTTTTTTATCCTTGACCCAGACTATCCCGCCAAAAGCGGGAACTAATAATTATGCATAAATATAAGAAAGAATTTGTTATAAGAGATATCATTTTGTCCTTTTATTATTGTACGGCAAGTAGTCTATGGAGGCCAATGAATACATTAAATTTTCTCCTAAAATATCTTTATCGCATACTTTCACTTTCACATCGTTATAATATATTTAAGGATATAATTATTAAAAATTTCAAACGACATAAACTTTTTTAAGTACTCGTATTTAGTTTTAAATTGAACAAATAAAAAGTTTACAATTGAAAATATAATCAATATATTATCAGTTTTTGAAAAAACTGTAATAATATTTATGTCAACTTTTTAAAAAATGACATAAATACTAGAGTAAAAATTGGAGTAAAAATTGAAGGAAAATGTTTTAAGAAAAAACTTTGAAGAAAGAAGAAAATATTTATAAAATACAGAATTTTTTTTGACAAATTCAATTTGAAGCCCACATCCACATAGCCTCCAACGAGACCACGTCTTCCTCACCAACAAGCCCCGGTGACATATCATTTTTGTGTTTGGATTGTCTATAGCCTCTTCAGCCTCTACAACATAAAAGACAAGGAGAGGAGGGGAGAGAAAACAGAGAAAAAGTGAGAAAAGAGGAGAGAGATAGAAAGGATGGAGAAGGGATAGAGAGGGTGGTGCTGGAAAGGATCCACGTCCATCATTTTTCTTGTCTTTCTAAAATATCACCGTCATTGGCTCACATTTTTTTAAAATCTCACGCTAGCCAAACAAATAAAAATATTTGTTAATATTGATATTAAATGCCAAAAAAGCATTAGCTACATATCATTATATATAACTAAGTTATAAATTATATTAATATAAATATATTGTTAAGTTCTGTACAACATCAAAGTTAAGATGGCCTAGTTGATATAAGGGGCTAGCTTTAGCTACAAGGTCAAGGGTTTCAATCCTGTTTTGAACAAAATAATTATTTTTCAAGCTTGGGAAGTTGCTGGGGCAATGGGGTTCACCATTATGAGCAAGCACCAAAATCAGCAACTCGTCTAGCGAACTCGTTGGAGTAGAGGTCGGCAAGGCGAACCTAATCTGGCCAGCGAAGGGGTTGTTGGCGAGGCAAAAGAACTTCATACCAGGAAATAATAATGATTTTTCAACAATATTTTTTATAACCAATATTTTATTTATAATTCCAGTTTTTACCTACTATTACAAGCTAAAGTTGGCAACACCAAAGGCAATGCCACCACTGTAAAATTGCCCCCCGCTAATGATACTATAAATCTATAACTCTATCATACTTTGAAATTGTGGTCCAAGATGGGTGCCGAATCCGCCAAAACTACAAAACTGAATCAATGACCCTACTTGTAGCAAGTGTATCAACCCGAGTCGTCTCCCAATGATGAAGTCAGTGATTCAATCAATTAGGCAAGTAAAAATAAATGGGTGGGGGTTTCATCTTTAAAATCAAACTAAAAATTAACCAGCTAAAAGAAATTAAAATGAGATACAGTAATAACAAACAACCAATCCAAGGTCATTGACAAATCTTGAGTTTAACCCATCCTTAATAACAAAGATCGTCCAATTGTTAAAATAATTCTTGATCTCGAATTACAATAAGAAGCCCCACTCTAATTCGTGAATTCCCCACTAGAAACGCATCTAGAAAAATGATTTATCAAGGCAACGAATTAAGCATTGTTAATATAGTTCTTGATCCGTGTCTCCTTTTCCAAGGCATAAAACACCACCAAAACTTCATCATTTGATGAGTAGTCTTCATCAAGGTTTGCAGCTCAATGTCTTACCTTTCAACTGGTTTATTCCCAAGTGCATCGCACATCTATATCTCAAGTTATGACTGAAACACTGCTCCTTGTTCAGACTTTCGCAACAGCTCCCCTAGTTTGACTTTCGACCTCGTTTTGACCCTCTAAACATCCAAATCTGCTCTCGATCTCTTCATGAAAGTTGTATAGCTTTTTCTTAACTTCCCTACAAAATAAAATTCAAAACTTTTCAATATCTAGATCCAGTGCTATGGGTAAAAATACAGAAGTAGTCACTACAAGAACTCTCGCTATAAGGCCAAAAAATCGTGGGAAAATGCACATTTCCAACGGATTACCCTCGACTTCACATCCCTCTGAATAAACGGCATCAGAAACGATTTCCCACGACCAAAATGAAAACTCGGTGGGAAATTAACCACGGTCAACCCCTGGGAAACTTTTCCCACAGCACTGTTCCTAGGTAACTTACCGAGGACTTTCTTATGGCCTCGGCCCTGGGAAATTTTTTCCCAAGGCATAAGCCTTGAGTAACTTTACGAGACATTTCCCATAGCTTTGGCCTTGGGAAACCTAATTTTTTTTTGTAAAAAAAATTGCTTATAGTATAATAATTAAAATTAAATAATTAAATTAATAATACTGATATCAGAATTTGCACACATATGTGTCTAATGCCATCAGTTAAATATTGATATCATGTTTATTGATGCGCTTCAAACTAATGCCATCACATTAGACTATGCAGCAAATACTGATATCAGTTAAACTTAAACATAACTCAGAAGAAAGTGGTTTTCAAAAATAATTCAAGAAGTATCATGTACACTGTGGATAAGGAAACAATGTTATATCACCTATGGCAAGGACATGACTGAATCTTAAACACCCAACCATAATCAAACTTTGACATATGGGGGAATGCTTTTTTAAGCATGAGTTAGTATACATCCATCATTTAAGTGTTTGACATATCAAAGCTCCAAATAAATATGGGGAATCTATTGGAAGCTACTTCCTAGAGAAAATTAGAAATGACAAACGTTTTTATTTCTCTGAAGATGAAAATATTTCTAAGTTATAAAGCTATGTTTTACATTATAGGAGTGATAAGATGGAAAATTATTGGATAAGCCAAGTCCAGAGCATTAGTAGTAGCAGCTATGAGCAGATGAGGGAAAAAATATCAATCCCTTCTACAAAACTAGAGCAAATGAGGGGCAGAGATAACAAGTAACTAGTTTTCAGAATCAACAAAGAGGGGTTTTCCAACCACATACCTGTAAGTGACACTACGCAATGATGGAGTGAACAGGTGGCCGAGAATGGTTCTGCAAGTGATCGGAGATGGTTTTACATGTGGCCGGAGATGGTTATGAGAGATGGAAAAGAGAGAAAGAGAGAAAAGTAGAAAGAGGGAAAGAGAGAAAGGGAGCTTATCGGGCGAAGGAGGGAGGCGCAACGGAGGAGCGGTGACGGTGGCTTTGGAGGGACGCGCAACGGACGAGCGACTGTGGTGGTGGCGATCGCGAATGGGAGGGAGGGAATGAGAAAATAGGGGTTCTATAAGGGAATGAGGAAGACGCGTGATATAATAAAAGAAACTTTTCCATGGTCCAAGCTGTGGGAAACCACGAAGATGAACGGTATTTTTTCCACTGTCCATGCCATGGGAAACCACCTAGCGCATTACCGGTCTAAGCATGGGGAAACCCCAAAGAGCAAGAGTCTCTTTCCCACAGACCATGCCATGGGAAACCACATAGTCCATTCCCACGGTCAAATCACATAGCCCATTCCCACGGTCATAGCCGTGGGAAATCAGTGGGAAACGTGGTGCACTTATTTCACGCTAGTTTGCATCAGTTTTCCCACGGTCTAGGCCATGGGAACCTTCATAATTACACTTCCGAGGGCCTAGGCCGTGGGAAAGTGTGAAGGAATAACCCGTCAGCTTTCCCATGGCCTAGGCCATGGCTACAAAATCCTAGGAAATAGTGAAAATTCTTGTAGTCGTCAAGATGCCAAAAATGATGGAAAATGCAATTAGGCTCAATTTGGACCCAAAGTCTTGAAATGCATCTAAGGCCCATCAATTAAGCACAAATGGTGCCTAACACACTAAATATGGATTATAACTAATATGCCAAATTCATGTTCATCACTTTCCTTTCCACACTTTATCCACCTGACCTATAGTTGGCCTATTCAACCATATAGTCCTTCGTCTACCCATCCCCGAAACACATTCTTACCCTCCACTCAAAACACCACCTAAACCTCAACCAGAAAATATCCCTGCAATAGCGTTTGTCCTTGCACAGAATCCTCAATCCACTAGAAGATCAACCAGACTTCACTAGCCACCAACATACCTCCAAGACTACCTCTGTAATGTTACCTGCCCATCCAAACCATATTACCTACACCAAGCTATCTCCCCAATACAAACAGTATGTTCTTCAGGTTTCAAAAACCTTTGAACCTATCGTCAGACAGTCAAACACCCTGAATAGAGAACAACTATGGCTAAGGAATTAGCGGCCCTTGAGGCAAATCGACTTGGATCTATAATATAAAATATATGGCAGATGACAACCTTGACACGACTTGTAGCTAAAAAGGCTACACCCAGCAAGCAGGAATCGAATTCTTGGACATTTTTTCACCATTTGGAAAACTCACAACTGTGAGAGTGCTCCTTTCCATTGCTGCGCAACAAAACTGGCACTTGCTCCAACTAGGCGTCAACAATGTCTTCCTTAATGGAGACTTGTTTGAAGAAGTCTACAAGCAACTTCCTCTAGGCTATCCCATTAAGGGGGAAACCTTGTATGCAAATTAAAGAAGTCTCTTTATGGGCTTAGGCAAGCCTTAAGACAATGGTTCTGCAAATTCTCCTCCACTATCCTAGCTCAAATATTTCAGCAATGCTCGGCTAATCATTCTCTCTTTACAAAAGGCACTGGTACATCTCTTGTCATTCTACTTGTGTATGTAGATTAGATTATTATTGCTAGCCCAAACACTACTGTCATCCAACAAACTTGTACCATGCTGCAAGATCACTTCAATTTAAAGGTTATTGGAGATCTCAAATACTTCTTGGGTTTGAAAATTTCAAAGTCCAAGCAAGGCATACATTTATGTCAAAGAAAGTATACCCTCCAATTGCTCACCGACATTGGGTTCATCACTGCTAAACCTTGCCCTACCAATGGAATCCAGTGTCTATGTCAATGATGTGGATGGTGAGACACTCCAATATGTTTCTCTATAGAAAACTTATTGGGAGGTTGATGTATCTCACAATCACTCGCCCAGACATCACCTTTGGTTGTCAATCGCCTTAGTCAATTCATGGCAAAACCCTAAACTCCACACCTTACTGCAATTCATCACCTACTGAAGTACCTGAAGACAATTCCTAGCAAAGGTATTCTTTTCCGTGATGAGTCCTCTCTGAGAGTTTCTGCCTATGTGGATGCTGATTGGGGGAGCTGCCATGTTACTCAAAAATGATCCACCTCTAGTTTTTGTGTATTTTTGGGCACATCCTTGGTTGCTTGGAAATCCAAGAAACAGCCCACCGTAGTAAGGTCCTCGACTGAAGCAAAGTACAAGGCGTTAACCACCTTCATTTCTGAACTCTTGTGGTTAATACAACTTCTCCGAGCATTTGAAATTCCCATGAACTTGGTCATGCATGGTTTATTGTGACAACCAATCAGCCATCCAATTGGCAAGCAATCCCACATGTCATGAAAGATCAAAACATGTGGACATCAATTAGCACTTCATTCGTGAACATGTGCAGTTGGGGTTCCTTAAATTTGTTCACATCAAGTCTCAACATCAACTAGCCGATCCTGTAACTAAAGCACTGCTTCACAATCTATTTCAACCTTTGATATCTAAGTTGAAAATTTGTGACATATACCTCCCAACTTGAGGGGAAGTCAAGGTTTAAATTGCGGTTGCAGTGACAATTGCGTTGCAGTCGTTGCGACCAAATTGCGACCAATGCGGTCTGCAATCACGACCTGATGCAATTGCGGCGGCTGCTGCAACCAAGATGTTGCGGCTGCATCACGTGAGCAGTCCACATTTTAAAACCCTAAGGGGAGTATTAACTGAATGCAAAATTAGTTATCGTTCAGTTATAGTTTGTTATACAGAATGCTAAGTTAGTTACGCAGTAGATCAGATATCCTGATGTGTATATATATACCTATGACCTGAATGAATCCAATTCACTTTTCTTTCGGTCAATTTCACTGTTGGTTCTTTCTCTCCTCTATCTCTTTCTCACTTACAATTTGTTGATTGCATAGATTCAATACTTTTCTTTGTTAATCTGCACTTCGTCCTAAACTTAAATTGATATGAAAAAAAGTCAAAAAAAAAAATCGTAGTTAAGAGTTGGTGAAAACTAAACCCTTGGATTGCTTAATAAATCCATAAAATTAAGTTAATATATAAGTACATTCTGGACAAATTATTTTCCTTCCACTTCCACTATCTCCCAATCCCCATCTTCTCCTATTGCTCCTTGAGGTATTTGGATCACATTGCACGGGCATGCGCATCACATCTTTTGTATTTGGTGGCCAGCTCTCAACTTAACCTATAACTTAACCTTTTAAACCTACACCAACCTTCGACATTTTACAAAGCTGTAATAATTGTTGCATGAAACACATAGGTTAACTATTATTATCAACAAGATTGGCCATGGACTTGGTGTAATCTTCATGGTGGGATAAAGGTAGAGGACGATCTTGGTCCAGAAGCTTTCTCCTTTTCTCTTCAATAATGTCCATCTTATTAGAAATTCTCCTTATGGAAATCATATTTGGTGGCTGTGTAGTGAGAGAAATCCGAAGCAAGCTGACGAAGCTCTTCGGTGAGCGCGGGTGGGCCACAGTAAAATACCCCTGGCATTAATACATAAATAAGCATGTTCTTGTAAGAAGGCAGACATGAACCACAAGAATAATAATTTGTGTCTCCATTTCTGACAATTTAGATGATAAGCATTCCAAATTTTAGGAAGGCAATATTATTTCATTGAAATCGCCTCTACTGAGACAACTTTATTTAAAAGTTTAAAGTTAAAACCACACTAGCAGAACACCATTATCATCTAAGGGAAAAGGTAGAGTTATATCTTTAAATTGCCAAAATAGAGGACAATGACGGGTCAAGGGGGAGGCCACTAATTCACTAGCTAGGCCTCCTCTTATACAAGGCTTTATTTTATTTTATTTTCCTAATGTTATATTCAATTAAAGAGCACCGCTAGTTGGTATAAATTTCGTATCTACCACATGCCTTTTGTTATTTAGGGGAATATATTCAATCTGTTTAATTTGAACAAGGGAGTAATGAACCGGCAATGCTCGACACGGCTTTTGTTGTTGTACAAAATTCGTTTTCTATAAATAAGCATTACTGTTAATTAAATTCTACACATTTTTTAAAATGTTGATATATATATATATATATATATATATATATATATATATATATATATATATAAGAAATGTATCAAGTGAGATGAATGTTTTTATGAGAGTGAGAGGAGCGAATCTTAGCCTTTGAATCAAATCATGAATGATCAGGATTAAAACATAAAGTCATATGACTTTTTTAAGTAGTCACATGATCACTAACCAACTTTTAATCTTGATCATCCACGTATGATTTTAATGGCCTAGATTTACTCCTCTCACTCTCACATAAAAAAATCCCTCTCACTAGATATGTCGTTATATATATATATATATATATATATATATATATATATATATATATATAGTAAATGTCTATCTAATTGATATAATTTTATTTCTTTACTCTCTTCTTGTAATGTCTAATTTATTTCTTTTATTATTTTTATCTCTCTTTTTTTTTTTTAATTCACTATTTTTATCTCTTTCTATTAGTTAATTATTTAATAATTATCAACCATAATTTTTCTTTCTCTTATTAATCTAATCTTATAAATTCTTTTTCATTCATATATTAAGCATGGTACTCACCAACACGAGCTTGTGGGTGATTAAGCGCAATTCGCTTGTAGACACTACGCCAATTGGGTTTGGCAAAGTGAGACTTGACACGCGTGCCTGAAACGATGTCCACGCCATTCTTAGCATGGTTTAGAGACTGCAGCATAGCAATAAGAGCAGAACGAGCATCACCCTCTTCATATACACTGGTGCAGTAGTTGTGGAGCTCAATCACTCCTCTATGGTCCTCTTCAGCAACCTCATTCATCACCCCTTTAAACCAATCAAAGGAACCTTGCTCCCTTGTGACCCAGTAGAAGTAGGCCCTCCTAGTCTTAAAGGTTCTCAAATTGGCCTTCTTGTGTTGAGGGAGTGATCTTGGTGATTTACCACCTAAACCACTTACTCCCTCCTCTATTGAGACCCCTTCCTCCTCTTCCATGGCCTTGAAATTATTCACAATGTCCTTCAGTATACTGATCATTGGGGTAGCCCCAATTCCCAACCCCACCAGCAAAACCACCTCATATTGCTTGTAGTCTTGTGCAGGCGCTCCATACGGACCATCAATCAGAACTTTGGGGAGAGTACTGCATAATATAATAAAATAAAATATTACTTGTTTGTCACTAACAAATAGAAATATAATAATTCTTTTATTTGAACACTCAATTCAAATTTAGACATTCTCTTATTATGATATATATATATATATATATATATATATATATATATATATATATTCTATCTCAAAATACAAAATGTATATTAATATTTACACACCCATATCGAAACAATATTTATAGGAGACGTGTCCCAACCGGTGATAAAAAACATTTTCCAAATATAATAACGTATGTATTATTTGTCTATCACTAACAATCGAAGATAAGTCATAAAGAAAATCCTTTGCATCATAATAGGGAAGAAGAAAACGAGAATCTACAAATCATATTTAGTCCCATCTACAAGACTTTTTTTGGTTTTTGAGCGGTATCCCTACGGACAAGTTATGAAGCTAATCATTGGATCTAGGAGTGGGAATAGACGCGATCGCTCATCAGAGACCTATGATCTAACATATTTAAGCCTTAATCTAGCCTAAACTATTTAACAAAAATGTCCGGTTAAGGCTTTTTAAAAAGCCTATATAACTATAGAGACGAGGCTAATGCTTTAAAAAAAGCATATTAGACCAATCAGGTCGACCTATTTAACATACACATATATATAATATATAATTTAATATATAATACCATAACATATTATTTATAATATTTATAACTTTTGAAAGTAAATGTCTATTGGCTCATTTAAATATAAAGATCAACTTGCATATTTATTTATGAATGCCTAATGACTTATTTATCAGTATAGGTCTACCAATCTTTTTATCATTAGAGGCTTACAAGTCTATTTACAAGTGAAGGCTTACGATTTATTTATAGATGGAAACATATCTAAAGATCTTGTTAAAAATTAGGCTTTTAAATAGGCTTCAAGATCAGTCAGACTTTGAAGTAGGCCAGACCAGACATTAAAAATTGACCCATATCAAGTTAATATGTCAAGTTCAGGATTTGAGATTAGAACGCAAGCCAGACTCAGATCTGCCAGAGCCTAGTTCAGCCCAACCTATTCACACCCCTAATTGGATCGAAGGTAGTGGAGTGATTAGATAAAGTCATCCCCAACATGACGACTCTAGAATTCGAACCTCTAACATTATAGGTGAAGATCGTCTAGGATCGTAGTTCACTTCCTATGCAACCTATCACTGTTAGGTGATCTATAAGACATTGTTTGTATATAACGACATTTTAAATATTAAATAGCTTTTGGGGTTACGTATTTGTTTCATAAATTCAAAACTAATTAAAATGCAAGGGCTGACTGCTGACTACCGACGCAACGCTTCCAGGCAAGAACAAGAATTTTCAACAAGTGTCCGTATCCTCCTGTCTTTTCTGCTTGTTTTTTTTTTTTTCCCTTTTAAAATCCAAATAACAATCTATTTTCCCCAACCATTTGCTTAGGCCACTTGGATGATAAAATCGTAAGCGAGTTGAAGATAGCTTTGGGAATCTCTCCAACAATTATTATTTGTTGACACCTAAACAAAATCGGATAACCAGATAAATAGGAACACTCTATGGCTATGATAAGGATGGATCCAAAAATTTTGAGTTGCAGAGCAAAAAATAATGTATAAATATTTTTTGAGTTTAATTATTATGTATTGATAGTGTAAAATATTTTTATTCAGATAATCAATCACTAATTATGATATAGATGATTTTTAAGGTAGTTAGGATAAAAGTCAATTTTTCAACCGATGTGACAATTTATGATTGGATGTCTATATAAAAATACTTATACTGTCAGTACATAACAATTAAACTTATATTTTTTATTAAAGAAAAATATTATATATATATTATAAAAAAATTGATATTAAATAAATAAAATATGAGGTGATCTGATTTCAATATAAAACATATATCAACATATGAGAAATGAGAAACAATTCATTAAATAAAAGATGATATACTATAAAAGTAATTTTTACTTTTAATAAAAGTTAGATAATAATTTGACATGTGGGGACAACCTTATTTTTTGAGGTGCTTTCTCCGGTACCTCTAATAATTTTAGGGTAAAAATTATCCTATCCAATCAGAATATGTCACCTCAATTAATTAGGTCATGTTAATTGGTCAGGTCAAATGATTATCACCATTGAATTGAATCACATAAATAAGATAAGTTACACTTGAGATATCAAAAAATTCACCTTTTTTGGGACAAAATCAAAATTATTAAATATTGTATTTCAAAAAAAATGGCCTTGTGGGGACAATTGTCCCCTTCCCTTGGCTGTAGACTGTCCCTGGCTATGGGCTATCCACATAGCGCTTCAATAATTCACTGTATGAGTAAACACAACAGATCTAGATAGTTCATGGGCTTTAGCCCTCCTGTACACCGAAAAAGAACAAGTTTGCTTTATTAAACTAATCATTTCTTACTTAAACCTACATTATATTTTTAATAAATTAAGGACGACTAATATTTGATTAGTTAAAGTTTAATTTAGATTTCTTTTGTGCAACACTGAAATTTTGTTAAAGTAAATTCATGGATAAAATTCGTTGCACATCAAATGTGTGCATATTTTTCACATTTAGGAGTACATGATAAAATTAGTGTCTAAGTATATAAGTATATAAAAAAATGAAACATAAGCATAATTAAATAATAAAAATTATATATATATATATATATATATATATATATATATATATAAATAATGTATATAATTATGTGTGAGTAGCATCAATTATATGACTCCACTCAGTGTCAGAAAGGTTTTGGTGGTTACCTATATCCATCATATATTTTGCATTTTAATTACTGATGTGACATTTATTCTAATTTTCCCACTAAATGTGGCTTACCTTGGGCTGCTATCTCCTGGCAAGCATTCCGCTCTTAGAAGTCCACTCTTTCCATCGTTCGGTGGCTGGCACACCTGAAAGAAACAAGCAATAACCTAGTTAGTTATAGCTGTTGTGTGGTGGGGGGAGGAGGGGGGTATTTGGACAATTATTAGGGAGACAAGAGACTGCAAATGTGTAAGAAAATTATATTGCATGTGGATTTGCAAAAAGCTTATAATTGATGTGATATTGCACTATATAAAAGCAACGGTAATATTGTAGAATTTGGAGATTGTAGTGATTAGTATAGATGTATCATTTTTAAATCATTTAGTGATTTAAGATCATGATACATTTATTATATCAATGATAGAATATATTTATACTTGTTCATCTTAGATTCAATTTCACTTTAAAAGATCCTTATCCAGTTTTTTTAATATACAATGTTGTCCAAATAGCATTTACCCAACAAAAGTTAACATGACTTCACCTCGGAAAATTTGGCTCTGAGGCTCTCGGTCCAATCACCTACTGTTCTGATGTGAACGCTAAGGTAGTCATCACCAGGGGCGGAGGTTATAGAAAATGGATGCCTGTGAGAAACCATAAACAACATTTAACATTATAGAATTAGATACTAGGGAATAAGAACATAAAAATAAAGGTGGTCCATTCTAGGGATGATAATTTTATCCGTACCCACGGATATCCGTGGATAAAATCTGCAACGGGTACGGGACGGGTAGTTAAACGGGTGCCCGCGGGTAAAATAAACAGGTAATTTCAATACCCGCTTATAAACGGGGCGGGGGCGGGTATCACGCTATCCGTGCCCGCGGTTATCCGCACTCGTTACTTAAATTACTATAATGCTCTTTATTATAAATATCTACTAATTGCTAAACCTAATTTCTCATCCTTCCTTACTAAAGCTAATACTAATGGAAAAATAAGTACCTACTAATATTAATTATATTAAGTTGAGCTATTATTAAGTTAGGAGAAAACATAATCCAAGGCTGTTTTAAGTGGATCCTAGCTTTTGTAACTTTTATTTTTAGAGAAAACAAATATATTTGATAACTTTTGTAACAAATATATTTTTGTAACTCTTGTTAGTAACTTTTGTAATTGGATAATGCTTTCGTAGTTTCATAACATCTATTTGTATGAACATAGTTATTTTAATAGAAATTACGCATATTTCAACAATTTTTCAAGCAAAAATAATAATTTTATTTCTAAAAAAATAATCCGTGGATATCCGCAAACCCGCGAATATCCGCAAAACCTGCTGGATACCCACCCGCAAGATACCCGCGCGGGTAACGGACGGGGACGGGTAAGGATTTCACCCCACGGGTGCGGGGACGGGGGGAGTGCTACCCGTACCCGTCCTGCCCCGTTGCCATCCCTAGTCCATACACCTTGAGGGTTATATAAAGGTATTTAGATGCAACATTTCATATAGAAAACAATGTTTCTTCAAATTCATACCATTCAAATGGAGACACAGCAGCACAATTGACAAACATGTATTGTCCACCTTCGTATCTAAACCCCTGAGGCTTTGACATATGAAGAGCCAACACCTTTCCAGGATAAACAGCCACCTTCAAATTGGACAGTGAAAATGTGGTAAGACATACATTTCGAGAATTTTTTGTATGTATTACATTTTCCGGTTAGGCAAAAATTATTATAATGTAACCATATATTTTCATCATACAATAATGAGTAATTCCATTTTAATTATTTGATACTCACCTTTAGTATTCTCACAGGCTTGATACTTGATCTGAGTGCTCTAATCAGTCTTTCCAATGCATAAATGATGATAGGAATAGCCAAATACATCCAGGTCTACAAAACACAGATCATAAGTTCCTGCAATGTCAATTAGCAGAAGAAAACTAGATAAAAAGGAAAAAAGGGTTGAATGAAGGTGCTAACCGTTTTCTTGTACCATTCCTTAGCCAAATAAAGTTTGATACCATGCACAATCAACAGTGCATAGACAAAGACAAAGAGATGATGGGAGTACCAAAAGGCATTGAAACCAGTGAGACTATCAAGGGGTTTTGGTAGCTTGACCAGGCCTCTCCTAAACCAAGGGCTGGCAAGAGCGAAGGCTATTGCCATTAGAACAATCATTATAATTCCTGTTACTCCTTCCCAAGATTTGACAAAATGCCAATAATTTGATGGTTGATCTCCAAAAAAAGGTTCCATGAGCTTGTACTTTTCACTGTTTGCATGAAGAAGGCGAGGAAAGTCACATGAAAGGTGATAAATAGCATGTATACCAACACCAATTGCTACTGCCACAGCTATCACCTGCAAAAAAACAATGCTCTATTTGCTTACTACTCTAAATTCCCTTTTGTCTTGTGAAAACTAATATGTCCCAACAAACATTTGAACAAAGTAGACATGTTCTCTCTTCCTGTCACTCTAGAAGGAACAACCAGCAAAAAGGAAAAAAAACTTCTTGCACACAAAATTTCACACCATTGTTACATTGGTTAGTAATGTGTCAAAAAATGGTTATCAATATGTATTAATTAGGTAATAGACTAATAATAATATGTTTCCAAAAAGTTTGTGACTTGATGTAATCATGTAAACCATTAACCAATCCATACTCTTGGTTAACCAATTTTTAATTTTAACACATTGTTAACCGATTTAACAATGGTGTGTAACTTTTGGTATGCAAATAAAAGATATTCAGTAAGACCTACCTTGTGGAAGTTGAGGTTGTCCTCAAAAGGAACCATGATGCCAAGCTTGGTCTTATTCCTGAGCCAGGTGATGGTGTTTCGGCAAACAGGTAGCAAGATAATAGCCATGTTCAATTTAAGTGTCTCACCTGCACCTTTGGCCATGCATACACAATGCCCCATCACCTCATAAGCAGCTTTTCTCCGATACTGCATGAATTTATAGGCAAATAGACCTGACATCACACCAATCCACAGTACCATTACCCAAGCTCTCTGCCAATTGTCCTGCAAGAAGTACTTGGTACCTCTATACCACCTCTTAATAGGATTGTCTTCATATGTAGGCTTAAGCTTTATGCTTAACATTTGGCTCAGGTACTTACTATCTCCTCTTGTAGAATGGCTTGGTCCATGCAACAAGAGCATTTCCAGGTTGTCTAGCTGTTTTTCCCAGTAAGAACATCATAAGGCCAATGAAATATGGCTAATATGAGAATTATATATAGTGAATGGATGTTTATCCCATCTTGTGAATATAAAATAAGCTTTTGTAATTACCATGATGAATCCTGTGTCATCAGGGTCTAGTTCTTCCATGACCAAAGCCGCATATTCCTCTGCCTGCTTCTGTAAGTTTGAGAGTTTGTTGGTAGTGGCACTAAGGCAGATAATCTGAAAACAGAATTGATCACAATTCACAAATGATCAAGCAAAATCCCATTCTGATAGGAACACAATGCAGACTAGAAAAAGTTGCTGGTAAAGCTACTTTACTAATTTTGTCTATTGATGAAACTAGGATGTAACTTTTTGGTCAACTCATAATTAGATTCCAAAATTGGTGAACTGATGATGACATACCTCTTTAATTTCTTCCTCGGTGATTCTGCCATCCGCATCTTTATCAACCCTGTATTCCAAATTAAGCTTGGTAATATACTTCAAAGCATTCACAAACACTTTATTGTTTATATTAGAAAAAGCAAAGAATTACATGTCAAAGAATGTTCTGAGCCTAGAATCGAAACTCTGGTCAGAAATCTGGTCCCAGAAGTCTTTCAATTGGGCCTTGTTAATGGAATCCCCTTGAATCTCCCTCCTCCTAGAAAGAGCATCAAAAAGCTCCCCTGCAAAGGCCTCAGAATCCTCGTTCATCCCTACAACTCATGTGTTTAAATTAGCTTAATTTATGTTCAAAACAGCTTAAAATCAAAACTTAAAAAAAGCAATTATTTCCCAAATTTAATCAAAAGTAAATCCAAACACTTCTTTATGTTATACTTCACAAACATTTGAAGTAAGATGGTGAGACATATGGGTTTGTAATCTGTAGTACCTATGCATTTGGCAAAGAGAGAACGATGAAGATACCCATCTGTGGAAGCAGTGAGTGTATCAAATTGTTTCTCAACCTCACCCCACCCTGCACCACCATCAGTCTTGCTGATGAACTTGAGTCCCTTGAGAGCATGAGTTACTCTAGACTTGCTTCTATCATAGTGTACAACTCTTGCAGGTGCTGCTGCTTGTTTTGAAAAAGAAGTGAAACGCTTCAACTCTTGAGAAACTTGTTTCATACGAATGGAAGCACTTGTCACAGCTGAAGCACCAAAGGACCGTTGCTTCTCCATGCCTTTACCAAGCAAAACCAGCTTCTCATCTTCACCGATATTATTATTATCATTGCCTGCTGCAACAGATTTGACGCTATGTAAAGCAACTGAGTCACCTTGAATGTCCATAGTGACTTCAACATAGTCTCCTTCATCTTGTTCCTTATGTGATTTGCTGCTATGGCTAAATTCTATGGTTGAACTTGATACAGAAGAGTTTAACTTGGAACTTCTTCTGCTAACCCTTTTGTTCAGAGATCCACTAAGTGGACCACTGTGAGTTGTTACCTTTTCACCACCAATGAGTTCTATGTCAGACTCACGATTATGAAGATCTGCTGAAGAAACTCTTCCAACCGCGTCTGCTTCCATTTCTGTGCCTGAGTTTGAAGTTTTCAGACAGATATATTATGAGGTGAACTGTTGTCTGATATGCTGAATGTCTTCATCATCTCTCTCTCTCTCTCTTTCTCTTTCTCTCTATAGTCATTTCATGATCTATGATTGTTTTATGTGTAGTTTATCTTGTATAGAACAAAGGTAATCATTTTTTTTTTTTTTTTGAGAAAACAAAGGTAATCATATTTGTAGCATTTTTTTTTTCTTGATATATTTCCCTTTGTTGGGGTGAATGCAGAATTCGACATTATGTACATATATTATATTCATTTGTAAAAGAATTATTAACTGTTATCATGAAATGGTTATTTTGATAATTATTAACTATTTTTTATTTTGAGTTGCATATATTAATTAACTTGGAATGTGTGTATTTCATTTTTATTGTGTAAAATGTGTTTTGTTTTTTAATAAAAACTTCTAATAGAATCTTTATATATATGATTGTTACATAGCAGGAAAATTTTCGTGAATAATAAATATGTATGTTGAAAAATGATTCGATTTGTTATGCTATAGATAGTTATCATGCAAAATTATTTATGTTTACCAATTTTGGTATGGAATGTGTTTATTTTTAAATAAAAAATTATTAAAAGATTTTTTGGTAAAATATAATAGAACATTTGTTTGATAAAAAAAAAAAAACGGAAGTTGTCACTTAGCATGGCAATTTGTAAGAGGTAAACACTAATGTGAGATTATGAGATAACAAATATTAATGGTTCGCAGACACCTTACATTTTTTGTTTTTGAATCTAATTGATATATATTATCAGTGTAGAGCTTTTTTATACTGTCAAGTATCAACTAATTATTATTTGTCATATAAACTAATATATTTAACTTTTAACTTAACTAACTTAAAAATCACTCGAAACATGGATGGACCCAAGTGTTGAACAATAGGGGCAGCTGCCCCAATCCCACTAAGGAAAAAAAATATTTTTATTAAGTGCTACATAATTTGTTTTTTTTGCTCCCATTAAAAAATAAATGTTATCCCCCACAAATGAAATGCTGAATGACTATTTAGTTAGATGTATAGAGAGACATATTTTTTATAGTATTGAATATGAAAAATCACAACAATTTCAAAATATGAAGACATGAAGACACTAATGTCCAAGATTTATGTTTATTCATACATTACATGCATTTCTGTTCTTAGAGCATTTTTTAGTTATTTTTAGAGCATTACAACATGCCGAATTCTAATTTTTGGCTTAATGATAGTGACATTTAAAGTTTTAAATTGCGGTTGTAATCGCGATTGCAGTAGTGCCCACAATTACAGTTACGATTATTTTGTGTTTTTCGTTATTGAAGACTATTGTGAGAAAAATGTATAATTTATATAATCTTATCCTCACTAATCCCGACGTAAATCTTGATTTCTAATTAATTGATTTTATGCTAACTATACAGCTGTATTTGATAATGAATTTGATCCAAGACACCAGCTGTAGAAGTGAAATGTATCAAAAGATATGGTCAATATCTAGCTATGTTTTTGTACAGTAACAATGACGATAGACTGGAAACAGAAGAGAGAAAATTCCAATGATAATTATAATTATAATTATAATACAAAATTCATACACCGTATTTCTTGGACGCAAGGATCCATCGCTTTCTACCTATAAAAAAATAAAAATCATAGACCGTAATGGAAAGCCCATATCACGTGGGACACTGGTTTCTGAACGTGTGGCACTGATGAAGTCAATAGAAAATATATTTTCGATCGACGTGCCGCTTAAAATACATTGAATTCCACGATGAATTCCACGATCAAAACTATAAATAAATAAAAAAATAAATGTTTAAATTGATTTTTGATAAAAAAAAATATATTGACATTTTGATTTTTTAAAATAAAAATATCAATTTGATTCTTAATAATATAAAAAATAAGATAAATTGATTTTTTTAAAATAATTTTTAGGGATATTTTAGTCCCTATCAGGAAACATTTTGATTCGTATTTTATATTATTAAGAATTAAATTGATATTTTTCATTTCTCAGGGATCAAAATGTCATCATAATTTTTTTTTGTCCAAAATCAATTTGAATCTTTACTCACAAAAAAATAATTTGGAATTTTTCGACTCTTTTGGATTTTTTTTTTATACAAACTTTTTTGGATTTTTGTAAGGAAACCAAGTAAAAATAATGAAATATTACAACTTGATGCACTTTTTCAGGATAAAAGGATCAACTACAACTTGGTGTTGCTGTCAAAAAAAAAAAAAAAAAACTACAACTAGGTGTATTTATTTGCTATGTAACTCATTTTTATCATTGACTTACTCTGTTTTCTCTTTTTATAAGATCTTGCTCTTACACAACGTCATGTATTTTTAATATAAAATTTACAATAACACTAAAATATTATTAGATCTAAAGAATTTATTAATTGAGTTGTTGTCTTGTAGATATTTTATAATCAAGTGTGGCTTCTACTCTTTCTTAATTTTCGTGCTAATGCATAGCAAAGATCATATTTATTTTTGGGTTGCTGAATTGAGAATTGTAGTTCAAAACACTTACTAATTAAAATTAAAATTAAAAAAACTAAAATAAATATGACATTTCAGAACAAAAGTGCAATTCATATTTAATCATATTTTGAGAAGTTAATAGTAAACTAAGAAACTTGTTTAAGTTTGATAATATTTTAGATTTTATTGCTAGAAGCTTTTAATTTCTTTTTATAAAATTTTGGGAAGAGATCTTTTTACTTCAGATCAGGATAAGTTTTGTCAATTAACACCATTGAGTAATTATTAACTTTTTTTTATGAATAAAATGGGGCTGAACCCCAACAAAGAAATCTTTAATTAAAAACATCTGGGAACCAAATTTCAGCAACATCTGCCCTTAAGGCATTACATAAAAAGGAAGGAGAAAAATCAAAAATCTTGAAATTAAAATCTAATGATAGACAAAATTTTGCTAAAGCATCCGCCACTTGGTTAGCTTCCCTTAGGACATGTTTTCATGAAATATTCCCTTGTCCTTTGTGAATTGCATGATTAGCTTCTACTAAAGCATAACAAGAGTTTTTTTTGCAGTACCCATTAACCATGAGATCCACTACAGTAGTATTATCTGAGCACACTTGAATGTCTCTAAATCTCCTACTCCAAGCAAGCTTCAACCCATGATAAATGGCCCATAATTCAGCTATCACTACTGTGCATGATCCTAACTTCACCGCAAAGCCACAAAGAAAATTCCCTTGGTCATCTCGTACAACTCCTCCACAAGTAGTGACTTCCCCAGCAAATGCAACGATTCCATCACAATTTAGCGTGACTTCTCGAGGTTTAGGTGGGATCCATTTGACAAGTTGTCCTTGTTCGTTGTTATCCAGAAGGCCACATGTTGAAGCCTTAGTCTTAGCACATGATTGAATGGAAGTGACAGACCTCTTAGCCTTTAGAAAAACATTTGCGGTACTCCAAATGTTCAAGTTAAAAATGCTATCATTTCTTCTCCACCACAAGCAGTCCAAGAGCACCCCATAAAGAAGATTCCAACTAACACCCAATATACTCTCTTCCAACCACAAGTTGCTATACATCCATTCCTTCCAATCAAGCATCGTTAAAAAATCATAATGAGATGTACCAACAATGTTTTGCCAAATCGGTTTCACCATGACACAATCTCTAAAAACATGAAAAAGAGATTACACTTCTCCTTGACAAAGTGGGCAGTAGTCACATAAAGCCATGCCATGCCTAGCTCTCACAACATTAGTCAAAAGGATTTCTTGAGAAGCCTTCCATAAAAAAGTAAGAATCCTCTCATGACCTCTCCATCTCCAAATCACAGTGAAAAGATTTTTCCAAAGGTGCATATCCAAAAGTTGAATTGCTTCATAGGCCGTTTGCATTGTAAATATACCATCACTAGCTTTCTTCCAAGCCAAACAGTCATCAATAATGTCCGCAAAAGGTGGGACTAGAGCATTTATTCTACTAACAATATTTGTTGGCAGAAGATTAGCAAACATACCCCCATTCCATCCTCCATGCATGGACGCAAACTCAACAACTGGTCTAGCTTGCTCACTGACTGAAATTTCACTGTTAACATGCTTTATCAAAGACCCAGCACGAGGAACCCACTTGTCTCTCCAGAAAGACACCATCTTCCCATTCCCAATACTCCAAGCACTATTTTGAAGAAAAAGATCCCACACAGAACAAATACCCCTCCATAAGTTGCTTCCTGGTTTCGTAGTATTTATGTTTGGGACAACATGTGATCCACAACCATATTTACTGCGAACCACCTTGTTCCACAGCAAGTCTGGATCATAAGTTAACCTCCAGCAAGACTGCAACATGAAGGCCTTAATAGTGTCCCTAGCCTTCCTCAAACCAAGCCCACCATATTTCTTAGGCATACAAACATTATCCGATGCAAGGAGATGAGGATTCCTCCCATTATTTGTGTCTCCCCATAAAATATTTCAACACATTTTATCAACTTCATCACACACAGCTTTTGGAAGGTTAACTGTTTGCATAACATAGGTGGAGAGAGCCTGCAAAACTGATTTTGTGAGAGTTAGCCTACCATCAAAAGATATACTTTTGGCTTTCCATGAACTTAACCTTTGCCTCACTTTTTCCAAGACAAAATTAAAATTTTCCTTACCAGCCCTCTTATGTAAAATAGGAACACCAAGATATTTTCCAAGGTCATTCGTCCACTGAATCCCCAAAGCATCACTAAGCTGATTTTTAACCTGGCAGCTGACATTTTTAGAAAAGAAAATTTTAGATTTTTCTTTACTCACATTTTAACCTAAACTTTTGCAGAAAAGCTCCATAATAGAGTGAATAACCTCAACCTGCTCCATATTAGCTTCCACAAAATGCAACAAATCATCCACAAAAGCTAAATGAAAAATAGTGGGACCATTCCTAATCAAACAAATAGACTTCCAGAAATTTTTCTCTATGGCAATGAAAATCATTTGAAATAATTTTTCAATGCACATAACAAAAAGATAAGGTGAAAGTGGGTCACCTTGTCTAATACCACGCGAAGCACAAAACTGATCAAGAGCCTCCCCATTCCAAAGAACCTTCAAACTTGAAGCGGATATGCCATTCCAAACAAGTTTGACAATATTTTTTTCGAACGCCTATGTCATTAAGAGTTTCATCAATGAATTTCCACTTAAGCCTATCATAGGCTTTCTCCAAATCCACCTTTATAGCCATCCACCCAACCTTTCATGATTTACTTCTCATGGAATGAAACATTTCTTATGACACAATAATATTATCTACACTCTGCCGATTAGGAACAAAACTGGTTTGACACAGGCCAATCAATTTTCCCATCAACCCTCTTAGTCTCTGAGCAACAATCTTAATAACAAGAGACATTACATAGACTAATTGGTCTAAAGTCCTTCATCTCAAGCGCATTATCCTTTTTTGGAATTAAAGTGATCAATGTGCTATTAATCTCACTAACTTTGGAAGGGTCCTCAAAAATCCTGAAAACCAAATTACAGAAGTTATTACCAATCATCTGCCAATGATTTTGAAAGAAAATAGCTTGGAACTCATCCAGCCCCAGACATTTATAGCTACTTATACGTTTCACAATATTATGAATTTCATGTCAAGCAACCCTCCTTGCTAGTTGCTACTTGTCATCTTCACTAAGCCTTTGGAAAGCACCTGTTAGAGGAAAAGAAAAAAAATCATCTTCATCTTGGAACAAGTTTTTATAGAACCGATTGGCTAGCTGTTCCAACAATACCGGTTCATCAATCCAAGTTCCATTTTCATCTTTGAGAATTTCAACCTTATTTTTCCTTCTCCTAATAGTCGTGACCCCATGTGTTTCTATCCCCAAACTCCAACCATCTAGCCCTTGATTTTTGGAACCATACAATTTCCTCTTGGGCCAAAACATTTTCATAATCTCTCCAAACCTTGAGATAAAATTTCTTTGATCCTTCCAGTAGTACATAAACCATGTTGCACATCTAAGATTTCAAGTTGTCGTAACAACTCTCTTTTCCTAACAAAAATGCACCCAAAAACTTCCTTGCTCCATCTCTTAAGCTCCTGTTGCAAATTTCTCATTTTGTCATTCCAAGTCCCACCGCCCTCATTCTAGTTGTTACTAATAAAATTAGAAAAAAATTCATGAGATAACCAAGCAGCTTCAAACCTGAACGAACGTCTTCTAAGATTATTTTTAATTCTCCTTTCCAAACACATAAGAATCGATCTATGATCCGATTTTAGGTAAGGAATATGTTGAATAAAAGCTTCTTTGAACATCAACCTCAAAGCAATATTAATATGGCATCTATCTAATCTTACCTCCAAATTGCTTCTCTTTTAGGTGAAAGGGTCTCCTTGACACCCAGCATCCAGAAGCACAAATTCCTGCATAATATATCTAAAAAACCCAGTATCCCTATGAGGTTGCAACTGAGACCCACCTCTCTTTTCATCATTAGCAAGGGTGCAATTACCGCCCAAGCATCATTCATAGACTCAGCAATGCCTATAAGTTCATCCCACAAATATTGTCTCCTAGCTAACTGAGGAGCACCATAGAACGCTATTAAAAACCAAGGATCACTATTCTTCCATTTAATTTTCATATGAACCAGTTGAGATGTAGAGTGTAGCACATTAGCATTTCAACTATTCGTATCCCAAAGGCACCAAATCCCTCTTGAATGACCCTACGCATCCTGAACAAAGCTGCCATTAAAGCCAAGATTTTTTAATAATACTTACTACTCTATTTCCACTAGTGTGAGTTTCCATGAGAAAAATAAAATTAGTGTCATAGAATTTTCTCGAATCTCTAATCAGAGACCCAAAACCTTTACTACCTGTGCCCCTGCAGTTCCAACTTAGAACATTCATTGATCACTTAAGGGGGTTTGTGGCACTTCACTACCAGAATCACGTATAAGCATATTAACATTTTGGCTATTCATATCATTCAACTCTTGAACATCACTCAAGTTTGTACATTCATTCATTTGAATTTCACTCGCTTTCAATTTTAACCCATACAGCCACTCTTTTGGTTTTCTCCGCACTCATTAGGAAAAGAGGACGCCACCTTTGAACTATGAGATAGTGATCAGCCACCATCTATGGGCCTTCAAAAAGAGCGTGCTTATAATCTTCATCACTTTTAAAGACCACCTGATAATAGTCATCATACATATCTATAATTTGTATGCTCCCATTCTTTGTCCAACTTCTTTGAAGTTTACTCTCTATGATTAGAAAATTGACCCTTTTTCCAAACACCTTCACCATTGGCGTATTCCTCCAAGGGCTAGACCAGTAAGCGTAGCTCTTCATCAGACATATGAATTTCAGGACCTTTAACATAAGGTTTTAAAGCTTCCCCACCTTGATCATCTGTTTTGCCTTCATCCATGCATGTGCTCATCCGAACCTTTTTGCATACCAAAATCCAATTCTCCATTGCCACCAATCGGTTGTAACAACTTTTCGTTATACGAATTATTTCCAAAAGAAAAGATCTCATTCTGATCTTTAACTTTCTTAGCGCTTCTTTGTAAGAGATTTTCTTCTTGACTAGAAAAGGATCTTTGATCTCCTGTAGCAGTACAAACCTTAGCATCTCTCACCAATCGTTTTCACCATTGAATAGTTGTTATTAGCATAACGCCAATTTCATTAATCCAATTATTAGTATATCATGTGATACCTTCTCAAGCTAAAACATATATCAAATTTAAAATAAATTAATTATTTATAGATATGCAATCTAATTATCAATATTTACTTATATTTTAAAGATATATTATATATTAAAATGAAGCGAAAGGATCAAGCATCAAATTGTCTTTAATATATGAGATTTTATAAATTTGATCTATTCAATAAATTTTTTTATTTAATAGTTGAATTAAAGAAATTCAACATTGGTAAAAAATAGTTATTTACTAGATTAATTATATCAAAGACTTGCTCTCGCAGTAAATAGTAGGGGTGTTCATATCCAAACCAATCCAAAACAAAATAGCGAATCGATCCAAAAAATTGAAAACCGAACAAAGCTGAATTTTTTTGGATTGTTTTGGATGATTTTTCTGAAAAAACGATCAGTTCGGTTCGATTTTTGGATGATTTTTCAGAAACCAAACCAAACCAAATCGCATGATGTTTATATTTGTGTTTGTAACACCCCCATCGCGGGTGCTACATACTCGGACTCTAATGCGGAAATAAATCAAGAAAATAAAACGCTGGTTGCTTTCGGAAAATACTTTAATTAAATAGCTACGTTCGAAAACGCGGTTTTAAAAATTTTCTACATGCATAGGCAATACAAACTCAAGGTGAAGAAATAAACTTCTTACAGCACATCAGTATTCACCTATTGTATAACATATTACAATCTTGAAAACATAAGTTCAAAAGCGTGCAGTAATATAAGACTGCTCAAAATAAAAGACTCCTAAGCTGGTCAGCTAGAAGTAGCCATTGGGGTACTACCCAACGTCAACTTCATCAGAACGCTCCGTCATCCAAGTCCTCACGTGTCCGCGGGGACCTATGAACAACATCTGTACATGTGTTCCAAAAACACAACAAGGTGTCCAACATGTACAGGCAAAGGTGAGATGCTCATATAATAAGTTTATCATGATAGCCGCACAGGCGACAAACAGCATAAATACAGTTATATGAACAGTTATTTATACAACACAATATAACATCTCAAACACAATCATGAGTTATAATAATGCATAAGACATCAATATCATCTTTCTAATTCATGTACTCCGGAGATTCTAACTTCCCAACATCGAGCGATAGGCCGTAGTAACACCCGTAACACAATTGTTCTCATGAGTTGGCCTCTCTATTTAGGTCCGAACAACAATTGTTTCAGGGTACCACATCATAACCATATCCTGAATAGTCCAGTCCCTGATCGAGTTCATTCGTGTTTGGCAGCCGATACCACGGCACGGGGTTGCTACGCCACCGGCCACTTGTGGGATCTCGAACACAGAATGCCCCTACAGACCTAGTGGTCTTAACCGGTTCCATTCTCAACTACTAGAGTTGTAGCTCGGTTTCAAATGGCACGTCTGCCGGTTCATGCATGTACACGGAAAGTTTTCTGTTTTCTTTGCGATCATTCTTTCAAATGTCGAGACATAAAGTCCACGACTCGTTTCAAAAAGGCATTAAGCCCACTCAAATCAAAAACACAGGACACGAAGTCCGAGTGCTCAATCCACAAAACACTAGCCCCGACGTCTCGGCCACTAGGTTTGGGTTCATCTCAAAGGTTCATCATTTTTCTTTTCGGTCAAACTTTCTCAAAACAACTTTGGAAAACAAAATACACTTTTGTTTTCTTGAAATAAAACATTTCCACATTTTCCGAGAAAAACACCTTTCTTGAAAACAAAACCGTTTTCTAAGGTTTCACGCCCTTTTTAAGCACTTTACAGAATAAAACACATTTTGCATGACTTTTCACAAAACCACTTTTTAAAAGAACATACTTTTCAAAAGAACATACATTTCAAAAGAACATACTTTTCCAAAGAACATACTTTTCAAAAGAACATACATTTCAAAAGGACATACTTTTTGATTTTTAAAACACGGTCTTCAAAACTTTGATTTCGATTCCAAGTCTTTTAACAATTATCGAGACATAGCCAGTCCTATGCTCATCCAGGATATAAATATATGTATAGATATATATATATATATATATATATATATATATATATATATATATATATATATATATATATATATATATATCAACAGTTCAATATCACAATAAGATATCATCCAAAGCATCCATGCCATAGTTATATCAAATAACCAACTATGCACAACACTTAACATCCAATCAATCCAGGATATAAGTATACATATACATCGAATCTTAATTCAATCATAACACACTAATCAATCATATACCATGAGGCTACCAAACTCAAAATGAACTACCTCCCTTTACCTCACAAAGGTGTTCACTTCAAACTAGATCGGTTCTCGGTTCCGGCTCCGGTTCCGTTCGCGTCGCCTAAAACAATCAAATACAATTCAATTCAAACAACAAAGCAACATCAATCTATAACATCAAAACATAAGTTTTCTTCCCCAAGAAGGTATAGGGTTCGGCCATGAAAGGATAAAAAGGCTAGGGATCTCATTTGGTTCCAAACTTTTGGATGGTTGGTCCTTAAGCATGATTAACACTAAATCAAGTCCTATGACCCAAAAATTTGAGACAAAACTCATGGTTCTACACCCTATATGTTTTGGCCATAAAGAGGAGAAATAGGTTACGAGCTTTGGTTGATGTTTTGCTCTTGGGTTTAGGGTTCAAAGACATCAAGTAAGCTAGAACAAGTGCTATATAGCCAAAAATTGCAACAAAACCCATCCTTGCACCATTAATAGGATTTGGCCCTCCCATGGAAGAATAGGGAGAAAATTTATTTTGGGTTCATGATTCTAGATACTTAAAGTACACATCATGATAGGTTCATAGAAATTGGTTTCATGATCATAGGATTTTTCTACAATTTTCTATGGATTTTCAAAGTTCTAGATCCAAACTTGGATCTTCATGAATCAAATGAATCAAGAGATGAAATAGAGAGATTGAGAGAGTTAAGATGAGGATCATACCTCCTAGGATCAAAGACTAGTGAAGAATAAACAAGTTTTCACTCAAGAACTTCAACTTTTGAAGATCAAACTAGGGTTTTTGTGAAGAACTTTTGATGAACACTCAAGAACTCATGAAGAACATGAAGAACAAGTGAGAGAAGATGAAGAACAAGAGAGAGAAGAGAGCTGGCCGAAATGGCCATGAGAGAGAAAGAGAGAAATATATATATATATATATATATATATATATATATATATATATATATATATATATATATATATTGATGTCATGGCAAACTTGTACATAACCAAAAGGGTAATTTGGTAATTCTTTCAAAGACTAGGGGCATAAATGTCATTTCCCCTATAAATATCTAGATATTTCTAGAAAGGTAATGATGACATGTGAGTCACAGGGTCAGAATGGTTATTCCATAAATTCTCAAGGGCAAAACGGTCTTTTCATTCAAGGGCAAATGGTAATTATGAAAAGGGTCAAGGGCATTTTAGTCATTTCACGTCCAGATATTTTCTAAACGTAATCATTACACTGATGAGTCACTGATGAGTCATAGCACACCATGTGACTTCAACCTTATCCGTAGCGGTTCACCAAAATCTCGTATTCAGCTCCGTTCTTCACCTGATTTAGGTTTTCGCCCAAGAAAGTCGTAGGACGACTTATTTATTTTGAATATTTTCAAAATAACCAATATTGTTGGAAATAAAATATAAAACCTAACTGTTTCGTTCACGAGTCGAAATTAGGTCTTGATAGTAGAAAAAAACTACTATACGTGAAAAACGCAGACCGGGCTCCGTTTGAGCTTTCGCCCTAAACTTAACCATGGCTTCCTATGGTTATGTAGGACATTCCTATCTGGTCAGAATATTTTATTGCCATTTCTAAGGCCTTGAATAAAATATAAGTTCATAAATACTGAATAATTAGGAAAACTCGAAAATCGGGGTGTTACATTACTACCCCTCTAAAAAAAAAATTTCGTCCTCGAAATTTCGCGACTCAAAACTTGACAAGACCCTCTTGATCCCCCAGGTTCCACGTCTCATCCACTACGCCATACTTTAACAGAACGCCTAACTCTTCTCGTCTATCCTGCTGACAGGATGTTCATAGTTAGAGTAATACACTTACTCCCATCCAGTCCTTCAAAGATCGAAACGTCTTCTTGCTCATCCACTTGAGTTGAGGGCACACAGTTGGATTTGGTCGCTACTTGGCCCTCGAAGATTAAGGGAGAAATCTTCCGACAGAAGAAATTTTCTTGGTCTTACTCTCACAGGAAGCGAGTACAGGAATATCCAGTATGTAAAAGATTCTTCGGTAGGTTCGTGAGTGTAAAAATGCATAGCTAATACATGTTTACAACCATGACTTTAATAAAGTCCCCTCTTTCATACGAATTCTCCAACAAACCAGGGAATCGAAAGGTAAACAGTCTGGCAAAAGTTTTAGACTGGATCACAGTTACCAATAGTAAAAGTGATTCGACTAAGTTTCATCAAGAAACTTTCAGTATCAGGAATTTGTCTGTGTTACAACTCAAGGAATAGTCCTAACATGTCTTTCGATAGAACGACATGAAAAAGTTTAGGCCAAAGGTTACTTTTAAACCCATCCACTCAAATTTCTAATACGGAGGAGTGTGAGTACAAAGGTTCATCCAGAATCATTTCCCTCATCTCCGGGTTGCTCTGTACACAAACTCGTCCATTGTATCTCAAGATGTCATCAGTTCCCAAACTGAACTTTGCAGCTTTCTCTTGTCCCAGTAACTCCTTTTTCTCTTGGAAGTACTCATCAGTTGCTTGTTGTCCACGGATTGTCTCCATCAGTCCACTAGATACCTTAATCATTCCCAAACAAATCCTCTCGTGGTTCACTTCCACAGCCAGATCGAAATCATGAAACTGTTCTATCAAATCTAGCTCTTTAACTCAGAGCGTTTGCAACGACATTTGCTTTCCCAGGGTGGTACAGCAAAGTGAAATCGTAGTCCTTAAGAAACTCCATCCAACGTCCCTGCCTCATGTTAAGTTCCTTTTGATCAAACAGGTACTTCAAACTTTTGTGGTCACTGAAGACGTCGAACTTGGATCCATACAAGTTGTGTCTCCAGATCTTCATCAGCTAACTCTAGGTCGTGCGTCGGGTAATTCCTCTCATGAGTCTTCAACTGGCGCGAAGCATACGCTATAACCTTCCGATGTTGCATAAGCACACATCCTAATCCTTGAAGCGAAGCATCACAGTACACTTCGTACGGTTCGTCTGGTTTAGGTAGTACTAACACTGGTGAGGTTGTCAAACGCTCCTTCATCGTCTGAAAATTTTCCTCACACTTGTCAGTCCACGTAAACGGTTGGTCCTCCCTCGTTAGCTGAGTCAACGGCGCAACAATCTTCAAAAATCCCTCGATGAACCTTCTGTAGTAATCGGCTAGTCCAACGAAACTGCGGATTTTTGTCACAGTCTTGGGTCTCTACCATTAAAGTACTACTTCTACTTTTGTAGGATCGACGGCAATTCCTGCCTTCAAAATCACGTGTCTCAAGAATTTGACTTCATCCAGCCAAAACTCACACTTGGGTAGCTTTGCATACAACTTTTCCTTGTGAAGGATTTACAAAACTTGACGTAGATGTTCCTCATGCTCCTCGGAACTTTTCGAGTAGATGAGAATATCGTCGATAAACACGACAACGAACTGATCCAGATACGGACGGAAAATCTGGATCATGTAGTCCATGAAGATAGCAGATGCGTTCGTCGCTCCGAAAGGCATCACGAGATACTCATAGTGACTATAACGAGTTCTGAAAGCAGTCTTAGGTACGTCCTCGTTCTTTACTCTGATCTGGTGATAACCGGATCTCAGATCAATCTTTGAAAAGACAGAGGCTCCCTAAAGTTGATCCATTAAGTCATCTATGCGGGGTAAAGGATACTTGTTCTTGATCGTAATCTTGTTCAGTTGACGGTAACCCGCACAGAGTCTAGAACTCCCGTCTTTCTTCTTCACCAACAACACTGGTGCTCCCCACGGGGACATACTTGGTCTCACAAACCGCTTGGACATCAGATCCTCTAGTTGAGTTTTCAGCTCGGCTAACTCTGTAGGCGACATCCTATAATGAGCTATAGAGATCGGATCAGATCCGGGAACTAGATCAATCGAAAACTCGATCTCTCTCATAGGTGGCAAACCTGGAACTTCCTCGGGAAAAACTTCCGGAAAATCTTTCACAACCGGCACATCGCTCAAGACAACGTCCCTTTCGCTTTCTAAACAGGATAGAAGCATGTATCCCTGATCTCTTTCTTTCAAAGAAGCTCTTACTTGGTTGGCAGTTATAAATCCAGAAATCTCAGGGTCACGAAGACCAAGGTTCTATGTGCACAGTCTAAAAGGATATGGTTGGAAAATAACCAATCCATGCCTAGGATCACATCCAATTGAGTTAAAGGCAAACATATTAAGTCAACAAGGAAGTTCCTATCATGAACAGTAATAGGACAGTTCAAACATACTGTATTAACAGTAACAGGCTTAGCAGTTGGAGTTGTGACAATCAAATCAAAAGACAACGGAGAAACAGGCAAGTCTAATTGTCTCACACAATCCAAAGAGATAACGAATGCGTTGCACCCGAATGGAATAGTACCGTTAGGAGATTACCAGCTATGATGCCACTACCTTGCATGCGATCATCCGAAGCATCAATGCCAGTCATGGTATAAACCCTTCCCCTCGCTGTGGGTCTAGCAGTTCGAACATTGTTGACAGTCGGCTTGGTTTTTGGTGTAGGGCACTCCCTCATGAAATGTCCTATCTTCCCGCATCGGAAACATAGAACTCCTTCCAGCTCGCAGTTGTTAGCTTGATGTTCGTGTTTCCCATATTTGCAACATCTCCGGATTTGGCTTTGGTTCTGGTCGTTTCCACTCCCTCCACTGTAAGTAGAAGCGACAGAACGATAAGGTTGCTGTTTCCGACCATTCCCTTGAGGTCGGGAATATGGCTTAGTCTGGGACTGCTTCCCTTTCTGGTTTTGGTACTGGTTTGGGTTCCTGGACCTAGACGGCCCTCCTGCAGTACTCTTGTGCTCCCTTCCTTGTCCGAAGGTACGGATCTCCAGTGGTAACACTGACTCCTTGATCCCGAAGCGCAAACCTCCTTCAAATCTCTCGCACTTCCAGTCCCCATGAAACTGCGGTGGATTAAGAGCAGCAAGATCAGCTCTTTGTTGGTTCTATTGACTCTGTTGAGCCATCGTAGCTGTTTGTTCAGCAACAGCAGCCGCCATACCAACCATTGCCTGGATAGATCGATTGATGTTGTTGTCATCAACATTGTTGTCAGCAGTGCCGCAACCTCCACGACGACCACCTCTAAGATTCATGTTTCCCTCACAAGGCAGACCGATCATACCTTAATAAGGAAACATAAATTCGTGCGTTAAGTGCTAGTGTGTCAAGTAACAGTGTTCTAGTGTACTGGTGTACTAGTGTGTCAACACACATTGCTTCAACATAGAAACAATTCAAACAAGGTTAACACAGAGATCACACAACACAAACATAACAGACTCACTTCCCAAGGATTCCCGAAAGACTCGACCAGCTCTGATACCACTAATGTAACACCCCCCTCGCGGGTGCTACATACTCGGACTCTAATGCGGAAATAAATCAAGAAAATAAAACGCTGGTTGCTTTCGGAAAATACTTTAATTAAATAGCTACATTCGAAAACGCGGTTTTAAAAATTTTCTACATATATAGGCAATACAAACTCAAGGTGAAGAAATAAACTTGTTACAGCACATCAGTATTCACCTATTGTATAACATATTACAATCTTGAAAACATAAGTTCAAAAGCGTGCAGTAATATAAGACTGCTCAAAATAAAAGACTCCTAAGCTGGTCGGCTAGAAGTAGCCATTGGGGTACAACCCAACGTCAACTTCATCAGAACGCTCCGTCATCCAAGTCCTCACGTCTCCGCGGGGAACTATGAACAACATCTGTACATGTGTTCCAAAAACACAACAAGGTGTCCAACATGTACATGCAAAGGTGAGATGCTCATATAATAAGTTTATCATGATAGCCGCACAGGCGACAAACAGCATAAATACAGTTATATGAACAGTTTTTTATACAACACAATATAATATCTCAAACACAATCATGAGTTATAATAATGCATGAGACTTCAATATCATCTTTCTAATTCATGTACTCCGGAGATTCTAACTTCCCAACATCGAGCGATAGGCCGTAGTAACACCCGTAACACAATTGTTCTCATGAGTTGGCCTCTCTATTTAGGTCCGAACAACAATTGTTCCAGGGTACCACGTCATAACCATATCCTGAATAGTCCAGTCCCTGATCGAGTTCATTCGTGTTTGGCAGCCGATACCACGGCACGGGGTTGCTACGCCATCGGCCACTTGTGGGATCTCGAACACAGAATGCCCCTACAGACCTAGTGGTCTTAACCGGTTCCATTCTCAACTACTAGAGTTGTAGCTCGGTTTCAAATGGCACGTCTGCCGGTTCATGCATGTACACAGAAAGTTTTCTGTTTTCTTTGCGTTCATTCTTTCAAATGTCGAGACATAAAGTCCACGACTCGTTTCAAAAAGGCATTAAGCCCACTAAAATCAAAAACACAGGACATGAAGTCCGAGTGCTCAATTCACATTTATTCTTTCAAATGTCGAGACATAAAGTCCACGACTCGTTTCAAAAAGGCATTAAGCCCACTCAAATCAAAAACACAGGACACGAAGTACGAGTGCTCAATCCACAAAACACTAGCCCCGACGTCTCGGCCACTAGGTTTGGGTTCATCTCAAAGGTTCATCATTTTTCTTTTCGGTCAAACTTTCTCAAAACAACTTTGGAAAACAAAATACACTTTTGTTTTCTTGAAATAAAACATTTCCACATTTTCCGAGAAAAACACCTTTCTTGAAAACAAAACCGTTTTCTAAGGTTTCACGCCCTTTTTAAGCACTTTACAGAATAAAACACATTTTGCATGACTTTTCACAAAACCACTTTTTAAAAGAACATACTTTTCAAAAGAACATACATTTCAAAAGAACATACTTTTCCAAAGAACATACTTTTCAAAAGAACATACTTTTCCAAAGAACATACTTTTCAAAAGAATATACATTTCAAAAGAACATACTGTTTGATTTTTAAAACACGGTCTTCAAAACTTTGATTTCGATTCCAAGTCTTTTAACAATTATCGAGACATAGCCAGTCCTATGCTCATCCAGGATATATATATATATATATATATATATATATATATATATATATATATATATATATATATATCAACAGTTCAATATCACAATAAGATATCATCTAAAGCATCCATGCCATAGTTATATCAAATAACCAACTATGCACAACACTTAACATCCAATCAATCCAGGATATAAGTATACATATACATCGAGTCTCAATTCAATCATAACACACTAATCAATCATATACCATGAGGCTACCAAACTCAAAATGAACTACCTCCCTTTACCTCATAAAGGTGTTCACTTCAAACTAGATCGGTTCTCGGTTCCGGCCCCGGTTCCGTTCGCGTCGCCTAAAACAATCAAACACAATTCAATTCAAACAACAAAGCAACATCAATCTATAACATCAAAACATAAGTTTTCTTCCCCAAGAAGGTATAGGGTTCGGCCATGAAAGGATAAAAAGGCTAGGGATCTCATTTGGTTCCAAACTTTTGGATGGTTGGTCCTTAAGCATGATTAACACTAAATCAAGTCCTATGACCCAAAAATTTGAGACAAAACTCATGGTTCTACACCCTATATGTTTCGGCCATAAAGAGGAGAAATAGGTTAGGAGCTTTGGTTGATGTTTTGCTCTTGGGTTTAGGGTTCAAAGACATCAAGTAAGCTAGAACAAGCGCTATATAGCCAAAAATTGCAACAAAACCCATCCTTGCACCATTAATAGGATTTGGCCCTCCCATGGAAGAATAGGGAGAAAATTTATTTTGGGTTCATGATTCTAGATACTCAAAGTACACATCATGATAGGTTCATAGAAATTGGTTTCATGATCAAAGGATTTTTCTACAATTTTCTATGGATTTTCAAAGTTCTAGATCTAAACTTGGATCTTCATGAATCAAATGAATCAAGAGATGAAATAGAGAGATTGAGAGAGTTAAGATGAGGATCATACCTCCTAGGATCAAAGATTAGTGAAGAATAAACAAGTTTTCACTCAAGAACTTCAACTTTTGAAGATCAAACTAGGGTTTTTGTGAAGAACTTTTGATGAACACTCAAGAACTCATGAAAAACATGAAGAACAAGTGAGAGAAGATGAAGAACAAGAGAGAGAAGAGAGAGAAAGAGAGCTGGCCGAAATGGCCATGAGAGAGAAAGAGAGAAATATATATATATATATATATATATATATATATATATATATATATATATATATATATATATATATATAGATGTCATGGCAAACTTGTACATAACCAAAAGGGTAATTTGGTAATTCTTTCAAAGACTAGGGGCATAAATGTCATTTCCCCTATAAATATCTAGATATTTCTAGAAAGGTAATGATGACATGGTGAGTCACAGGGTCAGAATGGTTATTCCATAAATTCTCAAGGGCAAAACGGTCTTTTCATTCCAGGGCAAATGGTAATTGTGAAAAGGGTCAAGAGCATTTTAGTCATTTCACGTCCAAATATTTTCTAAACGTAATCATTACACTGATGAGTCACTGATGAGTCATAGCACACCATGTGACTTCAACCTTATCCGTAGCGGTTCACCAAAATCTCGTATTCAGCTCCGTTCTTCACCTGATTTAGGTTTTCGCCCAAGAAAGTCGTAGGACGACTTATTTATTTTGAATATTTTCAAAATAACCAATATTGTTGGAAATAAAATATAAAACCTAACTGTTTCGTTCACGAGTCGAAATTAGGTCTTGATAGTAGAAAAAAACTATTATCCGTGAAAAACGCAGACCGGGCTCCGTTTGAGCTTTCGCCCTAAACTTAACCATGGCTTCCTATGGTTATGTAGGACATTCCTATCTGGTCAGAATATTTTATTGCCATTTCTAAGGCCTTGAATAAAATATAAGTTCATAAATACTGAATAATTAGGAAAACTCGAAAATCGAGGTGTTACAGTGTTCACTATTCAGGACTTTAGGTGTTCTCATTTGATCTTCTTATGTTGAAGTGTTAAACTCATAGACTTTAATTGCAATTTTCTTTTTGGTGAATGACTTTAATTGCAATTTGAATGTAAATGAAACAAATCAGAATGTTTGTGAAAGGATGTTCTCTTCAATTATGTTGTTTAGTGTTTAATGTACAAGTTCATATCGTATTTGTATGTACAGGTTTAATTCACACTTCATGTTGAGAGTTCCGCTTTGGATAATGATATGGCCTGAATAATGGTTATAAATGGGGGCAACCCTTACCCCATGAACTAGCTTTTGGAGTTAAGTTAGGTCCAAATGAAAATTCTAATATGGTATCAAAAGCCTATCTGAGATCCGTTAGATCACCCGCAGATGTTCAGTCCTGCAAACTTCACGTTCCAAATATCCAGTCCTGGACATGGGGAGGTGTGTTGAGAGTACCACATTGGATAGTGATATGATATGAATAGTAGTTATAAGTCGTGGTAACCCTCACCCCATAAGCTAAATTTTGGGATAGAGTTAGAGCTAAACGCAAATTCTAATACTTCACACCACATATATAGGTTTAATATTTTATTCAATTTAATATGTAAGGATATGTTGGTAAAAATCGAATCAATCCAAATCGCATATAATCAAATCGGATTGGTTCAGATTTTTTAAGAAAGCAATCTAAATTGAATCGCATGATATTTTAACCTTTGAATCAAATGATTTTTTTATTCAAAACCTATTCAAACTGATTCACCAACACTATCCATAAACAGATCCCAATGCGGTGAGAATATTATTTGTGTTAGGTCTTAGGACTGAATTTATGGCATCAGCCGACAGCCAAAGGGAATGACCATAATTATTCGGGTTCACGTGTTCAATGCAATACCTCGCCCTGCCTTTGCAAATTTTCAAATAACGTTTGTTCAAAATTTCAGCTGATGACCCCACAGAAGCTGTGTGTGCGAAAAAACAACTAAACTAAAAAGACTTCAGTTGCTCCATAATTGACATTGTGATAATAGTGGGGCACCTCTAGCTGCCAATTATGCGTTGTTTGAAAAGAAGAAATGGGAAATAAAAGAAATGAAATAATGCTACACCAGTATACATGCTTCCTATCCTTTCCCACTATTTAGTATTTATACCTCAGTCCATGAGTCATTGTTATGTTTTGATAATTGCTAAGGAATGATTTAATATGAGAAACGAAAGGAAAAACTGAGTCAATATATCATTTAAATTAAAAGACTTTTAATTTAAATAAATGGCCGTAAATTTATTCCTGTTCTTGTGTTCTTTTCGCTCGAATTAAGGAGTACACGTTTAAATGTAACCTTAATTTAATGCATAACTAATGCAGTGACCCGTGAGATGCACGGGTACACTGTGCTATACGATTTGTAATATATATTTTATATATTTAATAGATTTATACATTTGATATATGAAAATAAAAAAAATCATAAAAAATACTTTTTTTTTACTAAAAAAGATATTCATTCATTCAAATTGGTAAAATATATCGAAAACAATACAAATTCAACATCGTTAAAAATCGAAAATGATAAATCTATGAACAAACTCACAGCATCCTGGTTAATAGTATAAAACGACAAAATGCCTACAAATGTGACAAACTCAAAGTGACCGAAATACCCATGTCTCTGGATCTGTAACATTAACGCCCAAGTCTTGATTAAATCTATAATGGATTGAAGTTGATCTGCCAATCTGAACCAAACGAACAACGCAACAAGACGGGAAACCAAACGACGCCGCATCAAAACGACGCCATACTCAAACGACGAAATCAAGGAAAAACACAAGAAAAACTAGATCTATGTGAAAAAACCACTTAATTAGATAAAAAGAGAGAAAAAACGATGTTGAGGGGTGATTCCAGGCCAAAAAATAGCCCAAAACCAACCTCCCTCCGAAGGATGAGGAAGTAGGAAGAGAGAAGTCACTACAAGAAAACAGCTCATTATCGATGGCCATCACCAAAAACCGTCGATATCAGTGCATTTCAGACGGATTTCCGACGGCCTGTAATCCGTCGGAAAGAGGCTTATCGGTAGTTATTACCGACGGTCTAGCCGTCAGTAACACATTCTACCGACGAGCTAGCCGTCGTCGGTAAAGTGTTGATGGTCATTACCTATGGCCAGACCGTCGGTTTATATAAATTTTTTTTAATTTATATTTTAATTGATTAATTAATTATTATTTAATTATATTTTATATTTATTAAATATTTTTCTTTGTTATTAATTATTTATAAATATTAATTAAATAAATAGTGCAAAATAAATTTAAAAATAACATTAAAAAATTTAAAATTATATCCAAATAATAAATAACATATGTTCTTACAATACATAGAAATATAAATTAAAAAAACTAATATGAAAATCTAATAATCCCTATCATAATGACGAGGAGACTGGATAAGATCATCAAAAGAGTCCTCATCATCGTCAACCCTGGTGCAACTGGTCGGCTGATCTGGATGGGGGGCTACTGCCGAGGGAGCTGTTGGTGCATTTGTTGTATGCTCAGTAGCATCTGCTCCATCCGACGTTCACGCTCCTCGGCAAGCCGCTCACGCTCCTCTGTACGACGCTCGGGCTCAGCCAATCTCCGCCTCAGCTCAGCAATCTCCTGATCAGCGTGGCGACTGGCTCCTGTGGATGCTGTGGCTCTGATATCCAAGCGCGAAGACCTTTTTCCGATAGTTACCGGAATGTCTCTTGCACCGTAAAGACGACATTTCTTCTTGCCGCTAACAACCTCAGCCCAAACACACAGTGCAAGCCGCTGCTACTCCTCGGGCTCAAGTGGGTTGAAAGAAGATGCTGTTGCCTGAGATATCCTCTTCTCGAACTCCTCCTGTTATGCATAATCAAACAAATTAATGAAGACTATATATAATAAAAACATACATTTCAAAACTATTAATAAATGAGACATTACCTGAGTGCGCCTAGAGCGCTCATCTATATACTCACCAGTTCCCTTCCTAGTATGGGTGTGGCGGTGGAGCTCGTTAATCGGCATTGTTCCCGTTCTGTCCTTAACCTGTACGTACACAAACATAAATTATAAGTAAACAATAATTAAAAAATAATACGAATAACATATGTATTAAATATGAATAAATGTATCAGACGCTCAAAGTACTCCGCCCGGCAGATGGAACCTCTTGTGTGCAGGCTCCTACCCTTCTCTGATGCCCTATTTTCTTTGTTTGGGCTGATTTTTTCTGGAAATCAACAGTAACCCAGTGGCGGCATAGGGCATCCCAAACTGCAACTCCTATCCAGGAGGGTCGCTCGCCCCTCAAGCGAGCGTCCCTGAAGATATCGAATAGGCGATAGGAGGCCTTCATATGAAAGTTCCTCTCGTCCAATGCTTCATGCTCAACTTTTGTCTGTATTAGAAATACATAAATAGTAATTTATTATATTAATAATTTATATGAAATAATAAGCCAAAACATATTAAGTAAATTGAAAATTACAACTTACTCTATAAGCATCAAAGAAACTCCACCTCTCATTGTCATCGAGCTGTCCTCGTGTGAACCAAAGATAATGGAACATCAACTGAATAACAGCTGTGATGTTCTTCGAAGCTACCTTCGAAGGAAGTAACCCTAACAGTAAAAGCATGTGAATCAATATCAAGTAAAAACATATAATTAAAATTGAATAAATTTATTTTATTAATTCTTACCCTTTACCGGATGGCTTGATAATAGGTCGACCATCGACCATGACCTCAACCTCCTCCCCCTCCTCCTCCTCCTCCTCTGCATCCCCCTTTGAAGGTGAGGGTGTATACCCTGGACTATACTCCTGCTCCATAGCCTGATGACCAGGTGACGATGCACCCACACCAGCTGAACTAGAAGCGTCCCCATGTGTATGTGTGTCAAACCCCGGGGTGGGAATCATATCGATCCCGGATACTGTGAATGGCGTAGGTAAAACCGGTGGAGTAGGTGTAGCCGGTGGAGGCGGTGCTGCCGGCGGTGTATGTGGTTGCTGTGTAGGTGCAGACAGGCGTGATGGGAGTGCAGACACCGCAGGGACAGATGTTGAAGGGATAGACATGAAACTGTCTGCAATGTCACGAGTAACAATGTGAGGTGCCCTGATCCGACGATGAGTCGAACCAGGAGCAGTGTCGACACCCTTACCCTTACCACCTGTGGGTGGTATGGGTGGCGGTGGATCACGTCCTCCAGATGCCATGTGTCTATAGAGCAATTTAATGTAAAGGTGAAGTAATAAAATAATAAGATAATTATGAATAATCATCTAAGATAGAATAATAATTATCTAAGTTCCATTCACAGTTTTGACAAGTTACATGATCTAATTATAAAGGTTACATGATCTTAAGTTTTATTCAGAATTTGACAAAAAGTCTCCATCATCTTCAGATCTAATTTCAACATTTTCTTCTCCTGATCAATGGCTTCGTCTTCTTCATCTAAATGCTCCTGAATGGATGACTAGTTATCAGTATCCACTTCCTTACCAACAGCTTCCAAGTCCCGTAAACCAACAATACGCTCAACTTCAATGCCTTCATTTACACGAGACATTTCATCCACTTGATAAAGCACATCTTCCTGCTGATCATCAGCTTCAATGCGACCCCTTGGTTTCTTCTTGATGACGGCACACGCACCTCGTTTGTCCTTTCGGGTTGCTAGGTACGGGATAATACACTTGTCTCACATTCTGTGGTAGGATAAACGGATCAAAGTTCTGATATCTGCTAACCATGCGGATGTCCACCGTATTATATTTGGGATTTAATTTTGTCTAATGGATGGATCAAACCAATTACAATAAAATAGAACTATTCTTTTAGTATAGTCTAAAGTAGTATACACCAATTCATATATATGTTGGATTACTCCGTAGAAGTCATCTTCACCCCCTTCTGTGATGCCCTTCATGTAAACCCCGCTGTTAATTGTTTTTTTACGCTCCATCCATGAATGGGTATGAAATTTGTACCCGTTCATGAAGAATGTGTGCCATTCTTTGACACATGAATAAGGACCGTCGGATAAGTTCCTTAAGTGTCAGTTAAGAGGAGTTGATACCTCACGAGAAACCAACGTATGGATAAATTCCTTATGTAAGATGCAAAAAAGTTATGTAATCCTACGTACAGAATTTGAATATACTTACTTGTTGCGTAAACCACACTGGAAAATCTGCATGTATACGAGCAGACTGTTCTTGCTCACTTATGTTTTCAGATAACAAGAATGCTCTGTACAAATTGGACAATTCATATTTTTAGCAGAGTAGTATTTATTATTTTATGTAATTGAAAGAAAAGGATATGCAATACATACTCAAGGTATGGCTTAACTTCGGTGCAATTAATCAACACATGGACATGAGTTGACTTCCTCTCTGCATCGGTTAACCAGTGGGTCAACTCCTTCCCGTAATGACGACCTGGCTGACAAAAGACTGACAAGGCTAACGGATGTCTTTCACTTTCATTTTCCATTTCATTCCAACTATTTCTCGGTGACAACATGAAGTTGTTGAAATAATGAGAACAAAAATGAGTTGTCTCGTGTAGTAAGTAAGACGCACAAATTAATCCTTCAACCCTAGCCTTATTTTTCACCATTCGTTTTGAATCACCCATGAATCTATAAAATAACACATTGATAGTTATATATATATTACATTTAATTTCAAATGGAAAGAAATCTATTTAAAATTGTATGATAGTTATATATACCTTTCAAATGGATACATACCTATATTGAACGGGTCCACCAAGCCTTGCTTCATATGCGAGATGAACTGGGAGATGTTCCATGGAATCAAAGAAGCCGGGGGGAAATATTCTCTCCAACTTGCATAGAATGATTGGATTGTTCTGCCCCATTCTTATCAGTTCATCGTCCCTTAACGTTGTAGAACACAAATCCTTAAAGAATTGACTCAATTCAGTAAGCGGATTCAAGACATGGACTAGCAACGAACTAAAAGCAATAGGAAGTAAACATTCCATGAATACATGACAATCATGGCTTTTCATCCCATGCATCCTTCCCTTGCTGACATCAGCACATCTTGCCAAATTCGAAGAATAACCGTCTGACATCCTTAGTTCTGTTATCCACTCACAAACAAACTTTGCTTCCTTAGTAGATAAACTATAATTGGCTTTGGGCTTTAACATTTTCCTATTAGCATGCCGCTTCAGCTCCAAGTCTGGTCGCCTACAGTACAAAGCTAAGTCCATTCATGCCTCCTCATTATCTTTGGTCTTGCCACTCATATTCATGGCTGTGTTGAATATGTTGTCAAAAAAATTCTTCTCTATGTTCATGACATCGAGATTGTGTCTCAATAAATTATCTTTCCAGTATGGGAGATCCCATAAAATACTTCTTTTTGTCCAATTATGCACCTCCCTGTATCCTGGTAATCTGGACACACGACCATTGTCAGTGACTTTGGGCAGTTCCATTACTCTTGTCCAAATCTGTTCAGGTGTAAACCTAGGCAGGGGCTCATCTCTTTCAACTTCTCCCTTTTTGAAGGCGTTCTTGTTTCGCCTAAATGGATGATCTCTTAGTAAGAACCTACGATGTGAATCAAACGAGGAACTTTTCCCTCCGTGTTTTAAAGTAAAAGCCTTTGTATACTCCATGCAATGCGGACATGCAAATTTGCCATGAGTACCCTAACCAGACAACATACCATAAGCAGGGAAGTCATTAATGGTCCACATCAAAGCTGCTTCATTGTAAAATTTCGCTTCCTTGCAATATCATATGTTTCCACGCCGGTCCACAACTTCTTTAGATATCGGTCAATGGCTGTAAATAAACATCAATACCAGATTTCGGATTCAATGGACCCGGTATGAGACAAGTCAAAAACATATAAGGTTTCGACATGCACATTTCAAGAGGAAGATTATATGGGGTAACAATTACTGGTCAACAAGAATACGGCGTAGCCGACGCTTGAATATAAGGGGTAAAACCAACAGAGCATAAACCATGTCTTATATTACGGGGATCCGGAACAAAATTTGGATGTACCCAATCAAAGTGCTTCCATGCTTCGCCATCAGAAGGATGTCATAACACGCCTGAACTTCTGTTCTCATAGTGCCACGTCATTTTTCCTGCAGTTTGCATTGATGCAAACATTTTCTGTAGCCTTGGAATTATCGACAGATAGAACATTGCCTTAACAGGAACTGGTTTGTTCTTACTTGTCCCGGTGTTGCGAGGACAACACCTCAACACTTGACAAAATCTGCATTCAAGCAGCGCACCGTCATTTTTGCCAAATTCATTATCGTAAAAAAGCATGCACCCATTCACACATCAGTCAATCCTCTTAGTCTGGAGTCCCAACTTGGATACTAACCTCTTCGCATCATAATAATTTTTGGGTAAACCGTCTTTTACAAGCGTCATGTCCAAAAGCATTATGGAAAAATAATCCAAACACTCGTCGGCAACATTCCAATTGGACTTGCAAGCTAACAATCTAACGCACATCGATAATTCAGAGTCTGAAGCGCCTTGATACAACAGCTTTTTTGTCTTAATCAAAAGATTAAAAAATCTTTGTGCTTCCTCATTCGGCAGTTCTTTGGTGTTATCATAATCATGCGCCTCCTTCACTCCGAGAGCATCACCCACCACGTCTTGCATTGACGCAAATTATTCCCTATATCCCATATCTGCGCAATTGCTTGAGCCACCTGTGCAATTCTCATCAACCCCTAAATCAACATTTGGCACTTCTAATTGTCCTTAAACCCAACTTTATACAAGTCTGTTTTCACCTCATCATCGTTCTTAATCCGTCGACATTAACATTTAAGGCATGAACATCTATTCCCCCATCATCGATGAAACGTTGTTGCCGCTTCGCCTGAGCAACAAATTCTTCAACCCCATATACAAATGATCGTTTTAGACCCCTTCTTCCCGGATATACCCTATCATACATCCAACTACGATTCGAAGGATAAAGATCCATCTTCTGCATGTTAAAAGAATGCAAAACCATTAAATTTGGACAACATGCCAACTTAGGTATATCCAAATTCACTTTCTTTATTTGGTATGACCATATCCCATTCAAGAAGAAACTTTTTCAACACCCGATCCTAGTATTAATAGTTATTACCTAATTCACATGCATTATATTTGGCGAAATTTCGGCAGCATTTCCCATTAGTCTCTAAGTACAATAGTTGACCGCAATATTGCGGTAAAGTTTGCATCCAGAGAACAAAAGGAAATGTATTAGACCGATATTTCGTCAAATATAAAGCATTAGAAATAAGCAATATTACTATTATACAAGTGAAAAAAAGTTTTTCCCAAACTGTCCTCCTTGGAAAATTCAAGGTTCAATACAATGAGCAACACCTCTATGCGATTACACGCCTGCTCAATAATATTGAACCTCAAACGGGAAGCTAAGGTTTTGCTCCAATATTAATAACTCGTCTAGAAAAGAAAACTTTAACCTCTTTGAGGCAATTTTACCTTTTGTACTTGAAAGTCAAGTTCATAGGGTAAATGCAATTGTTCAAATCCTCCCCACTTTAGCAACATAAAGTGCATAGGGACGGATCAAAGTTGCAAACGAACCAACAACTAACTATTCTAAAAAAAATTATTCATCTAAAAAAAATGTCATACTTGAATCAAGCCTTATTAAATTTTTAAATTTTATTCATTATTTTTTTTGTTTTAAGTCTTATGAGCCTTAACACCTATTTTAAGTGCTAAGAAAAATTGGTATGTATTCCTTGTTGCGGATTTATTTATTTTATTAACCTATTTTGTTATTTAATTATTGTTGTAATTTAATTTCAAATATTTAACCTCTTTATTCAATTATTCAAATTATTTGTTATTTCTACCTTTTTTAATTATTTAAATTTTATTCATTAATTAATCTCGCCACATCGCACTATCCTCTGCTGAACCATCTGCAATTTGCCATGACTCAGTCATCACCGTCCAGACATTTTTTTCATGTTCAGGTTATTAACTTAAGCTAATTATTTTTATAATTTATTATTTAATTATAACTCTTATAAGGCTTAACACAAATACAAGTGTTAAGAGATTTTGATATTCTACGCATTAGTATTTTATTTTACTATTTTTGATTTATTAATTATCCAATTTTAATTTAATAATTAATTTTTAAAATTTGTTAAGCATTAAGTCTTATGAATAAATTTATTATAATTATTTAAATAGATTATTAAACTTAGTTCTAACATATTCGAAATGTACCATCTGTTGTATCGACGCCTCCATCCGACGCTCACGATCCTCGCCACGCCGCTCATGCTCCTCGTTCCCTCTTCACAAATGTTATCGATAAATTATTATTTTTGTTTAAGTCTTATGAGACTAGCTTAACACCGATTATAAGTGCTAAAAGAAAATAACATTTTTATTCATTAATTAATATTTACATTTTATTTACATTAGTTATGCTTAAATGACATTTTCACAACCAGATTTAGAAACAGACCTAAAAATGGCATATTCAGAACCATTTTCACAACCAGAAGCAATATAACATGCATTTTTATCTCACATAGACATATAACATAGGGATTTTCATTTTTATTTTAATCCTCTAACACAAAATAGAATTCACCAGCCTAATCAGAACTCACTCCCACAAAAACAGAATCCGCAAACAAATTTTTTCACATAAAACCAGCAGCAAAACTGTTACTGGTGCAATGGGCATGACCAATATCAAAACTTTAACTCAAATTTAAGCTTAAATACAACAAAGGTGTAATGGGCATGAACAATAGAGGCAAGAAAGCAAACCTGAAAGCAAGAGGACTAGAGGTCCGGCTGGTGGTCCGGTGGTAGTGGTCAGGTTGCTGGTCCGGAGCAAGAGCAAAGAAGATGAACTGGTTGCAAAGAGAAAGAGAAAGATTGGGAGAGAGAGGTAGTTGGACTTACAGTGGTGGTTGGACAGCAGTGGTGGCGGCCTTGGAAGGTTGGTGGCCGAAGAGAGGGAGAGGGAGAAGGAGAGGGAGATGATTCAGAGGGAGAGAGAGCGCAGAGTGAAAGTGAGAAAGTGAGTTCGGGCTAACGTTTAAGTGAGGTACGTATAAGTTCTGTTTACTGACGACTATACAGACGGCTTAACCGTCAGTAATCCCTTATCGACGGCCTAGGCCGTCACGTGACCATTAACTCGGGAAAGCGAAAAGCCACTTACCGACGGCTTAGGCCGTCGGTAAATTTGAAGAACCCTTACTGACGACTAAACCGTCGAAAATCCAGCGAGAATATTTGGCTCCTAATTGCGCCAAAATTAGCGATGAATGTACCGACGGTCTTGTCCTCGGCAAAGTTACCGACGGTGATAGCCGTCGGTAAAGTGGTCAGCTCATTACTCGCTTTCTACCAAAGGCGGAAATTTCTGAATTATCGACGCCATTACGGCCATCGGTAAAAAGCTGTAGGTATTAGCGGGTTTTCTTGTAGTGAGTAGAGGGAAAGTTGAGAGAGAGGCGGCTCTAGGTTTTGAGAATACTATCGGACATCTTAAAAAAAATACTGTTATGAAATAAAGCATTGAAAAGATTATTGAAAATTATGACTCAGAATAAATGGAAACAATATCTATCTTCAATAGTCAAAATTATAAATAAGATGTTAATTTGTTAACAAAAGCAAAAGATCACTATCAATTAGAAAATTAGTACATCCAAAAACATACATAACTTATGCAACTAATAATCGAAAAACAAAAATTTGATCTTTCAACTTTTACAAATTCAACCAAAATACTGTGAAACATTGTCATCATTTCTATGTTATATTATAGTAATTGCGAATGATCAACAATCATTGACTTGACAAACAAAATTCTTTGACAAATGTTTCCATAGATATGAAAATCTTGCTATCTTGTTTGACGTATGGGTTGATTGAATGCCTTATACAATAGGCTTCAATTCCATTTAAATATTACATGACTATATACAAAAGTAGAAAATTAATATTGCTGACAAAATTATTTGTTGTAAATCGAAAAAATCTTTAAGACAGATACCATCATCAATCAACAAAATTACAAATCCATTTACTGTTGTATCATGTGTTTAAACAAATCACAAAGTAATAAATTGTTAATAACAAATGATAATTGAAACATGAAATTGCAATCTTCTCCAAATGGCATATTCTGTAACATCCTAATTTTTTACACTCACTAAACTCTAATACGAATTAAACAGTATTTATGTATTCGTATTTTATTGGAGGGTCTAGAGAGTGAAATAAAATAATCCGAGACCATAGTCACGCTCTACGCTATCGTAGGAAGCTATGGTTAAAATTTGGGTCGAAAACTCAAACGAAACCCGGTCTACGTTTTCACGGGTAGTAGTGTTTTACTACTATAAAGATCTAATTTTGTCTAATGGTAAGAACCATTAACCTTAGAATTCGATCATCTACATTTTTGCTAAAATCCGTCTTGACGTTCAAAAGTGAAAATAATATATTATATTCGGGCGAATACTCGAACTGGGAGACGATTGGAGCTGTAAATGGATATAACGGGATCCGCTAACGGATAAGGTTGAAGTCACATCACCTAGGAAGGTATGCCATGACTCACCACTATAATAATTACGTTTAGAAAATATCTGGACGCGAAATGACCAAAACGTCCTTGGACTTTTGTGGAATTACAACTTAACCTATGGTGAAAAGACCATAATACCCCTATGTTAAAATTATGAACCTCCTCACCTCTTTTTCTTCTCTCCCCCACGCCTCCTCTTCTTCTTCTTTCTCTCCTCATTTTCTTTCTTCTTGTTCTTCATTTCTTTCGTAGCTTTTCTTCATTTTTCTTCTTGAATCTTCAAGATTTTGGTGAAACAAGTTGGTTTTCTCACTTAGCTTTGTCATCTAGGAGGTATTAACTCCATTCTTGCTCTCTTAATCTCTCTATTTCTCTCTTTAATCTCAAAGATTCATGGAAGTTTAGTTTTCAACCATGAACTTCAAAAATCGATAAGAAATCATAGAAAAATCCTTTTAATGTGAAATCAATTTCTATGATCTAGTTTCATCATTCGCTATCCCTATCTACGAGTATGTAATCAAATAACATGTCTAGCTATTTGTTTCTAGGAGTGGCCGAACCCACCCTTGTTGAAAAGCAAGAGTTTTACTTCAAATTTTTGAGTAATGTAACTTAATCTAGTGTTGTGTGTACTTGAAGATCATTGATCAAAGAGTTGGAAATCAAATGAGCTTCCTAGCTTAAATGGGTATTTTGGCCGAAACCTCCATGATTGGGTGGATGGGGTTTTGGTTTAAGTTTTGGTGTAATAGGATTTGATCTAGCCTTAGCAAACCTATTAAGGATGGAGTCCAAGACATAGAAATTTTTGGACATCCCTAGCTATTTTACCTAGCTATGGCCGAACCTAGGAGGAGATGAATAGTAGAAATTTTCTGATTTAAAGTTGATATCTTGATTAATTGATTGTGTATAGTTGTCGTCGGGTAATCGGATGACGAATCGGGAGAGTTCGTAGACCGATCGGATGACTTTGCATCCGGAGGATATTCCGAGAGATAAGGGAGAATTGCCTGAGGGAATCTCTCGATAACTATGTGTTGTCTATAGTGGTCTGTATACATTTATTTGACCTGTGTGATGATTAGTTGATTTGTTTCAGCTGTTGTTTATCTGTTGATGATTATTGATTCTTGGTTGAATTATCTGCTAATATGTGTTATAGTATTTTAATGCATGTTATAAACTGTATTATCTGCTATAACGTTGGTATATCAATATTGTGATGTTGATTGTTGATTGAGAAGCCTGATAGTGGTCAGTGCTCAGTTAATTAATGGGGATAAAAGCCTTAAAAAGCTTTGTAGTAAACTCCAAAGATTTATTTGGGAAAACGTTGGGGATTTTCAATGACGCTAGTTTTTTAAAGGAAAGGAGGAATTCTAAAGTGATTTATGAAGTTAGTTGGAAAAGTTAGTTTTAAGAATAAATTGATCTTTATGTGGAAAAAGTAACATTAAGAGGAAAAAGTCATGTTTTTGGAACTTAGAATGTTTTTAACGCTAAACGATGTTTTAATTCCGAAAAGATTTACGGAAAACGTTTTCGAAAAACAGTAATGCTGTTCTGGCATGACGTTTTTGGTCTCAGCTGTTTCCTTTCAAAAAAATTGGTTTTTGGGAATGGACTTTCAACAAAAGATAAGTTTTATCATAAATTTAATGGTTTGCAAACAGTTTCCAAACAGAAAGGTTTTTCTGTACACAAGTTTTCCCAACGGTATAAAATCTGACAACTTGAATGAGTTGCGGAGATTTCGTTTTGGATTTGTGTTTCACAGAACGAAAAACGGTGAAAAACAATGAAAAACGTGAACCTAGTATTCGAGACGTCGGGATACTAGTGTTCTGTAAAAATAGCATGAGAAGCCGTGCAACGATGTTATGGACTGCGTGTCCTGTGGACTGTGTGTCCTCCTCTTGTTATGGGGAAACGTCCTCTTGTTATGAGGAAACGTGATTAAAGGTGAATAATGTTTTTTATTACCACGGAACTTGGGCTGGTGCATCGGTCTAGAGTTCCGGGATTGAGCACTCGGACATTTTGTCATGTACTAACGGTGAAAAGTTTTAAAACAGTGTAAATTATGAATAGTCGGGAGCCTTTGAGCTACGACAACGAAAAACGAACACAAAGAAAAGTAGCAAGACTTGAAACATTTTTTCATGCATTAAAATTCGGCAGATGTGCCAACGGTGTTAATCTGGATATCTTGATGGTAGGATATTCAAGACGGTGAGTAACATTGTGCCTTGATGAACAATGGTGTCATACGAACGATGAATATTGTGCCTTGAGTTGGACAATAGAGTATGACCATTTACGATTTATCAAGTACCGCTGAATGTATTTCCATGTAATCGCGTAATGTCATGGTGTTCATGTACCTCTGAATAAGCACTTAGGTGTTGGTTATTATTGCCTGGGGCCAATGTACCTTGAGCCTGATCAACTCAGTTTTTATACAACGGTGTTGAGATCTCCGGAAATTAAGTAAAGAATTAGATGATAAATATTGAAGTGTCATGCATTTCTTTTGAAAATGACGATGATTGTCGGGTATGAGACCCTATGATGTACTACTTGTTTATCCAGTAGAACCTTATACATAATGATTGTATATGTTCATGTGTTGTTGATGTGTAATGCATGTAGTTATCGTGTTTGAATCCATATATTGGTATCTCACCCTTGCTTGTACATGTTGGACACGCTGTTGTGTTTTTGGATACATGTACAGATGCATTTCAGCGGATCTCTGGGTCACTTCGGGATCCCGAAGTTGGAGTCTCTTTACGTCGACGACAAAGATGTGTGGACTGACGACAACGAGGCTTAGTCACATGAGTTTGAAGTATACTAGGTAGTATACTCTATCGTCTTTAGATGTCTCTTTAGACCGACTCTTAGGATTTTTGATGTACGTGTGGTGTACTAAAAGATTGGGAACATGATGTATGCCATGTTGAGCTATTATTATAAATGATGAATGTTAATTTGTTTTATATGGTTGTTCTGTTTAGTTTTTGGTATCAGATTTCTATAACCACTTGAGTGAGTGTTTTTCGAAAAAAAAATAGTTTTTGCAACGGATTATCATGTGATGTCCCAGAAGGGGGTGTCACATCTTCAACATAAAGAAAATTATTTCAAATCGTCGCTGAAGCAAAGTTCCTTTGAAATACCTAAAATCTTGAAACAGTTTTTTTACTAACATTATAAACAAATGTAAAAAAACATCAGCAAGGGGAATATGACAGAGTTGGTAATATGAGTGAGCTCCATAAGCAGAGCAAAAGTTGAAGGAATAATATGCCTCTTCATAAACATTAATATCTTTAATAAAAAGAAAATAACAAACAATGAAAATGACATATTAAATTGTCAGAATCAATTATGTAAAAAATTAGTTAACACTAATCTTGCATTAATATATGATTATGGAATCAAAATATATAAAAAAAGAAACTAATTTAAGAAATAATAGTGTAGATCTTGTTAGATACAACAGAAAAAAAAATAGTTCTAATTATTGATTGAGGGACATAATCACTATAACATTAAATAATATTAATGAATAAAAAAATACCTAAAGTTAAGGCAAAAGGAGGAATATAATTCTTTGTGAATTATCATAAATAGTTTTATTGCATTTGCAAGCTTGATACCACCAATCAGAACCTCCTAAAATATTTTTCATAGTGCCAAAGACAGTACCTAATTAACCCTTCAAATAAGAAAGACAAAAATTAGAGAAAGAAACAAATAAAAAAAAATCAATCACATGACGGAAACTGTGTAAAGGCAAAATATATGCCTCCTTGCTGTCTTTTTTATGCTATATTGTTTTCCTTTCAGTCAAACGTAGAAAATCATCGTCCAATGAATATTGGGCAACACATTGAAGTTGGCTCCGTGTTTCAAAATTTCAAAACTTTCAAAACCCCAATACAAAAATGGAAAATAAATGTCTAATACAAAATAATAAAGACATGTAATCAAAATGAAATAGCAGTTAAAAATAGACAACAAAGTAGCAAACTTGTCCCACGCTCCAAAGCATTGGGTAAATCACAATTTCAATATATCATAGTTGAATGCATAGACTTTTGCAAATCCACTTTACCTGCAAATGAAATAATGATATGTTTGGAAGAGCTTATAAAGAGCTTATAAGAATAGCTTATGAAAATAAACTTATGCAAATAGTTTATGAAAATATTTTATGGTCTTCCCATAAGCTGTTTTTAGCTTATTTCCATAAGGTTGTCAGAGAAGCTTATGAAAATAAGCTATTTTTAACTTATTTAAAAAAAAGTTTATTGAATAAGCGCTTAATTAAGCTGTATACCCAAATGTACCCTAAGTAATTGAACAAATTAGAAATTAAATGCTAAACCAGAAAGTATAAAAATAAACAAAAGTATTTTACAATAATCTTTATGAGTTTTGACTCTTACAAACTGAACCATAATAACAATGCTTACCTATCAGCAAAAGAAAGAAGAAGAAAGTTGTTCAACTCATTAGCATATAGCCAAAACAAAGCATTATATGCTAAAGAGCAATCAAACCCACAAACTTGGCACGCTACACCCATATTAATGACGACAAGAAAATGTCATAATAAAACTAATGTAGCAATGACATATAGAAAAACCGTAGCTCAGCGAGAGAAATATGAGAGAGAACCATTTTTTTAATAAAAAAATTGTTCTGCCATCTTCTTTTTATTTGAATTTAAATAGAATAATTGAATAGAATAATTGTGCTGCCAATTGGACAGAAGAATGTGGGTTATTAATTCAAAAGAACCAACTTTTATTATAGAAAAAAGAAGGTGGATTATTAATTCAAAAGAACCAACTTTTATTATAAAAAAAAAAAGAAGGTGGGTTATGTGGGTTATTATAGAGTAACGTGGGCATGGGGGTGAAAAGAACCAGGAAGGAGACACATAATGGACACTGAGGCTGAATGTTTGCAAAATGCATAAGCGCTGTAGTAGGAAGCCACGTTAAATGTTGGGATACCTATGCAAAGTGAGAAGGGACAACGCCTAAGAGGGACTCATGATGCTCGATGCTATCAAGGAAAATGGACTGTCTTCTATACTAATGTTGATCATTTCGCATGCTACGGTGTTAAAGGATTTTGGTGGTAAATTTGTAAAAGGTTTTACTCTGATTGAAGCCCCAAATAGGCAGTGGTGTGTTATTTTCTGTTTTTTTGGTTAAAGGGGCTTGAGTTAGGATAAAGCTTTGTATTTTGGGTTGTATACTTTATCCCCATTATTTTGGGAGCTTTGTTATAACTAAAAATACATGATTGTGTGCTTGCTCTCAAACCTTTAATAAAAGGTGGAGGGAGTTAAACACTCTGATGTTGTGATAGGACCTTTTTTTAATAAAACTTTAATTATCGAAAAAAAATATAAAGTAAGGTGGGTTATTGAACTTGAGTGAGAAAGAAACCTCTTGTACAAATGACACGTGTAAGAGGTAGTAGAATAGATAGTAGAATATAAAAGATAAAATAATAAAAAAATAAATTAAAAATATTAGAAAACAGAGAACTTGGCCGTAGGAGGTTTTGAGCGGGAAAGGATAGAGGTTATATGATAGGATAGTGGTCAGTGGGCAAAAAAGAAACTAACAAAAAAAATATAAAATAAATTAGAAGGAGGGTCAAAATAAAACTTAGTGGATCCCCGTCCATAAAGAAGTTACAACTGCTTGTATAAATAAATATTCATTAAAAAAACTGCCTTCATAAAATAAAAAATATATAAAATATTAGAGAGCAAAAAGTAAAATATAAAATATTCGAGAGCAAAAAGCAGGGAGAATTTTAGAGGGAAAAAACAATTGGAATGACACTGTTTTAATATATATATATATATATATATATAGGTAAGAAATTTAAAATTTGAAAGTATTGAAAATTGAATAAATTTGAAAGATGTGATTGAGAGTTGAAAAAATTAAAACCAAGCATTGGACATTAAAAAAGGCATTAATAAGATAGATGACTATCATTGAAAAATTCCAAATCACATGTGTTGATCTATATTTATTTCACCAAATGGCATCTATTAGTGGACTAAATGTTTAAAATGTAGTTCACATCATAAAAATGAATTAAACATAGTAAATTGGAACAAACAATTCGTTTAGGTAGAATTTAGGAAAAAAAATTGTTACAACCAAGGGAAGGAACCATTTGTAGGACTAAAAATTGTTACAGACGTCTCGAATATTCTATCAGCACCAGACCTTGTGGCTTTCCTCAAGCAACAAAAGTAACACACATCCGTCTCTATGATGCAAACTGTGACATCCTTGAGTCTTGTCGGGTTCCGATCTGTGTGGCATCACCAGTGTACGAAACAACCAGCTCCTATTACTTTGTTCCTCCAACACCACCGGTACTTTTTGAATCCACAAAAACATCATCGCATACTACCCTAAAACCCTCATTATCGGATTCTCCATTTGGGACGAGGTTTTAACCACTGTACTTTCTATTGCTTCTGTCTTTCTAAACCAAGGACTACATTGTAAATACATAGAGAAATCTCCAACAAGTAAATGGTAAAAGAATCTAGTCGTCCAATGGCTTTGATTGGTGTTGCATCCATATAACACCCATAAGGTGTTTCACCCTAGTCTTCACCCTAGCACTCACCTCGTAGTATAGGTGTTCAAAATAAAATGTTCCTTCTTAATCTCGCAACTATATTTCTTCAAAATGTTGAAAAAATATACCTTTTCAAACAGGTGGATTTTATGGTGGTGCCCTTGAAATGGGATGCATGGATGGTGCCCTATATTTTCATCGTTGATTTCACATAAAAAAAATAATCAACAGTAGTTAGATCTACCTGAAAGTTGTTGAACAAGTTACATTAAAAACTTTATATTTATTTACAAGATCCTACAACAATTTTATATTTATAGTATACACCTCTGATTATTATTTTTTTGGCTCTATTCCTTCTTCACCCTCTACACCAACAAAACTTCTTCACCTTGACCTACTCCACCGGCCATACCTCCACCATCGCCACGCCTCTTTCGATGTGGAATTGGGTCCAATGTCTAAATCTGGCACCATCGCAATAGGATTAGTCTCTTCCATCAAACCCTCTTCTCCAATCCTACAATAATATGTGGTTCTGAATTTCTGGTCGCGTTCCAGACATGTCGCACATGCATGAGAGGGAAGTTGCGATGGCTTGTAGCGGAGCTCGCGGTGGTGCGTCGAGGAAGGGGTAGGCCACGGTTCTGGTGCAGCGGTGGTTCACGTGGAGGAGCACGATGGCGGTGCTCCAGTCTGGACGAGGCGCTAGCTGGTGCGGCGCGGTGGGACCGTAGTGGTCGATCGACGTTGGTTTCTTCTTATCAGTTTTTTGTTCTTTTGATTTGAATTTTCTATTTTTTATTTGGGTCTATTTTGGATCGACGGTGATACTTTGTAAATTCTATTTGTGTGACTTAAGAAAAGAATAAAAATCTGTGTTATTTTATGAGATAAGGGTAAAGATTTGTGTGTTATTTCGATCGACAAGGCCATATACTGATGTTTTTAAAATCTTTTGAACCCTTGGGATCAGCAAGGTTTTATTGTGAAATCAGTATTGAGGGGTACATTGAAAGATTAAAATACCAAATTAAAAAAAAAAAAAATCATTGTATGCATTTTTATCTGATTCCTTTTTTGAGCTTCTTGAGCTTATGGAGGGAGAGGGCGCCAAGAGGATGAAGTCAATGTTGGTGGGCGGGATGCAGCGGTGTTGCTCTGCCCCTTGATGGTGGTTTTGTTGCAATGATGTCTTCCTAGTTTACTGGGTAAAAAATATTGCAGTAACAGAGGAGGAAAAAATTAACAAAAAAAAATTGCAATAAAGTCCTCATAACCTATTTTTTCACTTGTTTTTGGTCCCCGTAAAATGAACGAATTTTGGGTTTGATCCCTGTAAAAAAATTCTTTGATTTTTGTCCCTCTAAAATCACTATTTTTGGTCTCTACTGTCATGTGACATCCATTAACTACTTATGTGTCTAAAAGAAGGTCATATAGTCATCCCAAGTGACACCCAATGACTTCCGTGGTGTCATATTAGCATATGATTCCTCTAAAATTTTCCTTGAACGCTAAAAAGAATTATATTTATCTACTCTAAAATGAATGGTAGGGACTAAAAATGATGATATTAAATTTTAGAGAGATGAAAATCAAAGATAAACAATTTACAGGAATCAAAACCAAAATTTGCTCATTTTATAGGGACCGAAATTAGTAATTTCATATTTTAGAAGGATTAAAACCAAAAAATTTTTTTTACTGGGATTAAAACCTAAATCTACTCATTTTTTAGGGACTAAAAACATATTTAACTATTTCACTTAAAACACCATGTTTTACTTGCTATTGTATTAGACACCATTGGCGGTGCCCATAAGCAAGGGTTGTGTACCACCATAAAACCACCCTTCCAAACATGCACTAACTCGTGGAAAGTCACCATGTGAACTCGTTATGTGTCTTTTTGCGAGGTAGCACAAACTGCAGGCAGGCAATTATAATCGCTGCGGTGGTAGGTGGCCTTCTTTTGGCTCAGAACGGGGAATGGCATATTGTCTTATCTGGTATAAAGACGAGTCAAAGCCGTGCACTCAAAATGTAGGAGTGTATTGTCCGGAGCCAGTGACAAAGGCGTATGGGGAAGGAAAATAATTCCCCTTTTATTTGCCAAGAAAATAAGAGAAAATCGTTAAAATAAATGAGTTTAATTTTGGAATTTATCAACCAATTATAAATTTTCATATTACTAAAAATATTTAAGTTTTATTATAACTACATAAAAATCACATATAAGATAATTTGTGATTGGTTGTCTGACTATACTGACTATGTATCAAATTAAACTCAATATTATTTTAAAGTTTTTTACACTATAAATTAAGCACAAATTATCCTATGTATGACTTTGAAGGTAGTTATGATAATAGTCAAATATTTTTTAATAATTAATGTAGCAATTTATTATTGATATATGGTGTAAAATATCTTTCCACATGCAAACCAATTAAATTCAAAATAAATTTTGTGCATCCCAATATTATTAGGAGAATGCTAAGAGCATTAGTTAAGTAATCAAGAAAAAAACTTGCCATTGAAAAGTGATGTATTTAATATCTGAAAGAGTAATATACTTAGTTTTTCAATAAAAACTTTCTTTTATGCATTCTTAACCAATGTGCTTATGGCATTGGTTAGCATGACTAAAACTGTCAAAATGAGTCCGGTCCAATGGACTAACCGTTTTGGCTCGATATAATATACGACATGTATATAAAATTGTAAACACAACATTGAGTCAATTTTGCTTGTGAATATGTTACTTCACGTGTGTGCTTAATTTTCGCAATAAATAAACGCAATCTTGATCATGTTTCTTTGGTATGCTTTCGCTGTTAGGTAGTAATAACCACAGAGAGACCGAAATTCTAACTGACTCCAAGAGTATTATCAATTGATTTAATTATACTCGGTAGTTTTATAACGGTTTATATTTAATTAAATAATATTTTACTTTTTATCAAATATTTTATAAGACATATATTCGTAGTTTTATCCAGTTAAAAAATAAATAAATACCTAATTTGATCCCTGAAATTGTAGGGTCGTATCAACTTAGTCCTCGATATTATCAATATTCTAAAATGATCCTTGGAATTGCCAAATGTTAATCAGGTTCGTCACTCCGTTGATATTTGCATGGACTATAATGACATTAAGTTGGTAATTCAGGGATGCATTTGAAACTAAGTGAATAATGTCAGGTATGCATTTGCTAACATATCCAAATGGAGGGACGAACCTGATTAACATTTTGTAATTCCAAGGATCATTTTGGAATATTGATAATGTGGAGGACTAAATTGATACGATCCTATAATTTCAGGGATCAAATTGGGTATTTACTCGTTAAAAAATGGAGATTCTTAGTGAGTGACAAGTTAAATGTAATTCATAACCATATGAACATAAATTCTTAGTTAAAAACATTTTTTAAAAATTAAAAAAACATTAGCTCATGGGTCAGTCCATTTGGCCCGCAGGGCTGGACTAGTAAATTAGTGACTAGCTCGAAGTAATTTGGCCCAACCCAGCTCGACCCGAAAATTGACTAAACCTGAATGGGTCGAGCCAGCCCGGATTGACAGCTCTAAGCATGACCCATATTATTATACTGAACTCATGAAATCACTTGACTTGTAAATTTTATCCCCTCAAGTAATTAACGAAATCTTCTTTATAAAAATTGGCAAATGGTCCTCCAATGTAGGAGTTAAGGATGGAAACACTTGCACTATGGACCTTTAATATAATAATAATAATAATAATAATAATAATAATAATAATAATAATAATAATAATAATAAATTGAATGATTAAGATTGAAGAAGGGTAAGATGGGTAAGTAACAACTCTCTCTCCTCCATGCATGCAAGCCAGTTGTCCCACTACAGCACCGCCCCATTCGGCTAGCCGTTACGGCCCTTGTTGCCACCGTTTCACAGCAACCGGCCACTGTAACATCCCGATTTTCACTACTTTTAAGATCGATAAATTATATGAATGAGTTTATATTTTTATTCGATTTTTAGAAATTGAAATTAAATAAACCAAGCTCATAGTTATACTCTATGTTATCGTAGGGAGTTTTGATAAAATTTTGGGTTGAAAATTCAGACGGAGCCCGGTCTGCGTTTTCATAACAGTAAGACTTTACTGATTAGAAGACCTAATTTTGACTCGTGAACAAAACAGTTAGGCTTATAATCGAATTTCCAACAAAATTGGCGAATTTGAAAATTTTCAAAAAAAAAAAGTTCTTATGCTTTATTCGAGCGTAAAACCTAAATCGGGTGAAGAACGAAGCTAGATACGGGATTATCGGGACCCGCTAACTGATAATCTTGAAGTCATATCAGGTCAAATCACTTAGGAAGGCGTGCTAGTGACTCATCACTGTCATGATGAAAAAGGAAAATATCTGAACGCGTTCACACTGAGAAAAGATCGTTTTGCACCTAGGAACGGATGGAATTACACCTTTGCCTCAATGACTCATCACCCTCATCATGATATCCAACAAAATATCTAGATATTTTGTGACTTTGGAGGTGAAAAGACCAAAATACCATTAACTTTTCACAAAATGACATTTTTGTCCCTAGGTGAAATGTCTATTCCGCTCTTTAAGTAAACATTTTTGGACACCCAAATCCCCTCCCATTCTCACGCATAAAGGACCCCTCATGAGGCCAATTCCCATTTTTTTCATCATAACTTCAACTTCTCTCAACTTTCTCTCATTTCTCAAAGTGATCTTAGCAAATTTTTGTGAAGAAAGTATTGGATTCTTGCACTTGTTCATCATCTTAGAGGTATGATTGCTTCCTTTGATCCTTGGAGTTTCATGTTCTTTCTTTATTTCTTGTTCTTCAACCCATGATCAACTTAGTTCAACTTCTGACTTTAATCTTCAAAAACCTCTAGGAATTCATAGAAAAAATCCTTTTAATGTGAAATCAATTTCTATGATCTAGTTTCATCCTTCTCTATCATTATCCAAGAGCATGTAATGAAATAACATATCTAGCCTATTTTGCCATGAAGTGGCCGAAACCTATAACTTGAGAAAGCATGAGTTTTGCTTCAAGTTTTTGAATGATGAAGCTTGTTTTAATGCTAGGTATGCCTAAGGATCATTCATGCAAGAGTTAGAAAATTTTAGACACCTCTAGATATTTTAAATCTTGGTGGCCGAACATAGGTCCTAGGAGACAAAGAAATGATATTTTGTTAATGTTAAAGTTGTGATTTGTTGTGAAAGATCAGACTGTGTTCGATCGCCCTAGAGCGTGCTAAAGTGCCGGTTGCGGAGCTGTGTTTGGAAGCTTGTACGGGAAGGCGAGCGTGCGTAGCGGTTTCAGGTGGGGAGAAAGAACTGTTATCATCGGGAAGGCAAGCGTAGTATAGAACGTATACATGTGTAGGGGAACCTTAAACCCTACTAGAGGTTGAGCCCTGGACAAAGTACCTGGACCCTAGGTGTAGGTATCTTTGGGCTATCACCGCTAAGATGATGATCTAGACAATTTGATTATTGAGGTTGATATGTTGAACTGCCTATATGATTATCTGTTTATCTGATATGTTGAACTGCCTATGTGGTTACATGTTTATCTGTTATGTTGAACTGCCTATGTGATTACATGTTTATCTGTTATGTTGAACTGCCTATGTGATTATCTGTTTGTCTGTCAACATGATGATATCTATATTAGCATACTTATTCTTGTGATATTTTATTCTTGTGATTATGTAAGACCCGCCAAAAAATGACATAAGGTTTAATTAAAAATAAATAAATAAATAGAGAAGAAAGTTTCAAAATTTGTTTGGCATGTTATTAATTATTTATAATATGAAAATATTAGTATAGTTTAAATAAAAAAAATATTAATGTACATAAGAATACAAATAAAATTTGGTGGTTTTCAAGATAAAGATAGGGACATATTTCTCATTCGGTCCACGTGTTAAGTTATGAGTTAACTTAACATCATGGGCTTTTCAATAAAAGTAACAAGGTATAAATAGTTAGATAAAAGAGGATGAGCAGCATTGACAACCCTAGCAGAAGAGAACAAATGATGAAGAGAAGAAGAAGAAGAAGAAGAAGAGAATAAAGGGGAAAAGAGAAGGAGAAGATGAAAGAGTAACAACAGCATAGGAAGGAAGAAAATAGAGACTCGAGAACGTCAAACAAGGTGAGGGATTTAGATTTAAGGTTGGATTAATGATGTATTTTGGGGAAAAATTGGTGGTATGATAATTTGGGATTTTAGGTTATGACACTGTATGTTTTTGGCATGAAATTTGTGTTAAATCGGTTTGATATTGTTGATATATATGAGTAATGTTGTTTGGTTAGTCAAGTATGATGATATACGGAGAGTTTTGAGTTTTTCTTCATGTATTCGAGTTATTTTTGTGCATTGAAATGGTTGGATTTCTGCAGAACTTGCGTCCCTGCGATTCTGCAGAAATCGCGCCAGCGCTGGGCGCCAGGAACCCAGCGCTGAGCGGTAGGATGACAGAGAAGGACTGATATCCAGCGGTGAGCGCTCAAAAACCAGCGCTGAGCGCTGGAGCACCCTAGAGCAAGACCTGAAAACTCGACCCCTGCGCCCAACGCCACTTTACCTGCGCTGAGCGCTAGTACAAGTCAGCAAAATAATTATTTAGGCATTTATGTTTCTCTACTCTTGCTCTTGAAGAGGTAAGGAATTACAATGGGTATAAACAAAGTAAATTAAATGTGAAGTACTATGATATCAAGGGAGGTTTATTAAAAACATGTTAGAAAAGATTATGGTGAAATTGGTGATAAAAGGAAACTTGTCATGAAGTGACATGTATGTAGAGATATGAACATGGATGATTTGAATTATAAAAATTGATGAACTATACGTTAAAGTTCTTTGTGGCATAGTGTGGGGTGACAAATAAGTTGATGAAATGTCGAACATATACATATGATGAGATAGTTATGATGTGCCAATAAAATGAGAGATTTGGGAGATAACATGATAATACTGCTTTAGTGTTATTATAAGTAGGGTTAAGACATGTGTAATTAAGAGAAGTACAGCTGGTGTTGTCTTATAATCTTGAGTATGATTGATTAATGTGAGAATGTGTTTGAGGATCGTGAACGACTTATTTTTTTTAGTTGGTGTAAAGTAATAATATCAAAGGAGAGGAACATAATTGCGGACTATTTTATAGGATGTGAGATTACGAAACACAAAGGGATGAAGAGGAATGTATAAAAACTGGAATGAAGCTATATGATGATGAAATAGACAAATGTAGTGGTAGGATTGTTATGTGGTACAAGTGTTTGTTTACAGTGGGATAGTCAATGTTTATATTCTTGTTGAATCTAAGAATGGTTCTTCCTTATGATTAAGTTTGTTCTTATGAAAAGAAGAGAGTATGGTTGTGAGCGTTACTGAGTAACTGTGCTAAATACGATAAGGAACGTTAGTTAAGACGGTCAATGTACACAAGTATTATGGAGAAAGTAATTAAGTGAAAATGAAGTAGATGTATATGTGAATTATTGTTGTGTTCTATGTTTATGATGGTATATGGGCAATAGCCTTTTATTCACGTGTTTATTTTGTTATGAGGTTATTGTACTTTTTGTATATTGAGTTTTAAGCTTCGAAAGTGAAACAAATGCTTATTGTGATGAACAAGGTTTGCTGTGAAATTATTGACAAATGTCAAGGTATGGTCTATTGACTCAACTATGTATTTGCGTATGAAGCAAGCGTTGAAACTAATTGGTAAGATGCTTCTAATTTGGGAGTGAAATGACTATAATATTGTCTACATGTATTTATGATTGCGATCATTATAAAATTTATTGATTATGGTTGTAATGGTTATGTAAGCTGTGTTGAGGCACATAGTGAAGATGTGATATTGTGAGTTGATTTGCATGAACATGCCATGCATATTAAAAGGGGTTTAGTTTTGGACATTGAGCAAGACTTGGTGTATCCGACCGGTTAGTGGACATGACCGGGGTATAAATGTGATCGCTGGAGAAGGGGACTCTAGTGAACAACCCCGGAGTTTGGAGGGATGTAGTGTAGTGACCGAGGTCACTTGCCGGTCAACGGTTTCGACCGGGATAGAAATGTGACCGTCGGAGTGGGAGACTCTAGTGAACAACACCAAGGGAATACACAAGCATCTTGCCCAATGCTAATTTGATATCATGGCAAGAAATGATCAGCTATGGATGGTTTCGTACATTGTAATTTACATATTGGCATATGGTTATATGTTATACCATTTGATGTTATGTTTTGTTTATCCCTCACTGAGTTATGGGACTCACCCCCGCCCTTTTTGGTCCAGATTCAGGTATTTCATGAAGGAAGTCATCTCAGGAAATCCTCGCACGTGTGTAGTGCTTGGGTAGCTGCTGCTGGTTCCTTTTGTTTGGTTTTGTCATATGGGAAATCTCCTTGTTTTAGAGTTTTCAATCTCCTTATGATTTGTAAACTCTTTTCGTTTGTTTCTTTTTTTTTTTTTTAAAAAAAACTTCGGTATTTTAACTCAGGGCCACCATGGCTTATGTTTTGTATAATCGTTTACTCTGATAATTACTGCTAATATGTTACTTATCTTGCTATGATGTGACTTATACGTTCTTGAAAGCCCTTGGGAATGGAACAACGAAGTTTCATTCTGGCTGGTCAGGGGCGCCTAAGTTGGGTCCTGACAGATTGGCTGGATGATTGTTGATGAGAGTATGGTGAGATTGTGATGTTGTTTGGATTGATACCGTCGTGGTCCTGACCATGGAGCTGTGACTCGTGGGCGTAAGGCGTCGTGATGTTGATGTTGATGGTGATGTTGATGTTGATGTTGATGTGGATTCAATGCATCATGGCTATGACCGAGTGCTTAGGTGTGAGGTTCCGGTAACAATCTGTGATGGATGTTTGTTGCATATCATAACATTTCATACCATAGCATATTTGGTCCCAAAGGGAGATGTCCAATTGGGGACATGATGTTTTTAATCCCGAGGCGGGATGTCCAATTGAGGACGTGATGTTTTTAATCCTTGCGAGGATGTCCAATTGGGGACGTGATGTTATTACTCCCAATAGGGATGTCCAACTGGGGACATGATGATATCGACCGACATGCATATAGGGATGATAACATGCATATAGGATTAGTATCCCTGGTAGAGGTTTGATCTGAGAGAATGACTTTTGAGATGGTTGTACTGTATGACTCGAGAGATGATTGTTGGTGTGTTGTATGTTTTCTATGTGTTGTGTGCTACATGTTTATATGCTGTACTATTGCCCCTCTCCTATGTTTGATGATGCATCTTTCTGATCTCCCTGTATATTCTCTGCGTGTTCTTTTATTTTATGAGAAGACCCTATGGAGGAACCAGTTGCTGAGGAGTTGGATGACACTCCTTACGAGCCTGATGTCGGTGGACAGCCACGAACCCCAATCTCGAGGGGTTTTGAGTCTTGTACCAGACGTGTGGCTAGCATGAGAGCTTTTCTTATCTTTTGATGTATTTTGCTCATATTTTGTACCGATGTACTCAGTATGTATACACTACTACTGTAGCCCTACTGACGGGGCAACCGATGCATGTATGTATCTTATATATTTATAGCAATGTACTCTGATATGCAGCGTGCCTTAATTTAGTTGAGTTTCCGCATTTATTCTTTCCGCTTAGCTTCGTATTAATAAGGCGCGCTAACGTTTATAATACGATTAAGGATAGTTAAGATCTTATGTTCTTCAATGGGACGGTGGGTCGTCTCAGCCACCATGTTCAGATCTTCCACCTTGAAGTGTCGCCGCGAAGCCTCCAGCCGCTTCACCGTCCATGCTCGACCACACCTTCCAGCGTAGAAATCTCTTTGTCTACATCCAAAGCATCCTTGATGGGAGTGTTAAAGTACAAATCCACAATGTAATTAGAATTATCAGTAACATTGGATTTTTTCATTCTCATCCAATCTTAACTTAGCATCACACCCTTCTTTTTTGAGCAATTCCCTTAACCTAATCAAATTATACTTCCAACAAAACTGAACCACCTCCACCGGAATCGCCAACCCACTACCATCGAGCCCCGCCACCAGTTTTGAGACGACCCCACTTATATAGGATAATCCCATTATAACCTAATAATCTAATCTTGAAAACATATGAAAATTTTTAAAATATAAGATATATAACAATATAAACAATCCATAGCTAGCAATATATCCATATGTATATCATTATCCTTACTTATGTATATCAGAGTGCGCTCCTTTAACACAACGACTTTTAACTTACAATAAGAAAGATACATAATCACTAATACTAAAAACCACTAATATCCTCTCATAAAGTACATCAAAAATCAAACTCTCAAAACACTCATATGTACTGTACTGGCCAGGCACTCATATCAGTAAAGATGATATGGAGTCCATGAACTATCCTCTATCCCAAGAATTCTGTCAGCATCAGGTTCATAAGGAACACCACCTTCCTCAAGGATAGGATCCTCAACTGCAGTGTCTTCTCCATGAGCCATAAGAGAAAACATACACAGAAAAATAAAAGGGAGATAAGGATCTAACATAAACATCATATATGGGAAAGAAATTCATAGAATAACATATATAAACATCACATATATGAACATCACATAAACATATACACAACTATCTCCCAATCATATCACTCATGATCAACATTTATGCTACATGTATCCCATTCCTACATGCATGTCGGCCGATATCTCAAATCTCGTTGTCAATCTCGAGAACCATAATTAGTTGTCCAGGGACTCTTTCCGCTCACCGTGACCAATAAGAGTGCATCTCGCTCCAACTCTCAGGAGAGATATCTTGGCCTCCTCGGAAAGTCCACCTGTGACGTGGAATACTCAGGGTCCAGTCGGGATAACCAGGCTCCAGCGGGCATCACAACACGATAGGAGCAACCCTATCCGTCACTTGTGATAAGTCCCGAGCACGATTACATCCCCAAGATCACCAAGATCGTCCCTTCCGTATTCCGTACTCACACTCAGGTACACTAACCTCGTGTGTCCCATACCACATGGCTCACCACTTGGCACATGATTATGCTATGCATGTCAACCATCACTTGTGCCACCAATATCTCAATATTCATCTCAATCCTCAAATCACTTTATTCATGATACCATTGTATCCATCACTTTATCAATATCCATCACTTTTCCTCACATATGCATTGTGGCACTTTGAGTCACTATCCATATCATTATCAATCATACAACATGCATACATGATATTCAACATCTCAACATACCAACTCAAACATATAACATCATACATTTCATTTGCATAATAGTGATCATATCATTGTACACTTCAACACATAAAGCATATAGTCATCTTTTCGAGCATATCATTCTAAGCTTATAACACATAAACCACATAGGGCACATAGTCACAATCACACCAAACATATCAATCATCCATCCAACAATAGTTGTCTAGCCTAGGGTATATTCGTAGTGGTGATAGCCCAAAGATACCTACACCTAGGGTCTAGGTACTTTATCAGGGCTCAACCTGTAGTAGGGTTTAGGACTCCCCTACACATGTCAATATACATTATTCTACTCTTGCCTTCCCGATGGATGTGAGATTCTTTCTCCCCACCTTAGAGCAATGTGGTAACTCTCACGAACCCACGAACACTTGTTCACGGCCGCAACCCCGTTCCTCCACCGGTACCCGTACACGCTTTAGAACGATTGCACACGATCTCTTCCTTCACAGTAAATCATAATCACAATTATTAAGATCAAACAAAACACATCTAGGCCTTAAGAACTAGGGTTCAGCTCTTTGGTAGAGAAAAATGCTAGAAGTGTTAAAATTGTACAAACTCTTGGATCTATGATCCTTAAGCATAGATAACACTCCTGTAAGTCATGGAATCAAGAATTTGAAACAAAACTCAAGATCCACCCACATCTAGGTTTCGGCCATGCTATATAAAATTAGGATAGGATAGGTTTTTGATTCAATTCTTTGAGGATTCAAAGACATATAAGTGTAATAGGATCAAATCAATACTATTTTAGCAAACATTGAAACAAAACTTCATGATTCCTTCATCTAGGGTATTCGGCCCTCTCCACCCCAAATGGGTTAGAGAGCTCTTATGATCACAAGCTTTTAGATTATGAAAGAAGACATTGAATCTAGATCATGAAAATTGGTTTGACATCAAAATCATTTTTCTACAATTTTTCATGAATTTTTGAAGTTTAAGTTCAAGCATGAACACATATAGTTTCAATGAAGAAAGATGAAGATCTAGAGCTTAAAGATGAGATCTTTACCTCTTAGATGATAAAGGAGATCAAGTTAAGCAACTTTGCTTCACAAAGTTCTTGAAGATCTGTTGAAGAAATGTAGAGAAAAATGAAGTGGAAGCTTGAAGCTTTGAAGGTGGAGATGAAATTGATGAAGAAAGAAAAGTGCGAGAGTGTAAAAGGGAGAGATAGATGGCGTGAGGGAGATATAAAGGGAGGATAAGAATATGGTAAAGATAAGGATAGAAAGATAAGGATAAGATAGACTTAATGTTAGAAATGATAATTTTCCTTAAGAACAAAATTAGGATTCTTTTAAAAATTAACTTAAATACTTAAAGGTTAAGAATGAAGAAATGAAGAAAGAAATGTGAGAGGGAATTTCGTGGCTTATATAAAAGGAAGGAATAAGGATATGGTAATTATCACTTAAGGGTAGAAAAGTAACTTTATCTAGGAACAAAGTTGGAATTGTATCAAAAGTTCTACTAGAACTTGAACACGTGAGCTTGAAAAATAAAGTGAAGGAGAAAGGAATATGAGATAGAATATGTATATATAAATGGCATGTAAGATATATCAAAGAAGGATAAGGATTGTATAAAAATTACTTCAGGGCAAAAAAATCATTTCCTTTAGGGACAAAATTGTCATTTTCTACACCATCATCATTACTATGGTGAGTCACCTATGTGACTCACCCTTTGCCATCATTACTATGGTGACCCATGTAATAATTACCTAGTGGATAATAAGGTGAGGTGTCATGTGGAGGTGGCATGAAAGCGACGTGGGGTTTATCCGTTACTGGTTCTGGTGATATCGTACGCAGATCAGGTTTCGTCTGAGTATTCAACCCAAATTTTAAATAAATATCTGCATTTGTTCATAAAGCCAAATGCATTCTGTAATTCAGTCAAAAACAAAAAAAATGAATTTTTCGTTATCTCAAAGGTAACTTTTTCATTTTAAGTGGTCCAATCAGATGGTGATGATCATATGATTTGACTCACTAAACATGAACCATTTAATTGAGATGACGCATTTTGATTGGACGAGATAACTTTTACCCAAAATTATTAAAGATATCAAAGAAGATACAAAAAAAAAAGCTTTCAAAATCTGAATTTAATGTGTCCAAGAATCTCAAAGACGACTTACCAATGAACTACAGTACGCCTATCGAAGAACAACTCTTATATTGTTTTACTGATTTTTTATAACGAGTTAACTATTAATAACGAAGGTATTCATTCATTAAATAACCCGTTAACCAATTAACATGTATATAATTAATCACAAATTAATTGACAATTTTGGATTGAAGAAGGAGGTTGCGGGAGGTCCAGGTGCACTGAGCTTTTGGCGTTCCTTTCTTATTGATCAAAGTACATTAGTTACACGTTCCAAACAAGCACAAGAAAGCAAGACATAAAGTTGGCTTTTGCTCTCGGTGACGTGTCGGACATTCTAACTCCATACCTTCCTTCTTCCTTCACCTTTCTTCTTTCTTCCCCTCAACCCTGAAAGCGAAAGCATAGAAAGAAAAAATAAAGGTTCCTTTTCTTAATAATTAATTAACGAAACTAAGAGTTTCACAAACCCCCGTGATGTTCGCCATAGTCCTAATAATATTTCTGTTCTCAACAATCTCCAACCTCGCTTCATTTTTAGGTGCAAAACACTAAAACCGAAACCAACACCATAACCCCTCTCTCCTCCTTTGTTCCCTTAATCATGCAAGTTTCATCGTCCTCATTGAACTCATGGTTTATAGCACTTTCTTCTAACCGATACCGACATGTTCCGTGTTCTAGTACCACAACCTTGGTTGCAGCTACCTTGTATTCACCTCGTTATAAAAATAGAAATAATAATGATAATAATAACTGTCTTTCGTTTCTGGTGTCTCAAAGAAAAGGTTTCACTTTGACCTCACTGGCACCGATCAGAAACACGAGGAAAAGAAGAGGGTTCACTGTTTCTGCGGTTTTCGAGAAATTCACGGAAAGAGCAATCAAGGCTATCATGTTTTCTCAAAAGGAAGCCAAAGCTCTTGGAAGTGATTTGGTTTACACGCAGCATCTTCTGTTGGGTCTCATAGCTGAGGAGGATCGTTCCCTTGATGGCTTTCTTGCTTCTGGTGTTACCATTGATAAGGCACGTGATGTTGTTCGTAGCGTGTGGCACCAAAATGATTCCGCACGTGCTGATGGTTATGAATATGATCAAAGTAGCTCTGTTTCTGCTACCCATGTCCCCTTTTCCATAAGCTCAAAGCGAGTGTTTGAGGCTGCAGTTGAGTATTCCAAGTCTCTGGGGCATAAATTCATTGCCCCTGAGCACATTGCAGTTGCTTTAGTCAAAGTTGATGATGGAAGCGCTAATCGGGTCCTCTACAGGTACTGCATCAATCCTAAGACTAATGATGAGAAAGTTTAATTAAGCACTTATATAATAAGTTATTTTGAAATAAATTAAAAATAATTTATTTTTATAATTTATTTTTATAAACTTATTAAAATATATTAAAAAGAGCTTATACAAAATATAAACTAGCATAAGCTATTTTCTAAGTTATTCTTAAAAACGTAAATATGCTCTCTATTATAAGCTCTTCCAACGTCCTCTGATTGCTTATTCTCGCTCCTCCTCGTTAAAGAAAATTTAAAGTTATGATTGGTTAATATTAACCAATTGTAAATGCCAATAGCATCATCCCGGCATCAAATATTTCGTTTTGTTTTTTGTTTTCTTTGATATTTCATGGCATATGAATAATTTTTGGCAGTTGCTCTAGGCAGAATACTTACACAGGTTGAACACTGGGAGTTTTGTGCTGAAAAACTTAATTGAAAATTTATGCGTTATTCAAATTGCATAATCTGCTTTAGACTCCTGTTTCAGCCACATTTCGAGTTTGAAAAGTTTCAGTAGATTTGGTTAACAATTTCATTTTTGTCACAAGTTTTTGGAAATGCCATACTTTGCTAATAGTCAATGGTTCGCTTAACCACCAAACTCCAATTGTTGGTATGGAGCTATCACTGGCTGCTAATGATTATTCAATTCAATATGTGCAGGATCCATGTTTAAAATTTAAAATTATATAATTCTGGTTTTCCATTGATGTTGCTAGTATACTAATATGATTTCAGATTGGGGGCAAACGCAAACCAGTTGGCAGCTGTGGCATTTGCCAGACTACAAAAGGAGCTTGCTAAAGATGGTAGAGAACCAAATATGGTGTCCAATGGGGTGCATAACAAATCTGTTTCAAGAAAAGGTTCTGATGCAGGATCCTCTGCCACAACAAATGGTAAGAAAATAATTTATAAGTTTGTTGTTTTATATTTTTATGTTTGAAAGCAGAGGAGTTTTTCTTAATCATTGTCTGTTTGTCAGAGATGAATGCTCTGTCACAATTCTGTGTGGATCTCACTGCTCGTGCAAGTGAAGGACTAATTGATCCAGTTATTGGCCGAGAAGTTGAAGTTCAGAGAATTGTTCAAATATTATGCCGAAAAACAAAAAGCAATCCCATTCTTCTTGGTGAAAGTGGTGTTGGAAAAACAGCTATAGCGGAGGGGATGGCAATTCGTATTGCTCAGGCAGATATCGCTCCTTTTTTATTGGTTTGTTTCTCAATAAGTGATTGATGTTTCTAAAGTTCTTCTTTTCTGCTCCAACCTTGCTTAATTGGGCATGCTTTAATTAATATATTCATATGTATTGCTATTTTACTTTCTGCTTTGTTTTTCTGCAGACAAAGCGTGTCCTGTCCTTGGATGTAGCAATGTTAATGGCTGGGGCAAAAGAGAGAGGAGAGCTAGAGGAACGTGTTACAAAATTAATAAAAGACATAATAGAGTCAGGTGAATACATTTTAAAAAAAATGAAAAAAGTAAGGTGAACACATGCTGGAGTTCCACGCTAGAAGAGGATTGATTTAGCTCTTATCGATTATCTTGTAATGCAGGTGATGTCATTCTTTTCATTGATGAAGTTCACACACTTGTTCAATCAGGGACAACTGGAAGAGGAAATAAGGGATCTGGCCTTGACATTGCTAATTTACTTAAACCTGCACTTGGAAGGGGTCAATTTCAGGTGATTATCTGTCATGTATTCCAATGTCCCAGTTTCACCTGTTCTAACTTCTAGGCGATCCTTGAAGATGAACGTGTGTTTAGTTTTAAGCCTGGTGTAAACAATTGTTAATGAAATATAAGATTAGAGTTAGAGGTCAAAATATGTGGTCACTACACAGCTAAAGGTGTTTTTACCACTTTATCAAAGTAATTGTACTGAATAAGGTTTACAATTAACATCTGGAAAGTGCAATACAAGGTTGAGATTATTTAAAAAGACGTCTGCATGAAAAACTAAGAGGCTATCATATTTGTAGTTAAACTCACAATGAAGCCCAAACTTTCTCTCAAATGGGGGCCTCTAGGTCATTTTTAGAGCTGGAAGAGATATGAGTGTTAACGGGTAAATATTTTGCTTTTAAGCAAGTTATGGAACCAAAAGGGTACATGTTACTAGAGAAATTCTTTTGTGAATGGGGCAACCTGGGTCCCGTTACGAGAGGGCAAAGTTGTCTGTTCAGTGTTCTTGAGTCTCTCTTTCCAATTTCCATGAACCTGGGTCCTGATATTTTTTTTATCTCAGGTGCACTGAGGATTAATGAATATGAACTACTTGGAGTAGTGCTTTGTGCAAAGTTTAAAGGACTAACAGGTAAAAAAGAGTGTCAGAGTCCATAGACGGGGCTGGTTGTTTAAAATATGGTAGTAGTTAAGGCTATGATTACTGGAAGCAGTTATGTTTGATAACCTTAAGGCTATGTTGAGTGCTAATGACAGGGCTGCTCCTTTGCTTGATTGATGAATGATCATATTCAATAACATTTTTTCTGTTAATGCTGTTTTGCTTTTGGAGTTTTCTTCTTGTTCTTTTTCTTGGGGAGGGGGTCCAGGGTGAGGAGAGAGCAGTTGTATTGAAGTTAGACTCTTTGGTTGAAACAACTATGAAGATGAAATAATTATGCCCTCTAATGAATTTTTCTCTGTAATTTGTTTATCAATTTTATGGTGCGTTTCAGATGTGCTTAAAATTATCATTTTTGTATAAGATCGGACCATCATTTTTTATTCCTTTGCAAAGAGTTATATTACATTGTGTATGCACCACAATGTATCTGCTATTCAAGGTGCAGTAACTTTTTTTTGGGCACATAAAGTGCAGTAACTTTATCTTCTTTGCAGTGTATTGCATCTACCACCATGGATGAATATAGGATCCATTTCGAAAAGGATAAGGCTTTGGCACGAAGATTTCAACCTGTTTGGGTTGACGAGCCAAGTCAGGTTGTATTCCATATTCATGTCTATGTCATTCTAAGTTAGCATTTAATCAGGATTTCTTTTCTTATTGGATTATGTGTTAATATATAGGATGATGCGGTTAAGATACTTATGGGTCTACGTGAGAAATATGAGGCACACCACAGATGCAGATATACCACAGATGCCATAAAGGCTGCGGTTAATTTGTCAGCGAGATACATATGTGATAGGTATCTACCTGATAAAGCTATTGACCTCATTGATGAAGCAGGAAGTAGAGCTCATATTGAAGCCTTTAGGAGGAAAAAGGAACAAGAAACTTGTGTACTTTTTCAGAGCCCAGGTGATTACTGGCAAGAAATTAGGACTGTTCAGTCCATGCATGAAATGGTAATGGCATTGTTTGCTGCATTCCTGCGTTTGTATGAGTTGCTTATAGTTTAAGATGGCATTTCTTGTCCCTTGATTTAGGAGAGCAAGCTTAAATATTATGGCGCTTCTAGCATTGAGGATGCTAGTGAACTCATAGTGGACTCATATTTACCTTCTGCAGCCAATGATAATGAGTACGTCACTTGATCCCAAAAGCTGAGAGTTTTCATTTGTTTATATATGGGTTTAATTTCTGAGTGGCTGACTTTTTTTTCTTTTTCTTTTCAGACCTGTAGTAGTTGGGCCAGATGATATAGCAGCAGTTGCTTCCCTCTGGTCAGGAATTCCTGTTCAGCAGCTCACTGCTGATCAAAGAACTCTTCTGTTAGATCTTAATAATCAACTTCGGAAACGTGTAATCGGACAAGAGGAGGCTGTTCTTGCCATTTCCAGGGCTGTGAAGAGATCCCGGGTTGGCCTTAAGGATCCTGATAGACCCATAGCTGCAATGCTATTCTGTGGCCCAACTGGGGTTGGGAAAACTGAACTTGCAAAATCATTGGCGGCATGCTACTTTGGATCGGTAACACTTCACACATAGGATCTGTTTGAGCATTAATACTTAGAAGACATTCTTCTTGTCTAAAATGATGATCAGTCTTCTTTTCGTTTTCTCTTTTATAAAATGCATCTATTTGGTTGGTCTGTTGATGTGAGGTTAACCCCTTGAAAAATCTCCTATTTTGTAATCAAAATTGAATTCAAAAGGCTACGTTTTTGGGAAAAGTTGGACATAGCAAGGAGTTAAATATAAACTAAGATATGCCTGGAATAGATCTTTTCAGTTGCTCCATCTACTTAGAATATTACTGATATCCAGAATATAATTCAGCTTATTGGACTAGTCTGTGTCCCTCACCCTAATATGTAGAGCTGCTTACTGATGGGTGAGTTTGGCAATGTGCATGCCTTGATTTTATCAATGCTAACCTGGACCGGGATGGGAGAACCACATCTTTGTTGCTGTTTTTCTTCTATTTTTTTATGGTTGCAGTGATTATGTTATGGTTGATGCATGTCACATTAATTGTTCATCTGTTTATATTTAGCTTTTCATATTGTTATTTCAGGAGGCTGCCATGATACGATTAGATATGAGTGAATATATGGAACGGCATACAGTGAGCAAGTTGATAGGATCACCCCCAGGTTATGTTGGTTATGGAGAGGGAGGCATTTTAACAGAAGCTATTAGAAGAAAACCATTCACACTGTTATTGCTTGATGAAATAGAGAAAGCTCATCCAGATATATTCAACATTCTTCTTCAATTGTTAGAAGATGGTCAACTTACTGATTCCCAGGTTTGTCAATGCTGCCACAAACCTTAATTTTGTCTAGGACTGTCAATATGCTTTCGGATGCGGAACGTTTTCCATGAATTTCAATTTCTTCCTTTCTTTCTTCTTTGCCAAGTAAAGGTGAACCCTTTATTATGAATATAAATGTGGACTTGTGTCCTAATTTTTTTTTGTTTGCTGTTTATAAAACTGGGTGTGACAGGGTCGGAAAGTTTCATTTAAAAATGCATTGGTGGTGATGACTTCAAATGTGGGGTCTAGTGCCATTGCTAAGGGTCGACACAACTCTATAGGGTTCTTGATTTCAGATGACAAGTCAGCATCATATAATGGCTTGAAATCGATGGTAATTGAAGAACTGAGGACATATTTTCGTCCAGAATTGCTCAACAGGATAGATGAAGTGGTAGTGTTTCAACCCCTTGAAAAGTCACAGGTTCGTTAAGCTTTGGTTATGAATTAGCACCATGATGATAGTCACTTGGGAGAGACTCTTAGGACATCATGTTGAGTGATTTTTCTTTTGGCAATAACTTGATTTTCTTTACAGAAACTAAAGGCATCCTAAGTAGAACTAATCTCCTGACAACTCAGAAACTTGGTGATGACTTGGACAAATATCAGGCTGTCCAAGACTAGAGAGCCTTTTTATAATAAAAAAGTAGTACTAAGATTTTAAAGTAAAGATTTATTTGGTATGTATTATCAGTGTAAAGATTTTTTTTATATTTACAATCAATTATGAATTATCACATCATTAAAAATGTTTAAATTTTATAATAACGATATTAAAAGTCACGCATAGAATGATTTTGTGATTGGTTGACAGTGTAAAAATCTTTACACAGACCGTCTATCAAAATTAAGCTCTTAAAGTAATGTATTTTATTCATTTTATTGCTGATGTTATTGTTATCACTTTAATTACAGTTGCTCCAGATATTGGACGTTCTGCTGCAAGACCTTAAGAAAAGGGTCACGACTCTAGGAATTGATTTAAAGGTGTCTGAATCAGTCAAGAACCTTGTCTGCCAGCAAGGCTATAACCCAACATATGGTGCCCGGCCTCTCAGGAGGGCCATTACATCACTAATTGAAGACCCATTGAGTGAAGCATTTCTTGCTGGAGAGTGCAAGCAAGGTGACACTGTCCTCATTGATTTGGATTCTAATGGTACCCCATTTGTTACAAATAATCATGATCAGATTGTCAACTTATCTGACACAAGTCATCCCTGTAATTAACTAGTGTACAGAAGTAGTATGATAGGTATACACATGTAATGAAAATTGTTTTGGCCCTTAAAGTTAGCTTAGGAATTTGATTCCAATGTAACGAGCTCATCATTCTTTAAAATTTATAAAAGTAAATCCATACTCTTATCTGTCATATTTGTCATAAACTTCCTTTATTTCTTTATTTTGAAAGCCATTGCATATCAGCAAGTTTCCACTAACATTCCACGTACTTCTTCACTTCATTATGTTACTAACACTGAAAATAGTAAATATACTCCTATCTATTATATTTTTGTTTAAGAAATTTGGTTTAGGGTTACTGAATAAGGAAAAGAGAGATAAGGCTACAATGTGACAATAATGTGTTGATACGATGATACAAAAGACAAACCTTGAGAGTCCTATTTTATTATCAGTAGAATCCTAGTTCTAATCAAATAATTGAATAAGGAAACAAATCGGAAAATAAAAAATAAAAAATAATTTCTAGGAGATCTTTTAAGATATTTTAAAATATTCTAAGATATATTAAAATGCTATGAGATATGTTTCAGATATTCTAACATTTTCCCATTACAATTAAGGGGACGTTTGGTAAGGGGATTATTTTTTGGTTTTCACGGAATCATAAATTAGGAATCCTAATTTCCTATATCTGATATGTTTTTTTAAAAAAATACGGGAAACTAACATTCTGATAGGGAGGGATGGAAATTTTAATTTCGCATGACGATGGAAAGTCTTAATTATTTAAAAACACCGTTAGGTCGTTGAAAACTCTCATTCTCAATCACCACCTTCCTTCCAATCTCACATACACATCTGAGATGATCAGTAGCAAACAGATCTAAGATGACCGTAATTCCTCTAAACAGATCTGAGAATGGGTGACAAAGAAAAGAGAGAGAGAGAGAGAGAGAGAGAGAGAGAGGAGAGAAAGAGGGAGCGAAAGAGAGATACAGAGAAAGGAGAAAAGAGAAAGAGGGAATGGCAATGGGGGTGGCGAAGGTAGAAGAACAATCCTCTGCCGAAGACCAAATATAAAAATCCTATCCTCTGACCTACATAGCAAATTGCCTGTTCCAGCATAGAATATAGCATCAGCGACAATGGGGAGGACCCTCTTTTTAACAAGCTCATTCTTCAGATTTTTTACAAGGACTTGGTTGCTGCTTTTGTCGAGCACAGCAAACCTATTCCGAGCCACAAAGACTGCTGATCCTCCAACTTCTTGCCTGGGAAGTGACGATTGGCTTCCATGAACATAGGGGTATTTTTGAAAATTATACTAATATTCTTAGGAAACTTGTAATTAAATCAAATATGGAATAAAAAATTCTCAACTAAAATTCCTAGAAATGTTTTAGACCTACTGTCCCAACTGGTTTGATGATAAGAAAGTTCTTTGATAGTCGCCACCAAGGTTTTTATTATTTATTGGAAAAAAACGTTGGAAAACCCTTTTTACGTGAAAAAGCAAATGATCTCTTTTGGAATAGAGATTATAGGATTCGAGAGTCGATTATGTTTAGGGACGGCATAGGGATATACCCCCATGGCACCCTAAAGCATCCATCCATAATGATGGTTACCCTTTGAATTGTGCACATATTTATTTTAATCCCTTTTGAAAAAGATTTATATTTTTTTGAATTTTATTTTAGAATGAGTCATCAAACCGTTTCAGTTAAAATGACTTGAATGGTAAATTATGGTAATTATGTTGATGCACTCTTTTTCCTAATTTGTGAATGAGAGTTTTTATGGTATGATTATTTTTTAGTGTAGGGAAGAAAATTATTATCTTATTTAAAGACTTTTAGAAAGAAAAAATGGAATTAACAAGTTGTAGAACTTAATTAATTCCTCTTTTATTTTGTTTTCTGAAAGGATTTTTATTATATGAGAAACGGATAAATTGAAACGGATTTTAAATAGTAACTTATTGACTTCCTATTTTTAGTGTAAAAATATTTTTTTTTTTTAATTTGTTATATGTTTTTCTTTTAAAGAAGGAAATTTTGAATGATCAAGCTGTGTAAGTTTAAATATTATCAAACTGATTAAAGAATCAATAAATTGTACAATTAAGTGTGTGTTTGGTTTAACTTTTGGAGATACCAGAAGTGCTTCTGTCCCTGTCAAACATGATTTTGGTAAAAACAGAGGTGTTTGGTTACTGTCTTATAAAATTGATTTTGCCTTCAAACGTGATTCTAGTAGAAGCTATAATTTGTAGCTTCTGCGTTGAATTGAAAAATTTACACTAAGTTTTATATCAAACTTGCTTTCAAAATAAAAACATCTAAACATAAATTACTTCACTTCAAACTCAATTATATTGAAATCAATTCTGTATAATCAATTCTATCCAAAATCACGTTTGTCAAACGCTCATCCAAACACACACTAAATTGATTCAATGTTTTTTATTGAAAGATCTCCTTATTTTGGAAGGAAGAAAATCCCTTTTTTAAAGGTTTCCTTTTTAAGAAAAAATAGGATTAATAAGTTGTACAACTTAATTAATTCCTCTTTTTTTTATTTTTATTTTTGAAAGATTTTTTTATTTTATTTTTAGAAGCAAATCAATTGAATCTTAGGAGTCCGTTTAGATTTTTTGGAAAATTTCATTTGTTATATATTTTTTTTAGAAGGAGACTTTTAGTAATAATTCACATGAGTGTGAATATTATGTAAAAGATCTAGAGAATCAATAAGTTGTACAACTAAATTGATTCATTTCATTAGCTATAACGAAAAGATCCGATTGCGATCCCTTTTTTTTTAATCAATTTTCGACAAGTGTGGATTCCAAAATAAACTTGTAGTTAAGGTATTTTAAGTTCTCCACAAATCAAAAATTATTTATATGAAGAACAGTAAAAACTTGAGTATTATCACCTAAACTAATATATGGCAAACATTGAAATCAACTTTTAAAGTAAAACTTCTTATTTTATGCATAGGACGAAGGTTTTACCATTCAAAGAACGTAAGCCAATATATCAAAACACGATTATGTACTACATTTAACATACACTATAACAAATTAAAATCAGAGATTCACAAATAAGAAATAAGTAAAAAAAAAGGAAGAAAAAAAAAAGAAAAAAAAACAAACAGAGAAGAAAGCAAAATGGAGCAACAACAGAACTCAACCAAGCAATTTCTCAAGCTTCAGCATCTTATTTTTTCAAAAACGCAGAGAAGGAAGAAAAAGGAACAACACAGAACACAAACTCAGTGTAGAGGGAAATATGAAAACAACAAAGCAAAAAACAAATAATTTAGAACCCAATAATAGTAAGAACATAAAATTACTCAGAGTATCTAAAGAAGAAGATGAGTAATATACCAACTTGAAGAAATCGTTTACACAAGGATGCAGTAGCCAAAAATCTGTTTGATTTCTTCCATAGCCTTTCTGGGTTCTCAAATGGAATGTTTACCCAAAAATTACAATGAGGAAAAATTCCCCAAAATACAGAGTGAAAAAAAAAAAAAACGAAGAACATGAAGTAACAGAAACAGCAAGATTCAGAGCCTGTTCTCTCTAATTTTTTTTCGGACCCCTTTCTTTGCTTCTGGCCTCGGTATTTATAGAAGCATGGAGGAGAAATTTGTTCCTTCTATTACCCGAAAGATCGAAGGAGGCTCGGGTCTAGGCGTTGACCAACGGAGTTTTGGAGGCGAGCTTGTGCGCGCAGTAATAGCTTCGTGCAGAGCGGAGGGTCACGCGAAATCAGGGCTTGAGCTGCGATGGGACACGAACAGAGGAGGCTATGGTGAGGAGACACACGAAGGAGAGGAAGGAGAAGTTATGGGGAGATGGGATTTGCGTGAAGGGGAGGAGGAACGTGATTTTTCTGGTGGGTAAAAGGGCGAGTGGCGTGTGAGGGAAGTTATGGTGATGGGGGTTTGCAGAGAGAAAGAGGTGGTGGGGCGGCTTGGTGATGGCAGAGAGGAGGAGTTCTTCTTCTGATGGGTAAAGAGGGAGACGACTAGGGTTAGTGTGAGGGAGTGAGGAAGAGAAAAAAATAAAGGGAAACGAATTGGGTATGGGCACGGGTCATCAGAGTAAAGGGAGTGGGTTGCGAACCGGGTCGCGCCTGACCCGGTTCTGGAGTGGGGTTTGGCCTCTTTTTTTTTATGGGGATTGGGCTAGGAGAGTGGGCTGAGCCCAAACCTTCTTTTTTTTTTTCTTTTTTCTGATTTACTCTCCTTTTCTTCCTCTTTTTTGTTTCTTCACTTCCCTTTTTTTTTCATTCATGAAATAAAATAATAATAATAATAATACTAAAAATATTAGAATTAAATTAATTACAGAAAAGAGGGACAAAATTAGGTGTTCACAGCTGCCTCTCTTTACTTGTTTCTTACTAGGTAATAGGCGTAACCGTAGTTTGCGTATTACCGTTGTAAGTAACGAGTAAAGACGTGAACTCTAATTTTGTTCGAGTATGAGAGAGATAAAAAAACTTGCAGAGCTGAATATCTGATAAAAAAATTGCGGAGTCGAGTGTCCGCTGAAGCTTGGGAGATTGAAAGCTTTGCAGAGCCGAGTATCTGCAGACGCTTGAAAGGAAATATGGAAAGCTTGCAGAGCCGAGTATCCGCCGGAGCTTTGAAAGGGAATTTGAAAAGTTTACGGAGAAAAGTATCCGCAGAAGCTTGACATGAAAAGTAAGAAGCTTATGAAGAATTGTTTCCACAGAAGCTTGATATGGACAGATAAAAAACATGAGTGACAGGTGTAAGAACCCGAGACGACTCATTGAGAATATGGGCAAAAGGTGTAAGAACCTATTTGGATGATGTGAGTGATGGGTGCAAGAACCTGAGACGACTCACCAAGGATATGGGTAGTAGGTGCAAGGGCCCTTCTCAATGAATATGAGTGACAGGTGTAAGAACCTGAGACAACTCACTGGTGATGTGGGTAGTAGGTGTAACAACCTTACCCGAAGAACGTGGGTGACGGGTGTAAGAACCCGAGATGACTCTCCGGGGGATTTTGAAGGGTGTGTGCAACATGTATAAAGAACCTAAGATGGTCCGTTGGAAAAGAAGAGGTGTGAAAACTTGGTGTTTCCATTGAGAGTGATTTATTGAAGAATGGAGAACTATAATGACACGGTAAAATTAGGGATAATTGATGCTTGTATTGTGTATCGTTCTCTTGGATGCTTTACAATCTTTGGCTCTTCAAGATTTTGATTGCCCGAAAGACCCGGAGATGAACTAGAGCAAAACTTGTCATTTCCGTTTTCCTATATCTTGCATGGAGTGATTCTGTGGGGGCTTGAGAGGGAAAGCCAGAACGAGCTTCCTTTCAGTAGTGCTTCAAAGAGGATATTGCCGAGTTCCTGCAACGTTTTTTTTAAAATTACCAAAGAAACTTTCACTTGCTTCCAAATCAAATAAGTTATGCTTTGTTTTTAATGCATACCAATGAAATGCAAGATTGGAAGGGTAGAGATTAAGGGTGTTCATCAATCGATCCAAACCAATTCAAACCGCAAAAATCGAACCGAAAAACCAAAAACCGAACAAACCGAAAATCGAAAAAATCGCAAAATCGCAAAATCGCTTTTTGCATTAGATTGGATCGGATTTCGGATCCCCTAGTGAAAGCCGATCCAATCCAATCCAAACCGACCTACTATATACATATACTATTATTTTTTAAATTATAGTACTATTCATACTTAAACATTGTTTTTCATACTTTTATGAACGAATACTCTCATTCTCTTTAATATTTTTGTTTGAATTGTCAAATACTAGTTGTATTGGAATTTGTATAGTTATTCATGTACCAAGGAATCAATAGTTATTCATGTACTAGAATATTTCATGCATGTACTTAGGAACTAGAACTACATTAATTCTAGTATATATAGATTTAATATTGGTTTTTGACTTAATATAACTATGTAATGATATATCGGTAAAAACCGAATTATCTAATCCAATCCAAACCGCATTTGATTGGATTGGATTGGATCGGATTTTTTTAAGGAAGCAAACCAATCCAATCCAAACCGCAAGTTGTTTCTATCTTTGGATCGGATGATTTTTTGACTCAAAACCGATCCGATCCAATCCGCGAACACCCCTGGTAGAGATATAGCGATGAGAAAAAGAAAAAGAAAACGGTAGATGGTTTTATTGATATAATGAAACACAAAGGTGGAGAATTGAGATAGGTGGAAACAAAAAGGGACAAGTGGTACACTTGTCTTTGAGTGACACTCCTTATAATGATCACCACTAGTCTTCTGAGCGTGATCTCTCGTGCCCATCGTCCAAACTCTGAAGATTCGAATTGCTTTGTCCTCCTTGGGTTCAGTGCTTTTACTCATAGTAGGTGACTTTTATCCCAAACATTGGACTAATTTGCTCCCATTTCTCTGCTTGAGAAGGCTTTTTCTTTTTCCATTTTCTTATTTTCTGTTGACCCTAATTTTTGCGTAGGTCGCTCTTTGCGAGTTTTCAACCTACCAGGTTGCTCTAATTTTTGCCTAGACCGCCTTCTTAGGTTCTTTCAGTCTAGCGAGCCTTTTTTTTTTTTTACCTCTCAAGCGTAATACTTTTTAACTACGTCTGAGTTGACTGGGAGGGGTAAGTCTTCTTTGTCCATCTCGGTAAGGATTAATGCTCCTCCTGAGAAAGCCTTTTTTACAAGATAGGGCCTTTCTAGTTCGGAGTCCATTTCCCCCGGTGATCCTTTTGTATGGGCAAGATCTTCTTGAGTACTAGGTCACCTTCCTGAAAATGTCGAGGGCGTGTTTTCTTGTTATAAGCTCTGATCATTCTCCTTTGGTAGCGTTGTCTATGGCACATTGCAGCGAGCCTCTTGCTTTCGATGAGATTTAGCTGATCCAACCGAGCTTGAACCCATTCGGCTTCTTCTAGCTTAGCTTCTGTTAACACACGCAGTGAAGGGATCTCTACTTCAATGGGAAGGACTGCTTCCATTCCATACACTAAGGAAAAAGGGGTTGCCCCTGTCGAGGTACGGACTGAAGTGCGATAACCGTGTAATGAGAAAGGAAGCATTTCGTGCCAGTCTTTGTATGTTCCCACCATCTTTTGCACAATCTTCTTAATGTTTTTGTTGGCTGCTTCGACTGCCCCATTCATCTTTGGGCGGTAAGGTGAAGAATTGTGGTGTTTGATCTTAAAGCTCTCGCATATCTCTTTCATCATCTTGTTATTGAGATTAGTAGCATTGTCGGTTATGATTTGGCTTGGCAATCCATAACGACATATCAGTTATTTCTTAATAAACCTGACAACTACATTCCTGGTAACATTGGCATAAGAAGCAGCTTCAACCCATTTTGTGAAGTAGTCAATAGCAACGAGGATGAAACGATGGCCATTAGAGGCTTTTGGTTCAATGGCGCCAATTACATCGAGTCCCCACATAGAAAAAGGCCAAGGCACTGTCAACACATTTAATGAAGTGGGGGGCACATGGATCTGGTCTGCATATGCCTGACATTTATGGCATTTTCTGACATGTTTGAAACAGTCAGCCTCTATTGTAAGCCAGTAGTAGCCAGCTCTCAAGATCTTTCTCGTCATGGCATGTCCATTAGCATGGGTTCCAAAATAACCTTCGTGTATTTCCTCGATTATTGTTTCTGCCTCTTCTGCATCTACACACCTTAGTAGTATCATGTCATGGTTTCTCTTATACAATACTTCTCCATCTAAAAAGAAACCCATCGCAAGTCTTCGGAGGGTTCTTTTGTCATTTTCTGAAGCACTCAGGGGGTATTCCCTATGCTTGAGGTACTGTTTGACATCATGGTACCAAGGCTTCCCATCTGGTTCTTCTTCCACTACTTAGCAATATGCAGGGCGATTATGACTTTCTATCTTGATGAGCGGGCGGCATCCCTCAGTGTCTGTCTTAAAACTCGAGGCTAAAACTGACAATGCATCGGCCAGGCGATTATCTTCTATGGGAACGTGATAGAATGAAAGTTCTTCAAAGTGCTCAGCTAAATCTTGGATATACTTGTGATAGGGGATCAACTTGGCGTCTCGAGTTTCCCATTCACCTCGTAATTGATAGATGACTAAAGCAGAATCCCCGAATACATCAAGGATTTTTGCCCCGGCTTCGATGGTTGTTTGGATTCCTCACACGCAGGCTTCATATTCGGCAACATTATTCGTGCAGTCAAAACAAAGTCTGGCCGTTATCGGAATGAATTCCTTTCCAGGTGAGATCAACACAATTCCAATCCCATGCCCTAGTGCATTGGAGGTTCCATCGAACCACAAGGTCCACTTTTTTACATCAGATCCTTCTTCTTCTTTGGATAAAGTGAGGATGTCTTCATCAGGAAAATCAATCTGTATTGGTTGGTAGTCCTTGATTGGTTGGTTAGCAAGGTAGTCTGTAAGGGCGCTTCCTTTTATTGCCTTTTGGGTGACATATACGATGTCGTATTCAGATAAGAGAACTTGCCATCGCGCGATTCGTCTTGTTAAGGCAGGCTTGCTAAAAACATACTTGATTGGGTCCAAGCGAGAGACCAACCAAACAGTGTGAGACAACATATACTGCCTTAAGCGACGGGCGGCCCATGCTAATGCACAACATGTCCATTCTATCAATGAGTATTTTTTCTCACAGTCGGTGAACTTCTTGCTCAAGTAGTAAATGGCATGCTCTTTTCAAATGGATTCATCTTGTTGCCCTAAGACACAACCCATGGATTCTTCCAATATTGTCATGTACAGGATGAGGGGTTTCCCAGGCACAAGAGGAACCAGTATTGGAGGGCTCTGTAAATACTGCTTTATTTTATCAAACGCCTGCTGACAGTCTTCATTCCACTCTGATGGTTGGTTCTTTCGTAACAACTTGAAAATTGGCTCGCAGGTGGCAGTCAACTGAGAGATGAACCTTGCTATGTAGTTCAACCTTCCTAGAAAACCTCGAACTTCTTTCTCTGTCTGGGGGGCTAGCATATCTAGAATTGCTTTAACTTTTTCAGGATCCACTTCTATTCCCTTTTTGCTGACAACGAAACCTCGAAGTTTGCCCGAGCCTACTCCGAAAGTACATTTCGCGGGGTTGAGCCGGAGTTGGAACTTTCTCAGGCGGTCAAAAAGTTTTTTTCAAAACAGTGACATGGTCTTTGCCTGGTTTGGATTTCGCAATAATATCATCCACATATACTTCTATCTCTTTGTGCATCATGTCATGGAATAAAGTAACCATGGCCCTCTGGTAGGTTGCCCCAACATTTTTCAATCCGAATGGCATTACTTTGTGGCAAAAGGTGCCCCAAGGGGTGATAAATGTGGTTTTTTCCATATCCTGGGGAGCCATCTTAATCTGGTTGTACCCAGAATAACCATCCATGAAAGAAAATGTTGAGTGTTGAGCTGTGTTGTCGACTAACACGTCAATGTGAGGTAAAGGAAAATCACCCTTTGGACTGGCTTTGTTTAAATCTCGCTAATCAACACAGACCCGAACTTTCCCATTCTTTTTCATGACTGGGACAACATTAGCAACCCATTGAGGGTATTTTGACACTGCCAAGAAGCCCGCATCAAATTGTTTCTTAACTTCTTCTTTGATTTTTAAAGACAGTTCAAGCTTCATTCTTCTGAGTTTCTGTTTTACCGGGGGACACTCTGGTCTCAGAGGTAGCTTGTGCTCTATAATGCTGGGGTCTAATCCTGGCATGTCTTGATAAGACCAGGCAAATATATCCTTGTAGTCAGACAATAGTTCTATCACTCTGCGACGTTCTTTGTTGTCCATGGATACACCAATATTAACTTTTTTTTATCTTCTTCTGTCCCCAAATTAATCATCTGTACCGGCTCTTCATGGGGTTGGATCTCTTTTGCCTCTTGCTCTAATAATCTTAGTATTTCTGGAGGAATTTCAGAATCGTCTTCTTCTTCATCAGCGTGGTTAATGGGACATTCAAAATCACATACATAATGACCAGTGTTGTCACTTTCGGGAGAGTCACTCTCGGACCTGCATGGTTAATTATTGATGGGTATAAAGACGAACGAATGGAAGGTAATATTGAATTTGATTTGGAGAGCATAAATGGATAAGGATGAAAAAAGACATGCATTCATTAATTAAAACACAAAGCATAAATGCTCGTTACAAAAGAGAGTTTAGGCTTTAAACTTCAAGTTAAGCTTAAAGTAGAGGCATAATGAAGTTTACATTGAGATTCTACCAAACATCACAGGAAATTCAACAATCTCCCAATTGTTCAAAACCGCAGTCAGCGAACAGGGGTACACCAGGTTGACATTTTCTGGGTGATCCTCTTCAACAGCATTAGCTTGATCAGTAAACACAAAACCCGCGCTTATGAAGCTCTGACTGAGATCGCATAGGGGAATCCGTTCTGTTCCGGAATCTTGACCTTTCGATTGGGCCAACCTATTCATCATCTTCTCTTCCGAAATCCTCCTTCAGTCAGCTTTGGTTGGTTTGTAGCCTAGACCGAATCTGTCCTTGTTTTCAAGAATCTGTAGGTATGCGTGATGCCTTGATGATTCTTTCCCAATGCACCACCTGGGTGATATCTGCCCCTGATCATGGTTTTTGCCATCATTAGAGATGCTTCTGACAAATGAGGGTTCAAGAGTGGAGACCCTTCCCTTGTGTAAGTGGCGTTGGCGATCTCCAAGGATTGAAAAGCAGTTTCTAAAGTCTCGTCGGCTGCTTCAACAAGGAGTTGTTGAAGGCTTACTTACCGGCATATCCTCCTCTCCTGAGACTATTACTAGCTTCCCATTGATGATAAATTTTATCCTCTGATGGATAGCGGAAGGGACAGCTCCAGATGAATGGATCCATGGTCTCCCTAACAAGCAGCTATAGGAGGCCATGATATCCATGACTTGGAATAAGACCGCGAATGTGCATGGGCCAATTTGAATTGGTAATTCCAATTCTCCAATCATACCTCTTTGGGTACCATCAAAGGCTCTTACTACCATGGGACTGGGTTTGATCTGGCTTTCATCGACTGGTAGTTTTGCAAGTGTGGTCCTCGGCATTACATTTAATGAGGAGCCGTTGTCAATTAGCACGCGGGCTATGATGAACTCGTGACATTTGACCGAGACATGGAGTGCTTTGTTATGTCCCGTGCCTTCAGCTGGAATCTCGTCATCAGTGAAGGTGATGTAATTGTCAGCAATGATATTACTTACAATTCCGTCGAGTTTATCCACCGAAATATCTTGTGCGACATGAGCATGATTGAGGACCTTCATAAGCACATTCCTGTGAGGTTCTGAATTTAGCAATAGTGATAGAATGGAGATCCTAGCGGGCGTACGCCTCAACTGATCAACCATTTGGTAATCGCTACGTTTGATATACTTCAGAAACTCACTAGCTTCCTTGATTGAAACCTCCTTTTTGTAATCGACTTGTCTTGTCTCCTTGTCTTTGGTCAAGCTTTCACTTGCTTTTCCTTTTTCAGAATTATTTTGATTTTGTGCCTCAAGTGGCTCCTTTCCTTGGTCAACGGGAGCGTAGATACGTCCACTTCGCGTCATACTTCCAATCTCAGAGATGTTGATGATTGACGCCGTCGGTCGGCAAATCTTTGCTTCATACTCCCAAGGTACAGATTTGTTGCTTTTGTATGGGAATGGACTTGGGACTTGAATGGTGATAGGCTTTGGACCACTGATGGGTGGTGGCTTCTCTTCATAGTATATCACTAAGGGTTTTCGTATCCTTGCAATCGGACGAGTACCAACATTCTTCCCCCCTTGCGCTCCTGATGATGTACCTTCGTCCAATGTATTCACACCATTTTCTATGAACTCTATGAAGTTTATTTCTTGGTTTCCATGGTTTGGGAGTGGGTTATCCCCCACATTTGGAGTCTTTTTGTTAAAGCTGAGCCACGTCGCATTTATCAAATCTTGCACTTTATATTTCAAGGCTCGACAATTTTCCGTGGAATGCCCCGCAGCTCCTGCATGGTACTCACAAGTGGCATTTGCATCATACTAGGCTGGATATGGAGGTTCCATAGGCTTCATAGGAACTGGAGCTAACATCGATTCGTTAAAAAGTTGAGACAAGAGTTCAGAGTAACTCATGGGAATGGGGTCAAATTGAACTGTCTTCCTTTCTGAGCCACTAGCTGGCCTCTTCTAGTTGGTATCGACACTCTGGTTTGATGACTGTGCGGATTGTGGTGGGATATTCGCCACATATTGAATTAGGGGACGTGACAAAGCTCCAGAATTGGCCTCCCTCTTGTTGAACCTTTTGGGCCCGTCGATGATGGCATTTGTCTCTTCATCTTTTTGTTTCGTAATAGAGACCTTCCTTGGGGCAAGAGGTGTTTCGATTCTTCCGCTCCTCAATCCACTTTCAATTCTCTCTCCGATGATTACAATATCTGAGAAGTTTGAGGATACGCTCCCAATGATTCGCTCATAAAAGGGGGCTTGGAGTGTTTCAATGAAAGTTGCCACCATCTCTTTTTCTGTTAGAGGTGGTTCTACCCGCGCAGCTATTTCTCTCCATCGTTGTGCATAAGCCTTGAAGGATTCGTCGTTCTTTTTGCACATGTTTTGGAGTTGTAATCTGTCAGGGGCTATGTCCACATTGTACTTATATTGCTTGATGAATGCTTCTGCCAAATCTTGGAAACAACGAATGTGGAATGGCTCTAGATGCATATACCAGTTTAACGCTGCCCCGATCAGACTGTCTTGAAAGAAATGAATGAGGAGCTTGTCATTGTGAGTGCAAGAAGCCATTTTTCGAACATACATGGTCAGATGGCTTTTAGGGCAGGTGGTCCCCATGTACTTGTCGAAATCTGGCACTTTGAATTTCGACGGGATTACTACGTCTTGCACTAGGCAAAGTTCAGTGGCGTCATAAAGGCCAAAGTTGTTCACTCCTTCAATTGCCCTCAGTCTCTCTTCCAGGATTTCTATTTTTTCCTTTGACAGGTGATCTTTGCTAATAACATTTACCGGGGTCTCAGTATCTGCTTTAGGATCATGAGTGGAATTGTTGGATGCATGATTATTAACAATAGGCGTTTGTCCATGTTCTGGGATCACAATTGGAGGAACAACGGTGGCGTTGTGAGTTTGCATGGGATTAGCGAGGTTGAGTGAACCTTCTTGTTCTTCAATTGTTGGCGGTGTGTAATTAGGAGGCAGGCCATATGGTGGAAAAGGTTGTTGGCCCTCTTGATTGTTAGCAGGTGTGAAGATGGGTGGTTGATTCGGTTGACTTGATGATCTTCCTCCAGAATTTGAGGTATTCCCCTCGGCAGCTCTTTTCTCCATGACAATGAGCATTTGCATCATTCTCTCCATTTGCTCCTTGATTTGGGATACTTCTTCTTCCAGTGCGAATTGCTCTAGTTCAGCTATGGATCTAACTTGCAATCTAGTCCTATAAGGATGACGTTGAAATCTCTTGTGGGCTATGTTGAAAACCAACATCGACTGATTATTTACAAAACAAAGCAGTACATGCGTTAGTAAAATACAAGTTATACATATATGCATGATTGGGTCGGGAAATCCTTTGATGATAAGCGAATATCTTTGCCAACTGTACGTTAGAAAGTGCATTCAAAAGTACTAAGTTGAAGAGTTAAGAGAAACAATGAGATCAAGAGACAATGCTTCATTCATTCATTCATTCAAAAGGCAGTACATCATTTTGTTTGCACATGTTTGGCCACGTAGTCTTTCATTGTCCCTACAAGATCTTTACAATACTCAAAGAAATTTTGTATTTCTACTGGAGTATTGAGAGGATTTATTAAAGCTTTTGCGGCTTTCAAACGAGATGGGGTATCTGCTATTGCAAAGTTGGTCAAACTGGCTAGCTGAGTGAACCGCATTGCCCATTCTTCTGCAACTTCCTCCTGATTGCTTGCATAAAGGGCGATTCTATTTTTCTTCTCTTTCTCCTCTATCAAGGTTGTGTTCATCTGAGCAATTTTTTGTTCTAAATCGTTGACTCTTCTGAAAGCACTCCTTTCTGCTTGTACAGATCTAGACAGCGAAGTTCTGAGTTCTCGAGCTTCCCCGCGATCTTCATCTCTTTCTTTCCTCCTAAGACTCAACTCCTTGTTGGACCCAGCAAGTCACATCTTTATCTTGTCTAGGTACTCTTGTCTATCTTTTAACTTCTTGTCACTGGCATCCCGAGTATCTCGTATTTTACTATGAACCTCCTTCAGACCGTCGAATGCCCTGCTGGTTTTGATTAATTCTTCGTCAGCAACCCTCTTCCCTTTTTTTAATTTCTAATAGTTTCGTCCTAAGCTCTTGTGGATCCTCACTTTCCGGCGGTGGAGGGGGAATTTCCTTACTCGCTAGCAAATTACTGAAAGGTAACCCGACAATTGCTACTCGTTCTCGAATCCATCTTTTGTAACTGTCTTTTACACCGCAACTTCTGACTCCTAATTCTTTCCCTTTTCGGATGACTTTGTCCCAAGATCTATGGACCGAGCAATGTCAGAGAAATTGCCATCTAAGTAGTAACAGGAAAAAGGAATTACTGACTCGGCAGTGGGGGGCCCCATCATGGGGTACCCAAGCTGTCTCAAAGCTAAAGACAGGTTGTAGTTAATACAGCCTTGCGTACCCATGAGGATCACATTGGGAAAAGTTCGGCAACTGTAGATGATAGTCTCTATGTCTTGTGGCTTCACGATGCACCATCTTACGTTTTCTTCTTGCAAGTTAACCAGGTGCTTTACCCATTCTTTATTGTTCATTGATCCGAACTAATACCTCCGAAAATCAGTCACTGGGCAGTTAGTCCTACAAGGTATCTGGAATGTATGAGCTGTTAACCAAATGTAAAGAAGAGGTAAGCAACACAAAAGCCTTTTGCCTTTCCTTTCATGACAATAAGTCAAACTGCAGTAGACATCAGCCAAAAGAGCAGGGATCGGATTTTCCATCTGTCGGTAACATGCTTGGAATACATTAATGGCTTCGTAAGAAACATAACCACCCACGTTTGGAAATAGGACAAGACCATAGATGGTAAGTGCCAGTACGTCTCCGAATGTATCCCAGTCTTTTAATTGTGCCAAATGCTGTAAGCGGGTCTCAAAAAACTCCCTAGGGAATGCCTTACGACCATGCATATTCACTTGTGCGTCTTGCAGTTCCTTCGGATGGACTTTTATCAGACTGGCTATTGTGCTGACAGAAGGAAAATGGCCATGGTACTGGTAAGGTTTTGTACTTTTGATGGGTAACCCAACAATATGCTCAAATTCTTCCAAGGTAGGTGCTATTTGGAAATTCTGGAAGGTAAAGCATCTGAGTGGAGGATCATAAAACTGGGTTAAAGCAGTACGAGCCTCAATTTGAACATCCACTTCTAACAGATCAAGAATCTTCCCGTATTTTCTTGCAAAGGAGAGACGTTGAGATAAGTTTAACATTTGATCGAGTGCTTTGATGCCGTTTATGTCGACTTTTTTGGCTTTAACCGAAATGGTTCCTTTAGCTCTGACAACTGATCCAATCTCACACTCCATTTTCAAAGATAAGGGCTTATCAAAAAATGATTTCCTGACCAAAATGCAAAAGTAAAAAAAATGACAAATATAATGAATAAGAATAAAGATAAGGCGGTGTGAAGTATAAGAATGCCCCATGTGTCCTAATCTTCGGGTTATCCTAAAGAGTCTATGGCTTTCTTGATGTGCATCCTCACAAAGGTGGTTAATATATCCTAAGGAAATTAGGCCACTAGGACTAAATCTCCATATCTAGGATGTAACCACAACAATAGGGGTCTATTAGATGTGGGACATCTTTTGAGGAAGAGATGTTTTTCATGATAAACCGAAGGAAGTACATCCAAAGGCATACCACTACACAACCTCAAATCTATTCCTAGTTTTGTCACTCGGACCCGGTTTTAGGTCATGCTTGGTGTGTGAAAATTGTGTGTGCAAGGGACAAGCTTACCTTTCACCACCATAATAAAAAAAAACCTGCAAACAAAAGGCACACAACAAATGAAATTGTCTATCCTAATGTTTAAAAGAGGGGTTAGTAACAATAAAAATAATAAATGCACAAACCAAATAAACGGGCTTGACTCTCTTATGAATAAATATCCCCAGTGGAGTCGCCAACTGTCGTAACTGGTTCGACGAAAAGAAAGTTCTTTGGTAGTCGCCACCAAGGTTTTTATTATTTATTGGGAAAAAACGTTGGAAAACCCTTTATACATGGAAAAGCAAATGATCTCTTTTGGAACAGAGATTGTAGGGTTCGGGAGTCGATTATGTTTACGGAAGGCATAGGGATATACCCCCATGGCACCCTAAAGCATCCATCCATAATGATGGTTACCCTTTGAATTGTGCACATATTTATTTTAACCCCTTTTGAAAAAGATTTATATTTTTTTTAATTTTATTTTAAAATGAGTCATCAAGCCGTTTCAGTTAAAATGACTTGAATGATAAATTGTGATAATTATGTTGATGCACTCTTTTTGCTAATTTGTGTATGAGAGTTTTTATGGTATGATTATTTTTTAGTGTAGGGAAGAAAATTATTATCTTATTTAAAGACTTTTAGAAAGAAAAAATGGAATTAACAAGTTGTAGAACTTAATTAATTCCTCTTTTATTTTATTTTTTGAAAGGATTTTTATTATTTGAGAAACGGATAAATTGAAACGGATTTTAAATAGTAACTTACTAACTTCCTATTTTAGTGTAAAAATACTTTTTTTTTATTTGTTATAAGCTTTTCTTTTCAAGAAGGAAATTTTGAATGATCAAGCTGTAAGTTTAAATATTATCAAACTGATTAAAGAATCAATAAATTGTACAATTAAATTGATTCATTGTTTTTTATTGAAAGATCTCCTTATTTTGGAAGGAAGAAAGTCCCTTTTTTAAAGGTTTCCTTTTTTAGAAAAAATAGGATTAATAAGTTATACAACTTAATTAATTCCTCTCTTTTTTTATTTTTCTTTTTGAAAGATTTTTTTATTTTATTTTTAGAAGCAAATCAATTGAACCGTAGGAGTCAGTTTAGATTTTTAGTATAAAAAAGGAAAATTTCATTTGTTATATTTTTTTTTAGAAGGAGACTTTTAGTAATAATTCACATGAGTGTGAATATTATGTAAAGGATCTAGAGAATCAATAAGTTGTACAACTAAATTTATTCATTTCATTAGCTATAAAGAAAAGATCCGATTGCGATCTCTTTTTTTTTTTTTTTAATCAATTTTCGATAAGTGTGGATTCCAAAATAAACTTGCAGTTAAGGTATTTTAAGTTCTCCACAAATCAAAAATTATTTAGATGAAGAACAGCAAAAACTTGAGTATTATCACCTAAACTGATATATGGCATAACATTGAAATCAACTTTTAAAGTAAAACTTCTTATTTTATGCATAGGACGAAGGTTTTACCATTCAAAGAACGTAAGCCAATATATCAAAACACGATTATGTGCTACATTTAACATGCACTATAACAAATGAAAATCAGAGATTCACAAATAAGAAATGAGAAAAACAAAGAAAAAAAAAAGAAAAAAACAAACAAAGAAGAAAGCAAAATGGAGCAACAACAGAACTCAACCAAGCAATTTCTCATGCTTCAGCATCTTATTTTTTTTGAAAACGCGGAGAAGGAAGAAAAAGGAACAACACAGAACACAAACTCAGTGTAGAGGGAAATATGAAAACAACAAAGCAAAAAACAAATAATTTAGAACCCAATAATAGTAAGAAAATAAAATTACTCAGAGTATCTAAAGAAGACGATGAGTAATATACCAACTTGAAGAAATCGTTTACACAAGGATGCAGTAGCCAAAAATCTGTTTGATTTCTTCCACAGCCTTTTTGGGTTCTCAAACGGAATGTTTACCCAAAAATTAGAACGAGGAAAAATGCCCCAAAATACAGAGTGAAAAAAAAAACGAAGAACATGAAGTAACAGAAACAACAAGATTCAGAGCCTATTCTCTCTAATTTTTTTTCGGACCCCTTTCTTTGCTTTTGGCCTCGGTATTTATAGAAGCATGGAGGAGAAATTTGTTCCTTCTATTACCCGAAAGATCGAAGGAGGCTCGGGTCTAGGCGCTGACCAACGGAGTTTTGGAGGCGAGCTTGTGCGCTCAGTAATAGCTTCGTGCAGAGCAGAGGATCGCGCGAAATCAGGGCTTGAGCTGCAATGGGACACGAACAGAGGAGGCTATGGTGAGGAGACACACGAAGGAGGGGAAGGAGAAGTTATGGGGAGTTGGGATTTGCGTGAAGGGGAGGAGGAACGTGATTTTTCTGGTGGGTAAAAGGGCGAGTGGCGTGTGAGGGAAGTTATGTTGACGGGGGTTTGCAAAGAGAAAGAGGTGGTGGGGCGGCTTGGTGATGGCAGAGAAGAGGAGTTCTTCTTCTGATGGGCAAAGAGGGGGCCGGCTAGGGTTAGTGTGAGGGAGTGAGGAAGAAAAAAATAAAGGGAAACGAACTGTGTATGGGCACGGGTCATCAGAGTAAAGGGAGTGGGTTGTGAACCGGGTCGCGCCTGACCCGGTTCTGGAGTGGGGTTTGGCCTCTTTTTTTTTTTTTTAATGGGGATTGGGCTACGAGAGTGGGCTGAGCCCAAACCTTCTTTTTTTTCTTTTTCTTTTTTCTGATTTACTTTCCTTTTCTTCCTCTTTTTTGTTTCTTCACTTCCCTTTTTTTTTTCATTCCTGAAATAAAATAATAATAATAATAATAATAATAATAATAATAATAATAATACTAAAAATATTAGAATTAAATTAATTACAGAAAAGAGGGACAAAATTAGGTGTTCACACCTACCAAACATATTTTTAACATTCTCAGCAATCATCATTCCCAGGAACCATGATTCCTGGAAAAAAAAAAATAACCCCTACCAAATGCCCCCTAAAGGAAAAAAAAAATAAACTATAAATAACGTCAAGGTATTGGAAAAACGCAACAAAAAAGCGCCAATATAAGGGTGCACAACAAAAGAGTCAAACTACATTCTGGATAGAACCATGCTGAATTTGAGACAAACACCACGAGAGGGGGCAAACTACATCTAGGATCCAACCATAATGCATTTGGGATGGAACAATGAAGCCAATCTTTTAGGTTGGAGCAGGCAGAACGGCTTGAAGACACGGGGATCAGACGAAACTGATAGGAAGTACAGGATCAAGTGGAACTGATCGGAGACGCAAGAATCAGGTTGAAGATATATGTGTATTAGATATGTGTATTATCGGGTGGAACTGAACAGTTGTATATTAGAGGTGAAACTAAATAAAGATGCATATTGGTGATGCATATAGTAGACGAAACTGAATGAAAACACATAATAAAGGCAAAACTGAATGGAGATGAGGAAAACAACAATTCTTTTAAATAGTCCATGAGTGTTTGTACGAAAACCTTTCCTATCAATTACTAGTCTCCCTCTCATAATTAAAATCCAATCCATTTTAAACTGCTCAAATCGAACCGAAAAATTAACTAAAAAGGTCCAAAACCGAAATTTTTCTTTGGATTGCTTCAATTTTTTATTCTCAGTTTATGGTTGTTATGACTTATGAGTTAAGACTAGTAGTTTTTAACTTGTACTTTTGATGTATGCATTGAGGAATGTGATAAGTGTTATACAAACCGCTTTTGATTGGATTGTATCATATTTGATATTGTAATCAATCCAATCCAAACTGTATCGCAACTTATTTTCATTTGCGGATCTGATAACTTTTTGCCTTAAAATCGACTCAAACTTAATCTTGAACACCTCTAGTAGTTGGATATGGATCCTCTCCATCCTCTATATCTCTCTCCTCCTTCCTCTATTTTTTTTCCATCATTACCCCTCCCATCTCTATTCTCTCTCCCCCTCTCTCTTTGTTTTTGGTGTTGTAGAGGCAGCACTGTAGTAGAGGATCCAAACTGTTAATAGTTAATGCTATAAATATAAATATTTTACAATATTGATAATAAAGATTTCACATTAATTCAAATTGAAAATAATGATTATTTAATAATAACATCATATAGTTTAGGCAAAATTATTTGATTGGACCCTTAAGTTTATTTTTTTTCGATCTGGTCCCCTTTATTTCGTGCCAAACAGGTCCATTAAGTTCAATTCAGGTGACAAACTTAGGCTTTTTTTTTTTACCATTTCTGCAGATTCTCTCATATCTAACACTACCGAGCCTAGTTGACATTCTCATTCTGTCTCCTACGTGCCTTAGTCACTTGGATGACACCCGAAACGACGTCGTTTTGGGTGTGCCTTCATCTTTCTTGCTTGGTTTTGGTTCTGTCTTTGGAGGGAAACCAATATCACTTCATTTAGTTAGGGAAAACCTTTAGGAGCAAAAAAACTTGTTGAAAAGGTTAGGGTTGCAAGTTTCTGGAGAAGAATGTCAAATTGTTGGAGTGCAGTACTCCGTCGATAGCACGAAGAAGGCTACAAGGTGCGAAGATACGTTTTCCATGGATGTTTTGAAGTTTTTTTACGGTTTTTCCTGGTTTGTATTGTATGGGGAATTGGGGTTTAGGGTTTTTTTGTTGGGTTTTAGGGACTTTTAGTTGTTGTACACCTGTTTGTGTTTTTGTTAGGGATTTTGTGGTTGTTTATTTGATTGTGGTATAGGGATGTGAGGGTGGGTTAAGGTTGTCTCTGTTTTTGTCTCTTGTTGATGTTGCTCTATTTTTGTCTCTTGTTGCATTTTGTCTCTGTTAGTTTTTGTTTGGTTTAAAGATGCTATTTTTGTTGCTTGATTTGTTTAATAGTGACTGGGTTATTTTATGGATACATGCAACGATGGAGAATTATTTTAGTGTTGAAGTGCACCGTGGGGCTGCTTTACTGATATGGATAGGGTTGCATATCATGGATTCGTATCCACTTGGAGGTACGACCCTAATTGGTGGAGCTATTGGGAGATTTTAGAAATAATAAGGGACATGGGTTACTTAGAAGTGATCAGTATGTGGTATAGGAAGGATGATGGTCTTTAACTGCTGGTGAATGACTTTGGTGCTATGGAATTGGTGACCTTGGCCAAGTTCCATGAGAAGACATTATTATTTCATATCCACCCAGTGTCACAACCACCTGAGATAATCAAAAGTGCTTCAAAGGGTGAATGTGAGGAGGTTACATCACGTAGAGATGGCAATGGGTAGGGTCTGGGTAGGGTACTATAATACCCGTCCCCGTACCCGCACTTGAAAAAAATACCCGTACCCGTACCCATACCCGCGTGGGTAGCAACTTTAGTGCCCGTACCCGTACCCTTTGTGTACCTAAATACCCATACTCGCACCTGTTACCCGTACTTTAACTAAGAAAAAGCAACAAATAACAAAAAAATCATTATAACTCAATTAAAAAAAACCATCCAAAGATCTTTCAAATCTACACATAAAACATTACAAACCAAAGTATTTAACTAAGTAAAAATATCTAAAACATCCAAAGCGAGTAAATATCACAATAAACATCCAAAACGACGCTGGCTTGAGGAAGAATGGTGTTGGTGTTAGCTCGAGAAAGAACGGCTTAAGAGCTCAACCAGAAAGGGAAACACACTAATGAACTATCTAGGTTGGGTACTTTTAGATTAATTGTATTCTTAAAAATTTATATATAATTATAATTATAATTATATGTATTAATATAAATAAATAAATATATAAATATATATATATATATATATATGCGGGTGCGGGGCGGGATGGATACTAGAGTACCCGTACCCGCACCCATACCCATTCAAATTTGCGGGTAATGACCCATACCTGGACCCATACCCATAAAACGGGTATTTACCCTACCTATCGTGGGTATTTTTTACGGGTATCTAGCGGGTAGGGTCTAAATTGCCATCCCTAACATCACGCCTTGTTGATGTTGTGGATGAAAAGAGACAAACATCACCCCTTGTCAATGATGTCGGTTTGGATGACCAAATTGAGGGTTTTGTGAACAATGAAGGTGCAGCAAAAAAATGGCAACTGACTGGTATCCCCTATTCTCATGTAGTGGCATGCATGAATAAGGTGAACCATGTTATGGAGGATAACATACCCAACTACTTTAGAAAAGAGGCTTACAAAGCATGTTATGAGCCCATCATCTACGCAACCAATAGACAAAACAGATGTGGCAGAGAACTTGGTTTTGTTACATACAACCACCTCCACTTAAGAGGCCTCCAGGAAAACCCAAGAGATCAAGGAACAAGACAGGTGATGAGAAGCCCAAAGAAGGAAGTCTAAAGGTGAGCAAAAGAGGTTGGCCAAATAAGTGCTCCAAATGTGGTCAACCTGGACACAAGAAGGGTAGTTGCAAGGGTCCATCTAGAAGTCAACAGGCCCAAACACAATCCCAACAACAAACTAGGACAACTGCTGCACATCAAACCCAAACACAACATGTTAGACCATCTACACCATCAAGAAGAATGATGAAGAAGGGACCACCCGCTGCACCAACTGCCACTCAACCACCTGCACCAGCTGCCACTCAACTACCTGCCCCTGTTGCACCCATAGCCTAATCTACTGCTCTAATTGCCCAATCTGTTGCACCAACCATGGCTCAAACACCAGCACCAATGGCTTTGCTCAAATGCGCCTTCTGAGAAAAAAGCTTACTCCAAGAAGACAACAAGTAGATGTGCATGATTTAACTTAGGTCTTTTTGTAATGCTAGTACTTTAACATAGGCCTTTTTCTATTTGGATGTAATAGACTTGCAAATTGTGACTAGTTATGATTTTTTTTATGGTACTGGAATAGGCCTTTTTGGAGTTTTATGTAATAGGGTGATTATCATTTTGTTGGATGGATTCAATGTACTTTGATCAAGTTATGGAATGGATTAAGTTATGTCTTTGTTGATTAATTTTTGCTACCTTGATTAAGTTTTGTTGCACCATTTTGTGTCCAGGAACTTGGAATAGAAATGGATTGAATTAGTTTGATTTAGAATGTGTTTAGGATCTGTTATTTGAATCATAGTAACACAACCATTTTAAGATCGAAATAAATAACATTTCATTGATAACAACATTTGAGTACAAGCATCCCATTACAACCATCCCATTACATCACCAAATAACAACAACTCCCTATCAATCCAAAATAACATAACAATCCTCTCAATCACTAAATCACCTACTTTCCATTACCTAACATTAACAAAACAAAAACATTTGATGTAATAAGCAAAATGCAACTAGTAATTAAAAGCTTAATCCATTTTCTTGTGTTGTCCAAGTTGGCCTGCAATGACAGAATCTTCCTACGCTACCTCACTATGAACAAGTCCTTCTCATCAGCTACATCCTCCGAAAACCATTCAAAAAAATCGCACTTCCTTTTACCATTCTGAAAAGAACAGATGAAAACAAAAAGGAAGGTTAAAACAAGGGACAAAATACCCATAAAAAACACATGGATGAAACAATATGACTTACCATATAGCGCCTACAACACCAGCATCTCTTCCCAAAGTTTCTTGTAGTACCTGATGTGCGTGCTACGGCAGGGTCACGACAGTTGCAAACTGGTGCCCACCTATGCTCGCCGCCACTACTCATGGAGGAACATCCACAATCCATGCTCAGAGAACGATTTTTCCTCACACAACCATTGCGGACCTATAAGAAGCCATTGTTTGTGATGAGTTTGGTCACAAATCAGTAACCCTAGATTTGCTTAAAAAGGGGGAAGAAGGAATCAGAAACTCTCCAACGGATAGAAACACGTAGGGGAGAGAATGAGAGTGCTAGCTAGGCTTCGTAGTGCCACATATAAGAGAATTTGGAGGAATAGTAAAAAAAAAAAAAGCCTAAGTTTGTCACCTGAATCTAACTTAAGACCTATTTGACATGAAATAAACTTAGGAATCAGATCGAAATAAGAAATAAACTTACGGGACTAATCAAATAGTTTTACCTATAATTTCTTAATAACAATCTTTTTAAGAATTTAATCGTTATTTACTATCATTATTTTACACCTAAAATGAGTTGTAATTAGTTGATAATTTAAAAAACTTACATTAAAATTAAACTCTTATTTTAAGTTGTAAAAGATGGAAAATTGAACATTTCTTTCCTTTAATGGGCCGTGTAATTTACTCAGGCCCATTGTTTTTAACCCCACTTTCCTTCCTTCCAATCAAATCGAGTCACCGGAGAGACGGAGAGTGAGTACGAGTACCATATGGATTTCTCTTTTCTGCAAATAACTTGTTAGGGTTTTCGCTTCACTCCATTTTCTTCATCATATTCATCACAATATTTGGATTACAATTAACAAATTCAAATCTCTCATATGTCTTCTTCTTCTTCCATGGCGACCCCTTCCATGATCCTCAATTCCAGTACTCATACCAACACAAATGCGTGTGTCAAAGCAGAACCCCAAGACGCTTTTCCATTGCTGTCGCAAATTCCACCGGGAAACGAACACGACCGCGGTGCCGATTTAACCAAATCGGTGAACGAACTCAGCAACCTTGCTATCGCTATACAAACTTTCAAGAACAGATTCGATGAACTCCAGAAGCATCTTGATTTCATTGAACAAGCCATCGACGTAAAGTCCAAGGAACTCACAGAATCTCTACCTTCCGCCTCTGGTGTCGTTCCGAATTCGCAGGTAGCTACCGTGGTTCAACCGGTCACCGAAAACGACGGTAAATCATTAGATTCTTTGAATATTCCGAAATCAGAAGGGAATGATAATGTGAATGAGAATGAGAATGAGGATGAAAATGAGATTGTTACTTTATGCAAAACGATGAACAGTCGCGGTTTGCGAAGGTACATAATTTCGCATTTGTCAGACGCCGGGGCGGAGCTTAAGGAACAAGTCCCTGCGGCTCTGAAGAGTGCGCTGAAGCCGGCGAAACTCGTGTTTGAATGCATTGGTAGGTTTTTCTTGCAAGGTAGTAAAGCATACACGAAAAACTCGCCTATGATTCCGGCGAGACAAGCTTCGGTGCTTGTTTTGGAGTACTATCTGATGTCTGGTTGTGTTGAGAGTGAGAAAGAATTGGAGGCTTCGCTGAGGCAAGAGGCTGGTTTGGCTGCGGTTTCGTGGAGGAAGAGGTTGATTGTTGAAGGTGGTGTGGCCAAGGCTTGTGAAGTTGATGCTAGGGGTTTGGTGCTTTTCATTGCTGGGTTTGGGATTCCTAATGTTTTCAAGAATGAGGATGTGTTGAACTTGGTAAAGTTGAGCAATCCTAGGGAAATCTCGCATGCGCTTCGCAGGTCTCAGGTCCTTCTTAAGAGAGTTTCAGGTAAATGAAAAAAGCTTTTTATGAATTATTTCATTGCATTCCATGCATCAGCCAGACTGATTGTTATGCATGATAATTACACTTTTACTGCTATGATTTCAAATTTGTGATATGAATCATAGTTATCAATAGCCAATCACACCCTAGTGGCTGACCCTAAAAATGCTATAGCTGGATGGCCGCAATAGCATAGATTACAGGTATAAGATAAATAATTTATACCATACGCATAATTGCTCAAAATTACCCAAAACTAAAGACAAATTCATAATTAATAATCAAAAGTCATTGACTAAACATTCAATTCAATATATCTTAAATAAGCTTAAGCCTCTAAGGAATTAAGATTAAAATAAACAAAAGTACCAAAAGAACGGAGGGGAATTTCGAGTGGGGGCAGGGGAGAACAAAAAGAGAGCAGAGTCCTCCGAAGTACCTTTGACACCAGAATGTCACTGGGATTGCTGGAAAGTGGTCGGCCTTGGGCGGAAAAGCAATGGGCTTTCGGGAAGAGAAGGTTTGGGAGGACAAAACAGAGGGTGGGGGTGGCACAAATGATTGACGAAGAGATGGGTTCTAACCCTAAATAATTTCTGACTCAAAAAAGGGGAGGAAATGTCTAAAATTTCATAGGAGGGAGACAAGCTAAAAAACGGGGCAAAGTCACGATTTTAATCCTTCAGATAGCGGTTGCCATGGAGTGCTCCAGTAAAACGCGACGCACACGCGTCATGGACAGGCCATGTGATGCTACGGTGATATTGCGTGATTGATAACTATGATATGAATTTATACTCCTTGATGGAATGAGCCATTTCATTTAATTAGAACATTCAATTTGTTGGAAAACTGTTTTCTAGCGAGACTTGAGTTAGTATTTGGATTTACTCGATTTTTAGAGCATAATTGTTTTTTTTTTTGTCAAAAATCTATTAGTATGTTAGATTTGATTATAAGCTATTTTGATCACAAAATAAGTTAATCCAAAGTGGGGTTTAGATTCTTCCATCCACATAATGCGGTTCAAAGTGGATATTAGTTCCCTTTTTTCAAAAATATTTCTAGAGAAGTATTATCTTATATATGAAACTGTCTGCTAATAGTTTACTGCCTTAAGAGTAATGTCAGGTTTGGGAAAAAAGTCTGACGAGGAATTTCATGTTCCATATTATTAAATTCTTCATGATGCTGACAAGTCAGGCACCCTTTTTTGGATGTTCGAAAGCGTTACATATACAAATGCTCCTGTTTTTTTTTTGGTGTGATTGCTCGTCAGTTAAGTTTGAGTTCAATGCAGATTTTGGCTATAAGTTGCATATCCCACAAACCATTTGTCACTGACTCACTGCACCCATCTCGTTTTTATTCCAAGATCAATCGTTGTGTGGATCCCTATTTATTCTTGTATTGTTGTAGACTGATGGATAGATAACTTGACCTATCAAACAGGGACTGCTCATTTTCCACCCTTCAAATTAACATGAAGCCATTCGTAGCTACTTGTGGTTAAATATTTTTTAAGATTCTTAATCATCTCAAATTATCCATTTCAGTTGACCTTTTTATTATGTTCTGCTTCAGCTATGTGGATAATAATATAACATATTCAACACCTTAGGCATTTTCACTTTCATATAGGCGGATATAGCAGAAGCATTGGGATGCTTATGCAGTTGAGGGGGTGTAGAGTCTAGTTAATGTCTTAATTGATAGATGTTCACCATTGTCTGACTGAAATCAGTTGTTTTATCTTACTTTGGGGACTACAAAACCCCCAATGCTATTAATTAGTCCAAATCACCCCATTTATATATAGTAAGAAAAGTCAATCAAGCGAGGAATATTTGTACTATTCTAGTATTCCTAATTAATAGTGGTGGGCTGGTGGCCCAGTGGAGGTAATGATCGATTTTCAAGTCATGGAGTTACCTTCTTGATTAGCATTTAGCATCCGCACTTTATTCAAGTCAATAAAAAAATTTCTCCTATTAACTACAATAGTTTTCTTTCTTTTCTCTTTTTTTTTTTTTTTGATACAAAAATTACAATTTTTCTTGTTACTTAAACTATTAAAGAGGAACTTGTATACTTTGGCATGCAATATCAAAATTTTAAGATACTTGATCGGCTTGAGACAATTTGGTCTGTCCAGTTTAGGGTATGCCTGTTTAAGGAGGTAGAAAGTGGGTGATGGAAAAGTTAGAATAAAATTTGCTTTGAACTTTCTTGGTACAACAAAAATATTGGATAGTTGAAAATTAAGTAAAACTTATTTAGTTACCACCAAGTGGAATTTTTCCATCCTTATAGTATGAAAATGAATTGGATTGAACTTTCCACCCTTCTACCAAGCAACAACAATGGAAAATCAAAGCTTTTCCAACTTACATCCTTCTCTAATTTCACTCCCCTCCCAATGTTATCCCTCCTCAATCAAGCACACCCTTAATGATTATGTATGAATATGTTGTTGCTTTCTCAAGTTTTCTTTAATCTCATTTAACTTTATATATTGGCAGATATTGCAGAGGGAATGATGAAAAAGGGCGTGGTTGTTGAAGCAGTTGACTTGGCTTATACCTTTGGGTTTGAAGAGAAACTTTCTCCTCAGACAATACTGACTTCATTTTTACAGAAGTCTGAAGAAGCTTGGAAGAAAACTAAGCAAGAATCACGTGATTTTCATGATGTGCTGGTATGTTCTAGTTGGGTAGCCAACAATGTTTATTGGTTATGTTTCATTATGAATATTAACATTGCTTATATATATATATTGATCTTTCACAGAAAGCAAATGAAAAATATGTAGCTGCTTTGAAATCTGTAGTCAACTGTTTGGAAGGTCACAAGATTGACTTTGTAAAACTTCTTCCTGGGTGGCAACTTAAGGATAAGATTATCAACTTGGAGAAAGATATTAGTGATGCCCATAAAAAAATCCAAGATAAGTTAGTGCAGAAGAGAAAAGTGGATAGAAACAATTCCCCAAACATAGTGAAGACTCCAGAGGCAAAAAGATCAAGGTTCACTGTGAGAGATCCATATATGGCATCACCTTCAGTCACTGCCTTGCAAGAGCAAAGGATTGCTAGTTATATGGATGGCAATACCTCATATGATGGTTCAATGACGGCACATTATCTCGATGGCAGGCCCTATGGCTACTCAAATTATTATCCCACTGCATCCTCTGTACAAATTGGATCTGCTTCAGGGTCTTTACCAGAAAGTTATCTTGGAGGTACTGTAGCAGGTATGGGTAATATGCATGGTGGAGGTATAGCTGCTTCTGCTATGTCAGCTGGAATTGGTGCCCCAACCGGTTCATTTTCTGGGTATCCGGGGGATATGATGAAAGACAATGTTGGAACAATGCAGAATAGCAGCAGTCATCTGTATAGATGGCATGGAATAGTACGGGAAGGGGCGTTATCTGATGAGAGGTATGTTGGGCAGAGTTATGCTGCACAACGTACATCAGCACGAGTAAATGATTTGTATGGGAAAACATCTATTGATGGTTATTCAGGTTATCCGGATCATCCCTCTATTGGTCTTGCCAGTCGCAGTGGAGGTTCTGATTTGTATAGCTTTGCTGATGCTGTATTCGACAAGTAGTCATTCCAGGGCAGTATTTATTCTCCAAACTGTATTTTGATCAGCTGGAAGCCAACATCTTCCTGTAGAAATTTTACCTGCCTTTGGAAAACAAGATGCATAGTTGTAGAATGTTAATGTCCGTTTCGTTTATTTCTCAAAATATATGACGTCGAATTTTAATGGTTTTTGGGGTTGAATGGATTTTGTTAATGTTATTACAGGAATAACCCTAGCATTGTATTTCACCCCATTTTTTGCCTGCTTTTTCAAACTATATACTTTGTAGCCCAAAACAATATAAAATTTACTCAGCAGCTTTCAGTTGCTTAATTAAATTTGTGATGATCAACATGTGGTTAGTTCGAGTGGTAATGGATTCAGGTACCTTAAGCAAGTGGTCAGGGATTTGAATTTTGTCTCTTATATATGGAAAAAAACTTGATTGGAAGGAGAGAATCCACTTTTTTTTTTTAATTTACTTCGAGGAGTATCTCACTGCCAACCTGAGATGGGGACTAATCTCTTCCAAGAGTTTGTTCGGTACCTCGATGGGTGGCATTCTTTTCAGCTGAGATTTTTTTCCATACCCAAGGCTCGAATCCGAGACCTTGGTTAAGGGGCGAGAGGCCTTTAATCATTCACGTCAACCTCAGTTGATAGGAGAAAACATACTTTGTGTATCCAACAGGTTTTTCGATAGAGATTAATTATTGTTAACAATTTTGAATGTTCTTCTGTATTTATGATATGGTTACAAAAAACAAATTTAAATTTGTGATGGGCTGGCAAAGCTATAACATTTTCTTCCTAATTTGATGATAAGTTTTGTAAGAACATTGCCTTTCATTAAGCACAATACATGGAATAAGAGGTGCATCAATCTTTTCTTGGAGGTGAAAGTTAAAGGTTACATACCACAAGTTACATTGTTTAAATATCTTAGGTCTATCATACAAAATGATGATAAATTAAAGGGAGATACAAACCATAGGATTCGAGCGGGGAGAATGAAATGGAGGAGTGCTTTCAGTGTTATTTGTGATAGAAAGTTACCACTCAAGCTTAACAGAAAATTTTATTGTACAGAGTTATAAGACATGCGATATTGTATGAGACTAATGTTGGGCGGTAAAAGGTCAACGAGAGAATAAATTCAATATAACAGAAATGAGAATGTTGCGTTAGATGAATGGATATACCGGATAAGATATGATTATAAATGATTGCTTAGGGAGAAAGTTGGAATAACACCTTTTATAGAAATATAAACATAAACTCAATTATTGAATGAGTAACACATTAAAAGTATAAACATTTGGCCGAAGTCCCTACCACCAGGATACCAATTGTTAAGAGGTGATGTGGCAAATGACGCACCACATCACCCTAGCCACGTAGCATTATGGAATTAAAAAATAACATTAATAATTAATTATTATTTTAAATTAAATTATTAAAATTAATGTTAATTTATAATTAATTAATTAAACTATCGTCATCTTCCTCTTCTCATCCCATCTATAGCTCTCCCACGTCATTGCTTCAATGGTGACAACGGTCCCCCTTCCCATATTCTGAAGCCCAAACCCGTGAACCATCTCCTTCCGATGGGGACTTCGGCCAAATGTTTATACTTGTTGGAGTAAATCCTCAATTTGACCCCTGAAATTGTATCATCATATTAACCTTGTCCCTAACATTAAGGAAATCCCAAAAACATCCTCGAAGTTGATTAAAGTTAATCAATCTAGTGTCCAATCTCAATCAATCTAATCCTTGACATTACTAACGGAGGGACTAGATTGATTAATTGTTGACAAATTCGAGGATGTTTTTGGAATTTCCTTAATGTCATGAACGAGGTTGATATGATATTACAATTTCAGAGACCAAATTAGAAATTTACTCATATTTTTTGGGATTAAAACTTGGGAAAAAAATTTTTCTAGGGACTAAAACTAACAAGAACCCTATTGCAGGACCCAGAACTTATTTAAGTTTTTTAGATTTTTTCCTCTCGTTTTGGGCCAACATGTGAAAATATTTGGTTAGTGCATGTACACAAAGAACACGTGTACCAACAAATTATAATTTTAGTTTTTCAATTTTTTTAAATTATGATTAACTAATAAGAGGTGTGATTAACTAATTGAAAATGCACATTCACTCACATTTAATTTATAATTATAGGGAGTTCTTGACAATTTTTTAAAATTTCTAAACCTTTATTTTCACAAATATTAAACCTTCTTACCATTTTTCTCTCTTTTTCATCTGGCTCACCTTCAATGTTAAACATTAGTAAGATAACAATTCTATCATCTGTATAATTAGATTTAGCATCACAATTGATACATCTCTCATGTCTACATATGATATATATATTTTACCCTAAAATATAATTATATAAAACATCTTTGATACTCACTTACACTTACATTAATATAATATTCATTTATTTTTTGTACCCCAGTTGTAAAAAAGTAAAAGAAAACATTTTCCACCGAGATGAACTTGTTTTTGTCCCATAGAGTCTTGAAAAGAGATGCGTCTTGAAAATGAAGAGAACCTTAAGCATGAGAAACAAGGGCCAGTTATTAAAAGATGGAGAGTGTGTACAGACTACACGCTACACTGATCAAAACCGGTCACCACAAGAACCCGAACTCACTCCGTTCCTTCATAGTTAATTGCGCAGAGTCATCACTTTCAGTCCCCGAAACCGCACGCTATGGTGCCTCTCTTTTGTTCCGCTTTCCCATTCCCCTCTTCGACCCTTTCCTTTACAACACTCTCATCAGATCCCTTTCTCTCTCTTCTCCCTCTCTCGCCTTCTCACTCTTCACCCACATGCACCGAAACAATGTCCCATTCGACAACTTCACTTTCCCTCTCATCCTCAAAGCCTGTGTTCCCTTCAAATCAGGACACCACCTTCACTCTCTCATTTCAAAGCTCGGTTTTCATTCCAATATTTATGTCCAAAACGCTTTGATTAACGCTTATTCCTCTTGTGGGTCCCTCCACAATGCGGTCAAGGTGTTCGACGAAATGTCTCAAAGGGACTTGGTTTCTTGGTCCTCTTTGGTTTCTTGTTTCGCAAGCAACGGGTTACCGAGGGAAGCGATTGCTGTTTTTCAACGAATGCAGGTCGTGGAGAGTGTGAAACCTGATGGGGTTGTTATGCTTAGTGTGATATCCGCGGTTTCGAGCTTAGGTGCATTGGAATTGGGTATATGGGTTCATGGTTTTGTTGTTAGAAGCAAGCTTGGTCTAACTGTTCCGCTTGGTACTGCACTTATTGACATGTATTCGAGATGTGGGTCTATTGATCGTTCCGTTAAGGTTTTCGATGAAATGCCTTACCGAAATGTGGTTACATGGACCACGTTGATCAATGGGCTTGCCGTTCATGGTCGTAGTAGGGAAGCTTTGAACGCGTTTTATGATATGAGGAAGTCTGGTTTGAAGCCTGATCATGTTGTGTTTTCGGGTACCTTGGTAGCTTGTAGTCATGGTGGTCTTGTGGAGGATGGTTGGCGAGTTTTTGAAAGCATGAGGGATGAGTATGGTATTGAACCAAAGCTTGAGCATTATGGTTGTATGGTTGACCTTCTTGGCCGTGCAGGTTTGCTACTTGAAGCTTTTAAGTTTGTGGAGGAAATGCCTATTAAGCCAAACTCTGTTATTTGGAGGACCTTGCTTGGGGCATGTGTGAATCACAACCATCTTGTGTTGGCTGAGAAGGCCAAGGAACAGATCAACAAGCTGGACCCCCATCATGATGGTGATTATGTGCTTTTATCGAACGCGTATGGTGGAGTTGGTAAATGGGTTGAGAGGGCCGGCGTGAGAGATTCGATGAGGGAGAATAGAATTATCAAGGAACCTGGCTGGAGTTTGATCCACATTGATCAAGTGGTTCATGAGTTTGTATCAGGAGATAATTCTCATCCACAATGGGAGGAGATTACAGAATTTTTAGTTTCAGTTATAGACACTTTAAAAGTTGGAGGTTACACCCCTAATACGTCCATTGTGCTGCACGATATTCAAGAGGAAGAGAAAGAACATTGTCTGGGTTACCATAGTGAGAAATTGGCAGTGGCCTATGTTCTTCTTTATCATAGGGATAGAAGGACCATTAGGGTCATTAAAAATCTTAGGATTTGTTATGATTGTCATAACTTCATGAAGCATGTTTCAGGTGTCTTCGACAAAGATATCATTGTTAGGGATAGAAATCGGTTCCATCATTTTCGCAGCGGATCATGTTCTTGCAGAGATTTTTGGTAAAGTATGCTAGTTCAAATGTGAAAATTATATGTTAGCATTTACTTGTCAGAATCAGTAAGAGCTATATCATTCATGCAATGTCAATTTCTTTAGATGCTTCCATAATTTGCATGGTGATTTCAGGTACGATTTCTCTTTCTAATCACTTAAATCTTGTGTTCACATTAAACCCGTCCTTGGTCAAATTTATATTAAATTCCCATCACATATGCAAGTGTATCCTTCGTCTCCATCTTCTTTATCAACAAAAGGATGCCTACAGAGCTGGCCAAAACTGGAAGCTGGGAGCTACAGAACTCTTTTAATACTGTAATAATTCAATCATCCCTTATAGATCAATTACATTCTTTCAGTACTCCAATTTCTTCCACTATGGCTATTCTGTTTCATGTTAAATTTTGAAGTTGCTTAGCATTGCCTTGTCAATGGAGGTATTAAAATAATGACAACTATGAGAACAAACTTCGAAAATCAAGAATCCAAAGCCATTATAATTTGTCAACAAAATGCATTAAATATTGCCACAATTGGTTCGGTTAAATATTGTGGTAAAAGAAAAACATGATTCATCTTTTATGGATCAGTAGTAATGCAAGTAAAATCAAGCATGGGTAAAAGTTTAGTTGTTGTAATAGTGTGAAAAAAATTCCAATGCTTCCGTACAAGGCTATAAACTTCCTTTTCTATATACACGAATGAACTCAAGGAGCCGAGACACAACCCCCATTTGAATGCTTCCGTACAAGACTGGGTGAGTTTGGGAACCGCCTACAAAATTGAGTTTTGATTATCTGTGTTTTGCAAATTAGTTTTGATTTGTGTTTTACAAACTTAGTTTTGATTAAAGGTGAGTTTGTAGTAACTTAATTTATTTTTTAATACTTTTTTCTTATAAATAGTTTGGATAAAATAAGTATTATTTGGATAGTAGGCTTTTGCTAGGGTGAAAGACCATGACACCATGTCATGTCTCCCACCATGGGCTGGTTCTTTTTTGCAAAAAAAAAAAAAAAAAAAATTATTTTAAGATCCTCAAATTTTTTAATTTTAAAATTTCATCCTTCTCTTTCATCTGCTTTCTCCCTCCTCCGTCATCAATCTCCAACTGATACATAAGCAACAACATAGATCCTCTGCAAGCCCGCATACTGGGGTTGATTCTGCCATTAAAACCTTTAGAGAGACCAGTTACACATATAATGAGATCAGCTAAAGGAGCATGTGATCTCACTTGCACTGTTCCGAAGCTAGAGGATGAAGCAGGAGACATTGGCTCCAATGGTGGAAAACCTATGAATGAAGACGAAAACAGCAACCTCGCCTCTTCCATCATCATTCATAACAAGATGTTTCTCATTATTTATAACCAAAGCATCTAGCAATTACACATCAATTGAAAATCCACAAAGCAAATTTAGAGGGGGAAAACCTCATTGAATGAATGAACGGATTAACAAATAAATCCCAAAATTGAAAAATTCAACAAGTTGAAAAGGTTCTGCCAAAACAATAATCAAAAGAACAAAAAGATAATTGTATACAACTTGTCATGGGCAGGGAGAAAGAAAAAGGGAGTCAGGATGTCACGAACCGCCATCGCGAAGCTCCACCACGAACCTCCGCCGCGAAGCTCCACTACGAACTGCTGCCGCAAGCCTCTGTCCAGTCGCTCAGCGCCACGCCCAAGCTCACTACGCGCCACCGCCCTGCACCATACCCGCAATGTGCCCAGAACCGTCGCTGCCTCACCCTGCCTTAGCTACCGCCCTGCACAACCAGATCTCCATTGCACTGCTCCTCTCCTCACTTTGGCTTTTCCTTGTTCCTTGTTTTCTCTGGTATCGTTCTTACGTTTGTCTAACAAGTTTGGAGGAAGCAGAAAGGGGGTGGGGTGGAGAAAAAAGGAGGGGTGGGGATGGCGGAGGAGAGAGGTGGTGGGGTGGAGGTGAGGATGGCGGAGGAAGGAGGTGGTGGGATGAAGTGGTGAAAGAGAGAGAAATGAAGGAGGGGTAAAATGCAATATTTTTGTTGCAAAAAAAGGCTTTAATATCTCTCTCATGGTGGGAGACATGGCAGAGTCTCCCACCTTAGAAGCCGCCATTAAACTAACTAACTTTTACATGTTCAATTACCAAATTGGCAATATGAATGTTGAAAAAAGACGCAGCAACAATCAATTTTCTAAAGCTATTATGTTTAACACCCAAACTGAGTTTTGATAAAGAGAAGTGAAAATTTCTTACTTCTTCAAGTGAACTTTGGGTTCCAAACTCAGTTATAACTAACTGACTTTTGAAGATGTTAATCATGCTAAAATGATTCAAAACTAAGTTTGGACCCTCCAAACTCAGTATTAAAGAACTAGATATCAAAAACACACTATAAACTATCTTTTTGATTTTTTAGTTAAACTTCGATAAATCAAGTTTATAAGATTTAGATTCTTTTATTTTGTTTTATTTTATTTGGTAATACTACAGCCTTTTGTAATGTGATAACTTCTCTCCTCCTAAATACTACGTGACGTGGGCTTTGTCCTCTGCATAAAAAAAAAAAACACCTTGATGTGCTTCTTTCTACAATCTTCTTCGTCATATTTTTTGACGGACAATCCAATTGTTCCAACTGCACCAGTCCACCCAGCTAGGATGTTGACTCCCAGGGTCTGCTAACCCCGTTAATGAGGAAATGGTAACTTTTACAAGTGTAGGAATCCCACTCACAGACAATACTGGTGTCTGGTGGGGTTGTCCAAAGGCTATCTGGCAAAGGCATTGGCACTACATAATTTGTAGGAGACTTTGGGTGGCATCTCCGACGATCGAGGAAGTGGCTCACACCCTTTGAGCATGAGCCTTTCTGCAAGTACATCATCTATAGGGCATTCCCCTCCAATGTCATACGCCATATATAGAGATGTAACAATTGTTGTAGAATCAACATATTTCCAAGCTTTATAGTTATGGGGTTATTCTGATCAAGACTATTAGATTGCTTGTCTTGTTGGAGGGTAAGATCAATAAGAAGGGCTTGGACAATTTAGTGGAATTGAGTCTATTGTGGTGCACCTCATACAAGAGTGATTGAGTGGCACGGAGTTGAGTTCCTGCAAAAAAAACTTTTGAGTCACGAGAACTCAAAGAGGAGTGAAACAAATTAAAAACTAAATGTTAGTTTTATTGGATTTATTTTATTTTTTATTTTTGTACTATGTTAGTTTAATTTTTATTATTGAATCTATTATATAAAATTAAAAATATATATTTAATTATAATCGGTTCGATTACACGGTGGATCAATGAACTGTGAATCAGTGCCTTTATCGGTTCAATGACCGGTTCGATTTTTAAAGCATTGTGTATTATACACAATTTCTGTGAACTTCGGTTTTATTCAATTTCCTACGCTACGGTGTTTTGTTAAATTAATGAGAAGTTGCTATCATAAAATAATATTGGACTCCTCTAAAGTGAGTGGAATTCTAAAGTGCAAAAGTAAGAGGCTATCCACATTTGATTAACTACATAGAGATCTCAACTCACTAAATGATTTAAAAGTGAATAACCCCTTATTTACTCACTTTAGAGTTCCACTCACTAGTCAAATTACATAAAATATTCAAATTATTTTGTGGTCCCCTTTAATGTGAAAGTAAATTATTTATATGCTGCATATAATTGAGGAATCCTATGAAAAGAGCAGTAACAAGCTTTGAAATCCCACACTGCTTTGTAAAGCGACTACCTCGTGCTTTTTATGAAGTGAAATTTAAGTTATTATACAAATCGTAAGAGTTTTGCTTACTCTGGCATGAAACTGATGAAACGTGTTTGGCTGGTTCCACAAAGTGTTTAAAGTGTTACATCGTGCATTAGCTAGGTCTAAAAATATGGTTGGCTTTTTGTGCTTGAACAGATTGCGTTGTGTGGGGCTTTCTTTGTTGTTTTAGATTCTTCCAAGTGTCCGTGAGTGTGTTTAGTTAATTACTGCTGTTCTATTTGTTGGTAAATTTATTTTAAAATAATTGATTTTAAAAGTTTTTAAGTCTCTATTTTATTATCATTTATTATAATTAATTTTCTTAACATTTTTATTAATAATTTGATTTAGTTTTATTATCCTTTAATGCTTTTAATTGCTTTATCCGGTTCATGCCAACAATTATGACAGGGTGATGTTTATATAATTTGCAAATGTGAAAATATAATAATTTCAATTATGACATCCAAATCGAAACGTGCAATTATATATATATATATATATATATATATGGTGAATAATATTTGAAACTTTGCTGGACTACAAAAGGCTGATGAGTTTGGGAGACATTCAATTTTAGGTGCCCCTCTCAGTGTGTGTCTTACGAAAATGACGCTCTCAAAATCAACTTGTAGGTCGATTTGGGGAGAATAAAGTATTTTGAAAATTTTATGAAGTGGTTTCTTTTAAATAAAATTTTTTTTTTCTTCTCTTCCTTCTCCTTTTAAGTGTATAGAGATGATAATATTCTTGTTGTTTTGAGTACCTAGAATAATATTATTATTTTGGAAGAGTTTGTTAAATCCCGAAAGATATTCGCATTATTATTATATTGTGGCAAAATAATCCTTAAGAACCCAATGTGATTTCACACGTTTCAGATTATAAACAAATTTGTGTACTTCATTTTTTTCCTTAATTTAATTTTACTTATCTATTTTATTTATTATTTTTTTCTAACATTATTCCCACTTCATTCCGTGGTTTTTGGCTGGCATGTTAATCATTGAACACCTTGCATGAACAATGGATATATAAACATTTTTTCACACTATCAATCAAACACAAATCATCTTGTGTGACTTTTAAAATAGTTCTGATAAAGGACAAACATGTTTAATATTATAACAATCTAATTGATTGACAGTATAAAAAATCTAAATACTTTCGGTGGCACCAATTAATTCCTAGACCTTTTTCATTACTATTTACATTTTTAGGCTTGTGAAAGGGCGGTTTGAACTAAAAGCAGTAACTGTAGTGTCCCATAAGACACAAAAATGAGCATCGCATGATAAGAAGCAAGGTGGTGTGATGAGAGTGAACAAGCATGCCGTACATTCTGGAGGTATATAGGGAAAAGAGATTAAACTAAGAAAACGCAACATGTCATGTCAGGCATATATACCATCAACTCCTTACAGCCTAAAAATAAAACTGTCCTCAGCTTGAATTTCAAAGGAACCAAGACATTGAAAAAATGGAAATGGCATGCTTGCTAGTGGTTACTTTGTTACCATTTTGGACCATGCTTTTGCTATCTGTCGCAGCAAATGATGTGGTGGGGTCTCCATCATTTCCAGCAATGTTTGTGTTTGGAGATTCATTAATAGATGATGGGAATAACAACTTACTCAACTCTCTAGCAAAAGCCAATTATGCACCTTATGGCATTGATTTCCCAGGGGGTCCAACTGGGAGATTTTCCAATGGCAAAACTGTCATTGATCTCCTTGGTAACCTGCTTCTTGGTGGTATTTGTGTGATTACCAAAAACATAAAACCAAAGTAATATTTTGCACTGACATTGCAGTTTTGCAGGGGAAAAGATTGGTCTTCCTTATCTGCCAGCTTTTGCAGATACTATAGCACAAGGCAGCAACATTTCCAGGGGAGTAAACTATGCTTCAGCAGCAGCTGGAATATTGGAAGAGACAGGGAGAAATCTGGTAATCTCTTGTGTGATTAACTAGTTTGTGTTTTCTGAATTTGTTTATGTACAGATTTTAACTCAATTAAGGACCAAATGACACAGGGAGAACGCATTAGCTTTAGCCAGCAGGTGCTAAATTTTGATACAACCTTAAGCCAACTGAAGACCCGAATGGATAAAGAGAGTTTGAGTCAGTATTTAGCAAAGTCATTGACAGTGGTGGACCATGGCAGCAATGATTACATAAACAACTATCTCTTGCCTGAACTATATGCAACGAGCTTCATCTATGACCCAAATAGCTATGCTGCTCTACTCATACAGCTTTACAAAAAACAGATTTTGGTAACTTTACAAATATATATATATATATTCTTTTTAAAAATGCATGGAAGTTTAATAGAAACTAGCAAAATAGTGTTGAGAAGTTCTTTTACATTAACATGCTCATGTGCTGGTAATATATGAGTGAAACAAATCTAAAGATATGGAAGGTGCATTTTACAGGCACTTCATGGTTTGGGACTAAGAAAGTTCTTGCTGGGAGCAATAGGACCCCTCGGTTGCATACCAAATCAACTATCCAGAAGCTTTGTCCCACCAGGACAATGCGTGGCTTATGTCAACCAGATAGTTAGCATGTTTAATGTTCTGTTGAGAACTTTGGTGGATCAACTGAACTCAGAGTACCATGGTTCAATTTTTGTGTATGGCAACACTTATGGAGCTCTGTACGAGATGATAAACAATCCAAATACCTATGGTATGATCGTGATACCAGAAAATAGAAATGTCCTTGACTTGTATATGGATTTAATTATAATGCATTATATTACAATGACAAACCAATATATATAGACACATCATTAAAAATATTTGACTTTTATTGTAATGCCCTTAAAAGTCACACATATGATGTTGTGTTATTGATTGACAATATAAAAAACTTTATACTGAAAGTGTATTAAAATTAAACTTTTGTATATTATTATATGATGAATAATTATGACCTGATGATGTAATTTTCTTATCTCTACACTACAGGGTTCACTGTAACTGATAGAGCCTGTTGTGGCATTGGAAGGAATCGAGGACGGATAAGTTGCTTACCTATGTCTACTCCGTGCACAAATAGAAACGAATATGTGTTTTGGGATGCCTTCCATCCCACCCAGGCTGTGTACAATGTTCTTGCTCATAGAGTTTTTACTGGACCAACCTCTGATTGCTACCCAGTTAACGTGAAAAAGATGGCACAAATGTAGTTACCAATCGGTCAATACAATACTTCAGCACCGAATGGTACTATTTACATCAAAAGTATAACTTATTGGTTACTTCTTGTTGTGGTGTGAATGATTGTTGAACGAATTTCAATGTAAAACTTATGGGTGAATAATAACAGGTACTATTACATAAAGTATTGTAAAAATATATATCCATCTACTATATTAAATTGAAGGTAAATAAGTGAATTATGCTTGATGTTTTTCATCACACAAAAGAGGTGGGGATGGGGAAGCGGTTGGAAAAGAAACTGCTTCTCGTCTTGTTATATCTACAACTGGAACCAGGATGAGAATTTGCGGTCTCATTTTTTGTGTATCATGTTTTTTTCCTCACCAATAATATTTTATCACATATTCTATCTTTTTTAGATTAAAAAAAATTTCAATTTATATGATAAAATATTATTAATGAGGACAGAATGTGATACACAAAAACGACATAGCAAATCTTCATCCAAATAATATAAATGGAACTGACAAGCATGGTCAAGTCATGTTGCATGCAGCACCATAAAATTGAAGGAATACATGGAATTGCCGTGCTGCGTGGATATTCTTTCAATTCGTACTCCGTTATGTTAGAAAAGAGGCCTTTTATGGTAGTACCCATAAAATGGGCAACACCGGTTGTGTCCTGCTTACCCACCGTTAATTTTGCTAATTTTGGTATCCTGAGAAATGAATGATAAATATATCATTATCTCAAACTTGTCAAATCGGTGGATATTAAAAGTCTAAGCTATTCTAATAATTTATGATAGAAGTTGTTGTAAACTATAATATTTATACATAAGTCCCTCATATAATTTATGGAAGTAAAAGTTGTTATTTAATTTTAAGGCCTTGGTCATATTAAATTAAAAGTTCCTTTTATGATCTGTGTCATCTTCGTCTTTTTTCTGCTGCACGTGGGCAGCCATTGAAGGGGCATGAAGCTCCTTCTTCATCTGACAAGCTGCAACGCAACCCTCACTGGATTCCACTCACAGTGGTAAACAACCACCATTCTTGCAAATCACCTAAAAATGAAATGGCCACACCTAAAAACGCTAGACCCACAGCAAGCTCGATCTGCCATTAATGGCTAACGTTCGAGCTTAAAAAAACAAAATAGGAACCAAAGACTCTAATTTTACTTTTGCGAAAAGCTTTGAACCAAATCTATTTCAAATACAAGTGAAGCAAAATACTAAATTTCAGATGGTGGGTTGAAACCCGGGGAAGGAAAGGAAGATAAAGCAGCTAGCGGTGGCGAGCTTATGAAAAATATATAATACTTTGCTATTGTGGTGCGGCACTCCAAAAACTACCATTTGCAAGGTATGATATATTTTTTAATAGAATCTAAACTTGGATCTATGAATATTATAAAAAAAAAAAAAATAAACTTGGATCGATGAATGTGCATTTTTTCAGAGGCGGCTGGGTGTTTTATAGTGGTGAGGCTAGGGGCAAAAATAGTGCTTGGGTTGCTTTTGGTTTTGTTTGGGGACTAGTGGTGGCTCTAAGGACAGCTTTGACGGTGACTTAAGGATGTTATCTACTATTGCAACTATAAGAACACGACCTTCTTGAAAGAGTGATTGAGCAAGAAAGCAGGATTTTCAAGAAGGTCGTGTTCTTACAAGGTATCAGAGCTTAGGTTCGAAAATGACTATGGCGAAAATGACATTGATAAGTTTACTGGAAAGAATGATTTTGGTCTCTGAAGGTTGAAGATGAGGGCGTTCTTGGTGCAGCAGGGACTGGAAGATGCGCTTTCTACAGAAAAGTCTATGCCCGAAACACTTTCAGCAAAAGAGAAGAAAGAACTCCTGGATAAAGCTCATAGTGCCTTGATCTTGAGTCTTGGAGGCAGAGTCCTTAGAGAGATTTCAAAGGAGAAGACTGCTACAGCTATTTGGTTGAAATTGGAAACCCTGTACATGATGAACTTTCTTGCAAATAGACTGCATCTTAAAGAAAAGCTAGAAAAGCTCTATACCTTTAAGATGCAAGAGGGCACAGTGATGGAGGATCATTTGGATGAGTTCAATAAGATCATTCTTGATCTTGAAAACATTGAGATCAAGATTGATTACGAAGATCAAGCACTACTTCTGCTGCAATCACTGCCACATGAATATGAGAATCTTCACGACACAATGGTTTATCGGAGAGATTCCTTAACATTAGAAGAAGTTCAAACTGCTTTAATGTCTACGGAATTGAAGAAAAATTCTGAAGGAAGGAATGAAAGCAGTGGTGAAGGGCTCATGGTGAGAGGCAGGTCTGATCAAAAAGATTACAAGCACAGCAGCAAGTCAAGATCAAAGTCCAGATCTAAAAGGTGTTATGTGTGCAAGAAGAAGGGTCACTTCAAGAAAAATTGTCCAGATAGAAAGAAAGGCAAGAAAAGGGATAAAGGCAAAGATCAAGAATTAGATTCTGGTGATGTTTCTATAGCTTTAGATGGCTATGACTCTGCTGAGGTGATGATGGCAACAGATAAAAGGACTGATGCAGAATGGGTGTTGGATTCAGGGTGCTCCTTCCACATGTGTCCTGTTAAGGACTAGTTTCACTCTCTTCAGAGCTTAGATGGTGGTAAAGTGATCATGGTGGTAAAGTGATCATGGGGAACAATTCAACTTGCCTGGTAACTGGCATAGGCAACATAAGACTAAGAACTTATGATGGCAGTGAAAGAACTCTCAGTAATGTGAGGTATGTGCCAAAATTAAAGAGAAATTTAATTTCCCTTGGAATGTTGGAGAAGTCTGGATGTTCATATAAGCCTGCAAATGGAGAATTGAGGGTCATGTTGGGGTCCCTGGTGATCATGAAAGGCAAAAGGAGCAATAGAATCTATGTGTTGCAAGGGTCCACGATTCTTGGTGAAGCTGAAACAGTGAGTGCCACAAGTTCAGAAAAGGCTATGCTATGGCATCAAAGATTGGGACATGTTAGTGCGAAAGGTCTTCAGGAACTTGATAAAAGAGGTCTGTTGTGTGGTGACAAACTTGGAGGTCTTGACTTCTGTGAACACTGTATCTTTGGGAAGAAACAAAGAGTGAAGTTTGGAAGAGGTTTGCATACAAAAAAGGATGTTCTTGAGTACATACATTCTGATCTTTGGGGGCCCGCCACAGTTCCATCAAATGGAGGTAATCGATATATTATTACTTTCATTGATGATTTTAGTAGAAAAGTGTGGATTTATCTGTTGAAAACTAAGAATGAAGCTTTCAAGGCTTTCAAGCAATGGTAGAAAATCAGTGTAGTAAAAGAATCAAGAACTTGAGGACTGATAATGGCCTTGAGTATCTAGCTGATGTCTTCACTGATTTTTGCGAAGACCATGGGATTAGAAGGCAAAAACTGTAAGAGGGACTCCACAGCAAAATGGATTAGCCGAGAGGATGAACAAGACACTCATGGAAAGGGTGAGGTGTTTGCTGTCAAATGTAGAACTTACTTCTCAGTTTTGGGGTGAAGCTGTTCACACAGCTTGCTACCTAGTGAATAGAACCCCTTCTTCTGCAATTGAGTTGAAAACACCTCAGGAACTCTAGACAGGTGAACCAGCTGATTATAGCAACTTAAGAATTCTTGGTTGTGTTGCTTACTATCATGTAAATGAGGGAAAACTGGTTCCAAGGGCAAAGAAAGGATTGTTCATGGGATATCCAGATGGAGTCAAGAGCTACAGACTTGTTGTCCAGAATCCAGAAAATGCATCATCAGTAGAGATGTGACATTTAATGAACTGAGCTTGCTAAAAAAGGTTGACCAAGATGTGGCTCAAGGTGGAGTTCCACATTTCTCTGATAGACTTGAAGTTGACGTGGAGTCCTCTAAGAAAAGAAGATCAGAAGGCAGAGATGGAGTTCCTGTAACAGTGATGGAAGATAAGGATTCAGTCACAGAAGAGCAGGCCAATGCACCAGATTATTGGCTAGTCAGGGACAGAGAAAGAAGAGAAATAAAGCCACCTCAAAGGTATGGATATGTAGATGTCATTGCTTATGCATTAAATGTGGCAAATGAGATGGTAGAAGATGAGCCAAGGACCATTCAAGAAGCTGTGAAATTTGCAAATGCAAAGGACTAGATCTATGTTATGAATGAAGAGCTGGAATCATTAGAAAAGAACTGTACCTTGGAGTTGATTCCAAAACCTGCAGCAGCAAAAATTATGGGATGCAAGTGGGTTTTCAAAAGGAAAGAGGGCATACCTGATGTTGAGCCAGCAAGGTACAAAGCTAGGCTTGTGGCAAAGGGATTTACTCAAAGAGAAGGTGTAGATTTCAATGAAATCTTTTCTCCTGTTGTGAAGCATTCTTCCATTAGAATTCTACTGTCAATGGTTGCTCATTTTGACATGGAATTGGAGCAAATGGATGTAAAGACTGCATTCTTACATGGTGAGTTAGAGGAAAGAATTCTAATGAAGCAGCCTGTCGGGTATGAGGTTCCTGGTAAAGAAGATTAGGTGTGTTTGCTCAAGAAATCCCTATATGGACTCAAACAGTCCCCCAGATAGTGGTACAGGAGATTTGACAGCTTTATGTTAAACAATGGCTACCAAAGAAGCAAGTATAATAGTTATGTGTATCTGAGAAAGTCAGAAACAGGTGATCACATTTATTTGCTCCTTTATGTGGATGATATGCTACTTACTTCTAGATATAAAGTAGAGATCAACAAGCTTAAGCAACAGCTAAGGTCTGAATTTGAAATGAAGGATCTAGGGGCTGCTAGAATGATTTTGGGAATGGGGATTACTAGAAAGAGGGAGAAGTCAGAATTAATTCTTTCTCAAACTAGTTACTTGAAGAAAGTCTTATCTGGATTTAGCATGGAAGAGGCAAAACCAGTTGCAACTCCAATGGCAACACACTTTAAATTATCATCAGATCAGTCTCCAAAATCTGATGCAGAGAAGGAAAGGATGCTGAGAATTCCATATGCTAGTGCCATTGGTAGCATGATGTATGCAATGGTATGTTCCAGACCTGATCTGGCTTATGCAGTGAGCTTAATAAGCAGATTCATGGGAAGACCAGGTGAAGAGCATTGGAGGGCTGCTAAATGGGTACTGAGATACTTAGCAGGAACTAAATCCATGGGACTGAGGTACAAGAAATCAGTCACAGGAGCTCAACCAGCAAAAGGCTATGTGGACTCAGATTTTGCAGGAGACTTAGACAAAAGGAGATCACTGACAAGGTATGTATTCATTTTGTTTAGCAATACAGTTAGTTGGAAGGCAACCTTGCAGCATATAGTTGCACTTTCAACCACAGAGGCTGAATACATAGCAGTCACAGAAGCAATCAAGGAGGCTTTATGGATCAAAGGATTGATTAATGAGCTTGGCATTGAGCAAAAGGAAATTGAAGTGTATTGTGACAATCAAAGTGCACTTCATCTTTGTAAGAATCCTATGTTCCATGAGAGGACAAAACACATTGACATTCGGCTGCACTTCATCAGAGATGTCATTGAAAGTGGTTCTGTGAAGGTGGTGAAGATTCATACTTCTGAAAATCCTGCAGACATGATTACCAAACCAGTACCTTTGGTAAAGTTCAGATTATGTCTTGATATCCTTCATGTTTCCTCAGTCAATACTGAGATGGAGGCAGGACAATTTGAGGAGGGCTAGATTGATTCTAGGCTTGGTGTGCCAAGGTGGAGATTGTTGTACATGTGGCACATCAGCAACTTTTTCAAACAAATCCCTTCAACTAATTTACTCATTTACCCATATCAAACAAATAATTACAAAAAAATATTTAAACTGATTCTATTTATTAAATGATCCTAAAATTACCCATTATAAGAGGTAATTATTGGACATCATCGGTGCACCCCAAAACCATGGAGACCATCGTAAAATGCACCGTTAGAAAGGTATTCCAATTGAAGATGGATTTTATTTTTATTCAGTTACGGTTTGGCATCAATTTGGTGAGTGCGGGTATGTCCTTGATACTATCAATAAATGGAACTTGAAGTTAAATATAAATATTCGTGTTAATTTAGATGAGTGGTTCGCTTTCCTCTGTAATGAATTTGCTTTACAAATTTTTTAAGATATAGGGAAAATGATGCTTACCAATCTTACTAATCCCTACTATCTTCCCTTTCTTATTACCTGCAGAGGTAATCCACCCACCAGCTTTACTACGCAGGTTTTGAAACATAGACCTTTCTTCCGTCATGTGACGTGAGCAGCCACTATCCAAGTACCAGGACTGGGGTCTCCTTTGTGTAGCTAAGCAGATTTGCAACAGGAGCCATATAGATTTAGGTCCTTTCTTGTTAGTTCATGGTGATCGTCCATGCTTCAATTTTTTTTTTTTATGTATGCAATTGAACGCAGTGTGACCATTCTTACCACATATTCTAGAGTGTGTATGAGATGCATCTGGTTTGGTTTCTTTATGATATTTATTTAATTTTGAAACCATTGATACCTTGTGATAAACTTCTTGTTTCTCTTTGTCATAGCCTAGGCCTGACTTATCGTCAGGTGATTTAGAGTACCTCAGTATCAAACTTAGTTTCTCTGATCCTCTTATTAACTTAGAAATGCTCTTAGTTAGATCAGACACCTCTTGTTTCACTCTTACGACTTCACAGGGGGTGTTGGACTCAAAGGTGAGTTTGTCAGTTAGACTGGCATTCTCAGCTTTTAAGTTATCATTTTCATCAATAAAGGATAGAAGACCACACAAAGATATTATCCTGGTTCACTCTTAACCCAAGAGCTACGCCCAATCCCTTCTACTTAAAGGCCTTTTCCACTAAAAAAACTACTTAGTTATTACAAGTATTCTACCACCTCTCTAGGTACAAGTATTCTACAACCTCTTTAGGTATCACCAAATATTCTTTTACAGGCAAGCCTCTCCAAGCTCAAACTAGATTGTTTGAAAAGAGTTTTTGAAACAAGTTCTAACTCACTATGTGTGAGGATTGAAAGTTTAAGAACAAACTCTGGAAAAAAAAAACTCTTCATAGAGAGTGAATATAAAATATAAATATAAGAGAAAGCTTGTGAGCTTTTGAATGCTTTGGTTGCTTTGATTTCTAGTAAGCTTGTAAGTTTCAATCGTTTGTTTCTTTAAAGATTGAGGTATTTATAAAGCTTCAACTCTTCAACGTTCTTCTTTCTTCAACAGAGGCAAAGAGTCGTTCTAATGAGTATTTAATGCAAAGGACCGTTGAATCTGACAACTTGTTCATAGTCTTCTAAAAAGCACACTAGATTATCAGAGAGCTGAAAGTAGAACTGACATCTCTGCGTTGTACCCAAAAGTTGCTTTTGTCTTTCTTTCTTTCAATAGAGTCAACTTAGTTGATCCAAAAGGTGTCAGGAACATATAGGCATATATTCATTTGAGGGAACTATGTTTCATAGTACTTTTATATGGATAAAGTTCTATTACATGAAAGACAATATTTTAAATATTGCTTTAAACAATTCTGCACTTAGAATATTGGTCCAATAAATGAATAATCAAATCTATAGTGTTGGATGTTTAACTAGAAAGCTTTACGAGATGTGGTATGAGTCATTGGACTCACACTTGCTTCTTTTAAAGGAAGATCACATTCCAAAAGACCGAGTTCATTAATTGTATATTTAACATAGGCTTTTTTATCTTAAGTCTTTGGGCTTATATCTATTTTCACACTTAAACAAAAATGTTAGTCCACAACGATTCTTTGTTCATCTAATTCAATCCTTTTATTAACATCAAAATTTTAGATGTCATAAACCATAACCATTTTGGTTTCAACAATTCGGCCACATTCGGCTTAGGTCGGGTCGAGTCATCGGGTCTGCAAAATAAAATAAAAACAAAAATTACAAAAACACACTAAAAATATCATCCCCAATCCCTTACCCTGCCCAGTACACACTCATCACCGCTAGTCACAAGCGCACACACATACACACTTGCTGGTTCCTACTTCTTTCTGCTTCTTAACCTTTCTTATACTTTCTTCTTCTTATTCCCCGTGCAGCACTGAGGCTGGGTCTGCGGCGCACGACAATCTGCCACTGATTGGAGATGAGCGTCGCTGCCAACGTTGAGAGATCGAGTGAGAAGTTAGGGATTGAGGGTTAGAAACAGAAGGGTAGAGGCGCTTGATTCTTAATCTTTCTTCATAATCGTTCTCCTCTCTTTTTATAAAACATTAAAACCCTAATTTGTGATTGTGATTTTTGGGATAAGAGGTCGATGCCTCTCTGTTCTTTTCTTCTAATTTCGATTTTTGAGTAATGGTTGCTTTCTTCTAATTTTTATTTCTGCAATTTTTGAAAGCATCTGGAATAGAAATTAGTGTGGGTGCTTCTGGGTTCGGGTTGCTCGGGTTGGATTTTCTTCAACCCGGTACCCGAACCGAACTGATCGGATTATGCAGCATAGAAACCGATTTGCATATATATACTAGTATAACATTTGTGATAAAAAGGTAATGTGTAAATATATGATGTTTATATTCTTGTGGGATTATTATAATGGATTCAAAGGATGTGAATGTTGCAGATGATTTATGTATGTGACGTTGTGTGAGATAAATTGTGTATGTTGAACAATTGGGTGCACATGGTAATGTGCGTACTTTTCTGAGTTATGTTGATATGGCATGCGTATGGAATATTGTTTGATGTTTGGACATTGAGCAAAACTTGGTGTATCCAATCGGTTAGCGGGTTGACCGAGAAATAAATGGGACCGCCAGAATAGGGGACTCTAGTAAAAGAACCCCGCAGTTTGGAGAGATGTTTGTGTAGCGACCGAGGTCACTTACCGATTAGCAGATTTCCACCAGGGTATAAATGGGGTCGTCGAAACAGGAGACTTTAGTAAACAACTCCAAAGGGATACACAAGCATCTGGCCCAATGGTAACCAAAGAATATGGTGCATGGTTATCGCTAAGATTGGTTTTCATATATTGAAAAGTATTATATGGTTTGGTTATGATTGTATGATTATGTATGAGACGACCCCACTTACGTAGGATAATCCCATTAAAGAACCTAATGTATTAACTACCCTTAATCGCATTATAAACGTTAGCGTGCTTTATTAAGATGAAGCGTAGCAGAAAATTTCGTGCTTGCGGAAGTAAACCAACTTTATGCACGCAACTTATCAGAGTACGCAACTATAAAACATATATCATATACATTAGTTACCCTATCAGTCGGACTACAGTATTAATATTTACATGTAGAGTGTTTCAGTACAAACATTAAACAAAATTATATCAAAAGATGTTAACATAAGACAACACTTCTCAGGCTCGTCCATTGGCCTCAGTCTCGTATGGAGTATCATCCAACTCCTCCGCAACTGGATCTTCCACGAAATCTTTTCATATATATATATATATATATATATATATATATATATATATATATATATATATAATACATAAAAAGAAAAGACAGGGAATAAGAAACATGTATCATCATATATATGGGAAAAGGAGCAGTAGCATGGCATACATACATGTATCACATAACATATAGAAATCATACAACACAATAAATAATACAATAAACAATCATCTTCCTAGGCATACATCACATCCATCTCCAAGATATTTCTCTCAGATCAAACCTCTAAAGAAGGATACTAATTGTGACACCCACTACCCCGCATATAATAAAACATGAATAAAATCATACATGTCTTTAAAAAATATAACAATTAAAATAAAAACAAATCCTCAAGGGTAATGTGCATCACATCATTTATAACGTAAAACATAGGAATCTGAAATAATCAAAATCCTTTAAAAACAAACTGCGAAAAACATAAATAATAAACATAACCCAAGTCCCGATGTCACATATCAGAGCTGGTATACATATACCGATAATACATCGGAATAAAATCGAATAACATAAATCATAAATCCTAACTATTGAGAGAGATCTCCTCGGGATCACTCCTCGTCAGCATGCTCACCCTCTTCTGCATATACCACAACATATGCACAAGAATAACAAAGAGAGGGGTAAGAAACACAATCATGAATATATGTAAACGGAATGGAATAGTAATTAAGATGGCATACAACATACTTCAATCAACACAGATATAATCAATATATATCAAGGATGCATGTTAATGCGAATGCAACATCACTACTCCGTATGCATGCGGCCAACAACTCTAACTCTGGAAAGACGATTAGGAGTACATGTCCGGTTATCAACATGGATGATATGCCAGACCATGGGCCATCCCTGAACACTCTCACTAATCCTGATAACGTATAGTGGCTAGTCAGGGTACTCAAGCTTATTCATTAGGTCATTCCGACCATAGGTAGCTAGCCCATGTCACCTGGAACTTTCATACCCAATGTACTTGCAAGGCCGGGATAACACCCATTGTGGCCTCCACTATCGCGATTCATCGTTTGCTTTCCACCCAACATATCAACGTCAACGTATGATGCATGCTATACTCAGCAACATGCAAACACATGTCCAACCATCCACCATCATAATCAATCACATTGATTATCAACAATGACCATCATCGATGATCATCAAACAACTAGGCGCTAACCATCGTTATTGCCTTTATCAACATTGCCAATATTATCATATCGTCATTATTAGTATTAACGTTCTTTTCTATATTATCAACCTTGAATTGTGATCTCACAGTCTTTTTCTCATTACTCTATTCATTATTCCTTCACAACAGAATCTAGGTGAGAAACCCAGATTCGCTAGGCGAATCGTGGCTCGCGAGGCGAGCCCTAGAGCTCCTAAACAGGTTCTCAAATTCTCTAGGCGAATCCTAGCTCGCGAGGCGAGCCCGAGAGCCCCAATATCTGGTTCTCTCATTCGCCTCGCGGATTACAATTCGCTAGGCGAATCACGTCAGACCATGAATGGTCTCTCTGTCTCGCCTCGCGAATGGCTATTCGCCAGGCGAATCATGACAGATGTGGGAATCTTAAGAATTTCTCTAAGTTATCCCTATGCCTATCATCCTATCTCTCAAGAATCATCCCTATGGGTTTCCAAAACTAATCCAATATTATCAATCTCACCTCTCATAACAACTCATTCAATATGGGGTTCCAAACGTCCTAAAGCTATGTTCTTTCACTAATCCTATTTTCCTTATTGTAACGCACATCATCATCAAGTCATCATTATCAATGCACGTCATAAAATCTCATCAATGCATATCGTATCTATATTCATACTATTCATCGCACATCATAATATTTCAATCATATCATCAAGACAAACACCCATAATCATAATCATAGAACCATAAACATATATATTTATACAATATTCACATAGGCATGTACATGGCATATACATAACATACACATAATTACACTCATAGCATATACATAGGCATTTACAATGCATATAGACAAACATATAGGGGTCATGGGTTAACCCCTTCATCTTAACCTATCCCAAAACCCACATACTCAGGATCTATTTCTTCCCCCCATACCTGGTATGATGATCACAATGAACAAAGGAAGGAAAAAGGTCCGAAAAAGGTTGCGTCTCACGAATGCTCGATCTCATGATGCTTGACTTCACGATCACAGCCCCAAAAGGTTCAAGAGCAGCAACTAGGAAGAGGGCTTGTGATGGCAGTGATGCTCTTCAAGCGAAGGAGACGAAGAAGGATGAACAATGATGCAATCTCCTTCAAGAATCCTTGGAAAGGGTTTAGAAATCCTTGTTTGGAGAGGAAGAGGCAGTTTCTAAGAGTAATTCGATTTAGAAAATAGGTTTAGGTCGAGTCTTATGGTACAAATATAAGTTAGGGTCATTATGGGCTGATTAGAAGCCCAAAAACACGATTCTGCTGCGCGTAGATTCGCGAGGCGAGTAGCCTTTCGCGAGGCGAACCAGAGAGCTGCAATAATCTGGCTGTCAGGTTCGCGAGGCGAATGTACCTTCGCGACCCGAAACTTTAGAAGCCTAATTTGGCCTTAACACCTGAAATAAGACTTGTAGATAATTCTCTAAGCTTTCCAACGCATCCAAGATCACCTCAATCGGATGTCTAGAACTCAAGATATGAACAAAACCGTAAAACCGATTTCTTGGACTTGAACACATTGACCATTCCTTAAGGCTAAACTACCCCAACTATGAACTTCGACATCAAGAACAATCATAAACAACATATATACAACATATACAAGCAAATATTAACACATATAAGCATAGTGTTAAAAAAAAACAGGGTGTTACACTAATCCTTATATGCATGTATGCATGATCGGCCGATAACATCCCCAATTGGACATCCCCGTCGGGATCAATAATTCACGTCCCCATTTGGACATCCTCGAAAGGATCAATAACGTCCCCAGTTGGACCGCCTCGACTAGGAATTGAGGGTTTCTCAATAATAATGCCCCCATTTGGGCCGCCTCGTAATCGAGGGTTTCTCAATAACGTCCCCATTTGGACCGCCCTGACCCGGCATCAAGGGTTTCTTATGCGGCATGATATGCATGTACAATCATCCATTGCAGGTTGATACCGGAACCTCACACCTAGGCACTCAGCCATAACCACGATGCCTTGCATCAACATTAAAATCAATACATGACGCCATGCGTCCACGAGCCCACAGCTCCATCAAATCACAACAGTCCACGAGCCCACAACGCCATTAAAATCACAATAGTCCACGAGTCCACAGCTCCATTAAAATCACACAGTAATAATTAGAATCACAACGGTATCAACCCGCACAATATCATAATCTGTTCATCAATTTCATCATATGCTCATATGCTTATCAAACTCATTATATGCTCATCAATCTTGTCATATACTCATCAACCTCATCAATCTTATCATATGCTCATTCGTAAACATCCAATCAATCACAATAACAAAGTACTACAATAATGAGCATGCCAACATCATCAACTAGATATATAATCATATAGCTCACATAGAGCACATAGAACACATAATCACAATTAACTCGCATAGAACATTATATAAATCACATAGAACACATAGATCACATATTCACAAGTAATTCATATAGAACACCTAGAGCATATAATCACCAAGTATATCAATCAATCATCCATCCAATAATTGTCATCTAGCCTAGGGTGTAATCGTCGTCATGGTGATAGCTCAAAGATACCTACACCTAGGATCTAGATACTTTGTTCAGGGTTCAACCTCTTGTAGGGTTTAAGGCTCCCCTACACATTATATAAACTATACTACGCTTGCCTTTCCGATGATAACACTTTCTTCTCCCTACCTGTAGCAAAAGGTAGCAATTCCCCCGAACTCACTAGCACCTTTCCACAGTCACAGCCTCGTTCCGCCAACGGATAACCGCACACCCGTTAGAACACTTGAACACGATCTTAACCTTCACAACAATTCATCATCAAGATTAGTAAACTCAAACAAAATCCATCTAGTTCATAGGAACTAGGGTTCGGCCCCTTGGTAGATAAAAATGCTAGAAGTGTTAAAATTTGACAAACTCTTGGATTCATGATCCTTAGGCATAGAGAAAGCTAGTGTAAGTCATATTTTTCAAGAATTTGAAAAAAAAAACTCAAGATACATCAAACATAGGGTTTCGGCCATGTCTTAGGAACTTAGGGTAAGAAAGGTTCTTGATCATAATCAATTGAATTCAAGAACATTTAAGTGTGATAGAACTCAAATCAACACTTCTTTAACAAAAATTGGAACAAAATTTCATTGTTTCTACACAAGGGAGCATTCGGCCATCTCTACCCTAAATGGGTTAGAGAGCTATTATGATCACAAGCTTTTAGATTATGAAAGAAGACATTGAATCTAGATCATGAAAATTGGTTTGACATCAAAATGATTTTTCTACTAATTTTCATGAATTTTAGAAGTTTAAGTTCAAGCATGAACACATATAGTTTCAATGAAGAAAGATGAAGATCTAGAGCTTAAAGATGAGATCTTTACCTCTTAGAAGATAAAGGAGATCAATTTAAGCAACTTTGCTTCAAAAAGTTCTTGAAGATCTCTTGAAGAAATGTAGAGAAAATGAAGTGGAAGCTTGAAGCTTTGAAGGTGATGATGAAGTTGATGAAGAAAGAAAAGTGAGAGAAGAAGAAGAAGAGGGGGAGGGCGTGAGGTCTCTCAATAAATAGGAGAAAAGGATGAGGATAAGGATGACAAAGACAAGGATAGAAAGATAAGGATAGGATAGACTTAATGTTAGAAAGGATAATTTTCCATAAGAACAAAATTAGGATTCTATTAAAAATTAACTTGAATACTTAAAGGTTAAGAATGAAATGTGAGAAGGAGAATGAAAGAGGAAATTTCGTGGCCCATATAAAGAGAAAGGATAAGGATATGATAATTATCATTTAAGGGTAGAAAAGTAACTTCACCTAGGAACAAAATTGGAATTGTATCAAAAGTTCTACTAGAAACTTCAACACTTGAACTTAAAGAATAAAGTGAAGGAGAAAGGAATATGAGATTGAACATATATATAAGAATGACGTGTAAAATATATAAAGGAAGGGTAAGGATTGTATAAACGTTACTTAAGGGCAAAATTGTCATTTCTTTTAAGGGCAAAATTGTCATTTTTTATACCATCATCATTACTATGGTGAGTCACCTATGTGACTCACCCTTTGCCATCATTACTATGGTGACTCACAATGATTACTTAGTGGATAAGGTGGTGAGGTGTCATGTGGAGGTGGCATGAAAGCGACGTGATGCTTATCCATTCCGGTTCCTGCAATCTCATACGCAGACCAGGTTTCTTCTGAGTCTTCATCCCAAACCTTAACCATAATTCTCTACTAGTAATGTAGAGTAAAACAATATCTGTGTTGTATCCAAAAAGTGGATACATAGGGATAAAATCAAACTCCAGACGAGAAACATGGTTCCTGAATGTGATGAGTCAGTGGATGAGTCATCACCATGACTCATCACTATCATGATTACTCCACCATGAGTCATCCATATCATGATTAATTTTCTAAAGTAGTCATGATTACTTCTCTAAAATATCTTAATATTTACAACTTTGCCACTGTGACTCAAAGCAGTGAAAATTGGGGTGTTACAATGTATACATGTATGTGTTGCATTGTTTGACTTGTTTTGTTTTTCCCTCACTAAGTTCTGGGACTCACCCCCACCTTTTGGTTTAGCTTCAGGTACTCCAAGAGGAGAGGCATCTCGGGGAGCCAATGCACACGGGTAGTGTGGGCAGCTGCTGCAGTTGTTCTAGTTTAGCTTTGGTTTAGTCATATGAGACATCTCCCATTTTACAGCTTGCTGTTTCGTTACCTTTTGGATTTGTAAACCATTTTGTTGATTTTAAACTTTTTATATTGACGCAGGGCCACTTTGGCTTATGTTTATACTCTGATATTCGCTTGAGGTATTTTATTACCCTATGTTATGACGTGATTTATGTGTACTTGAAAGGCCTTGGGTATTGACAGTCGAGTCTCATTCTGGCCGGTCAGGGATGCCTAGGTTGGATCCTGACAAAAATTCAATTGATTAAAACATCAATCCAAGACATCAAGTTCTTTGCCGGAATTCTTCATTGTTCAAATTAATGAAATTCATATGCACATTCTCTGTCAATTCGAAATCAACTACATAGTTATGTAGCATTTAATCAACAAAACTGAAATCACAATCGCAACCCCTAAGTGAATTCAATTTATGCCCAATTTCGAATTAAGCTAGATTACCAATCAATTACCTAGCGTCAATTAGAATTCGGATTAATCAATCCAAATTTCTAACCTTAATTCAATTATGAAAACGGAACCTACATCTAATCAGACATAGATCAAGCATAATCATGCTCACAGCACAGCAATCATAACTAAAAGGAAAAGAGAAGAATATGTAGTTGAAACACAATTAAGAACTAGGAACTCAAAACTCAAAACAATTCCCTTGAGTATCTTGGATTGACAAGAGTTTTAGCCTTTCATGGCCATCACCATTAGAGAAGCTTCAACAAAGAAAATATGCAAAAAGCTCAGAAACTAAGAGAGAAGAAGAGAAATTCAAAAACTCAACAAAAACTAGGATTCAAAGTATGTAATTCATAATCTATCTTTATCCTAATGTTAACTACTAAAACTTCCAAAATTACTAATATTTCCCTAGCCCATATTAAGGCCCTCTAAATAATTTTTCCAACAAGGTATTGCATGCCTTAATTGGGATTAAAATGAGTGAGTTATGCCCAAATTAGGGAGGGGAAGTCTTGGTATGCGACAACAACTGCGCGCTGATTTGTGTGTCTACTTTGGCCTTGAATTAAGCCGAATGCGACAAAGCTTGTGAAAAATCCAACATTATAGCTCTCTGTCTTAGCTTTCCAAGGTCACCGAAATCACCCAAATCCAATATCTGTAGCTCAAGTTATGGTCTGCGTAAGACAACAAGGTCAATGTGAGAATGAAAGTGAAACGGGAAAATACAAGAAGGGGGTTGAATTATGTTTCTTAAACTTTTTGAAAATCTTTTTCAAAAGCATTTTGTACAGAAGCAATAACAAAAGATAGGCACACAATAAATCGACTTTAACAAGAAGAGGAAAAGAACTTTCAATTTAACAATCCCAAAACGTTAGCTTGAAACAAAATTGAACAAGATAAGGGTTGAAGAGATTCGCACAAGGAAGTTATCCTGGTTCACTCTTTCCAACAAAGAGCTACGTTCTGTTCCTTCAATAAGAAGGATTTACACTAAAACTCTTATCTTTTACAAGCATTCTTATACCTGCCTATTCAGACCACTTACACCAAGTATTCTAACCACATCTTTAGGCAACCAAGTATTCTTTTCTTGTCTCGCCTTTCAGGCTTAAGCAACCAAATAAATAAGGTTTGTTTTTTAGATTTTTCACTAACTCACTATGTGAGAATATTACAACAAATAGCTCGAAAGATTTAGCTTTTTACGAAGAAGATGAAGATAGTTGTTTCAAATTTACAGTGTAAGAGAGATAATCACCAATGTTCTACTTTTCACTGGAAAGCTTTATTAATATATAAAGTCTTCAAGTTTTGGTCTATAACAACAAAAAATATGTTCGTTTAGATATAACATTGAAAGCTATTGATCCTTTTGAGATAACTTGACTTAGATAGCTTGTAGATGCTATTCTGACTTGATTATCAGAATGGCAAAAAGCATGTTTTGCTTTTCTTCTGCCAAATCTGATCTTTCTATACTTCTATCTTTGAGATTGCAGATGAGAGATAAACTTGAGAGTTGACTCTGCTTCATCTTGGCTCGAGGAGTACTATGTTGTACTTGTTTTGTCTTTCATCCATAAATGTTTTGTACTAATGATATTTCAAAAGAAATCAAACGAACACTTATAAAAGACTTTACTGCATAAGAATGTTAGTGGACGATCCAAAATATATGTACAGAAACAAATATGTTATATGGACGCATGATATGAAACACTTGTTAGACTATAAAAATAGAAGCACATAAGTGCGCAAGATTGAACGCATGATACGTGGCCATTAAAAACATAAGCGTTCCGTCCAAAGTCATTTTGGACACTCAATAAAAACAAATTTGAGCCTATTTTGTATTTTTGGATAAATCAAAGGTCTTTGGACCTTTCTTATTTTCTTGTAAAGATGATTGGAGCAAGCTTAATGTTAGACAGCAACAATATAGAAGTAAATAGGAAACAAAAAACGCAAATAGGACACGATATTTGTTCACGTTATTCGGCCAATTGTGCCTACGTCAGCGAGTACAGAGTAACTGTAGTTTCGTTTTATTTCTCAGTAAAAGTAGGGTTTCAGTGTTACCAGTGGTATTTATAATATCACGCTCCGCTAGCTCAGCTCCCCGCCCCCCAGCCTTATTGATACTGCATCATATGAGCCATACTCAACACTTAATATAACTCAACCATTTTCTAAAAGCAATTTAATAGATTTGTTAGCTTCAAAACTTTGAGGGGTCAAAGACCAACACTACTTTGGTTCCAATCGAGAACAAATCTGAAAATTAACAATGTTTAGCAATTAAATACAATGAGGCCCACTTATGAAAAACTCAGCCAAAACATTAATATTAAGGACCTGTAGAAACTAATTAGGCCAAGTATAAGGCAATGATGGATGCCTCGCAAATGACCTATCAATGCGCGAGGACCATTGGATTGTTGGAATCTGTGTTTGAGATCAGACCAAATAGCAGATGCTGAACCACCATAGATGATGCTTGCCACGATATCTTTTGAAACAAAATTGAGAAGCCAAGAATGAACGACATTAACATTTCTCAGCCAAGAAGATAGCAAAACCGGATTACTATCATTAGGACGGGGCATTGATCCATCAACAAAGCAATAATGGATGCCTCACAAATGATTTATCAATGTGCGAGCACCATTGGATGCTTGGAATCTGTATTTGAGATCAGACCAAATAGCAGATGCTGAACCACCATAGATGATGCTTGCCACAATATCTTTTTAAACAGAATTGAGAAGCCAAGAACGATCGACATTATCATTTCTCAGCCAAGAAGATAGCAAAACTGGATTATTACCATCAGGACGGGGCGGTGATCCATCTACAAAGCAGAACTTATTTTTGACACTCAAGGCCATTTCCTTGACCTGCTCCATCAGTTATAGTTGTCCCCAGTCAATTGTCGAGAGACGGGAACAATCATCGACTTTATAATTTATTTTATTTATAAAATGTACTAAATATAGAGTAAAACTCATGTTCTAATACATATACCAAACACTACATAAGAATTAAGCAATATCTATTAAAAAACAATTACCCCTTCAAATGTTATAAAAGAGAATGGATAAATTATGTTAACCTCTCGTACGGTTTTAGTTAATTATACTGAGTATCACTCTTATTTGAAAAATTACATCAATTTCCCTTGAAGTTTATATCATCATTACACTCACCTCCTTTAAAGATATTGAAATTACACTGATGTCCATAAAAATGAGGTGAATTTAACTTTTGAAACAAAAAAAATGTCAAGTGTAATTAATCTAAACTTCAATAGAGGTCGGTGTAACTCCTCTTAAAATAAAACCATTGAGGCGGGGAAACTCTAAGCAAAACTTATATTATTCATCCATACATAACCAAAATAATAAAGCCAGTAGAGAATCATAAAATAAAAAACAATGGAGAATCTGAATTGTTGTTTGGTTACACTCAAAGAATTGGTAATTTTGATCTCTAAAGTTGAATAATTTTAATCTTTTCTCCAACATTTCAAGTTTTTTTTTTATCTTTTTTAAGAAAAAATAAATTATTCCATACTCGTTTGGCTTGTACCCAAAACCTGACGAGGAACATGTCGTTTTCGGATCCGAATTGTCTCATACCCATCCCTCTCTAGCGCCTCTCCAGTGAAGAGATTTGGACCGTCCATCCAGGTCTGACGGTCTATAAAAATCAACAATTTTTAACATCTAAAAAAATTAGAAGTTAAAAAAAAAAAAACCCAAAAGACCAATCCTATCCATCTTTCTTTGCCCGAACTAGCCTTTCAAACATGTGACTCGACACCGCCTGCTACCCGAAGCCACCGCCATCCTACCGCCTGTGATCGTCATTTGCTGCCAAAATTTAGAACCAGTCAAAAAAGCAATACAAATTTTGGAATGAAGGTTGGGTTTTGGAATGAGCAACAAAAACCCAAAATAACCAAAAAAAATTGACATGTCAGGGGAGGGGGCATCATGACACCCTTCTACCCCGCATGTTATATAACATTAAATATAATAATAATAATAATAATAATAATAATAATAATAATAATAATTATAGATATACAAATAAGAAATAAAACATGCAACCTTTTATTAAAAAGGTTCACGGGTAGAAAAAGGTACCACGTGAACTAGTTCTCAACAACGCGGAAATACCAAACCAAGGTTTTAAAAGGGAAAAGAAACATCAACATAAATAAAACTCAATCCCGATGTCACAATTCAAAGCTGGTACAACTGTTCCGAAAACATGTTCGAAATACAACTATAAAATTAAAAGAAATGACCAACTAAACTAAAGGCCCTAACTATGAGTGGTGGCTCCTCAGAGTCACTCCTCTCCGGGCTGCTTGTCATCCTCTGCATAAACCATACATACCAAACAAGAAAAACAAAGGAAGGGGAGTAAGGAAACATGTGAACACAACGGCATGGAGATAGGAATAAGATGATCATACATCAAGGCATAGCAACAGTCATAAGCATACACTTACACATATAAACATTATCTCACTTAATCAATCAACCAGTATGCTATATGATGCAATGCAACACTACTCCACTACTCCATCAATGCATGTGGATCCAACTAACTCAGGAAGAACAACTTTGGGGTTACATATGCACATTGGCCACTAAAGGCACCAACCCCGGCAGTTCACCAAACCATGGGTGAACCCGTTGGATAGCCAACGCATCGAACCATGGATGCCTCATCACGGGGGGCCACGGTTCACCAAACCTTGGGTGAACCAACCGTGGATGGCCAGATTACCGTACTCTAGGACGACCTCCCCTATGTTGAATTTCCCCCCAACTAACATCTCCAATGTGATGCATGAACATAATAACAAATAATGGGCAACCGCCACCTCCGCTTGGGCCACTAAAGGCACCCAAGAATATCATTCTCATCATTGGGTCACTAAAGGCACCCAATTATCATCGCAACATTGGACCACTAAAGGCATCCAATCATATCAACCTTGATAACATTGGAACACTAAAGGCATCCAATTATATCATTGTGCGGTAACCCGAGGGCACCGACTTAACCAACTTATCACTTCTCAACGTCTTAATTATTATATAATTAAGTTATCTATCTTCATCATTTGTTTGGTGCATTATTCTATCATTATTGGGAACATTGGGGTTAAAACCCCATTAAATCGTAAGCCTTAGATTCTGACCAAAGGGGTGGCACGGGCGTGCTTAACCCCGACATGGGCGTGCTGTCACTTACGTGTAGACGCACGGCCGTGCACATATGCACGGGCGTGCCCCTACGCTGCACGGCCGTGCTCAAAGCGCAGCCATTCCCAGAATTTAACTGGGAGCACGTGCGTCCTTCCTATTCAGTACAGGCGTGCTGATCGCGCGACAGTGCTGTTCTGGGCAGCAATGAACAGGTTAAATAATTAACCAAAAAGACCGTAACGCTCTCAAAAATCATCCCTAGATTCATGACTAAACCATTAATATAAAAACCTCACCTTATATTGATTCATGTCTTATGAATATTTTGGGGAACAGCAGTCCCTTTATTATTTAACCAATTAAAATCCTAATTAACCAATTTAAGGATATAGCAGCAGGTTCATCATCAAACAACCATTCAGCCATCAATCATCATATACAACAATTCAACCAAAAATCATGCTATAAACATACCACTAAATATCAACATAACAACAACGCATATAATATATTGGCATATAGCAACAAACAATACAGCAACAGACATGTTCACAAATAGCATACAATTAACCTTGGGGTCATGGGAACCCCTCATCTTACACTACCCCCACTGCTTAGTGGTTACACTATCCTTCTCCCCATACCTGGTTTGAAGGTTGCAGCAACGGTAACCCCAAACAACAACTGGTCACGTCCTCCCAAGCGGCTCAGTCCGAATCCAAGCCTTGGTCATCTAAAATATTAACCAAATCAGTTTCTAATCCAAAAACATGAAAATAAACTAATAAGAGAGGAGAACGTTGCCTACACATCTTGCACAGGCGTACCAAAGGCTTAACAAAGGTCTCAAAAACTCCAAGAACGCACCAAGATTGATGGAGATAAGAAACAGGGTAGGTTTGGCCGCACTAGGGTAGTAGCAGCCGCCAAATGAGGGTTAAAATTGCTAACCCTCAGTTTCTGTACAATTATATAAGCTGCGCACATGGCACGACCACGAACTTAGCGTCAGCGAGACGCGATTGGTACAATGGCACGGGCATGCTGAATAATGGCACGGGCGTGCCGAACTTAGCATCAGCGAGACGCAGTTCGCACAGCGGCACTACCGTGCTGACTAACGGCACGGCCGTGCTTGTGACTCAGCTGTCACAAGACACGCGAAAACAGTACGGGCGTGCGGGAAATCAGCATGGGCATGCCGGTAATCAACACGGGCGTGCCAATATTCCAGAAAGGGACTTTTAAGCCAAAAATCTCACTTAGCCCTTAACCAACAATTATAATTTAATCAAACAAACTTAAATAAAAATACTTAACGAAAAGCAATGTGTTACAATTCCACCCCCTTATAAAAATTTCGTCCTCGAAATTTCTACATACCTTGACTGAAAAGGTGTGGGTATACCTCCATCATTTTACTCCCTAGCTCCCAAGTAGCACTTTCCTCAGTAGCCCCGCAACAAATAAATTTGACCAAAGGAATCTCCGTACCTCTTAGCTGCTTCACCCTCCTATCCTTGACTCGAAGGGGTAGTACCTCAAAAGTCAAGTTCTCCTTTAACTGTATCTCTTCGGGTACTATCACGTGACTAGGGTCATGGACATACTTTCTGAGTTGGGACACATGAAAGACACTGTGAAGGTTGGACAAGAATGGTGGTAAGGCTATCTAGTAGGCAATTTCGCCGATTCTCTTTAAGATTTGGTAAGGACCAATGAATCTAGGAGTAAGTTTCTTTGCTTTCATCACTCTACCAACCCCAGTTGTCGGAGTAACTCTCAAGAACACATGATTACATTCCTGGAATTCGAGCGCCTTCCTCCTTTTGTCATGGTAGCTCTTTTGCCTACTTTGTGCCACTCTCATCTTTTCCTGAATCATCCTTATCTTTTCTATTTTCTCCTGCACTATCTCTGGTTCTAATACCACATGATCACTAGGTTCATTCCAACACAAGGGTGTCCTGCATATCCTCCTATACAGAGCCTCATAAGGTATCATCCCAATATTGGAATGGAAGTTGTTGTTGTAGGTGAACTCTATCAGGGGCAAAAAATTGTCCCAACTGCTTGACTGCTCTAACACACAAGCTCTCAACAAATCCTCTAAGGACTGGATGGTCCTTTCAGACTGCCCATCAATCTGTGGGTGATACGCTGAACTTAGCCTAAGCTTTGTCCCTAAAGTATTCTGCACACTATCCCAGAACCTAGAGGTAAACCTTGGGTCTCTATCTGATACTATGCTAGAGGGTACACCATGAAGCCTAACTATCTCTCTAATGTATAACCTAGCCAACTTCTCTAAAGGATACTCCATATTCATCTGAATGAAATGGGCAGACTTAGTCAATGTATCCACAAAAACCCATATAGCCTCAAAAACAGCTGGAGTCCTAGGGAGTCTAGATACAAAATCCATAGAGATGTTATCCCACTTCCATTCTGGGATGCTCAAAGGGTGGAACATACTTGAAGGCTTTTGGTGTTCTATCTTGGCTTTCTGACACACTAAGCACGCATAAACAAACTCAACCACATCCTTTTTCATCCTAGGCCACCAAAACATGCGCTTAAGATCCTGATACATCTTGGGGGCACCTGGATGCACACTCAACCCATTCATATGTCCTTTCTCAAGGATCAACTTCCTAAGCTCAGGAACATCTGGTACACATACTCTATCTTCAAACCTCAAGATCCCACCACTTGCATCTCTAAAGCTAAGGTTTATACCCTGAGCAAACAATTCCCGCTGGTCTATCAGAAACTTATCTAACATCTGACCCTCTCTAATCCTATCCATCAAACTGTTGGTAACCTTCAAGGTTCCAAGCCTAATGCTCTTAGGAGTAACCTCACAAGCCAAACTAAGGTCTCTAAACTCCTCAATCAGATCCATCTCCCTAACCATCAAAGCGGAGACATGCAAGACTTTCTACTAAGGGCATCTACCACTACATTGGCCTTTCCTGGGTGGTAGGTCAACTCAAAATTATAATCCTTAAGGAATTCCATCCACCTACGCTACCTCATATTTAATTCCTTCTGGTCAAAAAGATATTTCAGGCTCTTATGATCACTAAAGACCTCAAATCTCGCTCCATAAAGATAATGCCTCCAAATCTTTAAGGCAAAAACCACAGCTCCTAACTCTAGATCAAGGGTAGGGTAGTTCTTCTCATGAGTTTTCAACTGCCTAGAGGCGTAGGCCACTACCTTACCATCCTACATCAACACACCACCTAAATCTTTCTTAGAAGCATCACAGTAAACTACGAAAGGTTCACTAGGGTCTTCCAAAACTAACACTGCTGCTAATATCAACCTATCCTTAAGGGTTTGGAAACTTTCCTCACACTTAGAGTCCCACACAAACAACTGTCCCTTCTTGGTGAGACGAGTTAAGGGTAAAGCTATCTTAGAGAAACCTTTTATAAACTGCCTATAGTACTCGGCTAACCCCAAGAAACTCCTAATATCGGTCACTGACTTCGACGCTTCCCATTGGAGCATCGACTCAACTTTAGCTGGGTCAACTGCTATGCCATCCTTAGAGATGACATGCCCTAAAAAGCTCACCTCCTCTAACGAGAACTCACACTTAGACAGCTTAGCGTACAACTACTTTTCCTTAAGGGTCTGCAAAACAACCCTCAAGTGCTCCTCATATTCCTCCTTGGTCTTGGAGTACATTAAGATGTCATCTATGAGCACCACCACGGGTGAAAGGTCTTGTTCATGTAGTCCATGAAGGGTCACACCAGGGTCACACCAAAGGGCATAACCAAGTACTCATAGTGACCATATTGCGTCCTAAACGCTGTCTTCGGGATGTCCTCAGACTTAACCCGAATCTGATGGTACCCTGACCTCAAATCTATCTTAGAAAAGACTCAAGCGCCTATCAACTGGTCCATGAGATCATCAATCCTAGGGAGAGGATACCTGTTCTTAATGGTCACCTTGTTGAGTTGTCGATAGTCGACACACAACCTCATACTGCCATCCTTATTCTTCCTCACACTAGGCCTAATAAACTGCTTCTTCATCAGGTCTTCTATCTGTTCTTTCAACTTGGCTAGCTCTAGAGGAGACATTCTATAAGGGGCTATGGAGATTGGCCTGGTGCCAGGCACTAAATCGATGGAGAACTCAACATCTATCTCTGGGGGAAATTTATAAACATCCTTTGAAAACACTTCAGGAAAATTCCGCACAACAGGCACACTTCCAACATCAGGAGGGCTCTCTAATTCCAGGGAAGCTAACATCATGTATACTTGGGCTTCGTCTTTCATCGAAGCTTTCACTTGGTTGGCAGAAAGAAAGGTCGGATCCTTAAACTTTGTAGGAGTGCCAAAAACTAAGGTCTTATCAAAACAGTTCAAAAGAACGTGGTTGGAAGATAACCAGTCCATGCCAAGAATAACATCAAGGTTTTTCAAAGATAGGCATATAAGATTAACAACAAAAGCTCTTAACTTAAAGCATCATTGTCTATACAAGTATAGACAATACAAGCAAGATAACACAAACCAGAGCACACAACAAACTCATACCACGGCCTAATAGGACAGACCGGCTCTAATATCAATAAATGTGACACCCTTCTACCCCGCATATTATATAACATTAAATATAAATAATAATAATAAAAGATATACAAATAAGAAATAAAACAAGCAACCTTTTATTAAAAAGGTTCACAGGTAGAAAAGGTACCACGTGAACTAGTTCTCAATATCGCTGAAATATCAAACCAAAGTTTTAAAAGGGAAAAGAAACATCAACATAAATAAAACCCAACCCTGATGTCAGAATTCAGAGCTGGTACAACCGTTCCGGAAACATTTTCGGAATACAACTGTAAAACTAAAGAAATGAACAACTAAATTGAAGGCCCTAACTATGAGTGGTGGCTTCTCAGAGTCACTCCTCTCCGAGCTGCTCGTCATCCTTTGCATAAACCATACATGCCAAACAAGAAAAACAAAGAAATGGGAGTAAGGTAACATGTAAACACAACGGCATGGAGATAGGAATAAGATGATCATACATCATGGCATAGCAACAGTCATAAGCAAACACTTACACATATAAGCATTATCTCACTTGATCAATCAACCAGTATGCTATATGATGCAATGCAAAACTACTCCACTACTCCATCAATGCATGTGGATCAACTAACTCAAGAAGAACAACTTTAGAGTTACATATCCACATTGGCCACTAACGACACCAACCTCGGAAGTTCATCAAACCATGGGTGAATCCCTTGGATAACCAACGCATCAAACCATGGATACTTCATCACGGGGGCCACTGATCACCAAACCTTGGGTGAACCAACCGTGGATGGCCAGATCGTTATACTCTAGGACGACCTCCCCTATGTTGAACTTCCCCCAACTAACATCTCTAATGTGATGCATGAACACAATAACAAACAATAAGCAACATCCACCTCCGCTTGGGCCACTAAAGGCACCCAAGAATATCATCCTCATCATTGGGCCACTAAAGGCACCCAATTATATCATCGCAACATTGGACCACTAAAGGCATCCAATCATATCAACCTTGACAACATTGGACCATTAAAGGCATCCAATTATATCATCGTGCGGTAACCCCGAGGACACCGACTTAGCCAACTTAAAGTTCTTCAACGTCTTAATTATTATATAATTAAGTTATCTATCTTCATCATTTGTTTGGTGCATTATTCTATCATTATTGGGAACATTGGGGGTTAAAACCCAATTAAACCGTAAGCCTCAGATTTTGACCAGAGAGGTGGCACGGGCGTGCTTAACCTCGGCACGGGCATGCTGCCACTTACGTGTAGCACGGGCATGTAGCCGTGCTACACGAGAGCACGGACGTGCTCCCTATTACGCACGGCCGTGCACATCTGCACGGGCATGCCCCTACGCTACACGGCCGTGCTCAAAGTGCATCCATTTCCAGAATTCAACTGGGAGCACGGGCGTGCTCCTTGTTCAGCACGGTCGTGCTGATCGCGCGACAGTGCTGTTCTGGGCAGCGATGAACAGGTTAAATAATTAATCAAAAAGACCCTAACACTCTCAAAAAGCATCCCTAGATTGATGACTAAACCGTTAACATAAAAACTTCACCTTATATTGATTCATGTCTTATGAATATTTTTGGGGAACAACAGTCCGTTTATTATTTAACCAATTAAAATCCTAATTAACCAATTTAGGGATATAGCAATAGGTTCATCATCAAACAACCATTCAGCCATCAATCATCATATACAACAATTCAATCAACAATCATGCGATAAACATACCACCAAATATCAACATAATAGCAACGCATATAATATTGGCATATTGACATATAGCAACAAATAATTATAGCAACAGGCATGCTAACAAACAGCATACAATTAACTTCGGTGTCATGGGAACCCCTTATCTTACACTACTCCCACTGCCTAGTGGTTACACTATCCTTCTTCCCATACCTGCTTTGAAGGATGCAGCAACGGTAGCCGCAAACAACAACTGGTGACGTCCTCTCAAGCGGTTCAGTCCATATCAAAGTCTTGATCAACTAAAACATTAACCAAATCAGTTTCTAATCCAAAAACATGAAAAGAAGCTATTAAGAGAGGAGAACGTTACCTACACAACTGGCACAGGCATATCAAAGGCTTACCAAAGGTCTCCAAAACTCCAAGAACGCACCAAGATGGATGGAGATAGGAAACGGGGTAGGTCTGGCGGCACTAGGGTCGTAGCAGCCGCCAAATGAGGGTTAAAATCGCTAACCCTCGGTTTCTGTGCGATTATATAAACTGCGCACATGGCACGGCCGTGCTCTATTTTGGCACAGGCGTGCCGAACTTAGCGTCAGCGAGACGCGGTTCGCACAACGACACCGCCCTGCTTGTGACTCAGCTGTCACAAGACACGCAAAAACAGCACGGGCGTGCTGGAAATTAGCACGGGTATGCCAATGTTCTAGAAAAGGGACTTTTATGCCAAAAATTCCACTTAGCCCTTAACCAACATTTATAATTTAATCAAACAAACTTAAATAAAAATACTTAACAAAAAACAGGGCGTTACAGGCATAACAAAAGAGAGGGAATTTTTTTGTTACCGGTGGCAGGCGCTGCCATGTGGTTGCAGACGTAGCTGGCGCAAGGGTGGGTGGTGTCAACGGCGCGACGCTAAACCACGACGAAGGCGTTGAACCACGACGGAGAAGTGAGAGAGACGATCGAGGAGACAGAGAGAGAGAGAGAGAGAGAGACGGCATGGAGGCGGCGATGGGGTTATTGGTAGCGTTAGGGAACAAGGATGAGCGAAGGTCCGATTCGAAAAACTTGCGGGGTGAATAACTTTTTGGGATTTTTATTTTTTTAAATTATAAAGTGGCTGAAAATTATGGACCGTCATATCTGGATGGACGGTTCAGATTAGTTGGCAGGAGACGTCTCGCAGGAAACAATTAGAATTCGTCATTTTCGAGTGAGCAATCTCACACCAACTCATTTTTTCTTTAATTTTTTTAATAAATTTTTAAATTCATACGGTGTCTTTTAATTTAGATTTTGAGAAATATTTGATTTTTAGAAAGAGTAAATACTCAATTTGATCCCTGAATTTGTAGGGCCGTATCAACTTAGTCCCCTACATTATTAATATTCCAAAATGATCTTTGGAATTCAAAATGTAGCAAATGCATTCCTGACATTATTTTCTTAGTTTCAAACGCATCCCTGACATTACCAACTTAATGCCATTATAGTCCATGCAAATACCAATGGATGGACGAATCTGATTAACTATCTGCAATTCCAGGGATCATTTTAGAGTATTGATAATGTGGGGGACTAAGTTGATACGACCCTACAATTTCAGGGACCAAATTAAGTATTTACTCAAAAATGTCAATTAAATTAAATATTTTTAAGATAAACTTTAAAATTATATTAATTTCTATTAAAGACTACTTCAATAAATGTTTGAGATTTTTAAAAACTAAATTAAAAATACATTTTTCTCAAGACTTCTACCTTTAATTTTTTTTTAACTCTTTTCATTTATTATGATTTATTCATTCACGTAAGCCCGACTCTTATGTATGAAGAAAACCTGATTGGGAGGGGAGAACCCATCCTGTGTGCCTAACAGGTTCCCGATGGAGATTAATCACTGCTAACGGTGGTGGATACTCCGCACCTATAACATGATTATAAAAAGTGCAGCCAACACATTTTTTTGGTCTTCCTTTCCTTCTTCCCGTGAGTTTAAACTACATAAGTGAATGTTAATTTATTAGCACTTCAAGTTATCGGTTGTGTTATTTGAATATCAAATTTTAGACACCATATATGATACTGTATCTCTTTATCTCTATCTTTCACTTACTTTTTTTTATATACATAAAAAAACAAAGGATACCATATTGTTGTCCATATTTTGATGTTCAAGAAACGTTACTCTTAAGTTATTTATTTGTATTATTTTTTAATTAATTTATATTATTTTAATTTTTATAAAATTATCATTAATTAATAAAAAATAGGGATTAGTCTTCGCAGTTGCGTGCAGAGGATACTCTGGGAAACCTAAAAAAACAAGGGTTTAATTAGAACGCATTGTTAATGACTCACTGTAAGTATTTTTACATTATTAACTAATCACAAATCATGATATGAGTGACATTTAAGGTGATTAAGATAAGAGTTAAGCATTTTTACTAATATAACAATTTATGATTGATTGAGAGTGTAAAATATCTTTACAATGACAGTGCATGTCAATTAAATTCAATAAACAAATATTATTAGTTTTACGCTGTGTGTGGTTAAAAAAATGAGAGAAAAGAAAGGAGAATGAAAGAAAAAAAGAGTAGAAAATGATATGATTATTTAGTTGTTTGGTATGAGAAAAATGAAAGGAAAAAACTAAAACTTTTCTTTCCCTTTGTTTGATTGTGTAGAAAATAAGAGTATTGGTGCATTTTCCAGTACCCTCAATAATTTTGAGATAAAAATTATTCTGCCTAATCAGAATACGCCACCTCAATTAAATGAGTCATATTAGTGAATCAAATCAAATGTTTTTTATCATCTAATTGAATCACCTAGACAAAATAAAATTACCTTAAAAATATCATAAAATTCATCAAAAAAAAATATACATTTATAAAATAACATAAATACCCTCATATAATATTATAATAATAATTTTAAAAAATTATAAATGATTGTCATTGTACGAAAGACAAAGTCATGGATATTTTGTTTCTTCTTTTCACCTTTTCCGATGCTTACCCACGTTGTCCGTCAATTTTCTTTTCAAAGTGGGGAAGGAAAAATAAATAGGTAGGGCTATCGGCTTTTTTCATTTCCCCCACTTTTCTTCCGATCGAAGTAAAATAAAGGTAAATTATTTTTTCTCTCTCCTTTTTTCTCTCTTCACTTTTCTTCCAATCGAAGTAAAATAAAGGTAAATTGTTTTTTCTCTCTCCTTTTTTCTTCCCTCACTTTTCTTCCCATCGAAGTAAAATAAAGGTAAACTGATTTTTTTCTCTTCTTTTTTCTCCTTTTTCTTTACCTTATCTTTCCACCTTATCAAAAGAAGTGTTAGATTTTAATTTTTATGTATAATTAGTATAAATTTTTTTTATTGGATTAATTAATGAGAAATCATATTATAAATAAATTTTAAGATAATTAAAATAAAAATTAAACATTTTAATCGATACAATAATTTATAATTAATAATTAATAATATAAAAAAATTATATTAATAAATACATATCAATTAAATCCACAATTTTATTGAAAAGTGAATTTTTATTTATTAAATCAAATTTCATTAGATTTTCAAGTCCGGAAGACACACAAGTAAGTCGCATGAGTCTTAGTCAATTGTCACGCGTTTTCATTCACCTCCGCCTTTTTTCTCACTCCAACTCTCACTCTCACTCACTTCACTCGCCTCCCTCTGCTATCGCGGTGGCGCGTGCTTCACAACCGCTACCGATCCCCGCCATTTTCTGTCGGCGATCATCCTAGGATCACCGTACTTCCTACCACTCTCGCTCTATTTCTTACCGATTTTCTCTTTGTATCTATTTATGCAACTTCTCTTCTCTCATCAGCTCCGACCTAATCCCTACACTGATACGACGTCGCTTTGTCTTGTGTGTTTTTGGAATAATGCAAGTGTTAATGTGTGTTCTACTACCTGCATTTCATGTTGTTCATTCTGCATCCTTCTCTGGAAAGAAAATAAAATATTAAAAAACAAAATGGGTTTCTCTTACGTTCTTTTCTTTGTTTGTAGCGAAGGTTTTCGGCATTTTAACGGTTACCCATGTTTGTTTTGCTTTCTGGTTTAATGTTGTAGAGTAGAGTAATATGAATCTCAAGTTTCATAACCTAAAGGACATAGCTTTTCAAGTTTTTTAGCTTCTTTTTTTTTTTGGGTCTCTAAGTTGCTGAATATTTTACGGTGAATGTTCCTTCAATCCAATGAAATTTCAAATCGAGCCTTCTTTGTGTAAATAATTATTTTATAATTTTACAATTTTTTTTTTTGAATTTTATACCATTGTAGATGGAAATGTTACAATAATTAGGTAAATGATAGCATTTTATTATATTTATAATTAGTTAAATGATAGCACACTGCCTCTGTTTGTCTCTAGCAGTATTGCATTCCCCTTCAGTTATTTTTTATTTACTGTGTAACTTTATTCTGTCTAAGTGCTGATTTCCTATTGAAGTATTTGTTACACTGTAATTTGAGAATGCAATTTTCAAGTGAATGAGTATTTCTGCAATGCATAGATTGGCTTGTGTTTGTTGCTGTATGTTAATATTCTCTTCAAATATATTGATAGGTTTTCCCATTTCTGTTCTGATTGATGATATAAGGTAACTGATATTTTTGTCAAGTTCTTTTTGGTTTATGACCCTTTTTGCACTTAACCAACTCTTTGTATTTGTGCCTGACTGACAAAAATCATGATCCATATCAGATCACATACAAATGAGTTCAAGAAGAGGGGGTGGAAGACCTTTCACTACAGCTAACAATGATGATCTGTCGTCCAAAGGGAAAAGCACAGTGGAATCTCATCCAACAATCGAGCATTTGACTCAGGGTATTGCTGGCACTAACCTAAACTCAGGACGAGATGATAGTGGTGAATGGGAGGTATATGCAAAGAAATCCAAGAACAGAGCTGGAAGCAGTGCTGCAAAACCATGGGGTCCCCCAGCCCATAATTCTAATCAGCGAGCATGGGGGAATACAGATATGGCTCAAAAGCCAGGCATTCGGAATCATGGTGGAGTTGGGAGAGCTTCTGGAAATCCCTGGCAGACACCAAATGCGAACTTAAAGAGACCAGCTGGCAGAGGAAATGGAAGACCCCAGTTAGCTCCAAGTGGTTATGATAGCAACAATGTGACTGCAAATCCTATCTTTCGGCCTCCACTGGAGCATGGCTGGAATTGGCAATCTAGAACTGGTTCTACACAATCCAATCCAAATGATGAAATTGTGCCAGAGTTCCCTGAGAAGAATGATGATGTTGATGATGATGACGATGACGATGACGCGGAGGGCTCTGATGATATGGAAGATACTGATGATGATCTATTGAGTGATGACTATGATTCAGATACTAGTCAAAAGAGCCATGAGACACGTAAAAAGTGCAAATGGTTTAAGAAATTCTTTGAGAATTTGGATAGCCTGACTGTTGAAGAGTTAAATGAACCAGAAAGGCAGTGGCATTGTCCAGCTTGTCAAGGTGGCCCTGGTGCTATTGATTGGTACAGAGGACTGCAGCCTTTGGTGACACATGCCAAAACAAAGGGGTCAAAAAGGGTGAAGATGCACAGGGAGCTTGCTGAACTTTTGGATGAGGAATTGAGCAGAAGGGGTACTTCAGCAATTCCAGCTGGCGAAGTGTTTGGTAAATGGAAAGGTTTAAAAGATGAGGAGAAAGATCATGAGATAGTTTGGCCTCCAATGGTTGTCATTCAGAATACTAAGCTTGAACAGGATGAAAACGAGAAGGTATAGCTATACTTTTTATTATTGTCAAATGATGAACAATTAGTAATATCACAATTATTATTCTGATCGCTTGTATTAATGTATCAAAATTTTCTTAATTTTCCTAGAACTTTCCTGGTTTGTGTTAACTCCAGGTTTTGTTTTTTGTATTTAGTGGCTAGGTATGGGTAACCAAGAGCTTCTTGATTACTTTAGCACATATGGTGCTCTGAGAGCGCGACACTCTTATGGCCCACAGGGTCATCGTGGGATGAGTGTTTTGATATTTGAAGCCTCAGGTAGCGGTTATATGGAGGCAGAGCGTCTGCACAAGCATTTTTCAGAGCAAAGAACTGATAGAGATGCTTGGTTTAGTAATCGCCCTATTTTATATCTCCCTGGCGGGAATCGCCAGCTCTACGGATACATGGCTACTAAAGAAGACCTGGACTTTTTCAACAAGCATTCCCAAGGTTCTATTCCCTTTTTTGAGTTACTTTTTCTTCACCATATTCAAATTATGCAGGTGTTTGGTGCCTACCTATTGCAGGTTAACCAAGTACTCAATGGAAAGAAAGTATATACTCATTTTTGTTCTTTTTGTCTCTTTTCATATGAAAATATGAAATTTGTATTGTAGGTAAATCTAGACTGAAATATGACATGAGATCATACCAGGAGATGGTTGTAAACCATCTTAGGCAAATGAGTGAGGACAACCAGCAACTTATATATTTGAAGAACAAGGTTGTCAAAGAAAAAAAACATGCCAAAGCCCTTGAAGAATCTTTTGGTATAGTGTCTGAGAAGCTGCGGAAGACAATGGAGGAAAATCGCATTGTGAGACTAAGAGCTAAAATGCAACATGAAGAGAACAAAGAAGAGGTAATACTAACATCAGACAGATAGACGTTATGGTTATTTAATTTTATTGAAAAGCTGTTCCTTGATGCATATTTGCTTTGCTTGTGGCATGCAATTTTGGTATTTGATTAATGATTATTAGTAGAGCTATTAAGGTGAGTGTAGGATGTGCATTTGCATGAACTGTTTTGATGAAAAACTTTTAGCTGTAATTTGTAATATTGCAGTACAAGACCTTAAGTGTCTTTAAAGAAGGTATGGATAAGCTTAAAGGTATTGTTGCATTTTCTTTTTCTTCTTGTATGTGATGGTTTTGCATCAAAAGTGTGATTTATGTGCCCATTGAGCATCAGTCTGACCTGTCAAATTAGAAGCAAGGAAGAGGAAACACAATTGCACTTATTGCCACCTAAGTGTTGTGTTGTTAATGTTGTATCTTTAACCTTTTCTTAAAAAATTAACCAAATCAATGAGCAATGATAATGAGTTGGATTGGTCAGGAATGCTATAGGTCTTTTTTTTTTTTTTTTTTAAAAATCAATATGGGTTATTTTATAATGCTTTAGAAGAAAAGCACATAATATTGGAAAGATTTGGATCTGGTTTGACTACTACTGTTTTGTTGTGGAGGTCCGATGCAATTGCACACTACTGATGACCAAGATCAGTTTGTGTTGACTAATGAATTGATCCAATAACTTATCTACTTTGTGTCTTGATAATTTCATCCTAGTTCTTGGTTTGCTTTTTGATTAATATAATGCTTACTAGAACCTTGTTTATATGTTCTCTATCCAAGAAACAATTGTTATTTGTTCATTTTCCATCCTCAATTTTCTTTCCCTTTTGGTTGGCCATTGTCTCCAATGTTCTTTATGTTATGATTTATTTCTTGTTGATGTTACTTTTTCTCGCCATTGTATCCTGTGTCAATGGAAGATGTACATGCAAGAAGAATTTTTTAAGGATCAGATCAGAATCATTCATGATAAAAGGAATGCTAAGGAAGAAGATTTTGAGAGGATGCAGCAGGAGGAACGTGACAAGGTGAAGCAGTCGAGTAGCGGTCCTTTAAATGCAGAGGAAAGGAAACTCAAGTATGGAATTATCATTCCTTGAGACTATGTTTTCAGTTCCATTGGACTAATGATATATTTACATCTGAAACTAGTATATGCTCTAATAAATTCTGTGAAAATTAGTATCTTTTAGGTGATTCTGAATTGGATAGTTGAAGGACAAATTTGAAAGAAAACCTAATTTCACATGATGTAAAAGAGTTAAACGTTTTGCGGAGTAAGAGGTGTATACACTTACGCACAGAAAAAATGTAATCCAGTTATTTTGGTTGTGGTATCTACATTTTTCGATGGCTTATGTTGAATTTTGATTTCTTTGGATGTAGGGTGAATGAATATCTAAAATTTGTTGAGGTCCAAGATAAAGAGATGGAAAACTTTGTTGCTGAGCAGGAGAAACTGCGTCTTGGTCATGAAGAAAGTCTTGTTGCAATGAGGCGGAAGCATTGGGAGGAAGAGGTGCAGATGGAGTCAAAGTTTAACGAGGAACTAGCCAAACTCATGGAAAAGTACTCCCCATCTCACCTGGAGACAATGACCAATGGTATGTGATGGTAGGGTGTTGCACAGACGCATACAAATAGATAAACACAGCGAAATAGATAGAGTGATTGTTCTAAGTTGAAGACCCCAGCTATAAACTTTATAGAAATTGGGAATTTCAAAATTCTGTATGTTGTTTATTTTTCTCTAGTACATGCTGACCGGATATGCCTTGAGATAAAAAGCTAGCTAAAACTTGAAATGACGGATATGGTAATAATGTTTAGATATTTTGATGACTGACATTTGTTTTAAAAATTGGGAGTTGCTGTGGTACCTTCGTGTCTATCATACATAAGGTGAGTTAAACAGTTATTGTTGTTTTTTCGGAGAAGCTTAACATGCTAAAAAAGTTGTAGCATCTATGCCCTATGCATTAGAAGCCATTGATTTGGGGGAGTTGTGAATCGATGGTTGAGAACAAAGGGTAACATACATTACAGGTTATTTGGGGCAAATTAAAATTATAAAATCGGCTCTTTATAAATTTTAAAATCATGCGTAATATTTTAAATTTTTTTTTTTCATCTCCATCTCATGCCAGATTTTTTTAAAAAAATAAATTCTTTAAATTTAAAAATCGCTTCTAAAATAATTTTTTTAAACAAAATCTGAAAATTATAGGCTAGATAAAACAGGTTCCTTATAAAATTTTAATAATTTAACCTATTTTTTTTTCTATAAAGACTACTATATTTATTAAACAAATCAGATTCAAGTTTTAAAAAAATTAACTATGTAAACTAAGATTTGAGTTTGAAAAATAAGATTATTTAATCTATTAGGTTGAACTACTTATTTATTATTTGTGTAATTGGAATCTTATAATACTTACATAATTCATTAATTACGTGTTAGCATAATATATTTACTATAAACAGCATATATTTTTTTGATCATTAAACCACAAATATTATAAGTATACTATAATAAAATTCTGACTTTTTTTTTTTTTTGTGCATTATTTAGTTAAGAGGGGAATACAGAGGAGTATAGGGTAGAAATTTTGATAAAAATTTAGAAATTTGGAGGATAAAGGAGATAGCCAAAATGGCTGCCCACCAACTTTTGTTTTCCTTCCAAAATTGTGGGGTTTTGGAAGGGAGAGAAAATGACCAAAGTTGTTGATGTGTCTACCCTCTTGTAAACCAAATAAGGGGAGGGAACTTTCCTTCCGTTTTAACCAAGCAATACATTATAGAGTCCCGATATAAAGAATATTTTTCTGAATGGTACACCCTTAACTGAATTCGAAGATAAATTAGTCGAGGTACATATATACTAGTTTACATATTACATGATCACAATACTAAACAAAAAAGTTAATTTGAATGACTATAAAACTTTTCACACGATGAACTTATCAATGTGAAAACAATGTGAAAAGTAGATCTAAGATGAAGATAAGTTTGGTTATTGTGATAATAACTACAAATAGGCCATTTGAGTTCAAGTGCTCATTAACTATATCATGACAATAGATAATTTGACATATTGTTATAATTTGAAATTTAAAAAAGCTTCTTTTTAAAAAAAAATACACTCTCAAATTTACAATCAATAAATTTTATTCTAGACTTTAAAACCTCCATATTTTTTCCTTCCAAAAACTCATGAAATATTAGATTTTTCTCAAAAATCAAATCTTCTAAATTTATAAAAAATATCTCCCATTTTTTTTTTTTTTAAAATTACAGTAAAAGAAGAGATGAAATTCCTTTGTCTCACTTCTCTATCCTACCCTCAGTACAACCAACAAAATATTGTCATTTTGGCTAAATTACCAAATGATTTTCTAACACTAAAATTAACAACTTTAGTCTTGACCAATCCTAAGGTTTGTGCACAACTTCTCATTCGGGGTGCACCAATGGCTTTGCATTTATTGTTGACCTCCACCCTCTCCTCCCTTGATATCCGCTTGCGGCGACGTGGTCTCTGTTGTCGTCCCGAACATTGCTCCTACCAAATAACAACATGTCACCCAAATAGGATGGATTACAATTACAACTATCATTTACCTAAAGGTGGATCGCCCTCACCAATTTGGCGGAACACTAACACAAGTTTAAGAGGTTGATGATACTCTCAAACTTCTTCACACAATGACGGCTTTCTCTCTATTTCTCTATCACTTGGAGGATCTCACTTGTTTGCGTGGATTGATGCTTCACCACTTCATAAGACTCCCTTTTATAGTGATGGGAGACGACTTCTTCAAAGAATGAGTTGGTAGATTTTAATTACTCTTCACCTTCCCAAGGCCTTTGAAATGTTCTATATCTTTTTTGAAAGGAAGAATGTGAATATCATCAATAGTCAAAGAGTCATCCAAGAGCATAGCAATTTACTACATTGGAACCAATTATGGCGGGACTCCCAACAAATCTCCCCTTCCTGACTTAATAGGGGAAACTATCACACCAGCACCTTGACAACAAAAATTCGACTTTCTTGGTTGGCATCATCTTGGTCATCATGTTCGACCAAATGTCGATGGTATGAACCTTCTCGAGTTCTATGAGCTTCTCCTGCAACACATCTCGTATCCAATGACAACAGAGATCAATATGAAGGAACTTGTTGGACACACAAGACGAGGGGTTGAATTGTGTTTCTTAAGTTTTTGAAAACTTTTTCACAAGCAGATATATTTTCGTAAGCTTTTGGACGCAAAGAAGATAATCAGGTGCAAGAAGCGCGTATACTGAAACTTTGGATGCACGCTAAAACATTTTCTTGAAAGAATGTAGTTAAGAAAACAAAATCAATCACAAGTGTTAGTTATTAATAAACTAAAGACAAAGTCAAGGGAGAGAAGGAAACACAAGGAAATTATCCTAGTTCACTCTTAACCCAAGAGTTACGGCCATTCCCTTCTACGCGAGAGCTTTATCCACTATAATACAACCTTATTACAATAAGTATTCTACACCTCTTCAGGTACAAGTATTCAACACCTCTTCAAGCAACTACAAGTATTCTTTTATAAACAAGGCTTTTCAGGCTCAACTAAGAAGGTTTTAGAAAGGATTCTTAGACTTAGTCTAAACTCACTATGTGTGAGAGTATGACACTTAAGTTCTATAACTCTGACTAAATAACTCTTCGCAGAGAGTGAATATGAATGTTAAACTCAGAGAAAGCTTAAGCGCTTTTGTTTTCTTTGCTTTGATTTCTTGTTTTTGCTCGAGAGCTTGTATATTTTCAGTTCATATTTAGGTCACTTTGCTTTTTCAAAGACGAGGGTATTTATAGCCTTCAGTCTTGAACAAACTTGTTTCTTCAATGGTTGGCAAGAGAACGTTCTGATGAGCATTAAATGCAAAAACCTATTGAGTCTGATAGCTTGTGAAGAGCTTCTGAAAAGCAGGATATACTATCAGAGAGTGATAGCTGAAAGTAGCACTGACAGCTTTTCCTTGTACCCGAAAGTTGTCTTTTGTCTTTCCTTGTTGGGATAGTCAACTCCAAAGTGATAGGAATAGACTGGCTTTATGCGTTCGAGAGTACTAAGATACAGAGAAATATTGTCTAAGGGATATTCTTCTTTTACATGAAAGATAATAATTTGAACTTATTAACTTTTTACATTTGCACGCTTTGAACATGGTTTAGTAAAGTAAAGATAAACAATTACATTGGACTTTTAAATTAAAAGCACATATACTTTACTCTAACGTGTCTTTGGACTCAGATAAGTTACTGAAAAGGTCTCAGTCCACGAAGGACTTCGCTCATTTATCGTTTACATCAAAATGATGGACTGTGCGATAACACTTAAGGTCTGATAAGTCTTTAGACTTTGTATACCTGCACACTTAGGATAAATTTGTTAGACCATAACAGATCTTTGTTCACCTAATTTAGGCCTTTGTTAACCATAAAAAATTTAAGGAGTTATGGACCATAACCACTTTGATTCCAATAATCTCCCCCTTTTTGATGATGACAAAATATATCAAATTTGATTACACAAAGTTTTTCTAAAGAGACAGAAGGCTCCCCCTAAGAGAAAACTTCTATCAAAGATAGCATTTATCAGCATTTAAGGAATGGACTAAGATAATGAATATCACTATAAACAGATATTATACGTTCAACATATAATATGTCAGCGCATATATATATATATCAAATCACAGAATTCAATTTTAATAACAGCAAACATGTAAAAGCATAAGACTTAAGAAGTGGAATGCATCTGTTTAATAAGTAAATTTTAATCAAATTCCTAGTCTTTCTCCCCCTTTTTGTCATCATACAAAAGGTGAAGACAGAACATCATTGTCTTAAAAGAAAAAAAACAATTAAAAGTCATAAAGAAATGAAATTAAGAAGGAGGAGGAGGTGGGGGTGGACATCATGGTCGTGATGCGAAGATTGAAAACAGAAGAAGGTTCTGAATAAACAGAAGATATCATGACTAGGGCATGATAGGCGTCACAGACGTGATAGGAAAGCCTGTAGAAGATCATGAGAATCATAAAGTATCACGGCCTGGCCATGACATCTATCACGACCGATGATATGTAGTTCCAGAAATAAGCTCACAAGTCAGAAGAGATCACGGCCTAGTGTGAAGGTTGTCAAGGCCGTGATCCATAAGTGAAGATTACGACCTGAAGACAGAATCTGTCACGGCCTAGCCGTGATGCACATCACGACCGTGACGCGGTAAATTTGGGATTTCTGTTTTGTTTTTTGGTTAGTTAGTATTTCATTAGGACTCAATGATGCCCCAATCTATAAATAAGGTGCTTAGGCTCGAAATTGAGAAGGTGAGGGTAGCTGAGTTGAGTTTTGGTTTAGAATTAGGATTTCTTCATCTTCTTCTTTTTCCTTTTGGATATTTTTACGTTTTTCTCATTCAAGCTTGCTATGTTTATGGCAATGTTTGAGTAGTTTTCTTATTTCTAGGAATTGGGGCTATCCCAAAACTTGTGTTATGTTATAAATTGAGTTTTCCCTTTTGTTAATTTTCAATTTGCTTTCGATTTGAATCCTATTGCTTTAATTACTTGTGAATTTGGCCACTTATTTGCATGTGTTAGATATCTAGCGACGAACTGAGAGACGAACCTAGTGAATGGATCTATAGTAGTTAAACTTAGGACTTAAATCCCGAAAGTTAGAAGCGGTCCTTCGACGGTTCATTGAATTGTCACAAACCTTATTGGGTCCAAATTAAATTCAATTACCACGAGAGTAGGAGTTGGTTTATTTGGGCATAGTTTTTGTATCTCAAGAGGGAACATTAACTATATTAGGATAAATTCACCTTCAAAGCATTTTGATAAATTAACAAAGGGGTAATTGATCTAGAAGCATGCGCAGTTTTGTGGTAACCCAATTCCTGGAAATTCCTTTTCCTCTTTTCCAAACCTGAATCCTGATTTTGTGAAAACCTTTTCTTTATTTCAATTATTTTCTTATTTTATTTTGTTATTGGTTCCATTCACATAATCAATCTTTCTTGTTTGTTAAAATCATTAATTAATTAATTGGCGCTAATAAGCATGGTCTCTGTGGGTTCGATATCTTTTTACTACTTGACAGCAAAACCGTATACTTGCGGATTTGACGCATCAAGTTTTTGGTGACGTTGCCGGGGATTGTGCTTTCTTGAATATTAATTCAATTCTTAAATTGATTTTTCTGAACTTTTATTTTATTTTATTTTTTTCTAGCTCTTTTCTCTTTGCAAGTGATTTTACTCTTGTATGTGAAGATCCCTAAGTTTTGGAACTCTTCTTTAAGCAGATCCCGAGATCTAAAGGACTTTCCATAGATGGAGAAGACAACAAAGACAGAGAGCAAGAGAGAACTTGGTTCCCATTCCATTCATGGCTAATCCCCGGATAACAGACCACTGAAGGGCTACGCAGCCCCAAATGCTAGGGGTTTCTGATCTGGGATTGCTAAATCCGAAATTGATGCAAAGCACTTCACCATACCACCTCAGTTGCTCAACATGATAACACAACACCAGTTTGGAGGCTTACCTTCTAAAGACCTGAGCGATCATATGGAGACTGTTCTTGCAATTTTGTTACAGTACTAAAGTCCAGGGCACTCCACCTGATTGTATCCGCTTGCGGTTATTCCCCTCCTCACTGATTGGCAAAGCGAAGAAATGGTTGAAGTCGGTTCCCGCCAATTCATTCACAACGTTGGACCGATTGGAACAGGGGTTCTTGGAAAAATTATTTCCACCATCCAAGACTGCTTATTTACAAACTCAGATCACCAGTTTCTTCCAAAAGGACGAAGAATCCTTATCTGAAGCTTGGGATCGCTACAAAGGATTGTTAGTGTCTTGCCCACATCATGGGTTAGAAAGATGGAGATGGCTACTAGTGCACACCTTCTACAAAGAATTAGATTATTCTTCGAAGGTGTCACTTGACTCCTTATCTGGTGGAGCACTGATGAACAGGCCATTGACTGAAGCATTCAACATAATTGAAAGCGTAGCCACCAATGGGCTGCTAAAAGAGGTAGTAACCCAAAAAAGCTCGCGTGGGATAAGTATGATGTTGGTGATCTAGAATTGATGGATTGCTAAATTTGATTCTTTGAATAAGAGCTTTGATAAACTTGAAAAAGTTGGTGTGAATGCAGTGGGTGATACTAACATGGTTTGTGAGATATGTGGAGTGCAAGGACATGATTTTATGGAGTGCCCGCAAGGAAGCACTTCTACTTTGAGTGCAAAGGGTGATCAGGCAAACTCGTGCCAAAATTTCTATGACACAAACCCAAAGTTGACAAATTATGTTCCACACAACTCCTACAATCAAGGAAGGAGGAACAATAATTACCTCTCTTACCGAAACAACAACAACACGCTCAACCATGAGTACCAGGAAGGCCAAGGTAATATTAAGCCCGCATCGGGGTATTCACAGCTACAAAAGTCTAAACTCGAGTCTGTTCTTGAAAACTTTGTTGAAACTCAAACAAAGCAAAATGAAGAGTTTAGGCAACAATTTAGGGTTGTCAATGAGGCAATAAAGACGTTAACATCTAAGGTTGACAATTTAGCCATCCCTTACAAGCTGTTAGAAACACAAATAGCCCAACAAGATAGTTCTTCCACTAGATATCTGGGTAGATTTCCAAGACAGCGTGAAGTAAATCCGAGTGAGCAATGTAATGCCATAGCTACTAGGAGTGGTAAGCAACTAGAGGACCCTAAGGTCAAAGGGGTGAGTGATAAAAATGAAGAGGGGATGGCTGTAACACCCCAGTTTTTGCTTGCTTGTTTTAAAGTATGGTTATGCATGTTATCTATGGATGTTATGTTTATGTTAGATGCCTAGGGAAGTGTCTGGGAGTAGTTACCCTTAAGAAAAAGTTAAGTCTTAAACCTGATGCATGAGCACGCCCGTGCTCTTAAGCAGCACGCCTGTGCTCGATGGCCAGCACGCCTGTGCTAAAGGACTGCATGGCCGTGCTACGTGCATAACAGTAAAACGTAAGTTGGGCTTTTGTTCAGCCCACTTCGCTTAATCCTTTTATATACGTAAGTATGCGACCTAACCTAGTCATAGAGTGTTTTAAACTCATAACAGCTGTCGCCTCCTCTCTAACAAGGATTCCTTACCCTCTTGCCAAGGATCCCTGAAGGAGATAACCCGTGTTCATCGTTCTTCTTTGTCCTTCATTATTCTTCGCGTGAGGGACGTTGCTGCTGTCACGCCTGCTTTTTGTGGTTGGTTCTCGCCTCCATTCTTGATCTCTTGAGGCTGTGATCATTAGGTTGAGCGTTCGTGACGTAGAGCATTCGTGAGACGTGATCCCGTGGACATTCCTTCTTCCTTTTCTCTTTGAGATCGTCATATTAGGTATGAGGGGAAGAGTTCTATATGAATATATAGGTTTTGGAGTAGTATAAGATGAAGGGTTAAGCCATGACCCTAGTTGTATGTTGTCATATGATGTAATTGATATTTGAATCTTGATTGGCATGTTTGTATGTTATCATATTGTGAATACCCAATTTTGTCCGGACTGGGATAATTAATTGATAAAATTAATAAAAAATAAATATTTGCCCAAAAATAAAAAGTTTTTTAAAAATTGATCCTCATTAATTTAATTTGATCATAATCAAGATAAGTTGGATTTTTTCTCCTTTTATTATAAAATCTGAAATTAACTCCATAAATCCAATAATGGTAGGATTCCAATCAAATTGATTTCTGATCTAAAAATTGATTTAATTGAGTTCATAATTAAAAATATTTAAATGGTAAAATAAAAAGGGAATTGATTGATTGATCTTAATTATATTAATTGAATCCAAATCTGAATAATTTGGTGGTGATTGATGCTAAAATAAATGTTTTCTTAACCTAAATGCTAAGTATAAGAAGACACAATAAAAAAAAAAAAGAAAAAGAAAGAGGGGAATACAGAAAGAAAAAATGCAAAGAAAAAAAAGGAAGAAAAGTGGAAGAATATCACGTTTATCTCCCTCTTGCCATCAGACCTTCTTCCTCATTGCTCTCTAGCAGCATCAATGGCATGAAAAACACCAAACTTTTGTCACTCACTGATCCCCACCTTCAATTTGTGACCCCCACCTTGAAGCCACCGTGAATCTGCTCGCCATCGCCGCACCAGAACCCAGCAGCGCCGCCGTCGTTCCTCAACCGCGTGCGGTCTCCTCCTCACATCCTTCGTTCATCTCTCTCACTCTCCCATTTTTTTTTCACGGTAAAGCTCCCCTGCTCCCAAACTCTTCCAAACCATCAGCCACGCTGATCACCGCAAGCTCCGCAACACGCCGCCGCCAAGTCCACCACCAGGCCAAGCGCAGAGCACCGCCCAGCACCACCGCGTCACCCGCCCACGCTGCTTGTCCAAGTCGTGCTGCTGCCGCACGAGCCACCGGACGACGCCCAGCCTAACCACCGTACGCGAGTCACCTTCCGCCGCACGACCTGCTCCCTGCCCAACTGTGTCGCCGCCGCACAAGCCTCCACCGTCGCCCCGTCCTCCGTCGTTCCCTTGAGTCGCAGCAACAGAAGCATTCTATTGTTATGCTTCTGTCTTTCTTTTAGGTTTTATTTGATTTGATTTTGTTTTTTTATTTTTTTTTATTTTCCTTTGTTTATCTTATTTGATTTGATTTTATTTTATTTTCTGTGTTTGGGTAATGGTGTGTGGGCCATGTGTGAGTGTGTGGGAATGATATTTTTTTTATGGGCCGGTGTAGTTGGGGAGTGTCGTTGACAAGATGTAACATTTTGTTAATTCTTGATTTTAGGACACCTGAGTTGTGACAACTTGGTGATCCTGAAATTTCTCAATTAAAGATTATTTCAAAATAAAAATAAAAATAATTAAAATCAACCAAACCAACAAATAATTTTAAGAATTACGTGGCTTTAAATTTTTCATCGCACTGGGGAATACATAGGAGCATAATCAATCATTCTGTCAAGCCAAAATTAAAATTTCATAATTTGTGTGTTTATTTTATTTTTATTTTTAAAATGGGTAAAATTAATATTTTTAAAGTTATTAACGAATTTACACAATTAACTTGAGGTAAGAACGGGCGATGTAGGGTGCTAATACCTTCCCTACTCGTAATGGACTCCTGAACTCAATATTTTTTTTTTAAAGACCAGTTTCCTTCAATTAATGGGTTTCCAATTTTTTCCAAAAATAAAATTGGTGGCAACTTCTCTGAACCTATCTTTTTTTCTTGGTGCCCAGACGGGACGGTCGCGACACATATGATGTTGAATCCTGATTTGGCATGTTCATATGTTTATCTATATGTGTATATCTTGCTATGTGAATATGAGGTGTTGAATGGTTGATTGTTGGTTATACGTGATAATATGTTTTGACGTACCATGATGTATTGTGATGAGATATGTTCATGATGATATAGTGTATGCTATGATAATGGTGATGTGTTGTTAATTGCCTATATTAATCAAAGACATGGAGATGTTAGTGTTGAACCTAAAACTAGGATTGGTTAATGGATGTTCATAAAATGTAAGATGTTGATGAGGGGTGAGATTGTAGCCCAATGGATTAGTTCAAGAACCTTAGTATTGATTTGAATGTTTAGAACCTAGAAAACTCTAAGTTCCCAGCACTGAGAATGCTGCATTGGCGTTGAGCACTCCCGTGCTCAGTACCCAGTGTAGCCAGCACGACCATGCTCTAATGTAGCATGTCCGTGTCGGAAAACGGATAAGTTTGACGCTAAGGGGCATGCCCGTGCTCAAGGGGCAGCACGCTCGTGCTCAAGGGGTAGCACGCCCGTGCCCATAGGAGCACGCCCGTGCCCATAGGAGCACGCCGGTGTCGGAAAACGGGTTATAGTGAGTATGATGAGCACGCCCATGCTCAGGTCGTGCGGCTGGGCAGATCTGAGAGCACTTCTCATATTTAGTTAAAAGAAGTTTAAATAACCTTTTGGCATAATAATATAATAAATAGAATATAGAATTGTGACATAGAGGGTAATCAATAGAACTAAGATAATGTATTAAATAAAGACTTGAGGCTTAGATATAAAACCGAACCTAACGCTTAATTAAGATAATGATAAGGTAAGTTTTGGTAATGAAGACTTAATGAAGAGAATACTAAATAAGATGATGATGTTATTGGCGACGACGTGATGTCACCAATATTGTTGGTTAAATCATTTTTTATGCTTATTGGTCAAGCTTGATATTGATAAATCAACTTTAATGCTTGTTGGTCAAAGTTGATAACCATGTAATGGTGTTGATGATGGATGGTTGGATATGTGTTTGCATGTTGGTTTAACATTGCATGCATCATTGCATAGAGATAATAGTTTGGGCGGAAAGCAAACGATGAATCGCGATGGTGGAGGCCACGATGGGTGTTATCCCAGCCTTGAGGGTAGAGTTGGATAAGGAGGTTCCATATGGCATGGACTTGCAACCCCTGGCCGGAGTGTCCTATTGATAACGTGACTACCTTGACGAGCCACAGTACGTTATCAGGATTAGTTGAGAGTATCCACGGACATCACCCATGGTTTGGTGAGTGTTCCAACGTTGATGCAGGATGGTCAACATGGATATGTACTCATAATCGTCTTTCTGGAGTTAGTGTTGATGGATCCACATGTGCATGGAGTAGTGATGTCACATAACATTGCACGCATTCTGTAACATGATATGATATGTTTGTATGATTGTGTGTTGTAAGCTCATCTTATTAACTATTCTGTTATCGTTTATACTGTTGGGGAATCAAGAGGTATAATTTCTAAAATTATTTTTCAAATCCTCTTGAACGGAAAAAACCCCTTACGAAAGGATCACGCATTGCATATGAATCACAAGGATACTGTGTTTACCTATTGAAGCGTAGCTTTATCGCGAATACTGTGAGCGCGCCAATGACACCGGTTAGACAAATTCACTATTACTGTGCGATGCTCATAACTCTCACTCCAGATGTAGTATCAAAAACTTAACGATGAAGATGAAGAACCATACGTCTCGAATCTGCTGTCCAAATTTCAGCCCGATCCAACGGTTAACGAATCTCGGATCGCGAGATTACGATGACTGTCCAGCATAACCCCCATAAGGAAAGGTTTCTCTATCACCAGTATTGCAAAGGAGCAATACCTATACTCAGTCCTCACGGGCAAACCAACGTCAGAGATAATGTAGTGCTAGCTATCAGGATTGAGAGAGGCACGACACACAAAGAGAGAAAAGGATGCTCTACTATCTACAGTGTACAACGGCCGTTATGAGTGCTCTGTGTTGTGTGTCACTTAGTGACGTGCGCAGCTTACTAATACCTGTCACTCACTTAACCTAACCCAGTTGGGCTACTGTACGCTACAGGCCCAGTGTTTAATTATTAATTAAATCATATTTAATTGTGAACACCTAATTTTGTCCGGTTAAAAAATAAAAATAAAACAATAAAAAATTAATACGAGTTTGGATCAAAGAGAGTCATAAGCAGGTCTAGTAGGCCTTGGGCTAAAAATGGATGAGCAATAATTACAATAACAAAAAAAATAAATAATGTTATTTGCTCAAATTGGTAAGATCTCAAAAAAAATGATTCTCATCAAATTGATTTAGTAAGATAAGTTTTCCCTTTTTTTAATTAAAAATTAAATTCATAAATCCACTAATAGTAGGTTTTCAAATAAATTAGATGATTGATTCTGATTTCAATTAAATTGATTCTGATCTAAATAATTGATTTAATTGAGATTAAAACAAATTAACTCCATAATTATAAAGATTTGAATGATAATTGAATAATTTGATTGTGATTGGTAATGAAATAAATTTTCTTAACCTAATTGCTCGCTATTAAGAGAAATTGAGAATTGTCAGGAAAAGGGTGGGAAGCAAAAAGGGCCAAGTTTTTGTTCGCTACCTTCCTTCTCATTTCATTACTCTTTTGTTATTTCCTACTGTTCTTTACTGATACCAAAGGGAAAATCCTTTCCCCTTTAGAGACTGCACAACCAAGCTTCCCAACACCCATAGCAACATCTTCTCCGCTGCCCAACAGCCGCACTTCGCCATCCCAAGCCCAGTTCCGCGAGCCCACCGCGGAGCAACCCAGAACGCTCAGCCTCGAGGCCGCTGTGCACCGCCGTCTTCCCCGCCGTTCGCCAAACCGCCATCGCAGAGCCATTTCGCCTCCTAACCCGCAACGCCCCTGCACCTCGACGACCTCCTTGCTCCCGGCCCAGTCACACCACGCCTCCACTGAGCACCTTTCCCCCTGGTCGTGCGTAGCCACCGTCGACTGCATACAGCAGAAGCACAGCCTTCTGTTTCTGCCTTTGGGTTTATAGCTTCTTTTTTTTCCTTTTATTTTATTTATTTCTTTTTTGCATAATTTTGTTTTATTTCCAATTTTTGGGTTTAATTATTGGTCTTTATTTTATCACCTGGCCTTTGTGTGAGAGTGAGAGGCTTTTGTTTTTTGTTTTTTAGGCTTGCTAGATTCCTTATTATTGGGATATATGCTTTAGTTGGTGGGTTTATGCTTTTAATTTTTAGTGGGCTAAGTCATTTAGCTTAAAATTTCTAGATAAAAATTAAATAGATATTTCAATAAATAGAAATAAAATTCAAGGGTTAACCAGTTGTGACAGCTAGATTAACTCCTTTCTATAGGATGTATGAGTTGACACAACTTAGAAATCCTGGAGTTCCCTTTAAAAAAATATATATAATAAATTAAACTAAACAATCACATTTTCGAAAATAATAAAAATCATTATTGTAAGGGATTAAGTTAGCAGTGACAGCTAATTTATCTCATCTTTAAGGATGCATGAGTTGCGACAGTTCAGAAGTCCTAAATAAAACCTCTTTCAATAAATAAAAAATAAAATCACTCAAGACTCTTTCAAAAATAAAAAATAAAATCGATCAAATCTGTTTCAAAAATAAAAAATAAAATCAATAAAATCTCTAAAAAAACTAAATAAATAAAATCAACCAAACACAATCATTTTCTACAAGAACTACGTAGCTTTGTATTTCCTATCGCACTAAGGGATACGTAGGAGCAAGAACCATCCATGTCAAGCTAAACAAGTTATATATATATATATATATATATATATATATATATATATATATATATATATATATATATATATATATATATATATTTCTCCTCCTTTTTAAAGCTCAATTTAATTAAACAAATAAATCTTTGACCATCATTTTTAGGGTTAAAACATAAGTTATTATAATTTTACACAATTAGTTTGAGGCAACCGTATTTTTAACGGACGTGTAGGGTGCTAATACCTTCCCTACTCGTAATCGACTCCCGAGCTTAATTTCTGGTTACATACCAACTTTTTAGGATTTTCCATTTTTCCCTAATTAAAATAAAATTGGTGACGACTCCTCCGAACCTCACAAATATATTTTTTTTCTCGGCGCTCGGACGGGACGATCGCGACAGCTGGCCACTCCACTGGGGAACAATTAGAGAGTCAGGCCTAATATAATTGAATGTGTAAAATTTTTAACTTTTTGTGTTACCCTTTTTTGTTTATTTATTTATTTATTTATTACGCTAACTCTAGTTAAATTTTTTTTTTATGAGTATATCTTTGGTTCTATTATATGTTTTTTTTGCAAGTTGGGTAGTTTAAGTTTTACTCCCTCCACACACTACACTTATACATTCTCGAACATTTGTGAGTTTATGAGTGAGACCCTATACTCGGGCCTGAGTGCAACTTAAGATTAGAAAGAGGTTGAGTAGTGGTAGCCTTCTGGATGTAAATCCTGTTTGGTTATCACGAAGGCCTCACCTAGAGTTTGATTCCTTTCGAGGGTATTGTCACTTCTAATAGTTTACCTATGGTTGTGGGCAATATTTCGAGACGGGATCCTTGGCTCTAGGGACCGAATCTAGGTTATTGAACCACCTATTGGGAAAGTCCACATGTTAGAAAGACCCATAGGCTTCCTTACCTTAAGGAAACCCTATGTGGGGTATAAAGGGAGCATACACTACCCCTGCATAGGCTGAAAAAATAGAAAAGGAAAAATAAAAAGCTCGTTAGGCTGAAAATCCGCAAGGGTGGTCTACGCAAAAGTTAGGGCAAGATCTACATGGCATACATTAGGGCAAAACCTTGTTTTCAAGGGCCATGGACTGGGGCATCTCCATTCTCAAGTTTCAAATTCAAACGCCTTGTATTGGGAAACTTCTTCATTCTCAGATGCCCAACACTGGGGCAATTTCATTCTCAAGTGTCATTATCAGGTGCCCTATGTTGGGACAATTCCGTGCTCCAAGGTCCTTTACGGGGGCAACTTCATTCACCAGGGGCCTGCTCTGAGGCAATTTTGTTCTCAAGCCGCATATACGAGACCAATTTAATTTCCAAATTTTTGTGAACAATTCCCATGATATCCAAGATCAAATCAGTCCAAACCGGGGCGACCTCTCCTTGATCTCCATATTGCTTCTTGTGAATCTTGATTTGTTTGTCTTCGGTTAAACGCCAGTTGAGTCGTCAAACTTCCAACACTAATGAGGAAGTTTTTTCAACCAGTAATATCCTTTCTTATCATACTTTTGAACCAATGTACGTTTATTACATGATGCTTCGGGTATGGTAAACACAAGTTCAACAGTACAATTTAACCATCAAATGGTAGTTCCCTTGATGAACAAGTCTGGTCAGAAGAATTCTGAATTTTGAATACATAGGAGAAGTGACATCCTCGATTGGCCATTCAAGCAGGAATACAAATGAAAGACAAGGATGTCTCCTCAAGCTGACAAACTAGGGCAACTTAAGTTTATGAGGGCAGGTCATGAAATGCTTCCAAGACATCATGAAGACTGGGGCAATTCAGTAAGAAAGCCTACCAATGATCACCTTAAGGAGTACCGCTTGAAGAAATGTGAACTCCACCCCATCATCCCTTTTGAAAAAATATCTCAATCATGATTTCGAAAGATCACAAGAGCATAGTGGTCTCTAGACCAAGGGCAATCTGGAGGAAGCACACCTCTAACAAGAAGTGCAAGACATCATACCAAGAGTAATGTGAATCATTATAGTTCATCCTCAAATTTGACTGTGATCGAAACTTTAAGGGGCCAAGGATTAGAGAGTGGTTTGCGTAAACAAAAGCATAAGTTTTTTATTAATCACGAAATCATATATTGCATTATACATTATATCAATCATAAAAATCATCTCTTGCATCATGCATTCAAAAAAATAAATAAATAAATAAAAAATTTCATATTTTCATGAATTATAGAAAGCATCTCTTGAATCATACATTTGAAAAAAAACAATAAAAATAAATAAAATATCATCAATCATCTCATGCATCATGTATCACATGCATATGCAGAATCAACATCATTATTGCATTAAAGTTTTCGGGTCCCCATACCCATCGCATTTGAGGGTCCTCGTACCCATTTAAGCTTTCGGGTCCCCGTACCCATCGCCTTTGAGGGTCCCCGTACCCATCGCCTTTGAGGGTCCCCTTACCCCTTTAAGTTTTTCGTGTCCCCGTACCCATTTAAGTTTTCGGGTCCCCATACCCATCGCCTTTAAGGGTCCCCGTACTCATTTAAGTTTTCGGGTTCCCATACCCATTTAAGTTTTTCGGGTCCCCGTACCCATCGCATTTAAGGGTCCCCATACCCGTTTAAGTTTTCGGGTCTCTGTACCCATCGCCTTTGAGGGTCCTCGTACCCATTTAAGTTTTTTGGATCCCCGTACCCATCGCATTTAAGGGTCCCCATACCCATTTAAGTTTTCAGGTCCCCGTACCCATCGCCTTTAAGGGTCCCCGTACCCATTTAAGTTTCGAGTCCCCGTACCCACCGTTTAAGTTTTCGGGTCCCCGTATCCATTGCATTTAAGGGTCCCCGTACCCATTTAAGTTTTGGGTCCTCGTACCCATCATTGAAGGGTCTCCGTACCCATTTAATTTTTCAGGTCCTCGTACGGATCGCATTTAAGGGTCTCCGTACCCATTTAAGTAAGTTTTCGGGTCCCTGTACCCATTTAAGTTTTCGGGTCCCCGTACCCATCGCATATAAGGGTCCCCGTACCCATTTAAGTAAGTTTTCGGGTCCCCGTACCCATCATTTAAGGGTCCCCCTCTCCATTTAAGTTTTCGGTCCCCGTACCCATCGCATTTAAGTTTTCGGGTCCCTGTACTAATTTAAGTTTTCGAGTCCTCGTGTCCATTTAAGTAAGTTTTCGGGTCCCCGTACCCATCATTTGAGGGTCCCCGTACCCATTTAAGTTTTCGGGTCCTCGTACCCATCGCATTTAAGGGTCTCCGTACCCATTTAAATAAGTTTTCGGGTCCCCGTACCCATCATTTAAGGGTTCCCGTACCCATTTAAGTTTTCGGGTCCCCGTATCCATCGCATTTGAGGGTCCTTGTACTAATTTAAGTTTTCGGGTCCTCGTGCCCATCCCATTTAAGGGTCCCCATACCCATTTAAGTTTTCGGATCCTTGTGCCCATCGTCTTTGAGGGTCCCCGTACCCATTTAGGTTTTTGGGTCCCCATACCCATCTAAGTTTTCGGGTCCCCATCCCATCGCATCTCCTGGTGCCTGCACCCAATGTCCTCAAACAAAATTGGAGTTCTTATCTTCACTCGTCACTTACAAAGATAAAATGCAAACTATGGTTATGTCTTTTATCTAGTAAGAAACAAGTAAAGAGGGGCAGCTGTGAACACCTAATTTTGTCCGGTTAAAAAAAAATAAAATAAAAATTAAAAAATAAAAATAAAAATTAAAAATCAATATGAGTTTGGATCAGAGAGAGTCATAAGCAGGTCCACTGGACCTTGGGCTAAAAATAGATGAGCAATAATTACGATAACAAAATAAATAATTAATAAATAATGTTATTTGCTCAAATTGGTAAGATTTCAAAAAAATGATTATCATCAAATTGATTTGTTTTCCTTTTTAATTTAAATTAAAATCTGAAATGAAATTGATTCCATAAATCCATTACTGATAGATTTTCAAATAAAAATGGACTTGATTTCTAATCTACGTAATTGATTTAATTAAGAGATTTGAACGATAAAATAAAAAGGGATTTGATTGATTGATCTTAATTAATTGAATCAAAAGCTGAATAATCTGATGGTGATAAAATAAATTTTCTTAACCTAATTGCTAGCTATAAAGAGAAATTGAGAATTGTTAGAAAAGGGGGTTCTTTTTCGGGTGGGAAGCAAAAAGGGCCAATTTTTTTTCGCTACTTACCTCCTCATTTCATTACTCTTTTGTTATTTCCTACTGTTCTTTACTGATACCAAAGGGAAAATTCTTTCCCCTTTAGAGACTGCACAACCAAGCTTCCCACCACCCATAGCAGCATATTCTCCACCGCCCAGCAGCCGCACTTCGTCATCCTAGGCCCAATTCCGCGAGACCACCGCGGAGCTCCCGCGGAGCAACCCAAACCGCCATCGCAGAGCCGTTTCGCCTCCTAACCCGCAACGCCCTTGCACCTCGACGACCTCCTTGCTCCCGGCCCAGTCACACCACGCCGCCACTGAGCACCTTCCCCTGGTCGTGCGTAGCCACCGTCGACTGCATATAGCAGAAGCACAGCCTTCTGTTTCTGCCTTTAGGTTTATAGCTTCTTTTTTTTTTTTCCTTTTATTTTATTTATTTCTTTTTTGCATAATTTTGTTTTATTTCCAATTTTTGGGTTTAATTATTGGTCTTTATTTTATCATCTGGCCTTTGTGTGAGAGTGAGAGGCTTTTGTTTTTTTTTTTTTACGCTTGCTAGATTCCTTTTTATTGGGATATATGTTTTAGTTGGTGGGTTTATGCTTTTAATTTCTAGTGGGCTAAGTCATTTAGCTTAAAATTTCTAGATAAAAATTAAATAGATATTTCAATAAATAGAAATAAAATTCAAGGGTTAACCAGTTGTGACAGCTAGATTAACTCCTTTCTGTAGGATGTATGTGTTGAGACAACTTAGAAATCCTGGAGTTCCCTTTAAAAATATATATATAATAAATTAAACCAAACAATCACATTTTCGAAAATAATAAAAATCATTATTGTAAGGGATTAAGTTAGCAGTGACAGCTAATTTATCTCATCTTTAAGGATGCATGAGTTGCGACAGTTCAGAAGTCCTAAATAAAATCTCTTTCAATAAATAAAAAATTAAATCACTGAAGTCTCTTTCAAAAATAAAAAATAAAATCAATCAAATGTATTTCAAAAATAAAAAATAAAATCAATAAAATCTCTAAAAAAACTAAATAAATAAAATCAACCAAACACAATCATTTTCTACAAGAACTACGTAGCTTTGAATTCCCTATCGCACTAAGGGATACGTAGGAGCAGGAACCATTCATGTCAAGCTAAACAATATATATATATATATATATATATATATATATATATATATATATATATATATATATATTTCTCCTCTTTTTAAAGCTCCATTTAATTAAACAAATACATCTTTGACCATCATTTTTAGGGGTAAAACATAAGTTATTATAATTTTACACAATTAGTTAGAGGCAACCGCATTTTTAACGGACGTGTAGGGTGCTAATACCTTCCCTACTCGTAATTACAGACCAACTTTTTAGGGTTTTCCGTTTTTTCCCTAATTAAAATAAAATTGATGACGACTTCTCCGAACCTCACAAATATCTTTTTTTTCTCGGCGCCCGGACGGGACGATCGCGACAGCTGGCGACTCCACTGGGAACAATTAGAGAGTCAGGCCTAATATAATTGAATGTGTAAAATTATTAACTTTTTGTGTTACCCTTTTTCGTTTATTTATTTATTTATTATGCTAACTCTAGTTAAATTTTTTTTTTAATGAGTATATTTTTGGTTCTATTATATGTTTTTTTGCAGGTTGGGTAGTTTAAGTTTTGCTCCCTCCACACACTACACTTATACATTCTCGAACATTTGTGAGTTTATGAGTGAGACCCTATACTCGGGCCTAAGTGCAACTTAAGATTAGAAAGAGGTTGAGTAGTGGTAGCCTTCTGGATGTAAATCCTGTTTAGTTATCACGAAGGCCTCACCTAGAGTTTGATTCCTTTCGAGGGTATTATCACTTCTAATAGTTTACCTATGGTTGTGGGCAATATTTCGAGACGGGATCCTTGGCTCTAGGGACCGAATCTAGGTTATTGAACCACCTATTGGGAAGGTCCACATGTTAGAAAGACCCATAGGCTTCCTTACCTTAAGAAAACCCTATGGGGCATAAAGGGAGCATACACTACCCCTGCATTTTTTTTTTCTTTCTTTAAAAATAATTCTCCTTTTTTTTTCCGATCATCACATTTCATGACAATCATCCTGCATGATATTTTTGTTGTATTTGTATTACATGCATTTTCCCAAAAAAAAAAAGGTCTTCATAGCATATTGCATTTTTTTCCCTACATACTCATTACGTGTCCCTTATCAGAAAGATACCAATCCATCTAAGAAAACTGGTTCCTCGACACCCATGTCGGACTCCGTCACAAGCCAGAATTATGGATGAACTAGAAATGACTCAAGATCTCAGGGAAGAAGTCAGTCAGCTCAAGGATCAGATGGGCAAGATGCTTGAGATACTAAAAGCTATGCAGAAAGAGAAGGGAATAGTTGGGAATCCTTCATCCTCAAGCGAAGATCCTCCGACCTCACCTCCATTTCCTCCAGGTTTCACTCAGGGTCCTCTCCGGACGATGATGCCGCTCACGGTCTACGCCAATAATCCGACGCAATCTCAAGAGATTCCGGTGATGACAAATCCGCCATATGTAAAACCCCGATTTTCAAGTTTTCCTAATAATTCAGTATTTATGAACTTATATTTTATTGGAGGCCTTAGAGATGGCAACAAAATATTCTGACCAGATAGGAATGTCCTGCACAACCATAGGAAGCCATGGTTATGTTTCGGGCGAAAGCTCAAACGGAGCTCAGTCTACGTTTTTACTCTGACAGTATGATTTTACTGTCCAGACGACCTAATTTTGAGTCGTGAACGAAACAGTTAGGTTTTAAATAAAATTGCGAACAATATCGACGATTTTGATAAATTTCAAAATAAGTAAGTTCTCACGACTTTCTTGGGCGAAAACCTAAGTCGAATGAACAACAGAGCTGAATACGGGATTTCAGTGACCCGCTACGGATAAGGTTGAAGTCACATGGTGTGCTTTGACTCATCAGTGTAATGATTACGTTTAGAAAATATCTGGACGTGAAATGACTAAAATGCCCTTGACCCTTTTCATAATTACCATTTGCCTTTAATGAAAAGACTGTTTTGCCCCTGAGAATTTATGGAATAACCATTCTGACCCTGTGACTCACCATGTCATCATTACCTTTTTAGAAATATCTAGATATTTATAAGGGAAATGACCAAAATGCCCCTAATCTGTTAAGGAATTACCAAATTACCCTTTTGGTTATTTGCAAGTTTGCCATGACATCAATATATATATATTTCTCTCTTTCTCTCTCTTGGGCATTTCGGCCACACTCTCTCTCTCTCTTATTTCTCTCACTTGTTCATGCAAATTCATAGAGTTCTTGAAGTTCTTCATGTGTTCTTCATAAGTTCTTCACAAAAAACCCATTTTGATCTTCAAAAATTGAAGTTTTTGAGTGAAAACTTGTTTCTTCTTCACTAATGTTTGATCCAAGGAGGTATGATCCTCATCTTAACTCTCTCAATCTCTCTATTTCATCTCTTGAATCACTTGATTCATGAAGATCCAAGTTTAGATCTAGAACTTTGAAAATCCATAGAAAATTGTAGAAAAATCCTATGATCATGAAACCAATTTCTATGAACCCATCATGATGTGTACTTTGAGTGTCTAGAAGCGTGAACCCAAAATAAATTTTCTCCCTATACTTCCATGGGAGGGCCGAATCCTAATCATGATGAAAGGATGGCTTTTGTTGCAATTTTTGGCTATATAACACTTGTTCTAGCTTACTTGATGTCTTTGAACCCTAAACCCAAGAGCAAAACATCAACCAAAGCTCCTAACCTATTTCTCCTCTTTATGGCCGAAACATATAGGTGTAGAACCATGAGTTTTGTCTCAAATTTTTGGGTCATAGGACTTGATTTAATGTTAATCATGCTTAAGGACCAACCATCCAAAAGTTTGGAACCAAATGAGATCCCCAGCCTTTTTATCCTTTCATGGCCGAACCCTATACCTTCTTGGGGAAGAAAACTTATGTTTTGATGTTATAGATTGATGTTGCTTTGTTGTTTGAATTAAATTGTGTTTGATTGTTTTAGGCGACGCGAATGGAACCGGAGTCGGAGCCGAGAACCGATCTAGTTTGGAGTGAACACTTTTGTGAGGTAAAGGGAGGTATTTCATTTTGAGTTAGGTAGCCTCATGGTATATGATTGATTAGTGTGTTATGATTGAATTAAGACTTGATGTATATGTATACTTATATCCTGGATTGATTGGATGTTAAGTGTTGTGCATAGTTGGTTATTTGATATAACTGTGGCATGGATGCCTTGGATGCTATCTTATTGTGATATTGAACTGTTGATATATATATCTATACATATATTTATATCCTGGATGAGCATATGACTGGCTATGTCTCGATAAATTTTAAAAGACTCGGAATCGAAAACAAAGTTTTGAAAAACGCATTTTGAAACTAAAAGTGATTTTTGGAAAACGAGTTGCTTTTCAAGAAAAGTTAAGTTCCCTTTTGAAACGTATGTTCTTTTGAAAAGTATGTTCTTTTGAAATGTATGTTCTTTTGAAAAGTATGTTCTTTGGAAAAGTATATTCTTTTGAAATATATGTTCTTTTGAAATGTAGTTCTTTAGTTCTTTTGAAAAGTATGTTCTTTTGAAATGTGTGTTTTTTTTTTAAAAGTATGTTCTTTTGAAAAGTATCTTCTTTTAAAAAGTGATTTTGTGAAAAGTCGTGCAAAATGTGTTTTATCCTGTAAAGTGTTTAAAAAGGGCGTGAAACCTTAGAAAACGGTTTTGTTTTCAAGAAAGGTGTTTTTCCCGGAAAATGTGGAAATGTTTTATTTCAAGAAAACAAAAGGCTATTTTGTTTTCCAAAGTTGTTTTGAGAAAGGTTGACCGAAAAGAAAAATGATGAACCTTTGAGACGAACCCAAACCTAGTGGCCGAGACGTCGGGGCTAGTGTTTTGTGGATTGAGCAATCAGACTTCGTGTCCAGTGTTTTTTATTTGAGTGGGCTTAATGCCTTTTTGAAACGAGTCATGGACTTTATGTCTCGACATTTGAATGATTTGAGTGGGCTTAATGCCTTTTTGAAACGAGTCGTGGACTTTATGTCTCGACATTTGAAAGAATGAATGCAAAGAAAATAGAAAACTTTCTGTGTACATGCATGAACCGGCAGACGTGCCATTTGAAACCGAGCTACAACTCTAGTAGTTGAGAATTTAATCAGTCAAGACCACTAGGTCTATAGGGGCTGTAACGGCCCGGACTGCTTTTAGGATTGTCGACTGTCCCCACAAACCAACACGGGTCTTTTCAGCGTGCTTTGTCCTCACTCACACGCTTTCTGGGAAACTTCCCAGAAGGTCACCCATCCCACAAGTACTCTAAGTTAAGCACGCTTAACTATGGAGTTCTTATGTTCTGGGCTCCCGAAAAGAAGATGCATCTTGTTTGTATAGGTAGTACAAATCAATTCTTATAAGCCTTCCTTCAACCGTACAGTCCCATACCTGCACAGCCTCAGGATCCCTCTCATTCCGGTGTGAATCGGTTCATTCATGTATCCCTCCGCCTAGAAGCCTGCCAGGAGCCGCTCCTTGTCCGTGCCTCATGCACCGGAGATCAATTCCCGCCCTCGTCAGCCCCGGGTGTTACATGCCCACCAGCTTCCGCTTGGTTCGTCCCCGAACCACACTGTACTGGGAAAGGTTCGCTCTGATACCATTTGTAACGGCCCGGACTACTTTCAGGATTGTCGATTGTCCCCACAAACCAACACGGGTCTTTTCAGCGTGCTTTGTCTTATGTTCTGGGCTCCCGAAAAGAAGATGCATCTTGTTTGTATAGGTAGTACAAATCAATTCTTATAAGCCTTCCTTCAACCGTACAGTCCCATACCTGCACAGCCTCAGGATCCCTCTCATTCCGGTGTGAATCGGTTCATTCATGTATCCCTCCGCCTAGAAGCCTGTAAGGAGCCGCTCCTTGTCCGTGCCTCATGCACCAGAGATCACTTCCTGCCCTCGTCAGCCCCGGGTGTTACAGGGGCATTCTATGTTCGAGATCCCACAAGTGGCCGGTGGCGTAGCAACCCCGTGCCGTGGTAAATCGGCTGCCAAACACGAATGAACTCGATCTGAGACTGGCGTATTCAGGATATGGTTATAATGTGGTACCTTGGAACAATTGGAGTTCGGACCTAAATAGAGAGGCCGACTCATGAGACCAATTGTGTTACGGGTGTTACTACGGCCTATCGCTCGATGTTGGGTAGTAGGAATCTCCGGAGTACATGATTTAGAAAGATGATATTGAAGTCTCAAGCATTATTATAACTGATGATAGTGTTTGAGATGTTGTGTTGTATTATATAAATAACTGTTCATATAACTGTATTTATGTTGTTTGTCTCCTGTGCGGCTATCGTGATAAACTTATTATATGAGTATCTCACCTTTATCTGTACATGTTGGACACCCTGTTGTGTTTTTGGAACACATGTACAGATGTTGATCATAGGTCCCCGCGGCGACGTGAGGACTCGGATGACGGAGCGTTCCGATGAAGTTGACGTTGGGTTACCCCAATGGCTACTTTTAGCCGACCAGCTTAGGAGTCATTTATTTTTTAGCAGTCTTATATTATATTACTGCACGCTTTTGAACTTATGTTTTCAAGTTTGTAATATGTTATATATTAGACCAGGATTTATATTATGATTATGTTTTATGAACAGTGAATACTGATGTGCTGTAAAGGAGTTTATTTCTTCATCTTGAGTTTGTATTGCCTATGCATGCAGAAAATTTTTAGAACCGCGTTTTCGAACGTAGCTACTTAATTAAAGTATTTTCCGAAAGCAACCAGCGTTTTATTTTCTTGATTTATTTCCGCATTAGAGTCTGTGTATGTAGCATCCGCGAGGGGGGGTGTTACACCATACGGCCTTCCTCCCGGTTACACACCACCATTAGCTACTGATTCCCAATGCGATAATCAAAATCCACAAAATCTTGTCCATATGCAAGCATATCCTATCAATACCAATGAAACATCCCAAACACAACACACCACTCTCCCAATTAATGGCCGCATTTTCCCACATGCTACCAACCCTCCTAAAGGTACCAACCCCCAAACTCCCTATACCATCCACAAAACCCAGGCAACACAAAACCCCACACCAGCAATTTTTCCCCAAAGGATAGTCAATGAAAATCCTTTGAACTACTTAGGAGAGAACCTCCAGTATAACGTGAAGTTTGAAATTCTTAAGGAGAGGTTGCGGGTTATTGAAGGAGTTGCTTATGATCTTCGGGATGCTTCAAAGCTTTGCCTTGTTCCTGATGTGGTAGTTCCACCTAAATTCAAAGTGCCGGATTTTGATAAGTACAAAGGGACTACTTGCTCGAAGAATCACTTGACCATGTATGTTCGGAAGATGGCTTCATATGCCCATGATGACAAGTTGCTAATTCATTTCTTCCAGGATAGCTTAACTGGGGCAGCTTCAAATTGGTACACACTGCTGGAACGAGCTCGTATCCGATGCTTTAGAGACTTGGCTGATGCTTTCATAAAGCAATACAAGTACAACATGGACATGAATCCTGACAGGTTACAGTTGCAGAATATGTTGAAGCATAATACTGAGACCTTTAAGGAGTATGCTCAAAGATGGAGAGAAGTGGCCGCTCAAGTAGAGCCCCCATTGTCCGAAAAAGAGATTGTTGCCATGTTCATTGACACACTTCAGTCGCCCTTCTATGATACGATGGTTGGAAGTGTATCTTCGAATTTTGCAGACATTGTCATCATTGGAGAAAGGATAGAGAGCAGATTGGGAAATGGTAAAATTGCTTCAGGGTCAGTCGGGGCGACTAGCACAAGGAACGTCCCATTTGTGAAGAAGAAAGACAGTGGAACTCATGCTATCATGTTTGACAGAAAGAATTTTAATCGAGGAAAATCAAATGAAACTTTTGTTTTAGAAATTTTTGAATAATTAGTCCAGATTTGTTTGTCATTTGGTTTATCATGAAGAGGTGGTTACGTTGTATTGACCCCACAGTTTATTCAATAATATGAATTATCTGGTGCTTGAACTATGCTCAGTTTACTGAAGCGTTAATGTAATGAACTTACATGCATACCTTGTGTCGTTTGTTCTTTACATCTTTATTTGTATCATATTGTCATATCATGGTGTTTCTTTTGTCATTTCTCTCTCAGTACCTTCCTTAGTCTTGTTATGAGGCTTGTGTTCTTGGAAATTCTTCGTGAGAAATTGATGAAGCCCAAATGCGCAGGTGCCCCTTGCCAAAAATAAAGTCAAAAAGAAGAAGAAAAATGAAAATAAAAGCAAAAAAAAAAAAAAGATAAAAATGAAAAGGAGCAAATAAATAATCACTTGGTGTACACCATCTTTTTGTCTCTCAAATAAGTTTCTTAAAATAAGCAATCATGATTGAAATGAAGTTTGGCCATTTTTCTCTATCCTTCATAAAATATCGGCGTTATCCCTTGTTACCCCTTTTGAGCTTGGAAATTTTCTTCCAAGAACCTTGGATAAGGATCACCTTAAACAAAAGGCAGCACAAAAGGAATGGTGATTGTGAAAAAAATAATGCAAAAAATAAAAAAAAAAAAGAGGAAAAGGAAAAGAAAAAAAAAGAGAAATAAAAAAGGAAGTAGAATGAATAAGGATAAAGAAGCGACAAAGGCGAATGCAGAGGCATTTTGGTTGACTCTACTTTTTTCAAGAAAAGGGAGTGGATCCTTGGTCCTATTCAATCCTAAAGCAATCATTTGAGCCTTATGTCCTTCCTTTCATGCCCCTCAACCTGGGCCACGCTACAAGCCTCAAAAAGTCCATTCTGATCAATTATGATTGTCGTTTTTATAAAACCTTAATTTTGAGACAAAGGTTTGTGTTCTTATGAGTTTTAACTAATTGCTCCTTAAAAAATAAAAAAATAGAAAAGGAAAAATAAAAAGCTCGTTAGGCTGAAAATCCGCAAGGGTGGTCTACGCAAAAGTTAGGGCAAGATCTACATGGCATACATTAGGGCAAAACCTTGTTTTCAAGGGTCATGTACTGGAGCATCTCCATTCTCAAGTTTCATATTCAAACGCCTTGTATTGGGAAACTTCTTCATTCTCAGATGCCCAACACTGGGGCAATTTCATTCTCATGTGTCATTATCAGGTGCCCTATGTTGGGACAATTCCGTGCTCCAAGGTCCTTTACTGGGGCAACTTCATTCACCAGGGGCATGCTCTGAGGCAATTTTGTTCTCAAGCTGCATATACAAGGCCAATTTAATTTCCAAATTTTTGTTAACAATTCCCATGATATCCAAGATCAAATCAGTCCAAACCGGGGCGACCTCTCCTTGATCTCCATATTGCTTTTTGTGAGTCTTACTTTGTTTGTCTTCGGTTAAACGCCAGTTGAGTCGTCAAACTTCCAACACTAATGAGGAAGTTTTTTCAACCAGTAATATCCTTTCTTATCATACTTTTGAAAAAATGTATGTTTATTACATGATGCTTCGGGTATGGTAAACACAAGTTCAACAGTACAATTTAACCATCAAATGGTAGTTCCCTTGATGAACAAGTCTGGTCAGAAGAATTCTGAATTCTGAACAAGTCTGGTCCCCGTACCCATCGCATTTAAGGGTCCCCATATCCGTTTAAGTTTTCGGGTCCCTGTACCCATCGCAAGTTTTTCGGATCCCCGTACCCATCGCATTTAAGGGTCCCCGTACCCATTTAAGTTTTCGGTTCCCCATACCCACCGTTTAAGTTTTCGGTTCCCCGTATCCATTGCATTTAAGGGTCCCCGTATCCATTTAAGTTTTCGGGTCCTCGTACCCATCATTTAAGGGTCTTCGTACCCATTTAAGTAAGTTTTCGGGTCCCCGTACCCATCATTTAAGGGTCCCCGTACCCATTTAAGTTTTCGGGTCCTCGTACCCATCGCATTTAAGGGTCCCCGTACCCATTTAAATAAGTTTTCGGGTCCCCGTACCCATTTAAGTTTTCGGGTCCCCGTAACCATCGCATTTAAGTTTTCGGGTCCCTGTATCCATCGCATTTGAGGGTCCCTGTACTAATTTAAGTTTTCGGGTCCTCGTGCCCATCGCATTTAAGGGTTCCCATACCCATTTAAGTTTTCGGATCCTCGTGCCCATCGCCTTTGAGGGTCCCCTTACTCATTTAGGTTTTCGGGTCCCCATACCCATCTAAGTTTTCGGGTCCCCATCCCATCGCATCTCCTGGTGCCTGCACCCAATGTCCTCAAACAAAATTGGAGTTCTTATCTTCACTCGTCACTTACAAAGATAAAATGCACACTATGGTTATGTCTTTTATCTAGTAAGAAACAAGTAAAGAGGGGCAGCTGTGAACACCTAATTTTGTCCGGTTAAAAAAAATAAAATAAAAAATAAAAAATAAAAATAAAAATAAAAAATCAATATGAGTTTGGATCCGAGAGAGTCATAAGCAGGTCCACTGGACCTTGGGCTAAAAATGGATGAGCAATAATTACGATAACAAAATAAATAATTAATAAATAATTTTATTTGCTCAAATTGGTAAGATTTCAGAAAAATGATTATCATCAAATTGATTTGTTTTCCTTTTTAATTTAAATTAAAATCTGAAATGAAATTGATTCCATAAATCCATTACTGATAGATTTTCAAATAAAAATGGACTTGATTTCTAATCTACGTAATTGATTTAATTAAGAGATTTGAACGATAAACTAAAAAGGGATTTGATTGATTGATCTTAATTAATTGAATCAAAAGCTGAATAATTTGATGGTGATAAAATAAATTTTCTTAACCTAATTGCTAGCTATAAAGAGAAATTGAGAATTGTTAGAAAAGGGGGTTCTTTTTCGGGTGGGAAGCAAAAAGGGCCAAGTTTTTTTTCGCTACCTTCCTCCTCATTTCATTACTCTTTTGTTATTTCCTACTGTTCTTTACTGATACCAAAGGGAAAATCCTTTCCCCTTTAGAGACTGCACAACCGAGCTTCCCACCACCCATAGCAGCATCTTCTCCGCCGCCCAACAGCCGCACTTCGCCATCCCAGGCCCAGTTCCACGAGACCACCGCGGAGCAACCCAGAAAACTCAGCCTCGAGGCCGCTGTGCACCGCCGTCTTCCCCGCCGTTCGCCAAACCGCCATCGCAGAGCCGTTTCGCCTCCTAACCGGTAACGCCCCTGCACCTCGACGACCTACTTGCTCCCAGCCCAGTCACACCACGCCGCCACTGAGCACCTTTCCCCCTGGTCATGCGTAGCCACCGTCGACTGCATATAGCAGAAGCACAGCCTTCTGTTTCTGCCTTCAGGTTTATTGCTTCTTTTTTTTCCTTTTATTTTATTTATTTCTTTTTTGCATAATTTTGTTTTATTTCCAATTTTTGGATATAATTATTGGTCTTTATTTTATCATCTGGCCTTTGTGTGAGAGTGAGAGGCTTTTGTTTTTTTTTACGCTTGCTAGTAGGGGTGGGCATGGGTCGGGTTGGGTGGGTTTTTGTGCATTTAAAGACCCAACCCAATCAAATAAATATGGGTTGGGTTGGATCGGTTTCTTCTAAAATTTTCATGTCACCCAACCCAACCCAACCCAACCTCATACGGGTTGGTTTGGGTCGGGTGACCGGGTTTGGTAGTAAATTATTTTGTTTTTATCAAAAGCAAATAATGGTGGAAAAATGGGGAAGAAAAATACTACCAATGCATTAATTTGAACTTCCAAATACAAAATGAAGCATACACCTTCAATTGGGAACACAATATCCATCAAAATTAAACAAACAAGTGAAATAAAAAAATAATAATGTCTTCAAACAATTCCTAAATAATTTCACTGATTATGTCTTCAAGCTATTTCTGCATGTCTTCAAACTATTTCTGCTCATGTAACCAAAAAATGGTCACTCCAATTTAGGCGGCTGAATATTAAAGAAGAGTCATCAAATTCAAGATAGAAGAGTCGCTCTACGCTCCAATAGCTGAGCTTATAATATTCCTCTCAATATGTGGGTTGGGTTGGGTTGAGTGGGTTTACAATCTTTGGACCCAGCACCCAATCCATAAGCTATGGGTCTCCTTATTTAGAAACCAACCCAACCCAATGACCCGAACCAACCCAGTATTTGTGGGTTGGGTTGGATTGGGTACACCGGGTTCGCGGGTCGACCCGTACCCATGCCCACCCCTACTTGCTAGATTCCTTTTTATTGGGATATATGCTTTAGTTGGTGGGTTTATGCTTTTAATTTTTAGTGGGCTAAGTCATTTAGCTTAAGATTTCTAGATAAAAATTAAATAGATTTTTGAATAAATAGAAATAAAATTCAAGGGTTAACCCTTTGTGATAGCTAGATTAACTCCTTTCCTTAGGATGTATGAGTTGAGACAATCACATTTTCGAAAATAATAAAAATCATTATTTTAAGGGATTAAGTTACCAGTGACAGCTAATTTATCTCATCTTTAAGGATGTATGAGTTGCAACAGCTCAGAAGTCCTAAATAAAATCTCTTTCAATAAATAAAAAATAAAATCACTCAAGTCTCTTTCCAAAATAAAAAATAAAATCAATCAAATCTGTTTCAAAAATAAAAAATAAAAAATAAAATCTCTAAAAAACTAAATAAATAAAATCAACCAAACACAATCATTTTCTACAAGAACTACGTAGTTTTGAATTCCCTATCGCACTAAGGGATACGTAGGAGCAGGAACCATCCCTGTCAAGCTAAACAGGTTATATATATGTATATATATATATATATATATATATATATATATATATATATATATACTTCTCCTCCTTTTTAAAGCTCCATTTAATTAAACAAATAAATCTTTGACCATCATTTTTAGGGGTAAAACATAAGTTATTATAATTTTACACAATTAGTTAGAGGCAACTGTTTTTTTTAACGGACGTGTAGGGTGTTAATACATTCCCTACTCGTAATCGACTCCCGAACTTAATTTCTGGTTACAGACCAACTTTTTAGGGTTTTCCATTTTTCCCTAATTAAAATAAAATTGGTGGCGACTTCTCCGAATGCCACAAATATCCTTTTTTTCGCGGCGCCTGGACGAGATGGTTGCGACATTAATTAATCAATTAAATTAATTCTCTGAACATTTGCTCTATTCGTGTGACCCTATAGGTTCTCAATAATTGGCAATAATATTAATTATTATTAATCACATTAATAACTAATTAATATTATAAACAATAAGCGGCATCTAGCAATACGTCATTGCTACCCAATTAATTAGAATATTGGTAATACAATTAAAATCATATTATAACCATATATAATGTGAAGTCAACGTCATTTCGTCTCAATGTCATAATTGGAGACAAGGCATAAATGTGTCATCCTTGTTAAGTCCAATTATTTATTTCATGATGTAACATTCTTTCCCGAGTGTCACATTCCCGAACAATTATAACGCCAAAAATAGTATTAATTCGAAAAATACGGATTTTCTTTCTTTTTTCTTTTCATAATGATGATGAAATAAGATTTGTTAAATGAGTACTAATAATTAAACTTAAATTCATCATGCATTTTTAAGAGTTAAGCAGAAGTAATGTAACATCTTAAAATTCAAATATGATTAAATTATAAAAAAAAGATTAAGCGATTTTACTTCGAAAGAATATAAAAAAAAAAAATTTATAGTAAATGATGGTTGCTAAGCTATCATTTACGTACTGGTACATTTGGTTTATTTATAATAATAATAATAATAATACATAGGGAAGGCCGGAAGGGTACACTAATTCTTCAATTCTTAGTTCTGGCTTTTGCCGAAATTGGAGTGTCAAGGTTAGTTTAAAGAATTCATGGGTCATTCACGTGTTTGTGAACTGAAATTGGCTTTAGCCAAATAATAGCCTCTCTAAGCCAGTGGGTGTGCGCAGTGTCGAAAATAAGCAATAGCACAAGGGTTTTGATAGTAGAGGACAGTAGGAAGAGATTGTGGGTGTGCACTAGGCCTGGACAGATTATACCGACTCAACCCGGACCCAATCAAACCTGTTAGAAAATTGAGTTTTCTAATTATTGGTCTTCCATTGATTTAATAAAATATTGGTTGAATGGTATCTTGATATCTCCTGGAATATTCATTTTGTGATCAATGGATATTGGAAATCACATGATAAGTATATTTGAGTAGTGTAGCCTATAGTTGAATGGAACCATGATGGGTGGAACCATTACAACTCTTCATGGAATGGTATGGTTTGAAGCATTATGCCTCTTAATGAAAGGATAAGTTCATGAACCATTGTAACCATCATGAAAGGGTAGGTCCCCTCTCCACTTTCTCTATAAATATATGTCTTGGGACATATGAAAAAAAACTTTATGTTATGATACACTTTCCCATCAAAGCTTGAGAAAGATGGAGAGGAAGATCCTATCCTACAATCAAATACATTCAAGATCATCAAATCAACTTGAGAAGAATGGCTTCAAGAGGTAAGTACCACTATCCATTCTTATTTAAATTATGGTGTTCTATATTCATGCAACTATGATCCAAATTTAATTGTTCATGACATGAGACTATGATTCATGATGTTTAGCATATAAATCAACATGTGGTATCAGAGCCTTAGTTGTATGTTTTAGGACCCATTTTGATGTTTAGAACATGAAACATATATGCATGGATGTTAGGATTACTTTTCATGCATGAAAATGGATTGTTTTGGCATCTTGATTATACCATTTGAATCTTGAGTTATCATATAATAATTCCCGATAAAAAACAATTCAAAAAAAAAAGGTACCAAAATATGCAAGAAAACACGCTGGAAATATCACGGGTTGGCGAACCCATTTTTCTGCAATTCGGACATTTCTAACCCGTCTGTAGGTAGGGGAGGACCCAAACCCCGTTTTTCTAACAATTTTAAAATTAAAAGGGTGCTAACAATGGCATCTGTTAGTCATGTGGCGTAGCGGTTAACGTCCTTTACCCTTAACGCTTGGGTGCGAGTTCGAATCTCAAGTTCTGCACTTTTAGTTTTTTGAAATTTATGACAGTTTTTTTTTCCTTGCGTACCAAAATTAGAGCAAAAGGTCCCCAATTGGATTCGATCTTGGGACCAGCCAGCGAGCATCACAAGGGACACCGCTAGGCCAACTTTAAATTTGCAATATCTATCTCTCTAGTTTTAGTTTTATATAATATGAACCAGTCAACACTAAATGATTATTTGAGCAAATATTATCCAATTTTGGAATTCCTTGAATTGAAGTGAATATATGCCACCACAGTGGTTCATTCACAGATTTTTATGGAATTACCTGTTATTTTTTTTGGATGTTGTGCTTCTTGAATAATTTATATTTTAATTTACCCACAGGAAATTAAATTATAAGTTATTCTTGAGACATGATTTATTGGGGATGATTTAAATAGTTAAAATTTCTTCTGCCCACAGGTGTTGGAATTTTGCTACTGTTGTTTGTATGATATATACTCCACCCACAGGGGAGTTTTATATTATATGTGTTTATATTCCCTGTAATATGTTATTTGCCCATGATATTAATCATTTTGTTTTATTTTATTATTATTTTTTTTCAGCATCTATCAACTTTTCTATGAACAATTCTGCAAATCAAATTGAGATTTTAACGGGAAATAATTATAAGAAATGAAGGGACGATATTGAGCTAGCGCTTAATTTATTGGACATCGACATTGCAATAAGGGAGGATGAGCCTGCTGCTTTGACTGCGTCGAGCACTGCTGAACAAAAGACTTATCATAGGGAATGGACAAGGGCTAATCGCAAGGCTTTAATGCTTATTAAGAGATCCATAGATGATACGTTGATTAAAGCAATTCCCCATTCTGATAAAGCTAAGGCTTTTCTCGCTTCCGTTGGTGATAGATATGCTATTTCTGGAAAAGCCGAAGCAGGTCAATTGATGGAGACCTTCATTAACATGAGGTATGATGGAATTAGTGGTGTTAGGCAGCATGTTATGAAGATGATGACCATAGCCAACAAGCTTAGTGACCTCAAGTGTCCTGTGACTGATAACTTCCTCATACACCATGCTATAAACTCCTTGCCAAGTAAATTTGTTGTTCTAAAAACCTCGTACAATATCCAAAAGGAAGAATGGGACATCAATACTCTTATCTCTGTTTGTGTGCAAGAGGAAGAAAGGATGAATAGTATAAACCAAGGGAGTGTAAACCTAATCTCCCAACCCAATCATAAGCATAAGAAGAAAGGTCTTTTTAAGAAGAAGGGAAAGAAACCATTCCATAAGCATCAGAGTGATGAGAAGGCTAGTCCATTTGATACCCCACATAGTTCAAGACCTATTTTTAAGAAAAGGGGGTTGAAATGTTGGTTCTGCAAGGGTATAGGACACAAGAAGTCAAATTGTCATGCCCTTAAGTCTTCGATTCAAAATGGAACCCAAGGTAAGTCATTAGCTTACGCTTGTTTTGAGTCTAGTATAGTTGATATTCCTTTAAACTCTTGGTGGTTAGACTCAGGGGCGTCAATTCATGTTTCTAATTCTCTACAGGGGTTCAAGACAAAGAGAAAACCAAGTGAAGCTGAAGTGAACCTGTTTGTAGGGAATGGAAATAGGGTTAATGTTCAGTTTATAGGATTAGTAGAATTAAGATTAAAATCTAGTTTTGTTTTACATTTGAGAGATACTTTGTATGTACCATCTATGAGGCGGAATTTGATTTCTTTGTCGAAACTTAATGACTATGGATTTTCTTTTAGTTTTAGTAATGGATTGTGTCTATTATCTAATAATTCCCAAGTTGTTGGTAAAGCTTATAAGCATGATGGTTTATATAGTTTGGAATTGGATTCTAATGTTTATAACACCTTACATGTTCAAAGTATTGGAAATAAGAGACCTTTACTAAAGGATACTTCATTCTTTTTGTGGCATGGACGTCTAGGGCATATATCTAAGGATAGGATCAGTAGGCTAATTAAGGATGATATCTTACCTCCCCTAGATCCTAGTAACTTTGAGGAATGTGTGGATTGCATAAGAGGAAAATTCACAAGAAAAATATAGGAAAGGTTCTACGAGAAGTAGGGAACTTTTAGAGATAATTCACACTGATATTTGTGGGCCTTTGAAAACTACCTTATGTGGAAATAGATATTTTATAACCTTCATTGATGATTATTCTCGTTTTGGTTATGTCTACCTGATAAGTGAGAAATCCTTAGCCTTGGAAAAGTTTAAAGCTTTTAAGACCGAGGTAGAAAACCAATGTGGCACAAAGATTAAGATAGTTAGATCAGATAGAGGAGGTGAATACTATGGTAGACATGGAGGAAGTGGACAATATATGGGACCGTTTGCTAAGTATCTTGAGGAATGTGGAATTATTTCTCAGTATACTATGCCTGGTACTCCCGAACAAAATGGTGTGGCTGAGAGACGTAATCGTACTCTAATGGATATGGTAAGGTCTATGATGAGTCAATCTAAGTTACCTGATTTCCTTTGGGGAGAAGCCCTTAAGACCGCCATGTATATCTTGAATAGGGTACCATCTAAGTCTGTACCCAAGACTCCTTTTGAGTTGTTTAAAGGGTGGAAACCAAGTTTAAGTCATTTCCGTGTGTGGGGGTGTGCTACTGAAGTAAAAATCTATGATCCGACTGCATCGAAGTTAAGCCCTAAGACCACTAGGTGTTATTTCATTGGTTATCCCATTAATGCTAAGGGGTATAGATTTTATTGTCCTACTAGAGGAACGAAAATAATTGAGGCTATTAATGCAAAGTTTCTTGAGAATGACATTGGTGTTTCAATTGATCATGAAAATGAGGAATCAAGCTCTAGAGGAGAAAAGGTTGTAGTGCCAATACCTATAATACAAGAAAGGGTTGAGAGTTCATTAGATGAGCAAACACCCGAGGAGACACCACAAGAAATCTTAAACGATCCACCACAACCTCCATTAGCTCCTGAACAACCCATTGAAGTTTTGCCTCCTAGACGTTCCCAAAGAGAACGAAGACCGGTTAATCATGATGATTACTATACTTTTCTGGGGGAGAAGGAGTTCAACATAGGATGTATGCCGGATCCAGAAAATTATAGTGAGGCAGTTTCTAGTGAATTGTCTGAAAAATGGATTAAGGCAATGAATGGTGAAATTCTTTCCATGAATCACAATGATGTGTGGGAGCTTGTGGAACTTCCTGATGGATTTAAGCCTATTGGATGCAAGTGGGTATTTAAGACCAAGAAAGATTCTAAGGGGAATGTGGAACGCTTTAAGGCAAGATTAGTGGCAAAAGGATTTACACAAAAGGAAGGTATTGATTATAAAGAAACATTCTCTCCTGTATCATCAAAGGATTCTTTTAGAATTATAATGGCTCTAGTAGCTCATTATAATTTGGAACTTCATCAAATGGATGTAAAGACAGCTTTCCTAAATGGTGATCTTTATGAAGAGGTTTACATGCAACAACCTGAGGGTTTCATAGAAAATGGAAAGGAGCACTTGGTATGCAAATTGAAGAAGTCTATATATGGTTTGAAGCAAGCTTCAAGACAATGGTACACTAAGTTTGATGAAGTTGTTTCTTCCATGGGTTTTGAGGAAAATAAAGTGGATCAATGTATATATCTCAAGGTCTGTGGAAGTAAATTTATTTTTCTTATTCTTTACGTTGATGATATTTTACTTGCTAGCAATAGTCTAGATTTGCTTGTAGAGACCAAGAAAACCTTGTCCGCTTCCTTTGATATGAAGGATCTAGGTGAAGCATCCTTTGTCTTGGGAATTGAAATTCATAGAGACAGAAATAGGAGACTCTTAGGTTTATCTCAAAAGGCTTATATTGATAGAGTCTTGAAAAGGTTCAATATGGAAAATTGCAAACCTGGAGATGCTCCAGTCGTTAAAGGAGATAAACTGAGTAAGGATCAATGTCCCAAAACAATATTGAAAAGAGTGCAATGTCGAATGTTCCATATGCTAGCGCAGTGGGTAGCTTGATGTATGCTCAAGTGTGCACAAGACCTGATTTGTCCTTCGCTGTGAGCGTATTGGGTAGGTATTTATCTAATCCTGGACATGCTCATTGGGTTGCTGCTAAGAAGGTAATGCGGTACTTGCAGAAGACAAAAGACTATATGCTTGTTTATAGAGAAATTGATGATTTGAATGTTATTGGGTATTGTGATGCCGATTTTGCTGGATGCCCTGATGATGAAAAATCAACTTCTGGATATGTATTTATGTTGGCTGGAGGTGCTATATCCTGGAAAAGCGTTAAACAAACTCTGACAGCCTCATCAACTATGCAAGCAGAATTTGTAGCATTGTATAGTGCTGCAACCCATGCAATATGGTTAAAGAATTTTGTTTCTGCTCTTGGCATAGTTGACTCAATTTCTAGGCCATTAAAGATATATTGTGATAATAGTTCTGCTGTCTTCTTCACCAAGAATAATAGAACTACTTCTGCTTCTAAACATATAAGGATTAAATTTTTAGTTGTGAGAGAGATAACGGAGAAAAAAGAAATTGAGGTTGAGCACATGTCCACTGAAGAAATGATTGCTGATCCACTGACTAAGGGGCTTAGGCCTATTGTGTTCGCAAAACATGTTGAAAATATGGGAATTGAAAGAAAATCTTTTGATGTATTTGATTAGTGGGAGTTGACATTCATTGTACTTAATTTGTACTAAGCTTATAAGATATTAAATTAATAATATTATGCTCATTTTTATTATTATTACTTTTGTAAATCGTGTTTGTGATGCATTTATTATTATTATATTTACTTTGAGATGTTTGTCTCTGGTTTCCTTGGTGGAAATATTATTTTGAGATATTTGTCTTTGGTTTCCTCTGGGGAAATGGTGTTTCACATGAAATGTGCTTTTAATCTCCTTGGGGAGATATTGATAATGTTTTCCAGGGAAAACATTGGTCTTTCTTGGGAAAGATGGTTATTTTTATAAGAATTGTATTTCATGTGAAGCATGGATCTCTTTTAGGGGATTGGTTGTGTTTTCTTGGGTAAGCACAATGAGGACTTGTACGCAATAGTATGCAACGATCACAAACTAAATACTGCAATATGTATTACACTAGTACACTTATTTGATCATGACAACAAGAGTTGTTATTTACGTGGTTATAGGTGAAATAAGCTCTTAATAGTTTATTTCTCACTTATAGCTCTAACTGATGAATCTTGTTGGTCGGCATTGATCATGATTATTTGTGATTGCAGTCAAGATACGGAAGTGGCCACAATTATTCAACCAATGAGTTTTTTGTTTTTTGTTTTTTTTTAAATATTTTTATTTTCAAAATCTTATTTTATTTTGTTTTGTTTTGATTTGATTTATAAATCAATGCCGCCCAAGTGGGAGAATGTTAGAAAATTGAGTTTTCTAATTATTGGTCTTCCATTGATTTAATAAAATATTGGTTGAATGGTATCTTGACATCTCCTGGAATATTCATTTTGTGATCAATGGATATTGGAAATCACATGATAAGTATATTTGAGTAGTGTAGCCTATAGTTGAATGGAACCATGATGGGTGGAACCATTACAACTCTTCATGGAATGGTATGGTTTGAAGCATTATGCCTCTTAATGAAAGGATAAGTTCATGAACCATTGTAACCATCATGAAAGGGTAGGTCCCCTCTCCACTTTCTCTATAAATATATGTCTTTGGACATATGAAAAAAAACTTTATGTTATGATACACTTTCCCATCAAAGCTTGAGAAAGAAGGAGAGGAAGATCCTATCCTACAATCAAATACATTCAAGATCATCAAATCAACTTGAGAAGAATGGCTTCAAGAGGTAAGTACCACTATCCATTCTTATTTAAATTATGGTGTTCTATATTCATGCAACTATGATCCAAATTTAATTGTTCATGACATGAGACTATGATTCATGATGTTTAGCATATAAATCAACAAAACCGAGTGCGAAATCACGTAAATGGGCGGTCACGGTCGGGTGCTCGGGTCGGCGGTTCAGAGATGCGGTTCCATGTGGGTGTGTTCGGGCGGGTTCGGTTTTGTCAATTTTATTTCGCTTCCGACCAAACCCGACTGAACGAGGGAGAAACGCTTCAAAGATGCAGCTTCATTACACCGTTGTGATGTTGCAGAGAAAGTGAGAAACGGCGCTCCTGTATCATAAGACATGGGTAAGTAGAATCCCTAATTAGACTAAGTAGAAAAGGAGAAGAAAAAGGATCTATGGGCCAAGAAAAGAAAATAAACGTAGACCCATAAGGCTGTATGGGCCATTTTCTTTTGTTTATTTAAGCTTCTTTTACTACATCCTTTTCTATTTTATTTTATTACGTATGTATAACTAACAGTAACAGTAGAAATAGGAAGTTTCACTTTCACGTAAAAAAACATTAGGAAAGTGAAGTAGTCTAGAAAAAGTATGGGCCAATGGGCCATAAGTAAATAGAAACCCTAGAGGCTAAAGTGTAGAAAAAGAAAACCTGAAGACTTTGGGAAAAGAAACCCCTAAAGTCCCTAACTCACTCTTCTGTCTTCTCTCTGGTGGTGGCGGCACTGCTTCTACTCTCCTTCTTGCTCTGCTTTTTCGCCCGCCACCGCCACCAGCGGTCAGCACACGTTCAGCCACGATGGCGTTGTCGTTCCGCTTTTATCTCGTCGTTCCTCCGCCACCGTCGCGTGTCTCAGATCCGTAATCATATGTCGAATCGTCACGCGTATTTTCGTTTCCTTCTGTTATGGTTTTATGCTTTTGATTGGAGTAACTGAGTCAATCGACCCGTCCAAACCGTGATCCGCCCAAACCGCCACCCGCCCAAACCGATAGCATAAGCGGACGGAAACGGGTGACACATACTGCTGGTCGAGTTTCATCGGGTTGGATTTTTTCGGCCCGAACCCGCCTGAACCCGATCGCTGTCCAATCCTAGTGTGCACTGCTTGAACGTGAGGGAGAAACCCTGCAAATAGGATTCACACATACGAAACACTTTGAAGTGTTTCAAGATCTATAAAAGGTGAGTAGAAATATTCTTTCTCATCCTTTCTATGGTACAAATTGTCTTGGGGTTTGGGTTATGATTTCAAAATGCATTTTTGGAAAATTATCATGCGTTTGGTCAAATCCTGATTTTCTAAATTTGAGGGTTTTTCTTCTAAGTTGTTTCTGCTGTCAATTAAATGTTTATTATTGAGATTGATGCCATGATATATATGATACATATGTGATTTGGTTGAATTGACATGCTATATATGCATTATTTGATGATATATGTGATATTGGCATGATTCAATAAGTATTAATATGTTGAATGTTGTCTGCTACAATACCGCCTATGATAGGGGTATCGAAAGTAATACTGTCAATGAATTAGGGTGTCGAAAATAACTGTTAACATGTTGAATGATGTTTGCTGCAATACCACCTATGATAGGGGTATCGAAAGTAACACTGCCAATGAATTGGGGAGTCGAAATATGAAATACCGTCATGATGGAGTATCGAAAGTAACATCGCCATACGTTGGGATGTCGAAATGAGTAATACCACCAGTGTACAATGGTTGGTGTCGAAATGAGTAATGTCACTAAAGAGAAAGTGACATCGAAATACCTTCATGAGTAAGGTAGGCAATGGGACGCCATTGTTATGTGAAGTTTGAAAGTCATATGACATATGAGGATATTTGAGATTATTTGATATATGGGATCTGGTCATACTCGATTTATGATGTATTAATGATGACTGTTGCTGCTAACAATAACAATAATAATAATAATAATAATAATAATAATAATAATAATAATAATAATAATTATTATTATTATTATTATTATTATTATTATTATTATTATTATTATTTCTATATATTATTTTGAAAATAGCGGGTTCCATGGACAGTTTTTCCGGTTACCGCACCGGCTGAGAACAATGCTTTTGCGAAAATCTTTTTAACTGTATTTTTATTCACTGGGATTATAAATCTCATTAGTAATATTGTTTTCAGAGTTTGAGGACGTCACAGTTGAGCATACAGAGATTTGAAGATTATCTTCTTAGTTTTAGTATTTGGTTAGTATGTTATGGCTTATGCCAAGAGAACCCATGTCATCGTTATGTATTTTTATTTTATTTATGCGAGTTATATTAGACGCCCAATTTTGAGGCTTTTGAACTAATTATGTCATTTCGGTATTTTATTGGTTTAAGAATGTAAACATTATTTTGATATTATTATTAATATTAGTACACTAAGTATTTATTGAGTAATATTTTAAGAGAAATTTTTATTTCTTCATATTTTATCTAAATAATTATCTTGGGTTACTAATGCAACGAAGGGCTTTACAAGTAAGGTGCAGAAATATAAACAATACTGAATACAGACATAGGTCCAAGCCTAACTGTAAAATAAGTACCTAAGTAGTTACTAGGATACGCAGCTCCTCAAAAGGTACAACTGACAATTGGACACAGCCTGGCCAAAACAGAACAATAAAAGGAGTTCCCCTCCGGACTCAAGGTAGACGCTGAGCTGAATCGTCGTCGCGCCCATCTTCTCAAGCAAAAACAACAACACAAGTATAGAAGAGATATAGATATGGGTGAGATTCCCGATCATCAACACGGCAAAATAGTAGAAGTAAAAACGGGATGACACACCAGGTAACAACATACCCATCATGTATACTAAACATCTCAATATATATCATGTTAATCAATTGGTAGCATAAGACATTTCCAAAAACAGGATAATGAGGTATGGCAGTGAAATGTAATCATCAACAACCATACAATACAATGCAATGCGATATACATGACTCAATGCCATATGCCACAAAGGTAAAACTATGACCCCTACTCCATGAAGCTAACAAAACGTTGAAGAGAGTGAATGAGAGGATATGTTCCGTGTATGCCAGCCTTGGACAGGATGCTACAACATTCGTAACGTGCACGTATCTGGCTTTTACGAAAACACTCTACACCAAATATGAAAAGTACAGCGTCTAGTCGAGGATATCAGTGTATTGCTCGGATTCGCCACAACACAGAAGAGCTACCAACTGGTCACATGTCAGCCTTTCCAACCCTGATACCTCCAAGACTATTTAAAACGTTACCGTAAGATTCGCACCCGCATCAAGGTGTAAGGTCAACTCCTAGGCTCAAGGCCTTACATACTCATGCAATGAAATGCCAATACTTACACAAAGCAGATGCGATAAAGCAATGTCTATCCACCGGATAAACCTCAAGGCTCATTAAGGTTCTCTTCCTTAGGAACTATATACGTGTTTGTATTATAAAACTTTTATCTATCGGATAAAGCTCGTGATCCCTCCGGGATCGAGTCATCAGAAGACTGAAATAATTGAACAACTTTCTTGAATCCGAATCACTGGTTCTTCATCAAACTACTGTTTCAAACCCAAAAATTTTCATGTTGGTGTTTGTGTCTTATGACGTACATCTCAAGTCTTAAGTATTATGAAGAAGGATTGAGAATCCTCTTAGATAAGTCTTTGATCCTTTATAAGGTATTTATTCCTTGAGTTCCATGTACTGAAATAAGTATTGATTCACTTAAGTCTTACAGAATCATTGATGAACTAAGTCGTCAATGGTATTATATATGGTCTTGTTGCACCATATGCTATACTTAATTATCTATTTTCTTATGCTCTAAGTTAATTACTTAACTTAGGTTTTCATGCGTAAAACTTTCAGATTTGAGTTGAAAATTCTCGATTTAAGACTTTGTAAACCAAAACCTTTCTAATTGAAAACCCATTTGATTTAAAATAACTTAGTTACTTGATTGAAGTAAAGTACCGTAACTAATTTAAAAAGGATTTTCCTTACTAACTTAGGGTAAAACCGTGATCTAAGTTAGCGAAAAAAGAATGGAATTTCGTTTCGTTTTCAACCTATGATTCAATTAAATCAAAACTTTAGGACAAAGTCCTCTTTAAACTTTGAAGGTCGATTGTTAACTTGTTTCAAAAAGAATGTGACATCCTACCAAACCTAAGGTAACTTCATATTAATTTTAATTTCATAAAATTACTTTCATTATTTTATTTTTAAAACACTTACTTAATTGAATAAACTATGACTAAAGTAAAACGCATTTTCACCTTAGTGAAAAAAAAACACTTAAGGCAGAAACCCTAGTTGATCTTTGGATCAAAATCACTTTTTGTTTGTTTTTGAAATATAAGTTACTAAAACATTTATTAGCTTTCAAAACATTGAAGTTCAAGAACAAACTCATGTTCTTCCTTTTTTAACTAACCATGGCCGAATACCATCACATAGGGGGTGTGAAGATTTTGCTTCAGCAACTTATCAAGTAAAAGCTCAAGATGATCACAATATTATGATAAACAATAATCATACACCATTCAACCATAAATTAGCATAAAAAATCCTTACTTGATCTAGAGATCAAAGTATGGTTTTCAACATACATGAAAACATTTTTCCATCCAAGTATATATCATCATGAACATATACTAAGTATAGAAACATTATTACAAACATGTTCTCAAAAAGAACTTCACCAAGAAAGTAGTGAACCCAAGCTAGGGTTTCACCCAAACAAAACATAAACAACCATTTTTATCCTCCACCAATTTTGGTGTGATGAGGTTCACTCCCACATACCTTTAATGAAGAGGTTTAAGTGAAAGAAAACTCCAAGCCCTCATAACAAAGAGGAGGCTGAACCTGGAGGAAAGAAAAATGTGAGATCTTGAACTTGTTTCCATGAAAAGAAGAACTAGAAGATGTTTACTCAAGGTAATAAGTAAGGAAATGAAAAGGAAAAGGATTTAGAAGCTTACCAACACAAGAACAACTCCTAGGTTTTGGATGGTGTTCTTGAGGTTGAAGAACAACTTCTCCACATCAAGAAACTTCCTTCACCAAAGTTAATCCTTAGATCAAGACAAGGTGAAGTATGGTTTTAGAATTGAAAAAGGAAATTTGGTTTGTAGTTTAGAGTGAAGAACAGAATATATGATGAAGAGAGAGAAGAGAGGATTTTTCAAAAACTTAAGAAATGATGTTTTTGATCTTTTGGATGTGTAGAATGAAAATGGTTATGTGTTTGTGACATAGAATGGCCGAATGGCCTTGGTGATTTATCACCAGTTTCAAGTAAAAGTTGATAGAAAATTGTGTAAGAAAATGAAGGGCCAAGATTTGATGAAATACATAGGTATTGAGACCATATTCAAAGTTGTAAAGATTAACCAAATGTAGGTGGTTTGGCTTTTTCCATAAAAGGAAAAGTTGACAAAGGTGAAAGTTGTCATGAAAGGATAAAAGATACCTCCTCGTGAAACGGGATAATCATTCTAAAATTCTCCCGACTCTAGGCCAAAGCAAACTCCCTATCCTGGGGCCGATTACTCCCCGGCTTGGGCACGCTTCCCAAGGTAAAACAGTCCCGATTAAAATAATAATATTTTTATCGGTTCCGACCCAAAACAACATAACAGGCTCAAAACAATATCTTATGATCATTAAGTTCACAATTGAAATTCACCTATGAATTTTCAATTATTAACTATTTTTATGATTATTATTAGTCAGATTGTGTTCGCAGCCAAGTTGTTTACACAAACAGTTAAAAAACAGATATATGAATTTTGGGATGTTACACTTGATCTAGTAATTGACGTTCGATCATGTGAATCCAATATTTCATATTGCCCCACCTTAGCATGGCCATGCATTTGTACGTAGCATACCATCAAGAGGCCTATAGAAATTTCTCCTGTTATGTAGGAGGGATGGATCCTATCTACATAGCTCACATTACTCGACATGTTTTATTGCAGGCCCAATAATTATCTTTATAGTTGTCCTGTTACAGACAACGTTTAATAGTATCAAAGCCTACAACTACATATGTTAGGAATCGTAGTAACTTTAAGTCGAAGGACTACTTCACTATAGTCACCATAAGAATCGCTTATGACACTTACATAACTATTATGCAGCGTTCTCATAACGGGTCACTCCAGTGTAAATATTCCACTAATAGTTATACCTATGTGAAGACTTAATATCTTATATCTATGACCCATGAGATGTGGTCATCAGTACACTCACATAATCTTATTGTATTATTATTGTCCTTATTAATAAGAATACTTGACTATGAATAATTCAAGAATAGTGTCCTATAATTTAATGGTATCTCACGATCAAGTCATACTTGACATTCCATTAAATGAACTACATATTTTAAGGACTTTATTACGTTATATATGATTATAACAATGACATAATAAATAAATGACTTATACATATATCAAATATATGATTAAAGTCATGATACAAATGATTATCTATTCAAAATAGATTGGCCACTAAGGATTACACCAACAATCTCCCACTAGCACTAGAGCCAATCGAGCATTAATATAACACCCATCGATCTAGTGTGAGTGTTATGCTACCACTGAGCAAGAGACTCCAATAGTGGATTGTTCATTGTTGTCATTCTGTACATCTTCACATCTCCTCTATCAATCATATATTGAATGATATGGAAGCACCTAAGTATATGTTCGGATCACTGGTGAGATCAAGTTTCCTTAGCTAATACGATTACTCCATCATCATCGCAACGAGATCAATGGAGTTCGCAAAGTTAGGAACTACTATAAGTTCATAAGTGAACTTCCTGATCCAAACGGCCTCTAAATCTGTATTTAAGGCAACTATATACTCGGCCCCTATAATAAAATCAGCAAGTGTCTCAAGCTTGAAACATTTTCAAGCTCACAACGCCACCATTAAGGCAAAACACAAATCCATACTACAATCTAGAGTCATCTTTAACGGTTTGGAAGCTAGCATCAGTGTAACCCATAACAATGAGCTCTTCTTCATCATTACAGATCAAGAATGAATCCTTAGTTCTTCTTAAGTACTTAAGGATATTCTTAACTTCGGTTCAGTGACCTTCACTGAGATTGGATTGGTACCTTCCCATCATGCTCGCAGCATACGAGACATTTGTTCGAGTACATATCATGGCACTCATAATAGATTCAATCGCTGAAGCATATGGAATCTACTTCATGCGTTCCCTCTACATCTGATGTAACAGGGACTATCCCTTGGACAAGTATAGCCACGTGACATAGGCAAGATACCCTTTTGGAATCATGCACATTTAAAGCGTCCAAGCATTTTGTCAATTTATGTACCTTAGACTAAGACCTAACAATTTCAACAATCTATCCCCATAGATCCTGATTCATAATACATAGGACGTTTCACCCAAGTCCGTCATTGAGCAATAATTCCTTAACCATGTTTTCACATTTTGTAGTGTAGGAATATCGTTTCCATAAGTAGTAGGTCATCCACATACAATACAAGAAAAATAATTATGCTCCCACTAACCTTGTTGTACACACAAGGTTCATCCTCGTTCTTAATGAATTCAAATTGTCTTACAATTTATGTCAAAACGAAGATTCCAACTTCTGGAAGTTTTCTTTAATCAATAAATGGATGTTTGCAACTTGTAAACCTGTCCACCATTCTCTGAATAGACAAAACTCTTAGGCTGTGTCATGTACACATCCTCGAGAAGGTTGCTGCCAAGAAATTCTGTTTTGACATTCATTTTTCTGATCTCATAGTCATACTATGAAGCAATAGTAAGTGGGGTCCAAATCAATGCAACTGGACAGAAGGTCTCATCATAGTCATACTATGAATTTGCTTGAAACCTTTCGTAATCAGTCGCGCCTTGAAGGTATTCACCTTCCCATTCATGTTAGTCTTCTTATTGAAGACCCACTTGCACCTTATGGGTTTTACCCCTTTCAAGTGACTCAACCAAGGTCCATACCCAGTTAGTGTACATGGATTCTACTTTAGATCCCATGGCTCCTAGCAACTTCTCAGAATCTAGGCCAATGACGGCCTCATGGTAAGTCACAGGCTCATCATGATTGATGAACGGTTCATCACCTTCTTGAGTTAGGAGTATTCCATATCTCTCAAGTTGATGATATGTCCTGTTTGACCTACGCGAGTCTTGTGTTACTTGCACTGGTGGTTGGAATACAACATCTTGTGGAACCGGTTCTTGCTCCATTGTAGGCGGGTCAGTACTCTATGGTGCTTGGATTTATCCAAGTTCTACATTCCTCCCATTGTCTCCCTTGGAGATGTGTTCCTTCTCAAGGAAGACTCCAGTCCTAGCGACAAACATTTTGTCCTCGGAGGTACTGTAGAAATAGTGTCCGTTTGTTTCCTTAGGACACCCCACAAAGATACATTTGTCACACTTGGGTCTAAGCCTATTTGAAACCAAACGCTTCAATAAACTTGACACCCCAAATCTTAATGAAAGACATATTTGGTCGCATACCAGTCCATATCTCCTATGGTGTCTTCCAGCCGTTTTAGATTGAGCACGGTTAGGTGTGAAAGCTGTTGTATGTAAAGCATATCCCCTAAAAGAATAAGAGAAGTCTGATTGACTCATCATAGATCGTACCATGTCCAACAAGGTTTGATCTCTCCTCTCGAACCCACCATTCCATTATGGTGTTCCAGGAGGAGTGAGTTAAGATATAATCTCACACTCCTTCAGATAGTCAGCAAACAGTTGGCTTAAATACTTACCACCATGATTTGATCGTATGACCTAATACTTTTCCAAAATTAGTTCTCAACTTCATTCTTGAATTCTTTGAACCTTTCAAAGATTTCTGACTTGTGTCATACACAAATCCATCTTTACTGAAGTCATCAGTAAATGAGATGAAGTACGAAAACTTGCCTTTTAGCAAAACTTGTTTAGAGGCCTTCATACATCATAATGTATAATGCCAAAAGATTACCAGCCCTTCACCTTATTGGTGAAGGGAGCTTAATCATAGTTCCAAACAAGTACGATTCGCTGACCTCAAACAATTCATAATTGGATGGGACCAAAAGTCCATATTAATGGATTTTGGAAATGTGTTTCTTACTTATATGATCTACAAGATATTGCGAAACACGTAGAGTATCCAAATCACTTGGTTTGACCCTTGATGGGCTCCGGCAAGTGTACCGGATCGAAGCAAGTAATACTAAAACGGTGAGAAATCGAGTATCGAACTCAGGGATTGGGAGACCAAATACCACTTCACAAAATCAACAACTATTTAGACCAAGAGAAATTGGTTCGGAAAATTTCAAAATAAAATAAAAAATAAATAAACACTTAAATAAAATAAATGTTTTTGGATTTTTAAATTAATTAATTAGAAAACAAAAATAAAATGATGAACAATCAAATAAAGAAAACTCTAGGGATCCGATTTCACCAACGCTATAAATATAGATTCCTCATAGACAATGAATCATAATCCCACTTAGTAAGGTTCGATTATATCAATTCTTCCTAATCTCTTAATCAACTTCTAATGTCAATCAAGAACCCTAATTTATTTTAATATCTGGGTTAGAGCACACTAAAATTTACCCGTTGATTCCTAATCAACTATATTTCTATGATAATTATTAACCAAATAGTTTATTAAGTTTAATGATCCTCTATTGCAGTTGCATAACGCTCCTATCTCCTCTCGATCTCAAGTTACCCTATGGTTTTATCTCAATACCCTTAACACATAAATCTCCTCCTGGTCTCATTATGATTAGCCTATCATCTAATTGGTGATCAAGCAATTAGAAGCATTAAGAACGGAAATAAAACACAAATAAAAGTGAAGAATAAATTAAGAAAAACTGAATTAAAATTATTAAGCCATCATGACGCGGTTATATCGTCACCCTAGAAAAAGGATTTTAGTTTATCATAAAAGAAAAGAAAGAAGAAGAAGAATAAAATAAAAGTAAAATTGTTGAATATCCCCAGATGCAGTGCTATTTGGCCTCTTTTATGCTGCGTGCGTGACTGCTACTTCCAACTCTTGCTAACACTATGTTGTTATCTGGGTTTTTTTTTCTGTTTCAATCTTCTATCTCTTAATTCAAATTGAATTCACAATGGTGCTCCAAAATCCCTTCATTCCAGCTGATTCACTTATTTTTAATTGAATTGGCGGTGGGCTCGCGCGAGTCTCGTTTCACGTTACCAATTCCAAATTGTCATGGGTCCTGAAACTTCTAATCCTCTTCAATTTATTCGCTCAATCTTTTAAACTTTCAATAGCAATTCAGGTGGGATTGGCATTCTAATTCTAATTGCCAAAAGATATGCATGTAGTTTCCGGTAACAATTTCAAGTAACCTTCATCTTCACTCTTTATCCAATTTATTCCTACTATATCATCCTAAAAACACACAAATTACAAAATAAATGGAAACACTAACTAAATTAAATAAAAGTGATAAAATAGAAAAATTAAATCTAAATACAAAAATAGACTAACAAAGTCTAATTTGGGTAAAATCAAACATTCAACTCAACTTAATTATTGAAATTCACTCTAAAATAATAGATAAAACATGATAAGCCAGCGGATTATCAACCCTATAAGTATTTATGTTATAGATGAGCATATCGAGATCAAGGATATAAAGTCCATATCTCATATGAATACTAGCATAGAAGACATCAGTTGAATAAATGAAACAACAATTGTCCATTTATTGCAACTTAAAATTCTTTTTTGTTTATACAAGATATAGAATGATGTTTCTATTATCAACTGGAATAAATTAACAATTATTTACTTTCATTAATGCCTATAAGGCAAATTCAAACACTTATTGTTAATGTAGCAATTTTTGTTCTATTTCCACTCATAGAGTAGATCTTTACCTAATAGTAAATTCAAACTCCTATATTCAATGTAGCAACTTTTGCTTCATTTCCACTCATAGGGTAGACCTTTACCTTTTAGTCAATGTCCTACTCCCTTTGATCCTTCACATTAATATGAGATCCATATGCGGCATCCAATACCCATAATGTTGGAGTAGATATGTTGACTTTTATAACAAATATGTCTGAACAGGAAGTCATACTTCCTTTCTTGTCTTCATACTCTTTCTGGTACCTCTTATGCCTTGCTAGCTCTTGTTAGAATAACATAAGGTACATGATCGTATCATACGTCTCTATGATTGCAAGCATGAGATATCATACACCAATGGCATTGACTTGATGCTTCTATTAAGCATCTCTTTCGACCCTTATGGACGTAGCAACAAATTGTTTGAGAATTAATTGCTCAAGAACATACAGTTCTTTTCTCGTACTAGAGGACAATCCTAAAAAATTTTACCAATCCACAAAATTAATTCTAGATAACTCATCCTTCTTAAGGATGTATCGTAACGATAAAATACTAGTTGTGTTTGTAGCCATGATTATTTAATACAGAAACATACAGAATATAAGTATCATGATTAAAGCATATTTAATAGGTCTTTTATTAAATACGCTCCTACTATTTTACTTAAATCAATGACCATCATCATTGACTCGGAAAATCTCGTTGAAAGATTTTCTAGTGAGACTAAGATCCATATTTCACCTCATTCTAAGTCAGCTGTGGCTGATCGTCCAAAATTTAGCTATTTAGATAGGAAACTCATTTCCAATTACATCCAATGTAATTCTTGGACCATTTGGGGGAATAACTCCTTATTCTAATCCATCATATGGATTAATGCCCAATCCCATGCCTCTAAGTCATTTCAATCCTATTGAATACGCTTAGTTAAGTTCAACCCAATGGTTGGCAATAGGTTATTTCACCTTTTGCGTCTCCCCAAGAATATATTAAGGTGCTCCGCTGTGGCATGACCCACACTCAAATGATTTTGGCCTTAACGAGTGCCACGCATCAGGAGGCATCTAAAAACTTAATTTATTGAGGGAATTTAATTATTAAATGATCTCACCGGCTTGTTTATCATATAAACGTCTCTCATAGCATACAGGGCAAACAAGCTTATATACATTCAAAACATATTAAGCATACAATAACGTACATGCTATCATACAATTTAAATCAAAATTTAAATCATACATCTTATACATTTTATGCATCACATACATAAACATATAAAACATATAAAAGGTATGATGATTATGGCTTCCTAATGTGCAATAATTAAAACTAATTATTACAATCTTTGACTCTCGAGTAAACTTTCAAAGTTCCTCACACTAGCGTCATGATCTGGTGTTATCTCCATGTCATCCCGATCAATTTACAAAATTTAAAATAAAATAAAGTAAATGTCATGACACGCAGGCCGTATTTATAAAATAAATCAGAACAGGCAGGCCGTATTTACCAAATAAAAATAACACCACAATCCATAACCTTACACCTCACATTTAATAAACAATTTATTAAGATAAAAAAAATCATACACATGATCTCCAATTGATTTCAAAATAAATAAATAAATTTGAAATCAAATCATAAACATGATCTCCAATTGATTTCAAAAATAAATAAATAAATTTGAAATCAAATCATAAACATGATCTCCAATTGATTTCAAAATAAATAAATAAATTTGAAATCAAATCATAAACATGATCTCCAATTGATTTCAAAAATAAATAAATAAATTTGAAATTAAATCATACACATGATCTCCAATTGATTTAAAAAAATAAATAAATTTGAAATCAAATCATAAACATGATCTCCAATTGATTTCAAAATAAAATAAATAAATTTGAAATCAAATCATGCACATGATCTCCAATTGATTTTAAAAATAGATAAATAAATTTGAAATCGTTGTCAAAATATACACTGCGCAATTTGTATCATTGCACAAAGTGATCAACTTTAAACTTCAAGTTGGATAATTGCGCACAGTGATATTTACAACAAATTTTTAAACATCAATTTTTAAAAGAACGTGAATTGCATAGTTAAAGTTTAAAACAATTTAAAACTTCAATTTGAAAAAGACGAATTGCATAGTGACCAAGTTTAAAACAATTTTAAAAGTCACACGCATAGGGACAACATGCATTCTATTGAATCACATTCAAAAGCAATAAATATGTTATCAAACAAGGCAAACATCCTAGCATACATGGCAAACTACAATCAATGCTCAAATGAAAAATGCGAGCAACACACTCTCTTTCCAACACACATTCTTCTATTGGTTGAAATTTATGTGGGTCCTACAAAAATCAAGTGGAACCCACATGAATTAGTGGGACCTATATGCGTTTTAACCAATAGGAGTGTGTGTATTGGAAGGAGAGTATTAGAGAGTGTGTTGCTAGCACTCCTCATGCTCTAATACCATTGTTGGGGAATCAAGAGGTATAATTTTTAAAATTATTTCTCAAATCCTCGAGTCCAAAACCCCTTTACAAAATGACCACGCATTGCACATAAATCACAAGGATACTGTGTTTACCTCTTGAAGCGTAGCTTTACTGCGAACACTGTGAGCGCGCCAACGACACCAGTTAGCTAAATTCACTGCTACTGTGCGATGCTCATAACTCCCGCTCCAGACCTCATTTCAAAGAACTGAATGGTGAAGATGAAGAACCACATGTCTCGAATCTGCTGTCCAAATTTCAGCCTGATCCAACGGTTAACGAATCTCGGATCGCGAGATTACAATAACTGTCCAGCCACAACCATCAAAAGGAAAGGCTTCTCTATCACCAGTATTGCAAAGTAGCAATACCTCTACTCTGTCCATGCGAGCAAACTAACGTCAGAGATAGCGTAATGCTAACTATCAGGATTGGGAGAGGCACGGCACACAAAGAGAGAAGAGGAGGCGCTACTGTCTACAGTGTACAACGGTCGCTATGAGTACTCTATGTTGTGTGTCACTTAAGTGACGTGCACAGCTTACTCATAGTTGTTACTCACTTAACATAACCCAGTTGGGCTACTGTACGTTACAAGCCAATGTTTAATTATTAATTAAATCATATTTAATTAATCAATTAAACCGATCCCATTTAATTATTAATTAAATCATATTTACTTAATCAATTAAATTAATTCTCTGAACATTTGCTCTATGCGTGTGACCCTATAGGTTCTCAATTAATTGACAATAATATTAATTATTATTTATCATATTAATAATTAATTAATATTATAAACAATGAGCGGCATCCAGCAATACATCATTGCTACCCAATTAATTAGAATATTGGTGATACAATTAAAACCATATTGTAACCATATATAATGTGAAGTTAACGTCCTTTCGTCTCAATGTCTTAATTGAACACAAGGCATAAATGTGTCATTGTTGTTAAGTCCAATTATTTATTTCTTGATCTAGTAATTGACCGATCATGTGGGTCCAATATATCATATTGTCTCACCTTAGCATGGCCATGCATTTATAATTTAATGGCATTTCACGGTAAGTCATACTTAACGTTCCATTAAATAAACTATTTATTCTAAGGACTTTATTATGCTATAAATATGATCATTAAATACAACATAATAAATAAATGCCTTATGCATATATCAAATATATGATCAAAGTTATGATATAAATGATTATTTATTCAAAATAGATTGGCCACTAGGGCTTACACCAACATAACACACTTAAGGGAAGTGTACCCTGTCGCAGAAGTAATATAGGACGGAAGTCCAAATATCATACCCAAGAGATTAATTATGTGATATGCAAGTGATAAAATAAGTACTGGAATAGAAAAATCCTTATGCTATTTAGACTAACGAAATAATAATAATAATAATAATAATAATAATAATAATAATAATATGTAAGCAATAATAAGATATGACAAAAGAGAAATAAAGAGTTTAAGAAATCAAGGGTAAAAGAGCCTAAAGTCGTGGTTTCACTTGTATTTTCGATACCCTTCGAATCCTAATTCTATTCAATTTCGCAGTTGCTTTTCGAAAATCAATCCCGCTACGAATACTTTTAATTGTTTGTCAGGCAATCAATAATCTTTACCCCGGATGAACCCAATGTTTGTTAGACAAAAAGTTTAAATGACTAGAAAGCATAAAGAACAAAGAGGTTGAATGACTGAAAGGAGAAAATCACGTTTGATCATGATATAATTTAAACCTCGGTTATCCTATAGATATAGCAATTAGTTGCAGTATGATCGATGGTTAACCAATTGATTAAGAGCATACAAAGGGTGCGCAGTCTTAGTATGAGATGACGAACAATAGAATAACACTATTCAAATCACAACTTTGAAACCAAATAGAATTCGAATTAAAGCTAAGACTTAGCAAAAAGGGTTTCCACTAGTACAAGATCCACAACTCTAATGGTGAATTTAGCTACCCATAATAGATAAAACCAAAATCAACAAAGGGAAACGCATCTTGAAGAGTGAAGAGAAGAAGTGTCTCCAACTTAATCTCCAGGTGCCAATCCTACTCTAGAATTTTAAACTACTAAAAAACTATAAACTATACAAAGCTATTACAAAAGATGTCAAGAGATTAAGAGATGTCAAAGATGTTCAAAGGATAATACAGATGACCTCTATATATAGGAAAATATGAGAACATAGCCCAAAATTAGGTCTTCTGCGCAGCCATCACGGGCGTGCTCTGTAGTCAGCACGGTCATGATCTTTATATGTCAGGTCGTGCTCATTTCTGCACGAACATACCAACTTCATAAATCAGCGTCATAGTGTATGGGTGTACACATCCTTCTGCACAGTCGTGCTCTTTATTTGTAAGGTCGTGCTTGCTTCAGTCAGGCCTTGCTTCTCTGAGTCAGGCCTTGCTTCACTTTGGCACGAGTGTGCTGGTGTTTGGCACGACCGTGCTTCATCTTCAGAGATCAGCTTTAAGTCATTTTTGTAAGGTTTTGTTTGGATGGTTGAGCTGGAAGGCTTGCACGGATGTGCTCTTCATGTGCATGGCCGTGCTCGAGCTTAGAACTTCATTATCTTCTTCATTTTAGCTTAAAAACCTTCATCTTTCATCATATGTTCATCAAACTGCCTCTAAACATCAATTCTGTCAAAACTTAAGTAAAAGGGTGAAATATAACAAGAATTATCATGAAATGCATCAAAATTCAAGCCAAATATCTCCTATAAAATGCACAGAATTGAGGTTTATCACTATCTCACTTCAATTGGCGGATCGATCCGTAAAATACCATGTAGGCATCTTGGAGGATGATCCTATAAAGGTTGGTAGGTTTTTCATTCCTGCAGATTTTGCTGTACTTGAAATGGAGGAGGATTCTCAAATCCTCATTATTCTTGGTAGACCTTTCTTGGCTACCACATGAGCTGTGATTGATGTAAAAAATGGAAAATTTACTTTAACTGTGGGTGATGATAAGGTAGAATTTGATTTATCTAAATCTATTAAACACCCTTCTTTTGAGGATTCTTGTTGCAGGATAGATGTAGTGCACCAAATGGTGAGAGAAGAGTCCACAAAAGCATGCTTTAGTGATCCATTGGAGATGTGTTTTGTGACACCCGCTACCCCGCATACGATAAATATAAAGTAAAGCATGCAAGTTAAAATAAAAACTTTAACGTAAAAGGTAGCAAGTACATGATCTGAAAACGTTTAAAACATAAATAACAATTGCGGAAAAACATAACATAAAACAAAACCCAAATCCCGGTATCACATAATCAGAGCTGGTAACCACTACCGATATTACATCCAAAAAAATCTAACATAACTAGGCATAAACTAAAAATTAAGAGCAAGCGATCTCCTCGGGATCACTCCTCAACTGGCATCTCACCATCCTTTGCATAACCAAAGGTACATGCAAAACACAAAAACAACATATAGGGAGTAAGGAACTGTATGTATAAACATAAGCGGTAATAGAGCAGTTAGCAAGATGATCATGCAACACATAAAACATCATAATATAACATATAACGCATACCATCATATCAGATTAATAACATGCTATGCGATGCATAACTACTCCACTACTCCATATGCAATGTGGATCCGATAACTAACTCAGGAAGACGATTGCAGAGTTACATATCCATATTGGCCAATAAGCACCAATGCCGGCAGTTCACCAAACTCATGGGTGAACCCCTTGGATAGCCGATCTACCTTACTCTCGGATGGACCACCACGGATGCGCTTGATTCACCTAACTCTCGGATGTATCACCGCGGACGGCTAGTTTGTCATATTCTCGGACGAACTCCTCAGTCATCGTAACTTCCCCCAAACTAACAACACCATGTCATGATGCATGCAATGCTAACATACAAACAACATGGCAACCACCACCATCAACACCTTGAACACAGGCTATCAACTTTGACCAATAAGCATCAATGTGATTTATCAACATCAATCTTGACCATTAAGCATCAAGAATAATTTAACCAACAACATCGGTAACAGTACGTTGTTACCGATAACATCATCTTCTCATTAATTAATCTCTTTATTAAGTCTTCATTATTACACTTTATCATATCTTTGTCCTAGTTCATTAATTATCCTCAAGGTCGTATTTTATAATTTCTTATGTCATATTTTTACTTCAAAAGGTTATTAAATCTTTTGTTATTTAAAACAGTGGAATTTTCTTAATTTTGACAGTGGAACGGTCTGAGCACGGGCGTGCTGGCCAAATGGCACGGGCGTGCTGCACGAGAGCACGATCATGCTGACTTTACTGGGCAGAGAGCACTGGCGTGCTGATAATGATCACAGGCGTGCTCAACGCTATTACAACGTCTCAGTTTTGGGAAACTTGGCAAACTTTTCTAGATTTTAACACTCCAATCAATCCTAAGGTTCTTTAGTAATCCATTGGCAATAATCTCACCCCTCATCAATATATTTATGTTTTATGCACATCCATTAGACAAATCCTAGTTTTTGGGCTTAGCGGTAACATCCCTATGTCTTTTATTAACATAGTTTGCGGGGGTAATCTATCCAATCTCCGATAGCAAATGGGTTGGTCTGGTGCGTGTAGTTCCTAAAAAAAAGTGGTATGACTGTGGTTCAAAATGAAAATAATGAATTAATCCCCACTAGGACAGTAACCAGTTGGAGAATGTGTGCTGACTATAGAAAGTTGAACAAGGCAACTAGAAAAGATCACTTCCCTATCCCATTTATTGACCAAATGCTTGAAAGGTTAGCTAGATATTCATATTTTAGTTTCTTGGATGGGTATTCCGATTCTCACCAAATTCCCATACATCCTAGTGACCAAGAAAGGACCACGTTTACTTGTCCCTATGACACTTTTGCTTATAGAAGAATGCCTTTTGGTCTATGTAATGCACCGACTACTTTTCAAAGATGCATGACTGCAATATTTTTTGAAATTATTGAAAACATCATTGAGGTTTTTATGGAATTACCTTTGATGATTGTTTAACACATTTGTGTAAGATTTTGCAGCGATGTGAAGAAACTAACTTGGTGTTGAATTGGGAAAAGTGTCATTTTATGGTACAAGAAGGTATAGTGCTTGGACACTTGATATGCGGAAAAGGTATTGAGGTGGATAGGGCCAAAATTGAAGTGACTAAAAAATTGCCCCCACCAGTGAATGTAAAAGGAGTGAGGAGTTTCTTGGGACATGTCGAATTCTACCGGTTATTCATCAAAGATTTTTCAAAGATTTCAAAACCTTTGTCTAATTTATTAATGAAAGATGTCCCATTTGACTTTAATACTAATAGTTTAAATGTTTTTTATAGGTTGAAGGAAGCCTTGATCTCCGCTCCTATTTTGCAAACGCTGGATTAGGATGAGCCATTTGAAGTAATGTGCGATGCTAGTGATTACGCCATAGGAGCAGTCTTGGGGTAGAGAAGAGACAAGAAGGTTCATGCCATCTATTATGAAAGCAAGACCTTGGATGGGGCTTAAGCCAATTATGCCACCACCAAGAAAGAGCTAATAGCGGTGGTATTTACATTTGAAAAATTTAGATCCCACCTTGTGGGGTCTAAGGTCATTGTGTACACCGATCACTCCGCCCTCGAGTATCTCATGAGCAAGAAAGAACCAAAGCCTAGACTCATCAGATGGATCCTTCTTCTGTAAGAATTCGAATTGGAAATTTGAGATCGTAAAGGGACAGAAAACTTGGTAGCGGATCACTTATCTAGACTTGACCCACCGGTGCACGGAAAGGATGACTTGCCCATAAATGATTCATTTCTTGACAAGCAACTATTTGCCATTTCAGAGGAAAGTGCTCCATGGTATGCCAATTTTGTGAATTACATGGTATACGGGATTATACCTCCGGAGTTCACCTACACCAACAGAAGAAGTTCCAAGTATCTTAAGCTATTGTCATTCCTCATCTTATGGAGGTAATGCAAGCGCTCCAAAGACAGCAGCAAAAGTACTCCAATCCGAGTTCTATTGGCCTCGTATATTTAGAGATGCTCGGGTATTCGTACTTGCTTGTGATCCATGACAAAGAACGGGCAACATCTCAACGAAGCATGAAATGCCGATCAACACAATGCTAGAGGTAGAGATATTTGATGTTTGGGGAGTTGACTTCATGGGACCCTTTCCTCCTTCTTGCAACAATAAATTCATTCTTGTAGCCGTTGGTTACGTCTCTAAGTGGGTGGAAGCTATACCATCCCCAACTAGTGATGCAAAAACCGTGATCAAGCTATTCAACAAAACAATCAGTGATGGAGGATCGCATTTCATAGAAAAACAGTTTGCAAACCTCCTACACAAATATGGAGTCACACATAAGGTTGCTACACCTTATCATCCTCAAACCAGTGGCCAAATCGAAGTTTCCAATAGAGAGATAAAGAGCATCCTAGAGAAGACAGTTTCAAGATCCAGAAAATATTGGTCTTTAAAGCTTGATGATGCTCTATGGGCCTATCGCACAACTTATAAGACACCTATTGGGACGATACCCTTTCGGCTTATCTATGGGAAACCCTATCACTTGCTGGTCAAGCTAGAACATAAGGCCTTTTGGGCCATGAAAATGCTAAATTTTGACTTAAAGGCAGCCGAAGAAAAAAGGAACCTTCAGTTGCAAGAACTGGATGAGTTGCGATTAGATTCTTACGAGATCGCCAAAGCCTACAAAGAAAGAACAAAAATATGGCATGACAAGCATATCTTTCGTAGAGAATTCCATGAGGGAGACTTGGTGCTTCTCTACAATTCAAGACTATAGCTATTTCCAGGAAAGCTCAAGTCTCGATGGTCTGGACTGTTCAAAGTTACCAAAGTATTTCCATACGGGGCAGTCGAGGTGTGGGATGAAGAGTGTGGCAACTTTAAAGTCAATGGACAAAGACTGAAGCATTACTTGGGAGAATACAAACTTAAAAAGCGGCTGACAATTTCCGTCCTTGACCCAACACCAAAAGACTGAAGGGTATATGGTCAAGCTTATGCCAAAAAATAAGTGCTTCTTGGGAGGTAACCCAAGTTCTAATTCCTTTTTAATTATAATATTTTTTTGTTATCGTTATGCATAGATTTGAGTAGTTTGATAGGAAAAGATCACTTACTGATGAGTGTTCTATGATGAATCGCAGGTTGAAAAGAATTGAGGAATAAAAAGCTAGGAAAAATGAAGTCGGGGGAGATCACATCCAATTCGTGATGGGCAGTATATGGAGAAGCAGAAGCAATCATGGGCTGGCTGTGACAAGGTTTATGCCCGTGACACTACCCTAAATTTTCAATCAGGACTGTCATGCCCGTGAAGGAGATCACGCCCATGAAGCATAAAAAATTGAGACTTCCAGAAAGGATAACGGCCTGGCCATGACATACATCATGGGTCGTGATCTGGCCTAGAAAATAAGTTGAAAAGAAACAGAGGATATTACGGCTATGCTGTGAAATGTGTCATGGGCGTGAAAGGTTCAAGTTGAATAAAGAACTCAGCAGAGAAACTGCGAGCAAAGGAGCTCTTGCTGAAAGGAACATGGCCATGCTCCCGCACGCACGGTCGTGCTAAGGTAAAATTGACTCTGAGCCAAAAAAGGTAAACATCCCTTACCATTACAGATTGAAAATTGAGCATCAGGATAAGCAATTTGCTAAATTTTTAGAAATATTTAAGAAACTGCATATAAATATCCCCTTTGCTGAAGCCATTCCTCAAATGCCCAAATATGCAAAATTTCTGAAAGAAATAATTTCTAATAAAAAGAAACTAGAGGATTTTTAAGTGGTAAAATTAACTGAGGAGTCCTCTTCCATTGTTCTTAAGAAACTACCTCCTAAATTGAAATATCCGGGTAGTTTTACAATTCCCTGCACTATTGGTGATTCTTACTTTGAAAAAGCATTATGTGAATTAGGTGCTAGTATAAATCTAATGTCTTATTATGTGTTTTGAAAAACTTGGCATGCAGGAACCTCAGCCCACCAACATCTCTTTATAGTTGGCAGACAGATCCATTACCCATCCACGTGGTATTATAGAGGATGTAGTCAAAATTGACAAACTCATCTATCCTGTTGACTTCGTTGTGTTAGACATAAAGGATGATGAGGGAAGTTCCAATTATTTTAGGGCGGCCTTTCTTAGCAACAGGACAGACCTTGATTGATGTCCAACAAGGGAGGATAACTCTGCGGCTTGGTGATGAGGAAGTTGTTTTTAGAATTTTTAATTCTCTTAAAAATCCCTTTCCTTTTGCTTCCTGTAATTTCATTTAAGATATTGATATCACTGATATAACCGTATCTGATAGTCTCTCTGATTTCAGGATAAAGGACCCACTTGAAAAGATTCTCACTCCGCAGAACCCAAATGTTATGGCCAAAACATCATATGTTTGAAAAGTTAGACAGGGATAGCGGCCCAAAACCCAAGCCTTCGATTGAAGAACCTCCTGAACTTGAATTAAAGCCCCTCCCCGCTAATCTTAAATATGCCTTCTTGAAGCCTCTTTCGTCTTTACCTGTAATTATTTTTGCTGTTCTGACAAAGACTATGGAGGATCAACTTTTGAAGATATTGGGGGACAACAAGGAAGCTTTTGGATGGACGATTCATGATATTAGAGGCATTAGTCCTTCCATATGCACTCATAGGATTTACATGGAGGATGAATTTGAACCTAGTACCCTACCTCAGCGCCGCCTCAATCCAAACATGAAAGCGGTAATAAAGAAAGAAGTGATCAAACTACTTGATGCAGGAATTAGCTATCCTATCTCTGATAGTAAGTGGGTAAGCCCAGTTCAATGTGTCCCTAAAAAAGGAGTTACAACTTTCATGGAAAATGATAACTAAGAATTGATAGCAGTAAAGAAAACCACAGTGTGGAGTATGTGCATTGATTTTAGAAAATTAAATGAAGCCACTAGGAAGGACCATTTTCCTTTACCCTTTATTGATCAAATGCTTGAAAAGTTAGCCATGCATGAATATTAATATTGTTTAGATGGGTAGTTATATGCAAATACCAATGACCTTACAAGATCATTAAAAAACCACTTTTACTTGCCCATATGGTACTTTTGCATATAAAAGGATGCCCTTTGGTCTGTGTAATGCCCCTGCCACCTTCCAAAAATGTATGATGGCTATCTTCTCAAATTTAATTGAAAATTGCATTGAAATTTTTATGGATGATTTTTCTGTATTTGGATCCTCATATGATAACTGCTTGCATAATTTGAATTTGGTGTTGAAAAGATGCAGGCACATTAATTTGGTGCTAAACAGGGAAAGTGTCAATTTATGGTGCAAGAGTGCATTATTCTGGGACATAAAGTGTCCACAAAAGGAATTGAGGTAGATCCCGCTAAGGTAGAAGTAATTGCTAAATTGCCTCCACCAAATTCTGTAAGAGCAATGCGAAGTTTCTTAGGCTATGCTGGCTTTTATAGGAGGTTTGTCAAAGACTTTTCTAAAATTGCCAGACCAATGACATACCTCTTAGTTAAAGAAGCCACTTTTGATTTTTCTAACTTGTGTTTAAAGGCATTTAATTTGCTAAAATAAAAATTAGTTAGTGCTCCTATTGTTATGGCCCTCGATTGGACTCTTCCTTTTAAGTTAATGTGTGATGCTAGTGATATTGTTATGGGGGTAGTTTTGGCGCAGAGAAAAGACAATGCATTTCACACCATATAATATGTCAGTCACACTTTGGACGATGCTCAGAAAAATTACACCACCGCTGAAAAAGAGTTATTGGCTGTGGTTTTTGCTTTTGATAAATTTCGTCATTACCTTGTTCTTTCAAAAGTAATTGTTTATACTGACCACTTTGCTATAAAGTATCTGCTTGGTAAACAGAATGCAAAGTCTCGGTTGATTAGGTGGATTTTTTTAATGCAAGAAGTTGATTTAGAGATCAAGCACGAGAAAGGTTCAGAAAATCTTGTAGCTGACCATTTATCGCGCCTTGACCATAGCGTAATGCAACCTGTCCATGATGGAGAGATCAAAGAAGTATTCCCTGATGAGCGTCTCTTAGCCATCTCCCCTGCCCCATTGTATGCTGATATTGTTAACTACCTGGCAGGTAATTTTATTCCCCCTCATTTTTCTTCCCAGCAAAAGGAGAAACTTTTCTCTGATGCTAAACATTATCTATGGGATGACCCTTACTTGTTTAAAGTGATTGGGCGTTGCGTCCTAGCCCATGAGGTAGTTTCTATTCTTGAACATTATCATTCTAAAGAGGTTGGTGGCCATTTTGGCCCAACTAGAACTGCATATAAACTTTTGGAATGTGGTTTTTATTGGCCAACAATTTTTAAAGATGCAAATGAATTTGTGAATCCTGTGGTAGCTGTCAGCGTAATGGTAATATTTCTAGGCGGCAAGAGATGTCTTTAACTAATATTTTGGTTTGTGATATTTTTGGTGTCCGGGGTATTGACTTTATTGGTCCTTTTCCTAAATCTTTTTCAAACCAATATATTCTTGTCGTTGCGGATTATGTTTCTAAATGGGTCGAGGCTGTAGCTCTACCTACTAATGATGCTCGGATTGTGATAAAAATTCTGAAAAAGAATACTTTTACTCGATTTGGCACACCCAAAGCAATCATTAGTGATGGTGGCACTCATTTTTGAAATAAACAATTTGATAAGCTTTTAAGCAAATATGGTGTCACTCATAGGGTAGCAACTCCTTATCATCCATAAACCAGTGGACAAGTGGAAATTTCAAATAAGGAGTTAAAAAGAATTTTGGAAAAGACTATTGGTGCATCTAGGAAAGATTGGTCTTTGAAATTGGATGATGCATTATGGGTATATAGGACTGCATATAAGACTCCCATTGGGATGTCGCCCTATCGCCTTGTTTTTGGTAAGTCGTGTCATTCACCTGTTGAGTTAGAACATACAACATTCTGGCTTTGAAGTTTCTTAACTTTGATACCCAGCTTACAGGTGATAACAGATGAGCTTTGTCTGGAAGCCTATAAGATTGCCAAATACTATAAGGAGCGCACGAAAAAGTGGCATGATAAACGCATTCAAAAGCGTGAGTTTCATATTGGAGAAAAAGTTCTAGTTTATAACTCACGTTTGCATCTCTTTCTAGGTAAATTGCACTCGAGGTGGGTTGGCCCTTACCCGTTTGTCCTTCTGGAGCACTTGAAGTTGCTAGGAATGATAACACTACCTTCAAAATCAATAGACAAAGTGCTAAGCATTTTGATGAGGGATTACCACAGGTGAAATTTGTCATCTATTTGAAGGATTGATCCATTCTAAGCACTATCAGGCTCGAGACGTTAAACAAGCGCAGCGCAGGAGGCAACTTGCAATGTATAGGTTGGTGGTAGGTAAAGAAGCAAGGCCTTCCATATCTGAGCAAGGCCTTAGACACTAAAAAAATTCTTCTCCTTTTCATTTCCACTTGGATTTCATAATTAAATGTTTTGCATTGAAGACACTACATAAGTTAAGTGTGGGAAGGAAAAATATTCATATTTTTGATATTGCTGCATCCAATTATTTGGCTTAACTCTCTTTTAAAATTAAGGAAACCCCTTACAAAAAATTTTGAAAAATTGCTTTGATAGTCTCATAAGTATGTTTGAAAAAGTTGGTCTTCTGAAAACTAAAAATTGGTAGAAAATTCTTTGATTGAAAATTTTTCATTAAATTTTGCTTCTAAATGTGAGATTTGGACCTTTATAGGGATTAAATTACAATGATAAATTTATTTGATATTAATCTCGTTTCTTTGATGAGTGCGATTTCTCGGGTGAATATGTTCTAGAACTTGTCCTAAGATCATTTCGAGTCGAATTTGATTTATATGAATGAGGAACTCTGGTTAAGGCACTCTTAGGTATTTTTCTGACCCGCATTTTTTGTTAAACACTTCCTCTAGTTGCTACATTTGAGCCTTTATATGAATATTCTTCTTTGGTCCCCTTTCTGCAAATTGAAATTTTTTGTTGGTAACCTTTTAGAAGTATAATGGAGTAATAGTAGGAATGTATGATGGTGGATCCTTTTCCAAAAATAAAAATGTTAAAAATAAGATGACAGTAAAAATAAAAAATGTTTCTCTCTCTAGTTAGAAAGAAAAAGAAAAAATATATGATGAAAATAAAGATCAGAGAGAAAGCAAGAGAAAGAAAAAGATTATAGTTAAGGAAAGAAAAGAAGGAAAGATCGAAAAAAAATAGTAGATCCTTGAAATATTTTGTGAAAAAGGTGCCAATGCACTTTATGTTCTTTTATGCTTCAAGAGGTTATTATTTGGTTTTCTTGGTTTAGCCCTTTGAATATCCCTTTCTTTCTCTGTCTCACCTAACATTAGTGCCTTCGCCCCATTACAACCCTTGAAAGACCCCTTCATTCTTCTGTATGCATGTGGATCAAATTGTGGAGATTTAGTCAATGGACAAGCCTAATGTATTTATTTAAGAATCTTGAATGCTTTCAATATCTTTGTCCAATATACTGAGAGATTGTGAGTATAGCGACCTTTGGTCTTTTGAAATGTTTGATTTCAAGGAATTTAAAAGTTCCAATTGGGTAATCTCTTGACTTTCTTTTGAAAATTATACTTGTTTGACTATCTTTTCAATTTTGAAAACTCTGTTTATTTTGGGTTCCCCTGATTTAAGTCTGAAGCTTCTTTTGAAAACTCTTAAGCCAGATAATTGCTTAAGGACAAGCAATGCTCAAGTGTGGAAAGTTTGATAAACCTCAATTCTGTGTATTTTATAGGGGATATTTGGGATGAATTTCGATGCATTTCATGATAAATATAATTGTATTTCACCCCTTTTACTTAAGTTTTGACAGAATTGACGTTTATAGGTAATTTGATGAACTTATGAAGAAAAGTGAAGGTTTTAGAGCTAAAATGGACAGAATATTTAAGTTCTGAGGTTAAGCATGGCCGTGCCAGATATGAGCACGCCCATGCAAGCCCTCCAAGCCATGCATCCAAACAAAGCCTTACAAAAAGACTTAAAGCTTACCTCTGAAGATTTAGCACGCCCGTGCCAAAATGAAGAAAGGTTTGACTCAGAGAAGCAAGGTCTAACTTAGAGAAGCAAGGTCTGACTGAAGCGAGCACGATCTCAATCGCGAAGAGCACGGCCACGCAAGAAGGTGAGAACGCTCGTGCTGACGCCCGTGCACTAGGACGGTGATTTACAAAGTTGGTACGCCCTTGCATATTTGAGCACGACCTGACATAGTGAAGAGCATGGCTGTGCTGATTTGTAGCATGCCCGTGCTGGCGGCGCAGAAGACCTAATTTAGGGCCCTGTTCTCATATTTTGTTATAAATAGAGGCCCTCTGTGCCACTCTAAGATATCTTTGAACCATCTCATCATATAATCTTTTATTCTTTGAGTACTATAATCTTTGTTTTAGCTTTCTAGTTTGTAGTTTTTGTAGTTTTGATTTCTAGAGTAAGATTGACACCTGGAGATTAAGTTGGAGCCAACTTCTCCCTCTTCAATTCTTCAGGATGCGTTTCCCTTTGTTGATTTTGGTTTTCTCTATTACTATGAGTAGCTAAATTCACCACTAGAGTTGTGGTGGATCTTGTGTTAGTAAAAACCCCTTTTGCTATGTCTTAGCTTTAATTCAAATTCTGATTGGTTTCGAAGTTACTATCTGATTATATTTATCTTATTGCCCTTCATTTCATGTTTAGAATTAGCTACCATTTGCATGCTCGTAATCAATTGATTGATATTTTGGCTACCAAGCCCAATTAAATTGGTAGATCTATAGGATAAACGAGGATAATTAATTGACCAGTAACCATACTGCAATTGTTACCTTCCGGTTATTTAAACTTCTCAGTTCTTTATGCTTTCCATGTCGTTCGCAACTGCTGCCTGACAAACAGTAAGTCCATTCGAGGAAAAGAATATCAGTGATTGACAACCACAAGATAGTAATAGTTAGAGGGACTGGTAATTGGAGAAGGGAATATTGAAACCAGATAGAACTATGATTTAGGGGGTATCGAAAGCACAAGTGAAACCACGTCTCTAGGCTCTTTTACTCTTGATCTCTTAACTCTCTTTATCGTTTTTGTTATCTTTTGCTACTGCTATATCATCATCTTTATATTATTAAGTATTTCGTTAAGTCTGCATAGCATAAGGATTCCCCTATTACAATACTTGCTTTATCACCATTATATCATAATTAATCTCTTGGGTACGATATCTGGACTTCCGTCCTATATTACTTCTGCAACAGGGTACACTGCCCTTAAGTGTGTTTTGAACGCAACAAAGATATATGCCATCCAACAACAACCAACTAGCTAGAAAATCATTCCAACACATAAGCACTTAATCAAGCATCTTAGAACATAATAAGTTCATCATTCAAAAATCCTATTTTTAGATCTTGAATCTAAGAATAGTTTTTCACCATGCCAAAATAATTTTCATCATTAACACAAACACAATAATCACACCAACACCATAACATACAAACCATAGCAGCAAAGTAAATAACTTCACAAGGAAACCCTGGATCTAGGGTTTTCCTTCAACAAAACTAAGACGCCTTTATCACCACCATTAAGTTGTGATATGGTTCACTCCCCCATTATCTCTTGAAGTTCCCTTTTGAAGAGAAGGAAGAAAGGTTGGTCTCCAAAATAGGCAAGCAAACCGTGGCCTATATAGAAAAGAAACAAGACCAAAAGGTTTGATTTCTTATCAACATGATCAAAGTAGAACAAAGATACTTTTAAAGAGTAAGAATGTAGAAGGAACAAAATCACAAACTTACCCTTGAAAGGAAGTATAAGATAACTTCAAGAAGCTTGAAATGTTCTAGAAGATCCTTAGCTAACTTGAAAAAAAACAACTTCAAATAAAGAAATTCAAAAGATGAAAGTTGTTTAGATGATGGAGATGAACAAGTAAATAAAGTCAAAATGATGAAATAAAATGAGTATCAACACCCACCAAGGCTAGCCGAAACTAGGAGAAAAAGGGAGAGAAGAGAGAAACTTGAAAGCTTAAGGTTTTTGAGTGAAAGTGAGAAATGAATGAAATAGTGAATTTAGGGTGTTCTTCCCCTTAATGGTCGAAGCTTCTCTACCTTGTGGACACCAAATTTTCATTCAAAATTGGTCAGAAAATGGTGTAAGACAATGTAGGGTTAAGATGTAAAGAGGTGGTGTGTTGTTGCTTGGAGAAAGCTTAAGGACAAGATTAACCATTTAAGGTTAGATTAGCTTTTTCCATTTAAGGTTTATGACACCACATCATCTTGGAACAAGGAAAAGGAAACTCGTCGCTTTCGAAAGCAAGATGGCCGAATGGCCTTAGTGTAACTAGGATAGTTACATTTTTCCATTTGGTTAGGAATTAGGTGTTTAAGATTTTTTACTACTTTTGGTAAATTTTTGAATTTCATGAAAACTAATTCTCTTCAATAGAAATAATTAAGAAGGTAATGGAAAATGTAATTCAACATTACATCTTACTCCATTTCCCGATTCTCGGCCTCCGGCATGCCAATCGAGAAATTATCCAATACCGGTTAAAACAGAACTTTTACCGGCTCCGTCTCAACATGACAAAAAGGGAAATTTTTCAGAACGGTCAACATGGATATCATATCAACAAGGAAAATCATTCATATACTTCATAAAGTCATACATAGCTCAAAAGAGATAGAAATCACGTTGTCAAAGTGATTATAAACAGATACAGAAAACGGAGGTGTTACACTGGAGCAATGCTCCCCCTCCTGGAAGATGAATCTTCCTCAGGCCTAAGCAAATGCCAAAATAACAGATTGAACCTCCTCACATGCTAAGTCCCCTTTTAACAAATCCATACATTCTCTTTCTATAACTAACAACCTGGCTAATCGTATTCCTATTGCCTCTCCGACTTGTGCCTTCTAGAATAGGTGTGAATAATCTTGGTCCTAACAGATATGGGCTAGACGTGCTGGACTGGACGGCCTCCATCTTGGACAAGTGCTAACAAAATGTGTCATAGACTCATGGGACATTCATCTGTCGGATTTCCACCCTTTGTTGATCACATGCTTACAGTTTAATCATGAACATTACAGTTAGGAGCTAAATGACTGTGAAATCTGATTATCGGAGGAAGTAATGGTAATGGAGAAGCAGCCAATCAAGGCTGCAGCAGCTGGTTGTAAACCACTACCGATGTTTGTTCAGACAAACACATATACATTCAGGGAAGTTGTACTGCAGTTAACAAGTCCATCACAATTCACTGCAGCAAAAACAGAGGCAACAAAGGTTGCTGGTGTGAAAAAGACATCCAAATTCCCTGAGAGAAAGCAATACATAAGGCCCAAACCAGAGATAGTTAAATCCACTTTTCATTGTAAATCAGGTAAATCTGCCAACCAACATACATGTTTCTCTCCCTCCAAGTCAAGAAATTATAGTTTTCCTCCCAGCTCCACAGCAGGGAATTCAAATCATCTTCCAAGCCCCATCACCGCTTCACTTTTATCCAGAATATCTATTCCGGAAGAAGAAAACAAAAGGAGTCAGCAATAACTGAAGTAAACAGATAAGAAGTGAAATATATTAAAGAGGCGATTTTATTTGCATCCATCACCACTGTCTAAACCAGGATAACAAGAGTTGCTCCCTTTGTTTCCCCTGGCATCTGCCAAAGCAAGTGAGGAAGTATAATTTTTGACAATCCAGAGATGCTATTTTGTATCTTTAGCAGTTTTCAAACTACAGATGCCAATATATACCATGTTAAGTGAAATAAATTTGTACTGTACACCTTTTTTTTCCTTTATTAATTTCACCTACCTACCCGTATTAAAGTAGGTTTTTTACACAATACAAGAAAAATGAGATGGATAGATGTGGCTTAAATTAAAAACTCAATCAAGATTTGTGACGCTTTGAATACCACAAGAATAGAGGTCATCTATAAACTACGCCTGCATGGTTTCTCCTGCAACACGAAAAATGCCTTAATAATATCCAAGCTTAAGCTAAAACTCCAACGGTTCTTTGATTTTTTGATCCAATGTATATAGTGTACTGTAAATAATGCTTCTTTGTGGGTGGGAACAGTCTCCAGCCACAAAAATGTTATTTGTCCTCTCAACTTCGATCCAGCTGCATCCCGCTGGTTTTTTCAAATCTTTGTTCCTCATCATTTTTCTGACCTCCATGACCCCGTCCCATCTAGCATCCGCTGCATACAAATTTGACAATACAATATAGTTTCCAATATCATTAGCTTCAATTTTGAAGAGTTGGTCTGCAACAATACGCCCCAATTCTACTTCGTGATGGATTTTGCAGGCACCCAGCAATGTCCCCCAAATATTTGCATTAGCTTCAATTGGCATCCTGGTCACAAGAGAATATGCTTCACTAATGCGGCCACCTCGAGCTAGGAGATCCACCACACAAGCATACTGTTCCATAGTTGGTTTCATACCATGAATTTTCTCTATTGAATAAAATATCTTCAGTCCTTCATCTACACGGCCAGCATGACTGCAAGCAGATAATACAGAAGTGAAGATAACATGGTCTGGCTTGATTCCCACTTCAAGCATATGAGAAAAAATCCCAAGTGCTTCTTCACTCATGCCATGCATAGCATACCCACCAATCATTGCAGTAAACATAACCAGATCCTTATCAGTACTTGATTGAAATATCTTATTTGCACAGCCTATGATGCCGCATTTGGCATATGCATCTAAGAGGGCTCCTTTCAGGTGAAGATCCTCAAAACAAGACCGAATAATGTACCCGTGACACTGGCTCAGCAAGTGTACTGATGCCATTTGTGTGCATACTGGAAGGAGACTCATGATAGTCAACACATCAGGCTTCAACCTTCGAGCTTGTAACTCATAGAACAGACTGACAGCTTGCTGAGGACAATCATTTTCAGCATATACTCGAACCATCAGATTCCAGGTGGTAAGGTCTGTCTTAGACATCCCACTAAATATCATATTTGCACCATGATGTGATCCTAAACCCACATAACCTGAAATCAGTGAATTGCATGTGACCAGGTTCCTTTTTTCCGATAGATTGTTAAACATTTTGTTAGCATACTCCATGTTACCACATTTGGAATATGCATCAAGTATTGCATTCCCAACTGTTGGTGCAGTATCACTTAATAAAGATCCAGCTTTAACTGAATAGTTGTGTATTTCTTTAACCTTTTCTACTCTCAAAAGAGAAGCACAAAAACGGATTATCGTCAATATTGTAACTGAGTCAGGTCTAATTCCTAGTTTAAGCATCAAATGTAACAAGCTAAGAAATCTTGAATGATGCCTCTTCTCTCCAAAGGCATCCAAAATAGAATTCCATGAAATCAAATCTTTCATGGATATCATAGAAAACATATGATATGCTCCTTCTGTATTGCCACATTTCGCATAGACACTAACCAAGGCATTTCCAATGGCAGTATCTTCAAAGAGAAAAGGACGTCTGAAAATATATGCATGGATCTGTTTCCCCACCTGCAAGTTTCTCAATTGCGCACAAGCTGGAAGTATGCTGACAATAGTCACAGAATCTGGCAATAACATTTCTAGAGATGCTAAATTACCTAACAGATGCAATGCTTTTAACCATTCACCATTTGATACGTATCCCGCGATAATAGCATTCCTGGAGACCAAATCCCTCACATCCATTGCACAAAACATAGATTCAGCTTCTGTCATCTGTCCAACTTTTACGTAGAAGCTAATCAAAGCATTAGACACAGAAACCTCAGCTGACAATTCAGCTCGTTGCAGCACATAAGAGTGGATTTGCCTTCCGCAATGGTAGGCAACATCCTTATCAAACGAAGCACAAACTGGTAGAATATTTGCAATGGTTGCGTAATTTGGCTGCTTAGGTCCTTTCACCATTGAACGGAACAATGTGAATGCATCTTCTAACAATCCATTCTCAGCAAGACCTGCAATCATTGCATTCCACGAAACAATATCTTTGTGAACAATGTCATCAAAGACAGCATATGCATCACTAGACACCAGCCCACACTTTGCATACATGGATAAAAGAGCATTTCCAGCTAAAGTGTCCACTTCAAAACCAGACTTAATCACATAAGCATGTACAATCTTTCCGGCATCCAGATCTCTCAAACGAGCACACACCGGAAGAACAGTGGCAACTGTAACAGAATTGGCCATAGCCTCACCACTCGAATGCATCATCCTAAACACCCTCAACACTTGATCATCATATTTCATGGACCCTGAAATCCCAGACAAAACAATATTCCAAGTAACAGGATCACAGTGGCTGAGCTGATCAAAGATCTTCTGGCATTCATCAAGCTTGCCACATTTGGCATACATGTTAAGCAACGCTTTGTTCGTAATGTGGCAAGAGACATGGCCAAGTTTAACAACATAACTATGCAGGGTTCTGCCCAAGTTGGGAGCCAAGAGGACAGAACAAGATTTTAGAATGGCAGCGAGGACAAGGTGATCTGGTTTGACAGCTGCAGAAGCCTTTAAGCAGTGATGGAAAAGGGACAAGGCTTCATTGTGCCTGGAATCTGCACATAAGGTATTGATTATGGAACCCAATGTCTTGAAACCAAGGTGAAGCATGAATAGGACTTTTGTTTTTATATTAGAGTAGCATATGAAGATAGAACAATATAGTGAAAACTAAGAAAAGTTCAAAACTTGGGACTTTTCCAATTTCTCTTGGTTGGCATTTTCACAAACAGTGGGTGGGCATGCTAAATGGAAAAGTGCCAGTGATTAATTTCAACTTCAATTTCAAAGTGTTGGTTCAGGCTGATTCAATGGGAAATGGTAAAAAAATGATGTTTGTTTTCTTTGACAACATGCACCATTGTACTTGTAGCAATGATTCTTGTAGCGCAAGTGGCTGAATTTTGTATCTTGTATTCTCCCACCGTGGACCACCGCCGTTTACGACGGTTTCTTCGCCGTGAAAGTATAGTCCTTTTAAAACCGGCAACACCGTTAACGATACCAGATTACCACTGCTGCACTCACTGGAATATATTGGGCATTTCTTTCTTATCGGTACGCTTTTACGACGAGTGCACGCTGTCATCTTTCCATTAAAAATGTGGTGCAAAAAAAATTACGTCACGTCACGTTACAATAATTTGCAAAAATTATTGTTTAATTTATAATATTGTTTATAAGGATAAAAATTGGGTGTTAGGTGGTTGTGGATTTGTGTTGGTAGTTTTCAACAGACACGTTATATTTTCAATAATAAGCTCTCATACACATATTTTTTTTATTGAAAATTAGTATTGTAAATACTTATGAAAATGTATCATTATTTTCAGAAATTTTATGGTACCCAAAAAAATTTAAGGGTTTTGATACCTTTAATTTTTTACCAATAGTTGAATGAAGTTTCATTTTTTGCAGTTTAGTCCATAAGTAGATACATATGTTTTTAACTTTTAAATTATTAATAATGAATATTTAATAATTAAAAAAAACTGTTTATTGATTTTTTGTTCCAACAAAAGTTGGTATCAACGATGTCCATCTCCATCTTCCTTTTCCTATTCTCTTCTTTTTCCTGATAAAATTTCTTGGGAAAGCAAAGGAAAAGAAAACGAAAAAAAGGAGAAAAGAAAGAGAATTTAGGGGATAAAAAAATTGAAAAGGAAACACCCAGATAATTAATTTGGCGAAATTTTCGATGTTAATATTCGGGTGTTTCTCAATAATTCTTTTTTCCTGGATAAGAACCGAGGATAAAAAAATTGAAAAGGGAATGTCCAGAACCTCGCAAATGGAGGCACCAATAACAATAATAAAACTTGACACGTTACAGAACAATGTAGAAAGAGTTCAATATTTTGATACGTGTATTGAACAATAAAAATTATACAGATTTATATATAAAATATAGATATAGAATTTATTTGACTGATCAATATCTTAGTATTTTAAATTATCAGGGGTAAAAAAAATTTAATGTTATTATGTTAAGGACTAAATTGCAAAAGAAGAAAGTTGAAGTATTAAATAATAAATGAGATAATATAGTTTCATTAAAAACAAACAATTCATCTATTGATCCAAAGAATAACTATTTCAAAATCCTTCAATTTGTCAGGGTATCGTAGTAGCTCCCCATTGTTTTATTCTTTATATAAATCTCACTAAGATTAATTGCATATTTTATTATATACAACTTTTTTTATAAACAAAGGCGCTAAACACAAAAAAAATTACAAAGAAATTAAACAAGGGGTAGGTATCATAAAACAACACTCCAACAAGTTGCATCGGTGCAGAATCAAAAATCACCAACTGCTGACCAAGATTGGATATGAATTCCTTGCGGTCACTTTGTGAAAGCAGGAAGATTTTGACTGTTGATTAAATTTTATATAAGATAAATATATTAATGTAAAATAAATATATGAGATCACGACCATAGATTAGAGGTGAATGCGTGAATGCATGAATTTGATGAATGCAGAGGATTCGGATCCAATCAAGATCACATCCCATATTATTCAAAACGTCTGCGCTCAACCGCTCATATATAATTTTGGTTAATAGAAAAAGAAAACGAGATTAACTTTATTTTTATGAAATAAAACGCTCAAGCAAAAATATAAAGAAAAATTAAATTTAAATAATAAATTAATGAAAAGCGGTTTTGTTAACCATTATCCTAACAATAATAATTAAAAAATAAAAAGATAAATTTTTGTTAAAAAAATTAAATACATCACTTATATTTGGGTGCTAAAATACATCAATTTTTAATTAATTAAATATACCACTTTTCAATAAAAATTATTTTTTATTTCTTAACCATTAAAGTTACAACGCTTTTTAAATACTTAAAAAGTTTAAAAGTTTAAGAAAAAGACTTATGAGCTTGATTCTCAAAACTTAAAGATGGGAAATGTAATATCCCATATTCTTGAATAAGGTTGAGGACCATAGCTAAGTAAGTTTGAAGGTTGGATAATATTCCTTATGACTCGAGGAAGCTATACTCCAAATTTGAGGGAATTTGGCCTTGGAACGAGCTCGAAAAGTGAAGAAACGTGGGAGAAACAGTTTTGATCATCGTCCAACGTTTGGACGTTGAGAAACCCCACGCTCAAGTGTGGAGTTTTCCCAAGGACAGTTTGACAACAAACTCTTAAGTTTTCTTTTCTTCTCTCTTTGCATGAATTTCTCGCAAGTTACAGGGCCAGAGAGCTATAGAGAGAGAGGGGTAATCTTAGAGAGAGAGAGAGAGAAGCTTGGGTTTGAGGGAGATTGAGCCATCGGATCGTGATTCCAACTACACCGTTGTGATCGAGGCTTCAAGTACTACAAGTTCCACCGATTGGTTTCTTGATTCCTCGAAGGTAAGCTCGAATCTCTAACACGTCGACCTCGGCGTTCTTCGTGTTCTTCGAGCTTTTCCTTGAATCTTTCTTGGTTTTGGATTGCACTAGGGTTAACAATAATGTTTGCATGTTGTTCCCGTGATCAGGGTTAAGTTCGAGGACGTGGTGGTGCGCGTGGGTGAAGGAGGAGCCGCGACTGAGAATTGGTGGTTGTGGCAGCCGCGTGTTGGTGGTGGTGGTGGTGTGCTCGTCGTGGTCGTGTTCGTGGTGCTCGTGAGATCGAGGGTCAAGGCTGTCCGTTGGTATAGAAGTGTTTTGGGACGAATCACTAGGGTGAGAGGAAGAAACCACAAATATCTGGGAAACATAGACATAGGATATAACTGTTAACATGTGTAGGGCTCCTCAAACTCTACTAGTGGTTGAGTAACCGACAATACCTAACTCACATTAGGGACTACCAAATTGTGTTACCAATGCAGTTTTAGGCATTGTAGGTTTATTGTCATCAGGAAAATCTATGATGTTTGTTGATCGAGGATGCATGCCTATGTGTCGTACATGCTACCTTATTCATGTGATGATGTCATATATGATAACTTGCTAGACAAGATGCTTGATGTGATAACATGTTTAATTTCTATCTTGACATGCCTACAATGATGACCTACTATCATACTATGACGTGTTGATGTGATGTGATTGATATGATCCTAGTTTAATTTGGAGATGGTTAGTATGCTGGTAGGATGGTAAATGGTTATTGATGGCATCCGACTCGTAGAATAAGTAAGTTGATCTAAGTTGAAAGTGTATCTCATAGTTGGAGAGTGGCATCCTAGCAGTGGGAGGATATGGATCTTTGAGAAGTTGTTTATACTGTTGTTAGAATGTTGTTGATGTGATGGATGCATAATCATAGCATTTGCATTGTTTTGGTGAAAGACTGTATGAATAACTGCAACAACAGTTTGAGTGGTTATCATACAAGCCGGTCCCTGTACGCAGCTGCAACAGCTGTTTGAGTGGTTGTGTACAGGGAGTCGTGTGAATAGATGCAACAACAATTTGAGAAGTTATCATGCGAGATCGGGACTTGTGCACAACTGCAACAACAGTTTGAGTGGTTGTCACAAGGGGCTATATGATTAGCTGCAATAGCAGTTTAAGTGGTTATCATATAAGTCGGTACTTGTATAATATACAGCTACAACAATAGTTTGAGTGGTTGTGTACAGGGAGTCGTGTGTATAGTTGCAATAGCAGTTTGAGCAATTGTCACATGAGATTGAGGTGGACATTTTCGGAGTGACCAAGATTGCTGAACTCACAGCTGGAGGGACGCAAGTGCTTTCTCACAGTTGGAGAACTTTCAGGCTTTCTCACAGCTGGAGGGGCTCGGGTAGGCAATGCTTACTCACAGTTGGAGGAACTACTGTTGCACTTTCTTGGGAACAAGGGAAACCAGTAACCTGAACTACTGACTCGATGCCCTCACAGTTGGAGGACAACATTCCTAAGGGTAAGGATGGTGTTGTAGATTGGCCAATCATGTAGACTCAGTTATGCATGTAGAGTAAGCGGTGATCCTATTAGTGATAATTTGAAGGTTGACTGTTGTGGTGATTTTGGGAGATGGTTGTGTTTGTTATAGTGCGTGTTGGCATGCTATATTCTGCGTGTTTTCCCTAAGCATGATAGTTGTAGAGTTTCTTACCTCCTGTGCATGTTTCCCTGTGTTTTGTATATATGTTGTTTGGGTGGTGATCCGAAGGCGAAGGTGCTAGTTGGTTGGCAGATGTCCTGCGGCTAGTGAAGTTGAATCGAGGTGAGATCCATATAGTGCGACAAGTTTGACGTCAGCGCTTCTCGAGTAGAAAGATAGACCTCAGAGGTATCGTTAAGCATCTTGTAAGTCTGTACCATGGCCAGTGGGGCGTCTGTTTGTTTATTGTTGTTTTTACGCCATGGCTTCTAGGGAAACTCTGATATGTAATCCTTAAGTTGTAATATTTGTTTATCTGTTTAAGTTTTAAAATGAACCTTTTCTGGTTGCATTTTAAGGTATCAGAGGTAGTAAGGTTAAGGTTTGAGAGCGTTACAAGAAACTTATGGGTGTTTGAAAGATCTTATTTGAACTTATGAAAATACCTTATGAAAATAAGCTTATCAAAATAGTTTATGAAAGTTTATGACCTTCTTATAAGTTTTTTTAGCCTAATTTCAATAAGTTTATTAGATAAGCTTGCAAAAATACAAAACTTCTATGTAATGTAAAAGCCAATCTTGGTCATGAAAAAAGCACAATGAGATATATTTGATTTCTAAAAAATAAAAAATTTCAATTTGATCATAAAAAATCTTAAATGTTGGTCGAATTAATTATTTTTAAGATAAATTTTAAGGATACTTATATCTATAAGAGACTATTTTGATGTGTAGTTGAGATTTTTAAATATTAAATTGAGAATTTTTTTTTTTTTATCAAGAATCAAATATATCACCATGTTTTTTTAAAGACTAGTTTGGACCTTTACTTTTATAAATATTTCTTCTTACTCATTTAAAAAATTTTAGAAATAAAGATATCTATGTAACCCCTAGTTAAAGAGATGATGAATACTATAGAGTATATGGTTTGGGTACCCTATGTTCAATCAAAATGTGTCACCTCAATTAATTGAGTCATATCAAGTCACATGCGGTTAAGTTTTTAACCATCTGATTGGTCCACAGAGGTAAGGTATGGTATCCAAAGGGTACTATAAAATCTTCCTTTTTAATATAGTTAGGATAAGAGTCAAACACCTTTATTAATGTGATAAGGTGCATTCTCTGATATCCCTAATAATTATGGGGTAAAAATTACCCTCTCCAACCAGAATGCGTCACCTCAATTAAATGGTCATGTTAATAGATCAAGTTAAATGATTATCATCATTTGATTGGATCACCTAGACAGGATAAGTTACACTTGAGGTACCAGCAAATTCACCATGTGATAATTTATTATTGGTTGTGAATGTAAAAATCTTCAAACTCACCATCTATATCAAATAAGGTATCTTCTTTGGTACCTTTAATAATTAGAGTAAAAATTATCCTGTATAATCAAAATGCATCACCTCAATTAAATGAGTCATATTAGTGGGTCAAGTCAAATAGTTCTCACCATCTAATTGAATCACCTAAATAAGATAAAGTTACCTTGAAATACGATAGAATTAGCCATCAAATAAATCCAAATCTTAAATCTATAAATCTAAAAATTAGTTTTATAATAATCAGTCATTCGAATTAGGCCGAATAGATAGACGGACATAACTCCTGTTTAAGAAAAAAGATATTTAAAGATTTGCCTGGACTGGTTACCGAGTTATTATAAAATAGTTCCTTTCCCTTCTCTTTAGGTTACTTCCTTCACTAATATCATCCATCAGCATTCAACAGCAACACTAACACACCCTTTTATCGTACTCTACAGTTTCAAATCTTCGATTCCATCACCTCTCTTTCTCCGCCAAAGATGGCGCCGCCGGCGCCGGCAGTTGAAGGCGGGCAAGCACCGCAAGGTAGACAACAACAACAGCAAGGAGGAGGGTTTGGCCTCACCGGAATCATTCGCATAGCGGTGTTCTGGTATTTCGCTTCCAAATTCTTCTCTCCTAAGAAACCTACCGAACCTTCCGCTCTCATCTCCAATCTCTTCCAAAAAGGCCAGCCTCTGGTGCAATCTCTTTTTCCCTTTAACTCTGCTTCCACCTCCTAACTGTTAATCTACATCGATTTCGATTAATTCAAACTTCCTCTTTCGGTTTCGCTGTATGTTTAATTTGCTAATTATAAGTTTTCTCTCTAAATTCTATTATTGTCTGATGGATCGATTGAATTTTGAACATAGTTTTGTAACTTATTGAATTATTGGACATTGATGATGCTTTTAGATTGGGTTTTTATGATTGACTGAAATTTCTTTGTGGCGCAGTGTGCATATTTAGGATGCTAGTTTTGTTCATAATCAAAAGTCTCAAAATAAACTTGTATAGAAACACACAAAAAATGAGTTTAATTTTGATACACTATCAGCGAAAAGTTTTTACACTGTCAATCAATAACAAATCATTCTATTTAATGTTTAAATAGTTATGATAATAACATTTTTAATGACGTGACAATTTATGATTGATTGACGGTGTAAAAAATCTGTACATCTGTCAATGCATACCAATTAAATTATAAAAAAATTATATGCAAGAGGACAATTGCATATATTTTTTTGTAGGTTAAGGGATTCAAATTCTAGCTTCAAAATAATTGTGTTTGTGCATGAGGAGACAGAGTTTTTCAGTATTATCTTATTGCCTTGTGTTTTGTATTGTTGGTGCAATGGCTTTCGCATTTTGTGTTGGTTCTTGTTTTCGTCCTCAATCAACATTTTGGATGTGATTTTGTTCAGGACATGTGGCTGTATCTTTCCGAGCATGAGAAGTTCAACGACTTTGGTGGTGAATCTGCTCTTGTATGGCATGAAACTAATATTCCATATGCTGTTTGGGGAGCTGGGAGTACCAGGTTTCTTTCTTTGAAGTATCACCCATCTGAGGTATGATTACCTGAAAATGCTACTGCTAGCTATGCCTTATGCATGATTTATCTACATTGGTTTTTGTAATAATCCTATGTCATTGGTTATTGAAGAAAGTTTGAAGTATTTTCCGATTTCCCTTAGTTATTGGACTTTATTGGTACTTATTGTTTTTTCAGGCTTTGAAGCACAATGGGAGTCTATATGCTCATGTTTTCTTTGCACATTCTGGATATTCGCCTGACCCAAGTGACCCAGAATACCAGCCTCAGGCAGCATTTGGAAGAACTCATCGTATGATTTTTTTTTCTTCTTATTAATACTTTGGTCACTTTTAATATTTTAACTTTTAAGAAATTGCTTTACAAGGTGTCTCTCGTTTTATTAATTTCAGCTGTTGTGATATACTCGCCCAAGACAAAAGCTGATAAAAGGAAGAGTCTGTTGAGTTCACCAGATTCTAGTGAGGATCAAGCGGCATCGAAGGTTTTTATTTACTAATTTTTTATAATTAGCTTTATGCCAACTTGTTATGATGGTACTTTAGTTCTTAAATTCAAGATCCTTATTCTTTTGACTTTTGACACTGCAGAACTATCATATTATATTCTGTGTAGTGTCTAGATATTATTATAAATTTCATATTTCATAGCTTGAACACTAGGAGGATCTTTGAAAGCATTGTATTCAGCTTCTCTCTTACGGATTTGCCTCTATGAAAGCTGGTATCACAATGATTTGACAGTATATGGGACTGATAACTTCTTGTCTCTTGATTAAGTATTATGACTCTTTTGTTTGATATAGAATAATAGACACTTGCTTTAAATACCAAAGGCTGGGGTAAGGCATCCCATCAAGGACCCATATGCCAGAAAATTGATGTAAAGGTTCCAATAAACCGTGGTTTAAAGGGTTAGAGTGTTGAAGACGGCTTAGTGTTCATGAGGCCTTTCTTAGCAGGAGATTATACAGTTTTCTGCTGAATCATGTATATGCTTTTTAAATAAACTTTGTTTGTTTATTGTCTTGATAACAAGTGAAATTCTATTTATAGAGAACAGAAAATCTATGGCATTGATACAGCACCTTCAGAAGACATACAATTGACGTTGAAACTTGTGGAAAATTATTTTGGGGGGGTGGGAGTGGGGTTGCAAGTATGGACTGTTGAATGTCATTTATATCTATGCAGCATTTCATTAAGTGATAAAGGCAATTCAACACTGGAATTTATCAGCCGTTTTCCCCTTCATTGAGCCTTGAAAGGAGCATATATTTTGGTGGTATATTGTCATTAAATTCAAAGTTCAAACCAATGTTTATAAGTTGACTATAACAGTATAACTTATATTTGAAACATTTTTATAAAATCCGATCCAGTGGGCCCAGAAGAGTTATCCCTAGATCCAATCCTTATGATTTGACTCAGTATGTCTACATGGAACTAGTCACGCAAATCTATTGATTTTGTTTTACTTACCAAGTTACCATATCAATTATGTTCTCTTTTTTCAATTGGTTAATGCTTGATAGCGTGATCCGTTACTTAGTGATTTCATGTGATAATCTCAATATATCTTTTTTGGTTGTGCTAGGTGGTTCATGATACAGAAGATGATTCTAAGGATGATGGCCCTGTGGAGTGGGCTTCATACTGGAAACCAAATATAACAATAAACTTGGTTGCTGACTTCACACAGTATGTTTCTTGCAATTCATTAAATTTGTTGGTGCATTTTTTTATCTATTCATTCTGGTTTTTTTCCATTCATATTTTCCATTTAAAACTAAGGACTGCTGATTACTATTCCATGAGAGTGTCACACGGGAGATGAACGAGACTGACAGATAACTTGGCCTTCTTTTAACAGGAAATATTTTGTTCTTTAGCTTTGCATAGAGGGATTGAAATTTATGCTCACCTTACTTAGAATGAAAATTCAATTTTTAATCTCCCTTTTGTTTTGGGCTAAATTTGGATGTAGGACTGGTACTTCACATAATTTATTGTAGAAGATTTAGTTGGTTAACCATGAATTCAACCTAAATCATAACAGGTTAATGGGTACTTTGCGATAGGGGTGTTTGCTGATCGGTTTGGATCGATTTTAAGATAAAAAGTCATTTGATCCAAAAATAAAACCAAGTTGTTGTTCGGTTTGGATTGGATTGATTCCTATATCAAATCTGATCCAATCCAGTCTGATTAAAACTGGTTTGGTTCGGATAGGACATCAATAGATATAACATACAGCATACTAAATTAAAATATTACGAACTAACAAGTACCAATTTTATGTTTGGAACTTTAAAAGTAGTAGAAAATTACATCATATCAAACTAATAAGTATTATTAGGAAAACAAAAACCAACAAACAAAAAGGCAATATGACTTTGCATACCAATTAATAGACTATTAAATTTGGTATATGCGATTCACTTTGGTATGGTTCGGTTTCAAAAAGACAATCCGAAAACCAAATTGAACTGATCAAATTTCACAAGAAAGGTAAAAAAATCTAATAAAAGGCCAGTTTGTTCGGTTTTCGGTTTTTTTGGACTAGTTTGGATTTGAACACACCTACTTTGCGATGCCTTTCACTCTAATTCTCCCTTATTTTCGTCTCTTGCTATCTACAATTCTCCAGACTGACCGTTCTAGTAAACTGAAGTTTTCTGTTCAAAAATTATTTTAATGTCAGTTGAAGGCCATGTCTATGGACTCCTTGATCTGGAATACAATCTTTTGGCCTAAACAATTGCCATTCACTTCAGGTCGTCACTATTCAATCTTAAGTTCGGATTTGTGTCCATGGAATTATGCTTGTAATCTCAGTCTGAAGTCTGAACCTTATGTTGGTTTGTATATTATATTTAGCTAAATCTGATGGGCCTTATATATGGGGATTGTGATTCATTTTGTTGGTTAAAGATTTTGACTTGAAATAGGACAGAAAGTTATTGATCTAATGCTTTCTCATTCTTTTCAAATTTAAATTCATATATATATATATATATATATATATATTAATCGATGCTTATTAGCGTTTTTGGTATATTGTCGTACTGAAGGCTTGTGGACCAAATGATTGATTTCGTTTCCCATTTCATGAGAGAAATTGTAACTTACTATTTTGAATGAGGATGTTTTTTTGCCCATATTTTTTGTTCTAACAAGATCCATGGAAGTCTTTCTTTGGCAAAATATTAAAAAAAATTGAGTACCTTGATACCCTACTTTCCATGCACTAATGTACTTTCGAGTAGCTTCATACCTAATATTAAAACATTAACCTAAAGCTGGCATAGAAACAACACTTGGAATGTGACAGGGACTTGGATATTATGGGATGCCTAAGCCCCACATCGAGTAGTATGGGATGCTCGGTGAACTATTTAAGTGGCTTGGTTCTCCTCCCTTGATAGCTAGATTTTAAGAGAGGTCCCTAAGTGCTTGAGTGCTTATCATTTGGTATCGAAGCCTCGTTGCCGGTGTCTCAGAATGGGCTACCTACGGAGGGGCTGACCGTAAAAGGCCGAATGAAGCGTCGTAGAGTGCAGCCGCCAGGACGTTGGCTCTTAGGGGCGGTGCTATGATAGGGACTTGGGTATTATGGGGTGTTAAAGTCCCACATCGAGTAGTATGAGATGCTTGGTGTAGTACTTAAGTGGCTTGGTTCGCCCCCCTTGATAGTTAGCTTTTAAAGGAGGGTTTCCCAAGTGCTTGGATGCTTATCATTTGATATCAAAGCCTGGTTGCCGGTGTCTCTGGAAGGGCTACCTAAGGTTTGGTTGACCGGAAAAGGCCGAGTGAAGCGTCATAGAGTGTAGCTGCCGGGATGTCGACTCTCAGGGGCAGTGCTATGATAGGGGCTTGGGTATTATGGGGTGCCTAAGTCCGACATTTTGTTGTATGTGATGCTCGGTGGAGTACTTAAATGGCTTGGTTCTCCCCCTTGATAGTTAGCTTATAAGGGAGGGTTCCCCAAGTGCTTGGGTGCTTACCAGAATGTACTAAGCCATGTCTTTTTAATATTTCTTTTGGTAGTTCATTGGAAATTATTACACAGTTTGTTAAACGCTTATATTATTCCCATCATCAACAGATGTTATGCGTCAAAATCGAAATAATGGTCCTTAAATGTCTAAATCTTTTGATTCTGTGTCCTCTCGCACGCTTAAATGCGTACATCATTCCCATAGCTATAGTTGTTTATAGTATTAAGAGAATGGAATATGTCAATTGTCAAACAGTAGCTAGCTGTCAAACACTATAAGTCTTTGAGACTAACTTAGAAGCTTTGTGCTGTATTATATTGTTTCTCAGTTGAAGCTATTTAGAAAAACCTTTAAAAGCTTACTGCTAGAGTTGACTGTAGCCGAGCAAGTTAATATTGGATATTCTTTCTGATGCTGCTTATTATTATGTTATACTTTTCCTGTTTGCAGGTACCCAAAAACAGGCATACCACCAAACATTGTTCCATGTATCCTTGTTATTTATGTCTTTTGCTATCTGTCATTTCATTTTTATTACCCCCCCCTTTGTAGTGTCTTGGCATTGGTTTCTGGATACCATGTCTAGCATTAAAAGAATGTGGTCATATTATGCAAGATTAATGTAGAATTTCTAGATGGCAAGGCCTTATACAATTAAATACTTTCTGTGTCACTTCGGTCATTTTTTCTTCTTTATGTTGACACTTACATATTCATGCTCTTGTTTCCTGTTTTGATCTTTCTATTATGTTTTGTCTCATTAACTATGGAGTGCAAGTTAGCTGATCTTATATGTCTGAGTTTCCTTAACTTTGGATGCCCAGACTTGAACATTGATCCTATTACTGGGGACTATTATCCAACTGTTTTTTTCAATGAGTTCTGGTTACTCAGGGATAAGTTGATAGCTTTGAATGAGACAGTAACTGAGTTACCACTTAATCTGGAGGTTGGTCCCATTAGCATGACGAAGTGGCAATTATTCCTACAGATTGACCAGTCTTTCCAGATTCACCGTAGTTATGGAAGCATGCTTGAAGGCGAGGCTGATGAGCTGAAGGTCTGTTATTTTTAAAAAAATTGTCACAATTATGCATAATTAATTCATGATGTGCAATGCGTATTTATTATAGATTAAACTTATCTGTTCGAATGTGCATGTTGAATATTGAAATGACCTCAAACATTTGGGATGTTGGCTTGTTTGAAGGCTTTGGTTTTCATTTTCCCCCCTGAATCCTTCTCTAAGAAGTTAGCTTCACATTTATGCTAGTTGTGATATCATTTTCTTTAGTTTTAAAACTGTTATCTTTTGTCCTCTTTGGTTGTAATGAGTAGCTGTGTTTTGCTCAAGTACTGCTGATTACATTCAAGATTACTTTTTGAATGAAATCTTGATGAAAAATGCTTTCCTTGGTGTTGGAAGACACATTACCAAAGATAGTATTTGGTATTTTTACAGAATCCTGGTGAACATACCTCTGATTTACTGTGTCTTTGGCTGTTACTTACTGTAAAAAAATGGCGGTCCTGTGCACGAGGCTCCCACCTGATGGAGTCTACGAAGGTTAGATTACGCAGCCTTATCCCCGCAAGCGGAGAGGCTGTTTCCAGGATTTGAAACTGTGACCTCCAGGTTCGATGACAGCAACCTTACCGTTGCGCAAAGGCTCACCCACTTGGCTGTTACTGTATTTTTAATAATTTTCCCAAAGACTTAAGTAAATTATTCTCAGAAGGTTTCAGGTGTTAGATGACATATATGACAGTGTTTTACCTTATTATTATTATTATTATTTTGTATCAGAAATGTGAGGTCTTGGTCCCATGGATTGATATTTAGAACAAAGTTGGCCGTGGAAATCATCAAATGTTTTTTGCCTTCCAGTTAAATAATATGTAATTTACTACCATGTCTTTCTTGAATCTTGTTAAATTCTGCCACCATCATCATTGATGTCTGACCCTTTACTTTATAATTTGAGTTCCACCCCTCCCTTATTGTGGTAGGTGTATCTCAGTGTTGTATATTCTTAAACTATCTAAAACAAATCTCCGTATAGTTTTCTATCGAAGCTACACCTATCTTTGGGTTCTCTTTATCCTGTCCTACCATACCTTCCCCTCACAATGCTCATCTCTACTGTGCTCTTTTATTGGATTTGTCGCTTAGCAGCTTGGCATTCGAACCATAAAGCACTGCTTAGTTATGTAATGTATATTAATGGTGTTAAAGATTTTAAGAAGGAATTTCAAGATAAAAATGATTTGTCTTTATCATATTGTATATATAAATCATAAATAAAAGGGAAAACCAAATGAATAAAGGAAAGCTCTTATGAATAGGTCCGGTTTATGAGAAACTCCTCTATTTTTTGGTCATCTGTCTCCTACTATATGACTTGATAAGCACCTTGTTTCTCTGATTGCCTGACTATTTGATTTTGATGATTATGTCAGAGGGTATTCTTGGAAGGAAATCCTTACCTCCTGGCAGTTACCATGGTTGTTTCTCTCCTTCATTCAGTTTTTGACTTCTTTGCTTTCAAGAACGGTAAGTTATTTTGTATCACAATCTTTAGGAAAGTAACGCCAACTAGGAAATTCTTATGGATTTGCTCAGAGGCATAGCTTATTGTCCAATTATTTTCTTTTTCGCAGACATCCAATTTTGGAACAAGAATAAATCTATGGAAGGACTCTCTGCAAAGACTGTTGTTGTGAGCTTTATTTGTCAGCTTATTATCTTCCTTTATCTGCTTGACAATGACACCTCTTGGATGATTCTTGCAAGCTCTGGAATAGGTTGCATTATTGAGTTCTGGAAAATTGGAAAAGCCATGCACATAGAGGTATCATTTGTGATCTTCTAGTCTTTCTTTTGCATATGTGAACATATTTGATAAATGTGCATTTTGAATTTTTTATATAAAAAGTAGCATGGCTCCTGAGGCACGATTACTGTTACTGACCTAATGACATTGTGGGTTTGCATCTCCGTATCTTCATGTATAAAAGTACTGTGTGTGTATAGAACATCTTGCTGATACCTACTGTGTATGTGTGGAATACTTGCTGGGACCTTCCCTCTTCACTTACTGTTTTATCACTTTTTTGGTTGGGTGAGGGAGGATACATTTTGAAGTTACTTTCTAGCTTTATCTGATTCTAAAAATTCTTTTGTTCCTTAATTTTTTTCTCTTTGATGTCTGCAATATGCAATTTATTTTATTTTATTTCCCCAGATTGATAGGACAGGTAGAATACCTATGTTGAGGCTCAGAGATCGAGAGTCATATGTACGGAATAAGACAAAGGAATATGATGATATTGCAATGAAATATTTATCCTATGTTCTATTTCTCCTTGTTGCTGGCTTCGCTATTTACTCATTGATGTATGAGCGTCACAAGAGCTGGTATTCTTGGATTCTATCTTCACTCACAACTTGTGTATACATGTTTGGTAAGCACTCTTCTATTTCGATCAAGTTATCATTGTGATTTTGGGTGATACTACCATTTATGATCTTGGCTATTAAAATTGATTAAGTTCTATTTTTTAGTACTTCGAGTCGGATAAATTTGCTATACTTTAAGTTCCTAACTGCCGCAGTTCATGCAGACCGAGCAAGACGTTCTTGAATTGTGGCTGTCTGCATGAACCCTTTTTTTCTCGTTGGTGTTGATTACCAGTGCTACTAATTAAATGGAACCTCGTTAATGCAAAGAGCTTTTATACATTTGTTTGAATGGAAATGAGGATTTTTTACTTTGTTTTTTAACTTGGTGTTGAATGACCGAAGTTAACATGGCTTTAATTTGTGAAGGCGGAATGTATCTTGCTGTAAATGTGATTATTTCTCTTTCTACAAAAAGTAAACTAGAAAAAACCCTTGAATTTGTCTTTTTTTTTCTTTTTCTTTTTTGGGTGCAGTATTTGGTAAAAAATAGAGCAAATATGAAATTCACCTATAGTGAATCCACACTGCCTTGGCATCTATATGTTTTTTCCTTTTCCCCCTTTTTGTACGTAAGAAAAATAAAGTTCTGTTTCTCATAATGACATATTTAACCATTTTAACACAGATTATCATGATCATGAAGTTTCTACTTTTGTAAACTTTGTAATATTTGTACTCTTTATACCGGATAACTTGTGCAGGTTTTATTATGATGTGCCCTCAGTTGTTTATCAACTACAAGCTTAAATCTGTTGCTCATCTACCTTGGAGGCAGATGACTTACAAGTTTCTCAACACCATCATTGATGATCTTTTTGCCTTTGTCATCAAAATGCCAACACTACATCGGCTTTCTGTCTTCCGTGATGGTAAGATTGGGATCATGAGCACATGCTATTGTGCAACTGCTTCAGATGCTAAGGATGGCTTCGTTTTAATATTATTATGTAGTGATATATCAAATGTTCTCTTTCTTTTCTTTTTAAAAATAATGAAAAAAATAAAAAGAAAACAAAAGAGGTGCTACGACCTGGTGAGGGGAGGAGGAAAGGTGGGTTAACAATGAGTACAATAACTGTGGATAGAACTCAGGATCAAGTATTTTCCAAGGAAGCTAGGTGCAACTAGGCTACAAGGCCATTGGCATTTGAAACGTTATGGAGTAGCAGCTTCATCAGTCTCTTTCTGATATTTATTATTTATTATATGTTGACAATTTGAACCCCAGCATACCTGAGAGCTAATAAACTTTTGAATTTCATGGTTGGGTGATTATAGCGAGATTAGCAGTAAATTTTGTTACTTCGAGAAGGATTTCCCAAAAAGGCAGGCACCTAGCTTCCATTACACTCAAGGAGTTTGATGCTGATGGTTCCACTTTTTAGAGAAGGAAAACTTTTACTGGAAAAGTTCTACCAAACTGATAGAATAGATGTGGTGGCATTTTATATTATTTCACTATTTCCTGACCTTGGTCTGGCATTCATGAACTTTCATGGCTGCCACTTAGCTGAAAAGGCTCATCTCTTGAATGTAATCGTTCATTCCACTATTGGGCAATTTTGAATGCACTCATTTTTCTGAAGCAATATTCTTGTTGTGATTTGTTGTTTTAGATGAATTAACTTCAATTTTTCTCTGAAGATTACGCTCTATGTAACTATCAGTTTGAGATTTGGCCTTTATGGTTGTCTTAATTTCTTTTGCCCTTTCCTGCCTTGCAGATCTTATCTTTCTCATATATGTATACCAGAGGTGGATTTATCCAGTGGACAAAAGACGTGTGAACGAATTTGGTTTCGGAGGTGAGGATGATCAGGTTGTGGAGTCGTCAAATGTAGATGCTGCAAAGGAGGAAGAGAAGAAAACTAATTGATTTAGTTTTCTGTCAAACACTTCAAGAGAATTTTACAGTAAAAACTAAATGCTGTAGAAGTCAATGGGGATTAATTTGTTTTTCACCCCGTTTTTGCTATACATTTGCTCTTAGATTGTTGTTAAAGAAAGCCTTTAGTTTGGCCTTTCCACTTGGAAGTTTTTCTAGGACAGAAGGATGGAGGGATCTGACTACTGGGACCATCATGGCAGATTGTTATGGTCATATTTTAGTTTCCGTGTTTTGTGTATTAATAGGCCCTTAACAAGAATCTATTTAGTTTTATTTATTTTCAAATATTTTTGCCTTAATTTTGTAGCTCACCTTTTCAGTATATCTTTGACCTTGATCTTCATTTATTTTTATTATTTAACAAATTCTGGACATTTTTGACAGCTCGATGGCAGTAACTCATTTCTGTGGTGCCATGAAAATTTGACTCGAAATTCGTCTCATTTATGCTGTTAAGTGTAGCGTTTGGCGTTTGGTATCATGCTTATTTTAATATTTCAGGAAAGTGAGGTGGCGAATAAAAATTTCTTATATTTAATGTAAGAGGTAAAATATCATTTTTTGACATAAAAGATATCCAAAAATAATGTTTTTGAATGAAATTTGAAAACTTTATTCCCATGTGGGGGTGGGAAAGAAGTATGGTGTATTCTTCGGTATCCCTAATAATTTTAGGGTAAAAGTTATTCGATTCAATCAAAATGGATCATTTTAGTTAAATGAGTCATATTAGTGGGTCAGATCAAATGGTTTTTACCATCTGATTAGGTCACCTAGATAAGGTAAAGTTACTTTTGGGGTAATATAGAATTCATCAAGAAGTATTCTTATAAATGAGATTCTTGAAATTATAGTTTATGTAAGAATAAAACATTTAATGAACTAAACACCACTTAAAAAACTGCCATCAAATTATAAAGATAGTCTAGTTCTTGCTTTGGAGTCTAATTTTATAGTTACACCATCTCAACTTCTAGGATGGTGGTTATTTTTTCGCTGTAAGTAGGGGCTTTGGTATGCGACATGCATTGGACTTCATGCCAAATAGATTGTGTTCCTAGAACTAATTAGATACAATGTGTATTTAGAGGTCTGTTTAACATTCACTAGACAAAAAAGTTGTGCACCCATACTCCTGTCAAAGTAATCGGAAAATCAGTTTTTTGTATTAACCAAAATCCATCCCTACCCCGCCCACTGTCGACATTGTGTCGGTTGTGGCTTCAAACTTAAGAGGGGGAGTTTTCAAAAACTATTGACAAACTTTTTTCAAAACCATCTTTTGATAATAATCTTAAATTTTGGTTGTATAATAATGAATATGAATAGCTTGTGTTTAACAACACCAAGAATAACAAAACTCTAATTCAATGAATATAATAGATAACAATTGAATCCACAAAATTTAAAAGTGTGAAGGAGAGAAGAACACGCAAACCGATTTATTCTTGTTCAGCCACCAAACCTTTGATGACCTACATTTAGTTCCCAAAATCCGTTATGGGATTTGTCCACTATAATTCATGTTTTCAATCAGGTGCTTGACACCTTTAACAATAGAGCACTTTTCACCTATGAAATATCTCCCCCTTCTGAACAAGACTCAATACAAACCTTCAATTCTCAAACCTCAAAGGGATGGCAAGGATACCCCACTCTCTTTCAGATAAACAAATTGATTGAAATTCGTAAAAAAACTCTTACAGTGTGATACACAACTGAAGAACTATGACAAAACTCTTCTTTTCAGATATGATAGCTCAAAATAAAAATCCAATGATATGTAGATTTTAATATTATTTCTGATGGAAAATATGTCCATTTAATACCCATTTATAGTGTATTAAAAAATATAAACGTTAGGCTTAACAGTTAAGATATGAATTTTAACAAAGTCATTTTTTTGTTTCATTACAATGTACATCGATTCACATTCTTGTACATTCGTGTATTAATCAAGAACTGATTGTTTTTAATACGTGTACATCGATTCATTTCTTAAGTACATCGATTTATAAGTAAAGTTCGAGAGGGTGTTGAACCAGATATATAGGTACATCGATTCATTTTCGTTGTACATTGATGTCTTCTTGTATTCCTTCAAGAATTAGCTTCTGCCTTGTCTTATATATGGATGTATTTTAAAGTACATCAATGCATTTCACATTTCTTCACTAATAAGCCTTTTTATTAACATAATACATTGAATTATTAATTTTATACAACAATGTATTTGTTATTTCATAAAATACAAGCTTATTGACTTTCATTATATATGGATGTACAAAATCATACTTCTATGTCTTTCATTATTTTTCTAAAGTATAGCTTCTCACTTGATATATACATGGATGTATAAATGTGTCAAAATACAATTTTTGTTCTTAACTTTTTATGAAAATCATTTTGATGAAAACTAATTTCATTTCAACCTTGTAAAACATGTTTTCATGCAGATTATAGGGCTATCATGTGATTAAAGTCATTTTCTACATAAGGCGATTCTACAATCCTCCAACCTCAAGGTTGGAGATTAGATCCTCAGAGGTATAATGGGTATCACAAAAAAAAAAACAAAAAAAAAATGTGAAAGTGCGAGGCAATTACTGCAACCGGTGCATTGAGTGAGCAGTGAGTACCCACAATGGCAAACTCAATCACCAACAACCAAAAAGAGATGTCAACAATCACCACCCCCTCTTCTGTAACCGGTGACTTCCATCCACCATAAAACTAAAAACCACCCTCTCATCTAAGCTCTCTGGCACGGTGGGGGACTTAGGTACTGTAATATATGGTAATTTTAATAATTTTATACAAGATTTAAATGATGTCATGTCCGCTAAGTGGTAATTAAATGATAACTAAGTTATTTTATAGTCACTAGTAATTTATTTATGATATTAAGACATCAATAGATAGTGCGTAACTTGACTTACCGTTAGTAAGTTAATTGAAATTTAACTAATAAGTTAATGTTAATTTTTGGATTCTACTTAGCATCCCTTGGTGGTTCTTCTTCTTCCTTTCCTCATTTTTGTTTTCTTGAAAGCTCAACCTAGAATCGACAAGAGGTGAGGGATTTAGGTGTCTTTGGGATGAATTTGTGAGATGTTTCTTTTAATGTTAGTTTGCTGAGATTTTCGTTTTTATACTTGGTTTGAATTCTTGTCCTCTTGTTTCTTTTTTTTTTTTAATGACACTATCCCGTGGTTTGCGATTTTGTGCCACAGATGCTATTGTTATTTTTGATTTAGATGGTTCTACAAAAAACAAATTTGAGCTCCTGCGCTTCGTAATAGTGCCAATGTATATATATTTGTTGCCCTGTGATAAGCCATTATATTTTTTTTTTTTGGCCTACGCGGCCCCATTGACAAGTATTGTTATATATATAGTATAATCCATGGCCAATTGTTCCAATTTGATGAAACCACTCGATGCAATCATGCGTTTCTCAATTTGCTCTGTTTTAATTTAATTATTGTCATAACTTTTGAATGACAGCTTCGATATATTGAAGGCAAAGGACATGGGTCTGTTTTGCTATCTATTCATATAGCAAAATATTTGGATCAACAAAATATATGATGATGTGCATAATAGAACTGGAGTCAATTTACTTAAAATCTAACTGGAACTTCTTACTTTATGTGTAGTTTAAAATTTATGCAGCACCTCATACAGTTACTGGTTAAAATGAAAATGTATCATCAAAAAGAAAGAAAGAAAAGAAAATAGCAGTTAAAATTTGAGTAGTGATGATACTCACACACTTACACTTAAAATGTCTTATATGTATACTTCTTATTACTTGATTAGAAGTAGAAGTCTATTAAAGGGATAGTCTTATTTGGTTTATATAGCAAAGGATGATGGTCTATTGTAGCTAGATTCCTTTTTGTTCTTTACTACTGCAAAACTGAATCTTTGTTATGCTGGAAAATTTTAACATTGTATGATGTTTATTGTTTATTTTCTGAAAATGCACATTTGACCTCCTTCTAGTAGATTTTAATCCTCTTTAGTTGACTTGGGTAGTATCTATTGCATTTAGTAACTAATTGTATGACAATGAAATATAATTATTGTGGGTTAAAATGTTTGGAGAGGGTATGGACTCTATCATGATTACATTTGGAATATGGGATTGGTATTATGGAGTAATTTTTCAATAATTTACGATAATTGGGATGATAAAAAGATGAATATATATATATATATATATATGATTGGTATTGAAATGAGGATGATGCAAGTTATTGTAAAGTATGTTTATTGTGTTGATGTTATTGGGATATGTATTTATATGCTATGGTATATGGTTTAAAGCTATTTGAATTTGGGAATGTGGATTCCCTCTATGTTGAACTTGGATGAAGGTGTTTATAGATTGAGTATATAGAGTGATGTTGGTTATTTATGAGGTTTATGTGTACTTTATGGTGGTAAATGTTATTGTGAATATCTTGAGAATATTTTTGATGAGTATTGATTTGCCTATGTGTGGTTGTGATTAAACTTTTGAAAATGGTACTTAGTGGAATGTATTGTTATCGTTTTGATTTATGAATCTTTGGGAATCCGATCGGAGGGGGCGGTATCTGCGGTATATAAGTTAAAACTGTCGAGGTTAGAGACCTTAATGAGCAACCCCGGAGTTGAAGAGGGATGATGATGGCAGGAGGGGACAGTATCTCCGGATTACGAAATCAAAACTGTTGAGGCGGAGGACCTTGTGAGCAACCTCAATTGGAACCCCAAATATTCAATATAAATATGTTTATGCTATGTTTCCCCTTATGAGCGGAAACATGAGTCATGAAAATAAGATTTATGTGCAAGGCATTCCACAAGAACTCTTCAGATTGACAAGATGTCCACATAGCACTTTGTTTGCTTATGAAATTATTTGAATATGAATAAATGACTGTGACGTGTAGCTTTGAAATGATTAACTATTTGCTTGATGCTAGAGCTTGCATGATTGTGTGAATTTATTTTTGCACTTGATTTCTGTGTGATTGCATGTGTCTAGGGGAAACTCCTTCACCGAGTCAGTGGACTCACCCCATGTTTAACATTTCAGTTGTAGGAATTTGTGGAGCCGCCGGAAGCCTTGGATGTCATGTGGATAGTTTTTTGATGGGTTCTACCCATAGTTTTAAATTGTATCTAGTTTAAGCAGGACTTTGTAATTTTTTTGGCTTGTTTAGTTACTGTAATGTATTATATTCATTATTGAGCTATTAATGAATGTAATCGTTTGCTTTGGATGAGACAGATTTATGTATGCTTGAGAGGTTGCGAAAGGGAAAGAAGTATTATTCCCTTTCGGCTAGTCATGACTGCGAATTTCGGGTCATGACAGGTATCTACATCCCCATCGTGTTAGCCTTCTCTTTAGTAAACAACTTAGACCTCACCAACACTCTCATCTTCATGACACTTTACAACATCGCCACCGGTCTCCTCTTCGGTCTTCCGATGTCGGTCCAACCTATGAAGTCCATCGCTGCCGTCACCATCTCTGAAACACCCCCTCTCACCATTCCTCAAATCTCCGCCGTTGAACTCTCCGTCACCGTCGATCTCCTCTTCCTTGGCTCAAAGTTCAAACCTTTACCAATTGCCCTTATCTTGACCGTCATCCCTGTAGTCGCTGACATGGGTTTTAATTTTTTTAATTAGATAAATTATTATTTTCATAATACCCGTTTTGCCCTTTTTAATCTTGACCGTTGAAATATTATAATATTAAATCTATGGTGCAAAATTAAGGAAGATGCAAACTCCAAATTTTCAATGGAGTATGGAAGACAACCCCTTCTACATAAGCATCTATTACCTAATAAACCTATAACTTGGTCTTGACCAGTGCGGCGCTCTGTCGCCTCTCCGTCTCGTCGTCGTCGCGCCATCATTATTCTCTCACATGTTTCCATTTGGGAGCATTCAAAAGTCACTATTTTTGAATCGATTGAAAATGTGATGTTTTTTTTTTTTTTTTTTTTGAATCCATTGAAAATGTGATGTTTATTTGAATCAATTGAAAATGAACTTAACTTCTAGCTTTGAGAGCAGACGACCCAAGAAAGGTAAAACTGAGAATGTAGCATCTTCCTGCAATCTTCGATGGCCATCCTTGCAAAAGCGGCAACAGTGGTGGCCAGCTGAGATCGTTGCTTCGACTGCGTATTCTCAGAGCTAATGAACCCCACAATTAGGGGTGGGAATAGGCTAGGTCGAGCTAGGCCCTAACAAGCCTGAGCCTGGCCTGCGTTCCAATCTCAAGGCTTGAGCCTGGCCTATTAGCCTGATATAGGCCAATTTTTAAGACCTGGCCTGACCTACTTCAAAGCCTGGTCTGGCCTGGAAGCCTATTTAAAAGCCTGTTTTTCAACAAGACCTTTAAATATGCCTCCACCTATAAATAGGTCATAGGCCTTCACTTATAAATAGGCTTGTAAGCCTCTAATGATAAAGAAGTTGGTAAGTCTATACTGATAAATAGGTCGTTAGGCCTTCACAAATAAATATGTAAGTAGACCTTTATATTTAAATTGGTCAATAGACCTTTACTTTCAAATGCTATAAATATTATAAATAATGAATTATAGTATTATATATTAAATTATATATTATATATGTGTACGTATGTTAAGTAGACCGACCTGATAGGCCTAATAAGCTTTTTTTAAAGCCTTAGCTTGACCTCTTTAGCTATATAAGTTTTTTAAAAAGCCTTGACCTGGCATTTTTGTTAAATAGGCTAAGCCAGACTAGGCTTTAAATAGGCTAGGTCATAGGCCCCCGACGAGCGACCTGACCTATTCCCACCCCTACCCACAATGATGCACAACCCAACTACTATTCCCATCACCACTCCAAATACAAAACCTATGCTTTCTTCTCGAACTCCAACAACCGCACTTTGTTTTGTGGTGGTGGCTTGGGTTTCAGAATGTAACATCCTAAAAATAAAAATAATTGGAGATAATAACGTTAGAGAAATTAGATAATTTTTGGGAGGCTTAGACTGCATGTTTTGGGCCTTTGAATTAGTTAGAAAGGATAAAAGATAATTAAAATCTGCAACAATAATAGAACTCTGTCTAGACTTTATCTAAAACTTATTTAATAACAAACTCTGACTACACTCTATCTAAAACTTATTCAAAGACTCTATCTAAAACTTAATTCAAAAATCAGTCTCTATGTCAGAATGCGTTAAAAATAGGTTTAAAAATAGGGAATCAATGCAACACTATATATACCTTCTTATAACACCATAGTACGGCTATGAACCTTTTTTGCACCCTAAAACATCTTAGTAACGGCTGTGGAGCATCTTCATGCTTGGGAGATGGGGTTGCAACAAGCAATGAGTTTGGAAGGAGAACAACAACAACAACAGGAAGAAGAAGAAGAAGAAGAAGAAGAAGAAGAAGAAGAAGAAGAAGAAGAAGAAGAAGGAGAAGGAGAAGGGGATTCAAGACTGAGGAAGGCGACATCTAGGATTCGCCATAGGATACGCTTGGAGATTCTTGGAGGACTTCAAGAGGTGAGTAGAAATATTATTTCTCACCCTTTTCATGGTGCAAATTGATTTGGGGTTTGGGTTATGTTTTCAAAATGCGTTTTTGGAAAATAATCATGCGTTTGGTCAAATCCTGATTTTACAAATTTGGGGGTTTTCCTTCTAAGGTGTTCCTGCTGTTAATTAAATGGTTATTATTGAAATTGATGCTATGATATATATGATACATACGTGATTTGGTTGAATTGATATGTTATATATGCACTATTTGATGATATTTGTGATATTGGCATGATTCAATAACTGTTAATATGTTGGATGTTGTTTGCTGCAATACCGCCTATGATAGGGGTATCGAAAGTAACACTGCCAATGATTTGGGGTGTCGAAATATGAAATACCGCCATGATGGGGTATCGAAAGTAACATCGCCACACGTTGGGATGTCGAAATGAGTAATACCACCAGTGTACAATGGTTGGTATCGAAATGAGTAATGTCACTGAAGAGAAGGTGACATCGAAATACCTTTATGAGTAAGGTAGGCAATGGGACGCCATTGTTATGTGCAGTTTGAAAGTCATATGACATATGAGAATATTTGAGATTGTTTGATATATGAGATTTTGTCATATTTGATTTATGATGTATTAATGATGATTGTTACTGTCAATAATAATTTATATTATTATTATTATTTTACTATACATTATTTTGAAAATAGCAAGTACCATGGATAGTTTTTCCGGTTACCGCACCGGCTGAGAACAATGCTTTTGTGAAAACCCTTTAAACTGTTTTTCTGTTTACTGGGATTTTATATCTCATTAATAGTATTGTTTTCAGAGCCTGAGGATATCCCTGTTGAGCAGCCAGACGTTTTGAAGACTATCTCTTTAGCTTTAGAGCTTGGTTAGTATTGTATGGCATATGTCAGGAGGACCTTTATTATCTTTTAGTTATTTTCTTATGCGAGATGTTATAGACGCCCTGTTTTGAAGTTTTGAAACTGATTATGTTATTCGGTTTTTGAATTAATGTAAACAATTATTTTGGACTAATATTATATTAAGTATTTATTCAGTGTTTATTTAAGAAAAAATTTTATTTTTCCTGATTTTATTTAAATTATTAATTTGGGTTACTAATGTAACGAAGGGCGTTACACAGAACTTAAGCTCTACAGCTATCCAAAGCGTTGAATTAATAAACTCTCACTATAAAATAGTAAGAAATAAAATAGTAATTTTTACACTCTATACTCCGCTATGTAGATAGATATAGAGTGTGAGAGAAAAAAAACAAGGAAGCAATGATTTGAGGGGGGAGGTGAGAGACAGGAGTGAGAGAGAAGAAGATGAGGCGAAATTTTAAAATAATAAAAAATTACATATAAAGGCTTGCTCACAGTGGATGTCTCCCACCCTAGAATTTATCTTGATTGGTGTACTTTCATTCATTAAACATAAGTGTGTCATACATCAAAACTCAAATAGAGAATATACTTACCCGCCGTCGCCCGGCATCGTTCGCCACCGCCCCATCAACCGCCTTTGTCGCCCGCTGCCCCTCATTGTGAAAGAAAAAAGTAGTTAAAATAAAACTTTAAGATATTATATATTTTTAAATGGACGGATCAGATATGCATTCATAAAAAATGATTAACAGATGGGTTGGATGATTTTTATTAAATGGGTCATAGATAGATTAAAATTTTTAATAAATTTTAAATGGGCTATAAATGGATTAGTGGATTGTTTTTGATACATCCATTATAACCCAAACCAAAATCCATCCTACCCATCTGTTTGTCATCCTTTCCGTTTGTGAAACCCGAGGCTGAAAATGGCAGGGAGTGGTCATTGGTGAAAAAGGAAGCACATACAAGGAGTAACCCCTAACAAGCTAATAGGCGGAGGGACATATGAATGAACCGATTACACACTAGAATGAGAGAGATTCTGAGACTTTGCAGGTATGAGATTGTACATTTGAGAGATTTCGAGACCGTATAATTGAGGAAGGCTTAAAAGAATTGATTAATAATACCTATATAAACAAAATGGATTTTTTTTTCGGAAACCCATCACTTAGGAACTTCAAGATTAAGTGTGTTTGACTTGGAGCAATTTTGGGATGAGTGACCTCCTAACTTGTGAGAAGTTTTTTTAAGAAGCATGTGAGTGATAACAAAATATGTTAAAAAGACACGTGTTGATTTGTGGAGATAATTATCAATGCAGACAACAGTATGATCATGACAATGTTATAGCAAATTTTATAAAAAAGACAAACGTTGATTAACATTTCAAAGTTAGAGGATATAAATAAAAGGTTTATTACTTAGATGATCAAGTTGAAACCCCAGAAAAGAAAAATGACCGAAACAATATTTTACCCTTATTAATACGATACTCATCTTTTCTTCTTAAATTTAATACTTAAAGTAATTTGTTAAATAATTTATTAGTAGTTATTTTTATTTAAATATTTATTATAAAGAAAAAATATTTATTACAAAAATCAACGTGTAACAAAAGGGTTTGGCTCCTCTAAAATGAGTAAAGTTTTAAAGTGAGAAAATAAGGAATTATCTATCCTGAGATCATTTAATGACTTAAAATCTCTATATACTTAATCAAATCAATGATGCATAATTCCTTACTTATAATTGAGTAAATCCTTAGGGATTGGTAGGATTAAAGGCAAAATCGATTCTTAGCGGATGGAAAGTTGAACCAAACAAACAAAATACATTGATAGGGTTGGCATATGAATATAAAAAAGAAAATGTAAAGGGAGTTGTGGAGCTTTGGAAAGAAGGAAAAGAAAAATGGATTTGGAGTCAGTGAAGAAATACTTAGAGAAAGGAGGGGAAACTGCATCAGTGGTTGATGGATTGCCACCTCGCTTCTTGGAACCCTTAATCATGAATTCCCTAACCGTCGATCTCATCGACCATGGCCGCGTCGTCTGTTCCATGAAGATACCCCCTCGTTTACTCGTATACTATTATATTCTTATTTTGCTCTCTCTCTCTCTCTCTCTCTCTCTCTTTCCCTTATTTATAGATTTTGATTAGTTTTCTTTTTCCTTCGTTAATTAATTCATTAGAATTCTGGAAATTCTTTACACGGCGGTGCCACCGCTGCCCTGGTGGACGTGGTGGGCTCTGCTGCTATTTGCACCGTCGGACATGAAGCTCCCAGCACTGGAGTTTCCGTCGAGATCAACGTTTCATATTTGGATGCTGCCTATGTTGATGTCAGTATCTACTTCTTCTCTATTTTTCTCATTTTTTATTGTTTGTGAGTTATGAGGCTTTCATAATGGTTGCTTTATTGCTTTATATTATGTCAATTGGCAACTGGTTTCTTTTAGTTTGTGTTTTACTTGTAGTTTGTGAAACTGGTTATATTGATTAACGTAGTTTTGATTAAAAGTGGTTTTGATTGGGTACTTTATTATCCTTATATTGTGGTTTTGCAAACTTTGTTGTGTCAATCATCCTTAATGTTGCAACAAGGGTATTATGGTAGTTTTCTTTTGTTCCGGGACCCTCCGGAAATCACTTTTTTTTATTTGTTAGGTTAGTGGGAGGAGTTGAACTCATGACCTCCTTATCATTCAAAACCCTATGACCCTCCCCCTAAACCACCAAGCCACCTTAGCTATGACTATTCCGGAAGACCAATTTAAGAGGCCAAAACTCTCCCGACGCTTATTTTTTTCATTCACAAGACTTGAACCTGAGACTTTGCTTAAGGGGAATCAAGTTCCATGTCACTCAGACCAATAGGCGCCGGTGGTCAGACTAGTAGTTGAATACCCATAATAGAGTTTTGATGCATGGAGAAATGAAGATTTTTTACTTCTTTTTCAACTGAGGTTTGAGCACCAAATCCAGTTACAAATAGCTGGCAATTGATTTTTACCAAACAAGTTTAAAAAAGGTAAAACTTAGTTTTGACATTCCAAACCATGGTTTGGAGGTCCCAAACTGGTATCCAAACACACCCTTATTTATTGTCATTGGCAATGCTTGCTTTTAGTGTTTATCCTGTCTACTGATTTTATATTTGAAAACTTCAATGAAAATAGTTCATGGTTTTGGTGCTTGATAATTTTATGGGGTCAGGTCTGGACAATTGGTATAGTCCTAGTGAATGCTCTTGTACTCATATTGCAAAAAAAGTTTCTGTGTTCTTTCATCCTCTGGAAAACAGGAAAGCTCATATGCTTTTGTTTCAGAGGTTTAATCCACCTTTAACTGTTTAACAAGACCCTTAAAATAACAATGAAAAGGAGACTATTTTGTTTTTATGGCTGATTCTCTTGGAATAAACATGCTTCGAGCTCGCCTTTGCAATGGAGGTGTAAGTACATCTATGACTATATCTATTGCACTCTTCTCATGTGTAGACTCTATCTTTCTTTGTTGGTCTGTCCCATGACTTCACCGATTGCTGCAAACTCTATTGAACTAGAAGCTGACCAGGTATCTAGTAAGCAACAATTTTGAGAGACACCCTGAAAAGATAAAACTAATATCTTGACAAGGACTTTAGTATATTGAGGAAAGGAAAAAAACGAAGGATACAGATTTTGAAAATTTGATGCTAAAATGTAGAGTCTTAGACAAATTTTGTTGCTGAAGTTGCTGCTAAAATCTAGATTCTAGACTTTGCCTTGGTAACTAAACATTTCTTTTTATTATGATTTTATAAAGAAGTATCAATTTTTTTAATTGAACTTTATGAGGAAGAACCTATTCAATAATGAACATAAGAATTTCTTTGTTTTTTTTTTTTTTTTTTTTGGTTTGGGGGAAGCAAAAGGGTGGAGATTTTCTTTTTGTTCATTGCTGTTGTAAATAACAAATAGCATTGGAACTCTTATCTTAGGAAATAGCTAAAATTATTATGGTTTAGGAATTAGCTCAATTATTTCTTGTAAATAGTAGTGCATTGTGTATTTAAATATATCAACAGCCATTTGCATTTCTCACTCAAGCAAATTCACACAAATCCGTCTCTGATAATTTTTAAGTCTGTCAACCTCCGGTTGTCTATGTTCGAGGAGTTTATTTGTTGACTTCCTCTTTTGTGGTAGATTGTTGAGTTCCTCTTTAAACTATTTCAATGCCTGATGATTTTTTCATCACTGTTCCTTTGAAGTAATGACATGATTATGTTCAGTTATGCAGTTTGAGGAGTGGAATGTTGGAAATCCTTTTCCTGGTTTCTGATGTGTTTGTGCGTAATGCAAGATATCACTGTAATAGTTTTTTCCCCCTAATGTTATGTTAGGAGGAAATTGAGATCGAAGCTAGGGCTCTACGTGTAGGAAAGGCTGTGGCTGTTATCAGCGTCGAGTTCAGGAAGAAAAAGACTGGCAAAGTTTTTGCTCAGGGGCGTCATACCAAATATCTTGCCCTTTCCAGTAAAATGTGAAGGGCAGCAAATATGCCACTGAAGTAAGCATTTCAATGTTGGCTCACCTTCATAACTAGAAAATATATTTAGATGCCAATTCTGATCAAGTCTCCTGCTTGTCCCAGAGTTGCTACATGTGGGGTGTTACCTTGAATTTTTTGTAAGTTCATATTGATGTGGGAAGCTCCTCATTGTTAAATGAAGAGGCCATAGCCTCTCCAAATTTGTTCTCTACTTTGTAACTCTATTGTTATAACAATAATATATTTGACGTCTATAAAAAATTTACCTTGTTGCTGAACTCTTCTTTATTTATGGGTGCTCTAAGTGGATTTATTGAAATATTGATTTTTGATACAGCCCAATGGTTTGATTTGATCTATTTAGCCATCTCTATCTAGTGAGATGAGTGAGGTTCAGTTGTTGTTGCTGCTGCTTTTGCGCATATATATTTTGGCCTTCCTCAATACTTTTATTCTAGCTCGGTACATGTTGATGTGGCTACAATATCAAACACTACACTCTTTGTTTGCACTTAGTTCTAATTAATATTATTCATTTTATTATTTATAACTTTAAACTAGTTCACCAGCACACACTGCAGAGATGCGTGAACAATGTAACTTCCACAGTAAATGCATCAATAGAAATAGTCATTCCTGTCAAATTTTGGAGAGAATGACCATTCCGTCTCCCTCACATTTGATGGATTAGACATTTCCTTTTGAATGATCACTTCATTAACCAAATAGCACCTAAGAAAAATAAAAAAACTGATCTTCTTATTAACGTCTCATTACCAGTTGGAGGGGCAACAGATATGATGCTACACAGAAAAGAAAATTGATTTAAGCAAGTCTTTCGATTTTCATCCTCTTCTAAAAGAGGAAAGGTCCAAACTGATTATCGATAAAAAAATATGGTGATATTTTGGTTTCTGAAAAATAAAAATATCAATTTGATCCTCAAGAATGTAAAATACAGGTCTAAATAGTCTCTGATAGGAGTCCCTAAAAATTACCCTAAAAATGACTAATTTGATTCGCATTTTACATTCTTAAGGACCAAATTAGCATTTTTATTTTTCAGACCAAAATGTTATCATATGTTTTTTGTTAAGGACCAATTTGGACCTTTACTCCTTCTAAAATAAGCATTGTTTTAGGGGTTTTTTTTTGCATTATCATTTCATGTTTTTATTTTCTGTTTCTATTTTCTGAAAATTGTTCTTATCTTCAAATTTTGAAAAATTTGAAAACACGTTTGTTTTCACCTCCTGTTTTCTATTTTCATTTCCTATTTTCAAAAAATTGGGAAAGAATCACTGATGACAACTTTTTTTTGTTTCCAAATTTGGGCTCAATTCAAGAAATGTTCTTAGTGAAAACATTTTCATTAAACTCAATCAAATACATTTTTAAGTCTATTTCCTATTTTCATTGAAAACGAAAATAGGAAATGACTGCAATTGGTACTGTGATGCATTGCACAGCTCAAGGATATTTCTATTGGTCGATTCATAACTGATAATGTTGAAAATTACCAAATTTTTCCTTGTTCAAAATTTTCTCATCAAATAATTAGTTAAGGTGACCATCAATTAACTTAATTGGACCAATTTCCTTTGATTCCCAGGGCATCTCTGAAATTGAGTGTGCTTCTCATGGTTCGCCTTCCAATCCCTCCATTGCCCTTCCTCATCATGGCAGCAAATTCCCCATAATCTATTTGTCCATCCTGCAGCACAAATCTTACATTAATCCCAACAAACAAGTTGGCAGCTAATAGGGTTATAGTTCTTTCATGAAAGACGTAAGTATGCTAATGCTGGCATATAATCAAGAAAGAGTAGTTGCAAGAACTTGTGCTCAGCACAAGCAAACTCTTAATATCAAGACAAATGGCTATGTAACCACTACCATCTTTGTCAAAATTATAATTATACTTACGTTGTCTTGATCAATTTCCTTGACCATTTCATCAATATGGACATCATCCAAACCAAACTCCTTACAAGCTTGTTGAATCTCATCAATGGTTATGTAACCACTACCATCTTTGTCAAAATAGGAGAAAGCTGACAAAAGATTTTCCTCTCTCTCAAGCTTATTTAAGTGAACCGTAGCAGCAATGAATTCACCATAGTCAATTGTCCCACTATTATCAATATCTGCCTGTCACATGCAATATTATAAGATCTTGTCCAACTGTCATGTTTAAAAATTAAACACATGGCAGCATAATTATTAAAAATGGATTAAACTTCAAACATTAACAAATTATCTTACTGCATCCATAAGATCCTTGATTTCAGACTCCATAAGCTCAGATCCTACTCGCTTTAAGCCATCTTTTAGCTCATCAAATGTTATAGTTCCACTGTTGTCAGCATCAATCATCTTGAATAACTCCTTCAGGCCACCAATTTCTTCCTCGGAGAGCCTCTCAGCAATAACCTATGATTAAGTAAACAAAACTGTAAATGTCATGTTATTAGGATTTGACATGCAGAAGACTATGAAATGGATCGCTTTCAACTTTCCAGTCAAGACAGGTTCTGATAGGGTTCCAAAAACAAGGAATGATAAATTTAAGCAGGAAAACTGTAAAAATTATAATAGTTACAAACTACAGATACATAATGATGCTTGAACTTTAGGCCAAGGCTGTATTTCAATTCAGTGGAAAGCTTATCTTAGCAAATTAGTAACAACAAAAAAAAAATTACATTAAAATGAGAGAATTTGAAGAAACTTCTTTTATATTGTATTCTTGTTAGCTTCCAACCTTGGTATTCCTTACTCGTTTCGCTATGAAAATATTCAGCAAACAATAAAAAGATCAATATAGAAGTAAAAATCCACCTTCATATGAATGAAATTCATCAAACTGACGATAGCTGTTGAGAATAGCATTAGGACACAATGTGGCTGTTCCAGTTCAACCATATCACTCTTACTAGTTCCGATGCATATTAATGCCCTTACGCCTTAGCCTTGATTTGATGGTAAGGGTGGTCAAAAATCAAGAGTGGGAGTTGATATTTATTTCTTGTTTCTTTCAGAAAAACAAGATATCTATCAAATCTCAATTTCATACTTTGTGATGTTATCATGGAGATATATATTAATAGCCTTTGGCTCCAAAGAACAACCTGAGTTGCTGAAGTGCAACCAGAACCGTTATACATGTGAGAAGATAAACACAATGAATATCACATTCCTTTAACGTAAGAGTGGGTATAGGATAGTCATCTTGGGAATCTAATGCCTGATGGCACATCTTGCATTCTTCAGGCATAAAAATGTCCATATACCAAACTATGATATCCCCTACAACCATGTAAGACAACCGGACATCTTGCTCCCTAAAGTTCTTCAAAAAACGTAAATTTCAAGATTCGTCATCATTATTGTGGAAAGAAATAAAAAGCATACCATGGATTGTATTAACCTTTAGAATCAAGAAGCGTTTTATGAGTCATGCGAAAGATATTGCACATGAAATTCATAAAGGCTGTCCACTTGGTTAGGAAACAACAGTTTTCTATCAGTCTAGCCAAAACGCTACTAGAAAATGCATACAATCACTTTTTCATTCTAACAGGATGACAAAACTGCAAGTTCATAAATCATAAGATAAGAGACAAAATTGTTCATTCATGCTCAGCATATAGGCACACAGAAAACCATTTAACCTTAGGAAAAAGGTCTACAGAAGCCTTACGCGCAAAGCCATCTTTTTAAGTTTATTCATTGCAGAGAACTGCTTCAAGCGTGATAAAACAGCAGAATCAAGAGGTTTATCTGGTGCAATGTTGTCATCAACGATCCATGGGTGGCCTGACACAAAAAAACACTTTAGTGCCACATCCTTCAACTCCTTCAAGAGTTGTTTTAAGTATTCATACAAATCATGATGCTCAATATAAAATTTAATAGACTTACAAAGTACTTGATGAGCTGTAAGCCTTGTTTTTGGATTTCGGTCAAGCATTTTTCGTATTAGATCCTTGGCACTGTCTGAAATGCTAGGCCATGGCACAGACTGAAAATCAAGTCTTCCTAGTAAAATCTGTCTGAAAATTCCTTGCTCAGTTTCTGTAGGTGACAGAATTTGCAGAACAATATTAGTAATGAGGAAGGATGAACATGAAGAAACAGTAATATGCCTATATCCCCAATGGATAATTTAACATATCAATGACAGATAGGTACCAGCCCAAAATGGTGGAACCCCACTTAATAGGATGTACAAAATAACCCCAGCACTCCACACGTCCAATTCAGGTCCATAATGTTTGCGCAAGACCTCTGGTGCAACATAGAATGGGCTACCAACCACATCACAGAAGGTTTCACCTGAAAAGAATATCACTATGTTAAGCATACACAGAATGAAAGGTTTTTTGTTGATCTGGTAATGACTGAAATGGACAGTGGAAAATTAAAACTGTAACTATAAGACTGCATAGCTTAAGATTTAATTTTAAACATTCATAATTTGCAGGAGACAACCAGGTAAGTGCAAAAATATGAAAATATAGTAGGTCCAGAGAAACTACTAAGAAATAGATATACAGGTTCCACATTATACTCTGTTCATGTATGGCTTTCCTTTCTTTAATATTTGGGTTCGAGTGAAGTGTATCAAATATTCTTTTGTATTCTCCATCATATTTTGTTGGAATCAACCATCGACCGTCCAAAGGTTCATGAACAATCATTGATAGCTTAGGAAATAGCTATTCTAATTAATTAGATTCATGAATTCTCTAGTTCATGAACTTAGCAAATGCCTATGCACTTAGGAAATAGTTGCCTCATTTATTTGTCTTGTAATTATCAGTTATAATTCATCCTTCTAATGTATAAATAGAATACCACTATGCTTTGCATGATTTAACACAAACAATTCAGAAAATACTTGTTCCTCCTTTCAATTTGGTATCAAAGCTCCCGACCCTGCTCTCGACCATAGGAGTCTCTGTTTTGTTTTTCCGCTGCCTCGGCCTTCATTATCGAGTATCTCAGGTGCCTTGCCTTCATTGCAGGACCTGTTCTTCACTTGCCTTCATTGCAAGTTCTGGTTCTCATCAATTGAACCGTTCCTAACTGTTGCCCCACCTACAGTGACTTTTTTCACCAAAAAATCACCCAAAACCAAACAAATCTCAGAAATCAAACCCAAAATCTGACACCCAACCTCACCAAATGAACCACCACCAAATTTCCAACCAACCACTGAAACTGCACCCTCACCGGAGCGCCCACGCGCTTCCACACGCATCCTGATCTCTTTGCGCGTGGTCCCACGCGCCTCCCTGTCTCACGTGTGTGATGGCGCGTTAGTCATTGTTTTCGGCCACCTCTTCCACCGCCGAACTCGCCGACGTCTCCCCTATCCAACAGTGACCATCACTTTCCCAAGCAGTCACCCTTTCCCAACCAAACAGATCCTATACAATCCATATACCTTCCTCTCCTTCACTGTTTCAACCTAAACAGATCCCTGCCAATCCAACAACCACCCATACCCCACCATGACAGATACAGAGTCATCAATCAACCTCCTATTATTCCTCCATTATTGCAGAAAGCAAGTCAGATGTGGTGGTCAAAGAGGTGAAAGATAAGATCACTGCCTTAGTAAGGATAAATTGGAGTGCTTAAACACTCTAATTTATTCCCCCCGGTAAGTCTTTCGGCTTCTGCTCTCTAGCCATGAATGGTAAGAACCTATGTTCTCTATTCTCTCATGCTTCTGGTACTGTCCCTGGGGATTCTTGGATTATTGATTTTGGTGCCACTGATCACATGACCTTTTGTTCTTCCTATTTTTCATCGTATCAAATCCCAAAGGGTAATCATCACATAACCGTAGCTGATGGTTCTCATACATCAGTTGTGGGTTTTGGTAATGTTAAACTTAGTCCTCTCCTAAATTTGCAAAATGTACTTCATGTTCCTAAACTTTCATCTAACCTTCTTTCTATACATAAACTTACCAAAGACCTTAATTGCGCTGTAACATTTTTCCCTTCTCATTGTGCATTCCAGGACATTACCACGGGAAAGACGATGGGAATTGCCAAGGAACAAGGAGGGTTGTACTACCTTGAGATGCAACCTTCAGGTGGATCTGGTGTGAAGTTGCAACATTCCTGCCATCAATCCAAGTCTTGTTCCTCCCAGATTTGGCTCCAACATAAGCGTCTTGGGCAACCCCCATCCACTCTTCTTAAGTCCATGTTTCCTTCTTTGTTTTTGAAAGAATCAATTGAGTCCTTTCATTGTGATGTTTGTGAATTTTCCAAACACCATCGGGTAATTTTTCCTTCAAGTGCTAATAGAAGTGATGAACCCTTTTGCCTTATCCATACCGATGTTGGGGTCCTGTCACCATTCCTAATATTTCTGGTGCAAAATGATTTGTGTCGTTTATTGATGATTGCACTTGTGTCATGTGGATATTCTTGATGAAAGATAAATCTGATGTGTACAAATTATTCACTCAGTTTTCTCATATGATTCATACTCAGTTTGGAAAAACTATTAAGCGTCAGCGGTATGATAATGGTAGAGAATATGTGAATCAAAGTCTTTCTACCTTTCTTAAAGAACGAGGTATTATTCATGAACTCACATATGTTGATACCCCCAACAAAATGGGGTTGCTGAAAGGAAAAACAGACACTTACGTGAAATAACTACGGCATTGTTATTCCAAATGTCAGTTCCGAAGTCATATTGGGGGGAAGCTGTTTTAACTGCTACTCATCTAATAAATAGAATACCTTCTAGAATTCTTGGGGGTGTTAGTGTTGTTTATGTCATGAAATCATTTTTCCCTCTGCTCCTATCATGCAAAGTCTTCAATCTTGTGTTTTTGGTTGTGTTGCTTTTGTTCATGTCCATCGTCAGCATCAGGGCAAACTTGACCCTCGTGCAATTAAATGCATTTTCATTGGTTATGCTCTTGATAAGAAGGGATACAAATGTTATCACCCTTCCCCTCGTCAAGTGTATGTCTCCATAGACATCACCTTTCAAGAAAGTCAATCATTTTTTTCCTCTCAGCTTCAGGGGGAGAACACTCCTGATTTAGAAGCTGAGATTGTTCTAGACAGTAACATTCCCTTGGTTCAATCTTCTAATATGCCTTTTGATACACATGAATTAGCTCTTTTTGACAGTCACTCACCTGAACCTAAGAGTATTGCTCGAACTAGAGCAAGCTCACCAAAAGTTGTGTATCAAAGGAGACAACAACCTGAACTGGTCCAGCTGCAACCCCAAGAATCCGAACCCATGGTGAGTACTGAAAACACTAATCTTATTCATTCTGAACCTATTCCTTTGAATAATTGTGATCCTAACATTGATGATGACTTACCTATTGCATTAATAAAAGGGAAAAAGTCTTGTGCTGAGTACCCTATTTCCCAATTTGTTTCCTCCAAAAACCTTTCTTTGCAGCACCAGAGTTTTATTGCAACCATTGACTCTATCAGAATCCCTAAGACAGTACAAAAAGAATTGAAGGATAAGAATTGGGTTCAAGCTATGGATGAGGAAATGAAAGCACTTGAAAGGAATGGAAATTGGGAAATTGTTGAGAGGCCAAAAGGCAAGAAACCCATTGGTTGCAGATGGATCTATACGGTCAAGCACAAATCAGATGGCACTCTTGATAGATACAAGGCAAGACTAGTGGCAAAGGGATACACTCAGACCTATGGCATCGATTATGAGGAGACGTTTGCTCCAGTGGCAAAGATGAACACTATTCATATTTTACTCTCTCTTGCTGCCCACTCCGGGTGGGAACTACACCAGTTTGATGTCAAAAATGCATTCTTGCATGGAGACTTAGAGGAGGAGGTGTGCATAGAGATCCCCTTAGGATTTGGTCCCATAAGTGGAACAAACAAAGTGTGAAGATTGTGGAAGGCTTTATATGGGCTAAAACAGACTCCCCGAGCATGGTTTGGAAGATTTACAAAAGCAATGGTGTGCCTAGGCTACAAGCAAAGCTAAGGAGATCATACACTTTTCTTCAAACATTCACAGGGAGGAAAACTGACTATCCTTCTTGTTTATGTTGATGATATTATTATTACAGGAGATGATCTAGTTGAGAGACAACTGCTCAAGGAAAAATTATCTGCGGAGTTTGAGATGAAGAAACTTGGGAAACTGAAGTATTTCTTGGGGATTGAAGTGGCCTACTCAAAACAAGGCATTTTCATTTCTCAAAGGAAGTATGTGTTTGATCTTTTGAAGGAAACAAGCAAACTTGGATGTAAAACTGCAGGTGTCCCCATCGAGCAAAATCATAGAATAAGCACCGAAGAGGAGAGTGCCGAGGTTGACAAGGTGCAATATCAGAGACTAGTGGGGAAGTTGATTTACTTGGCAAACACTAGACTAGATTTAACATATGCAATCAGTGTTGTGAGCCAGTTCATGTATGATCCGAGGGTGAGACACTTGTAGGCTGTAGATCGTGTTCTGCAGTATCTCAAAGCCACTCTAGGGAGAGGACTCTTGTTCCAAAGAGGTGGAAGCTTGACTATGGAGGCTTATACTGATGCAGATTATACAGGCTTGGTGAGTGATAGAAGGTCCACATCAGGCTATTGCACATTCTTGTGTAGGTACCTTGTTACTTAGAGAAGTAAGAAACAAAGTGTAGTGGCTCGATCAAGCGCAAAGGCATAATTTAAAGTTATGACACAAGGAATCTGTGAGCTATTGTGGATGAAAATTGTGTTTGATGACTTGAAGATAAAGTATGAAGGCCCTATTAAGTTGTTTTGTGACAATAAACCGACTATCAGTATTGTTCATAATCTTGTTCGGCATGACAGGACAAAACACATTGAGATCGACCGACATTTCATCAAGGAAAAGTTGGATAGTGGATAACAACAACCAACATTCCCTCTGGGCATCAGCTGGCAGATGTGTTAACAAAGGGCTTGCCAACAGAACGACTCAGCCAACTTACTTGCAAGTTGGGAATGATAGATATCCATTCTCCAGCTTGAGGGGAAGTGTTGGAATCAACCATCCACCATCCAAAGGTTCATGAACAATCATTAATAGCTTAGGAAATAACTATTGTAATTAATTAGATTCAAGTATTCTCTAGTTCATGAACTTAGGAAATGTCTATGCACTTAGGGAGTAGTTGTCTCATTTATTTGTCTTGTAATTATCAGTTGTAATTAATCTTTCTAGTGTATAAATAGATTACCACTATGCTTTGTGTGGTTTAACACAAGCAATTCAAAAAATACTTGTTCCTCCATTCAATTTATTTGATATCAAGTTATAATAGTCATCTTTGCATGTGGACGTAAGCTATAAGCTAAACCACATTTGTGCTTATACTTCCGCTTTATTTGACATACTCAAAGGCATGTGTATAGCCATATCGCAGAATTCAAACTTCTAGCAGATAGAATGCCAAAAGTTCATTTAGACAACAAGTTGAGGAGGACAGAAGTAGGTTACTCACTGCCCTTTATCCCATTGGAGCACCCACTTCATCTTTCTTTTATTATCATATAACACAATGCCTTTGTGGCGTCATCTTGTAGGAGCGAATAAAAATAAAATAAATTTTTTATTTCAAATATAATAGATTATGATTTCAATTTATGAAACAAAAAACAGAAAATTGATTAGATTCTATTTGCTGATAATAAAATATCAACATGGAATTTTCAAGACATTGACCAGTAAAAACACTATAAAATTGGTGAAACTTCATTTACAATATTCAAACCAACAATTGCAGCTTTTTTTATGAAAAGATAATAAACATTCTAGATTCTAATCTCATTTGATGTCACTCTAAGATGTAATATCAATATGTCAGAATGCAACTTCTCAAATCTACAGACATAGCAAGTATAGTATATTTATGATATAAAAGCACAAACCTGTAACTAACTACCATAATGTATACTATTTACTAAACTTCCAAACAAACTACAAAAGCACATGAAAGTGCAAACCAACACTAGAAGTTGGAAGTAGATCCAGTTTAAAACAATAGTTCAGGATCATGTAAGGCAAGAATCAAGATCAACAAATAGCAAAGAATTAGTTCAAATCACCTCAAAATGTTTACTTATGTTAAAATAAGAGCTGCATTGTTAATGCGTGCCACATTTCACTTCTTGCTCAAATTTAACTCATTTATATTCACTATTTAATGCCTTCGGGAAGAACATGCACACAGAATGCCAGGGTCTATCACTCCATTTTATTGAGATCATGAACAAGTGTGGAAAGAAAAATTCATTTTTGAACCCCAGGTTCTGCATCATTTAGTAATTCTCAGTCAAATACAGCGAGTGTAGTGGCCTATACACTATGAGGTTTCATAATCAGTGAATCATGCCATGAACCTTGAATAACACACAAGTAGTAGTATATATATCTTTCTTGAAATGATACATTCTAATGAAACAAATAAATACCATAAGCAACCACAACCAATTGCTGAACTCTGATTTTAATATTTCCCTAGATCTCATTGATCCCTTAAATCCATCTTATGCAAAGGACCAGGTTTAATCAATTAGAAAAAGCACGATGCTTAGGAAAACTGAGCAACTGGAGCAATTATACAATGAAACAATCACACCCCTTGATAGAGAACCAACCCCCTCCCCTTTTTCTCTATGAATAGAAATAAAAAGAACACAACCAAAATCATTAAGATTGAAGTCAGATCACCCAAATTCTGAAAAATGGTTAAGAATATGAATGAAACAATCATTTCATTTTGGGACACACATTTAATTAGATCCAATAGCAAAGCCTTTGAATGATGAATCAACGTCCAATCTCAGAATAATATTACCTACATTTTCTAATTTAAAAAATGTAGAAATATTAAAAAGAAAAGAAATATCATATCATAGCAGTAATCAAACTGATCTAAAGAGAACCAAAAGAAGCAAACCTGGGTGGTAAAAAACAGACAATCCAAAATCAGTGGCTTTGAGTTTAGCATCCTCTTCAGCACTATCAAACAAGAAGTTCTCAGGTTTGAGGTCTCTATGCATGACCCCAAGAGAGTGACAAGCCTCCACAACCTCAACAATGGTCTTGATCAACTTGGCAGCTTGTCTCTCACTGTAGTGCCCCTTCTGCACGATCCTATCAAACAACTCACCACCTTCACATAACTCCATGACCAAGTGAACACAAGAGGAGTCTTCATAGGTACCATGGATCTTCACCACATTGGGGTTCTCTGACAAGTGGTGCATTATCTGAACCTCCCTCCACACATCATCGTAGTCGTCTTTGCACAAAAGCTTGCGTTTTGGGATTGACTTGCAGGCATAAGTGCGACCAGTGGAGTTTTGTGTGCAAAGATATGTGGTGCCAAACTGACCCTGACCCAGTTTTCTGCCTAGTGTGTAGAGTTCAGTGAGGTTCTTGGTTCTATAAGGGAGAACCCACGTGGGTTTGGGTGGTATGGTAGTGGTGGCAGTGTTGGTTTTTGCCATTTGCGTTAATCTTGTGTTGTGTTGTATCACTGTAACGATCTATGTTGGAACAAGAAAAGATAAAGAAAGATAGAAAGAAAGAAAGGAGAGTTAAAGAACTTAGAAGTTACGAGGAGGAAGACCCCTTATGAGAGGATGACTTAAAGCAATGACTCTGTCCACGATGACACAACTCTACTCTTTATAGTAAGATACCTCTAAAATAATGCAAATTGCAAATGAAATCATCTTTTTTCTTCTTCCACTTATCCCTTTCTACATTGCCACTTGTTTTCTATGGAGGTTTGTGGCTTTCGAAACCATAATTATTGATGTTACTTTGCATTGAAGAACTAAACTATGCTGGGCTGTTATCTTCTATGGATTTAAATTTTTGGTTCTGTTAAAAGTTTCGATGTTAAGAAACATTTATTATAATTTCCATTAAATCATTCTAGTTGTTTTTTTTGTGTACAACGGTATCTCCAGTTTCAGTTAATAATCGGAGATTAATTCCTTTTAATTTCAAATAAAGCATTTTTTATACACACGACATGAATCGAACCACAGACAATAAGGAACTCAACTATTTATCAGTTATGTTGGACTTGGTTGATAAATCATTCTAATTAATTAAAATAAAAGTATTAAATATTTAAAAACAAAATTAAGATATTAAATATATTTACTTTTTATTTAATAATTACTATTTTACACGTTGACAAAATTGTTTAATTTTTAATCAAAATTATCAAATAATACAAGAGGAGGTACCACAAGTAAACACTAAGAATGTGATTGAATTGTGTTTACCCAAATTATTTCGAAAAGCAAGTTTTAAAACAAAGCTCTATGCAAGCAGACGCTTAACAAAGAAACAAAAACAACACAAAAGAGCAACGTTTGGTTTATCAAAACAAGTTTTGTCTTAAGCAAAAACCTTTCACAAATAGGTATTTGAATCTGCACACTTTAACCCCAAGATTAATTACAGATAAATAATAAGCAGTCCTTGACTTAACCTTTGGGCTATTTCCAGTCCTTGACTTAACCAAGTTTTTCACTATAAATGATCATATTATAGACGAATATTCTATACACACCTAGCCTCTCCAGGCTCAAACGATCAATGAGTATTATTTACACACCTAGCCTCTCCGGACTCAAAATAAGTATTTTTTAGACTAGCCTCTTGAGGCTTCTCAAAGATATGAGTTGGTTTTGAAACAATAACTTCAGATAACAATAAGCTAGTCAACAAAATAAGACTCAATGAGCGAATATATTTTGCAAAGGTATAATTGCTATAAAGAGATAACTTCTCTAAAAGATTTACAAATTAATAGAGAAGAGAAAGAGAGTTTGCTAAGAATAATCTTGGAGAACTTTTATGTAAACAACTCTTTGAAAGACTTGAAATGATCTTGTGTATTGTTCATTTTCTATCTTGTTTTTTTTTTTTTTGTATGTATGTTCTCTTGTATGTGTGTTCTCTTTTTTTTTTTTTGAAAACTTTTTGGTCTTCTTAAATAGTAATCACATAGAAAAGATTCGTTGTGAGACATTTCTTCGAGTTGCTTTTCTTCACACATCTTGAGCGACCATCAATGCAAAAGAGTCGTTCTGATAAAAGCATTAAATGGTTGAGAGCGTTTAAGATACTTTTGTACTTGGACAAACATATTTATCAGATAGCAACTTAGTTCAGAGCAACATCAGAGTTTTTCGTGTAGCGCGGATTACCTCTTTAGTGAAATCAATTAGAACAGCAGTTCCAAAGGACTGTTGTTGCGTACTAAAAGCGTTGTTTTCAGCTACTATATAACATAGATGTTTGTTTTCTCATTTGACTTTAGGAATAGAACCTAGTATGATTCAAAGTCATAAATAACCTTATCAAATATGTTTCCAACATATCTTTTAATGCGTTGGGTCAAGACGCATTGTAGACGTTTGGTAGAAAGTTATGCTTTAGTCTTTCCATAGGACGCTTAGATTATGGCTTTGCATGCTTGTCTTACTTACGATACTTGGAGTAGATACCAAGAAGATGTCTTGTCTTTATTAAGTTCAGACGCTCTTTTACTTCAAACACTTTCAGATGAATATCTTGAAATCTTCTTTTGAAGAGGTCTTGGACGCTTTCTTTTCTTGAACTATTCTTCTTTTTCTTCTTCTGATAGCTCTAACAGACGCTCCAACAAGTATTTTGCTTTAATTTAGATTTCTCTTTATTCTCTTCAGACGCTACTTGAGCTTTGATTTGACATACTTCAGAGAGTAAGATTTTGGACTCATCAAGAGCATTCTTTATTGATCGCTTCTATCAGACGCTTCAAATGAGTAATCAACTTCTTCTATATTCTTCGGACGCATGAGGCTTGGTTGAAGGATGTCGTTGAAGGTCTTTATAAATGATTATGAAAGTATACTTGACTTGTTTATCGGACACCGCAAAGCGTTGCTTGAGATACTTTAGGTAAAGTTAGATATAATGCTTATATTATGCACACTCAAGTAAAACATCAACAATATTCACACGGTTCATTTAAATCATTAACCAAATGTTTAGATATATCAAAACATACGGATCAGAAGCATAGTAAGGCACTCAGACGCTTGAAGACCTAACATACATCGTTCTATAAATATAGTTGTTGTTCATGAATCATTTGATCGATCCGATGATAAGGTTTCGATCTGAAAATTCAGTATGTTATTGGAATGGATTTTAGGAAAACCTAAGCTATTTAAGAACCTGTAAGTGATGTAACTTTTAGTTGGAGATTGGACAATTATTGACTTGAGATTGTGAAAGAGCTAAGAAGAGTTTACATTGTCATTGTATTGTATCTTTACTCTTAGAGTCTATGTTTTGAAAATATATTTTCTTGAAAATGAGCATTTCACTTTTTATGGGTCCTATCATGCTATCTTAACACTTTTTACTTTATACTACATTAAACAACTCTACACTTCAATGGTGAAACTCTTAAAAGTTCACTAAATGAATTCCACAAGTTATCCCATATCTTTATTTACATTTATTTTTGTTTCAATTTAAAATATTACTTCATTTGTGATTGGGTTGTCGAATATAGCGATTCTCCCTCTTTTTTCTATTAGTGGTCCTTATATAATAATAGGTTGCTTATAGAAGCAATCGTCTATACATGTGACATCCACATCAGATTGCTTCAATGGTGCAACCCACTAAAATCCTGTCCTTAACTATAATAACCTGGTAAGCAACTCTTATTGGAGTTTCTCTAATTGAATGAGCGGAAGGCAAGTCAACCACAACCCATCCATGGTAGTAGTAAGAGTTCTAGCACAAGACTAAAAATAAAATAACATAAAAGTCTTGGAAAAACGCAATAGAAAAAGTACCATTGTTTGGGTGCACAGCAAAAAAAATCAAACTGCATTTGTCATAGAAGCATATTGCAATTGGGACAAGCATGATGGAAACACCAAACATCATAAGGGATAAAACCATATTGCACTACAGCACAACGAAAGGATCAAATTGCATCTTGGATAAAATCATACTGCAATTGGATCAGAACTACGGAGCTAGTCTTTCAGGTCGGATCAAGTAGAACCAATCAATTAGAACTAATCAAAGGTAGAGATATCAATATGGGTTCTGGCCCGCAAGCTAACCCGGCCCAACCCAACTCACTGGTGGGTTGGGTTGGGCAAAAGTTGACTCACTTTTCCCTGGTTATTTTGACCAGGCTCACTTAACCCGCGAGTTAACGGGTTCGAGTCGGGTTGAGCCAGGTTATCCCACTTTTGTTTATCTCTTTTAAAAAATTGTATGTCCCATCTACCACCCATTGAAATTATGTCTTAGCCACTATGTCCCATCCCTTACCCATATTATTTCCATGGCCCAAGTGCCCAACCCAAAAGGCTTAAACCAAAGTCATTAATCCAAATCCAAAATATTGTATCATAACTCAGAACTGAGAAGTGAGAACTGTGACGTGAAGGCAACGAACCAAGTGAACCCTAGGCCTCCAACCCATCCACATTTGTCACTGTCAACCTCCTGCCCTTCTTCCCTCATCGACGCATCCTTCTCCCTCTGAATGGCAATTTATAACCTCAACCTCCGGGTCTTCATTAATCACATGAGCAGTAAGTCATTGTCGTGCTTGACCTCTACTTCTACAGCCATGAGCAACAATACACACACACACACACACACACACACATGGAGGTGAAGCTAATAGAAGAAATAATTGGAGATGCATAATGGAGGCAAAGCTGAATAAAGATGCATATCACAGGAAGAATTGAACGGAGATGCATATCAGGTTGAACTTAACTGAGATGGATATCTCAGTGAAAAGGTGAAACTCTTCTTAAGTTGGGTACCATGGCTTTAATATCATGTTGAAGAAAAAAAAATTAGGTTTGGGGCAAAGGAAATAAGGAAAAAAGAGGTAAGACTATAAACTCAGAATGATATTGATAGGAGGCAATTTGATGATAATGCGATTATGATGTGATAATAATGTGATACAAAAGACAAATTTAAGAGTCCTATTTATACAAATAGTAAAATCCCGAACTTCCCAAGTTTTAGCTCTGTACATTAAAACATAACAAAGGTAAAATAAACTAAAAATAACGTCTAGGTCTTGGAAAGCACAATAAAAGAAGCATTATTTTAAGGGCGCACAACAGTAAACCAAACTGCATCCGGGATGGAACCATGTTGCATTTTGGACAAGCACAATGGGAACACCAAACAACACTTGGGATGAAACAATAATGCATTTGGGATAGCACAACGAAAGGACCATAACGCATCCGGGATAAAACCATATTGCATTTGGGCTAGAACCATGAATCTAATCTTTCAGGCTGGATCAGGCAGAACTGACCTGAGGTGCGGGGATTAAGCGAAACTAATCGAAGGCATGGGGATCAGGTGGAACGGATCAAACGCACAAGATTAGGCGAAACTGAACAAAAATGCATATCAGGGGGAACTTAACTGATATGCATATTGCAGGTGGAACCGAACGAGGATGAGGAAAACAACAAAACTAGATTTGGTTTTATGGCGGTGAGTAACATTTCTAATGAGTTCCATGAATTCTATGCAGCAAAAAGGTGAAACTTTTCTCAAGGTGGGTACAATGGCTCTAATACCATGTTGAAGAAATCAGGTTTGGGGCAAAAGGAATAAGGAAAAAAAGAACATGTAAACCCATAATAAAATCGGTAGGAGGAAATATGATGATAATGTTATACAAAAGACAAACTTAAGACTCCTATTTATACTAATAGTAAAATCATGAACTTCTTATTATCTTGGTACATTAAAACATAACAAAAGTCTCTCTCTCTCAGATCAATCCTCTAGACAAGGATACTAATCCCATGTAGCATGTCGGCCGAATCACACAAAACTGGTTCCATACCGGAACATGTTCCACACCGAAACAGGAGTTAGTTTGTCCAAGAAACCGAACCGCTCTCCGTGACCAATAAGAGTGCATTCCCCTTCCAAACCGGAACCGAGGTGTCTTGGTCGCCTCAAAATGTTAGCCTGGAACATGGAAAGCTCAGGGATTAGTCGGGCAAACCAGACTGGATCGGGCGTCGCGACAGGATAGGAGGTACCTCATCTGTCACTATAAAGTATTCTCGAGACCGGCAACTCCCCAAGATCACTCACTTGACTGCCCCTTCCGCTCTTCGTACACACACTCAGGTACAACTAACCTCGTATGATGTTGGCAGCCCATACTACCTATCGTACAGCCTCGCCACTTGGCAACTGATGATACGCAGCAAACAACCTTAGCGAGCATGATACCGGACCCTCACGCCTAAGCGCTCAACAACAAATAGCACACGATGCCACACATCAACACGAGCCATAGCTCCCACTTGCTCAACACATCACCTCACATCAAAAATCCGTCCACAGTATCATCACGTACATATACGGCTCACAACCACTTAGCAACTAAACTTAGGAACAACTGCCATAGCACGACAAATGATGCATAATCACAACAGTAACATCAATAACATCAATATCATCAACATAGCAGACATATCATATACCAACTAGCATGTAGGCACGTACACAGATAGCAGACAACACATCACATCATCATACCAATCATATGAAACAATTCATCCTCAATCAACAGTTATCTAACCTAGGGTTCAAACTTAGCTCAATAGCCCAAAGTATGCTAAACCTAGGGTTTAGGTACTTTATCGGGGCTCAACCTCTAATAGGGTTAGGGTTTCCCTACACATACCAGAAAACACAACTACGCTACTCTTGCCTTTCCGAAGATAGCAGTACTCTCTCCCCCCACCTAAATAGTTGGTGCGAACTTCGAAACGATCACCGGTAGATCCTTACGCGCAACCACGAACCAAGAACAGCTCTAAAACCTCCTTGGTTGCCGCGGCCTCAAGCTCCAAATCCGAGCAATTACAAGTGCGACCTTTGCCCTAATCACGAGCACAACACATATACAATAGTGTTAGCCCTAGTTCAAGCTCAAAGATCAAAGGAAAAAGGTAGAAACTCGTAGAACACCAAGAACACGATGAACGCGTGTTAAGGATTCGAGTTTACCTCTAGCAAATTGAGAAATTGATCTGTCGAAGTTGTAGAAAACTTCGTCATGGTCACAACTGTGTAGTCGGAATCGCATTTCGGCAGCTCGATCACCTCGAAACCAAGCTCTGACACTCAAGAACCTCTATTTCTCTCTCTACACGCCGGAAGAAGCTCTGGACTCAAGGAATTTTCGTGCAAGCAATAAGGAAGAGAAAGAAAACTCCTAACTTCATCCTACTGAGAACGCTAAAGCGTGGACAATCTGCATGCTTGAGCGTGGAACCTCGTCCGCTCCGCCTTCAGCCCGGCCTACTATGTGTCGCACATGCTTCAGAACTCACACCAGCTGGAAAACGCACTCAGCACGTTTGAGCGTGCAACATGCCAATGCTTGAGCGTTGGCATGCTAGGGCGTGCTCCCTTCCCACGCTTGAGCGTGCTACTCAGCTAGGAAAAGCCTTCCAAACATCTGACTTCCCCAGTCTCTCTTTTAACACCTTAGGCACTTCCAACCTGATTCAAGCCTATTCTTAAGCTTCCAACTAAACATTAAACTAACACAAAACAATTCACTCAAGCAATCAAAGCCCTAATCGAGATTAACCAACTCGATTAGAGTTGCAGAAAAATCGGGATGTTACATTACCACCCCCTTAATGAAAATTTTGTCCCCGAAATTTTCGTCGCATACCTGTAAACAAAAATGGATAACTCTGGCGCATCTCAGCGTCATGTTCCTATGTTGAATCACTAGTCACCGAGTTCCACTCCACTCTCACCAAAGGTATATTCTTGCCATGCAGTTCCTTGATCCTTCTATCCACTAACCGAACCGGTAAAGCCTCGAACTCTAGGTTCTCTATCAGTTGAATTGATTCGGGCTCTAAAACGTATGATGGATTATGGTGGTATGTTCTGAGTTGAGAGACGTGAAAGACATCATGGAGATTTGACAGATTTGGTGGTAAAGCTATATGATAGGTTACAGGACTGATTCGTCGAAGAATCTGAAACAGTCCTATGAATTTGGGTGTTAGCTTTCTGTATTTGATTGCCCTGCCCACTCCAGCTCTTGGGGTAAATCTCATGAAGACATGATCTCCCTATTAAAACTATAAGTGTCTTCTCCTCTTGTCAGCATAGTTTTTCTGCCTATCCCCTATGGTCTTCATCTTTACCCTGATCACACGAACTTGTTCCGTTGTCTGCTGTACCAACTCTGGACCTAAAAGCTAGCTTTCTCCAGTCTCAAACCAACACAACGAGTCCTGCACTTTTGTCCATATAGTGCCTTATATGGCGTCATGCCAATACTTGAATGGAAACTGTTTTTATAAGTAAACACGATCAATAGAAGGAACTCATCCCAACTCTGTGTTCTCCAACACGTACGCTCTTAAGAGATCCTCCAATGATTTAATTGTTCGTTCAGACTGACCATCCGTTTGAGGATGATAAGTAGAACTCATACTCAACTTGGTTCCCGTAGCACTGTTCAATCTCCTCCAGAACCTTGAGGTAAACCTCGGATCTCGGTTCGAAATTATACTCGAAGGTACCCCATGCAACCTCATAACCTCCTTGATGTAAATCTGAGTTAACCTTTCCAAGGAATAACCCTGGTTAATAGGTAAGAAATGAGCACATTTCGTTAACCTGTCAATTATTATCCAGATTGCATCACACATTTTCTGAGTTCACGACAACCCAGAAACAAAGTCCATGGCACTTCTATCCCACTTTCATTCTAAAACATCAAGCGATTGCAACAACCCTGCTGGCTTTTGGTGTTCAATCTTCACTTTCTGACACACCAAGCAGGTTAGGACATACTCTGCTACCTCTTTCTTCATCCCCGGCCACCAGAACAACTTCTTCAAGTCCCGATACATCTTGGTAGCCTCGGAATAAAAACTCAGCTTGCTCTTGTGTGCTTCCTCCAAGATCATTTTCTTTACCTCGCTATCCGCTGGCACACAAACCCGTTCACCATACCTAAGATGACCATCAGTACCTCTCTTAAATTCTGAAGCCTTACCTTCTTATATTAGCCTGTTCACACTCGAGGTACTTATCCTCAGCTTGTTCTTTCCATAAGAGATCTAGGAAATCGCTAGTCACTTTAACCATCCCCAGATTCAACCTTTCCTCGACGATTTCCACATCAAGATTCAAATTCCTAAACGCCTCTAATAGTTCTAGCTCCTTTTCCATCATCGTAGATACGTGTAGGGATTTCCTACTGAGCATATCCGCTACAACATTCACCTTACCTGGATGGTATTGCAGGTCAAATTCATAGTCCTTTATAAATTCTATCCACCTTCGCTGCCTTATGTTCAACTCTTTCTGGTCGAACAGATACTTCAAGCTCTTATGGTGGCTTCTAACATCCCTGTTCTCGGTAACCCTAATTAAGATGGATGATCTTAATCGGGTCTTCGTTTAAGGTGTGTGATGGGTTCTGTGTTAGTTATGACTCTAGTTGGATGTTTAGAACTAGGCTTGGATCAAGTTGGAAGTGCTTAAGGCGTAACACGAGAAACAAGGGAGATCGGAAGGCTGGAAGTTCTTTCCTAGCTGAGCAGCGCGCTCAAGCGTGGCAACGCTTGGACGTTGGGAGCTTGCACCCTCAAGCGTTCGGAGTGCGTTGCCATCACACACCTTAAACGAAGACCCGATTAAGATCATCCATCTTAATTAGGGTTACCGAGAACAGGGATGTTAGAAGCCACCATAAGAGCTTGAAGTATCTGTTCGACCAGAGATCTTAATCGGGTCTTCGTTTAAGGTGTGTGATGGGTTCTGTGTTGGTTATGACTCTAGTTGGATGTTTAGAACTAGGCTTGGATCAAGTTGGAAGTGCTTAAGGCGTAACACGAGAAACAAGGGAGATCGGAAGGCTGGAAGTTCTTTCCTAGCTGAGCAGCGCGCTCAAGCGTGGCAACGCTTGGACGTTGGGAGCTTGCACCCTCAAGCGTTCGGAGTGCGTTGCCAACTGTTGTGAGTTTTGAAACGTGTGAGGCACGTGGCAGGCCAAGGTGAAGGCGGTATGGACGAGGTTCCACGCTCAAGCGTGGAGGGATCCAACGCTAAATCGTGGGAACGCTCAAGAGTTGGGAAAGTGCACGCTTTAGCGTGCTGAGTAAATGAGTTAAATGGCTAAGTTTCTTTTCATTTCTCACTTGTGCGAAGCTTCCATCTTTTCTTCCCTATTCATTGAGTTCCAAAGAGAGTCGAGAGAGTTCTTGAGGTTCGTGAGCGAGTTCCTGTCCGATCATTCGTCGAAATCCTATTCCGACTACATTTCTGTGCTCGTAGCTTCGGATTCGTCTAGGATGCGGCCTTAGTTTCGTGCTTCTTTGAGGTAAGCCTAGGTGCCAACATCGCCGACCCTAAGTTCTTTTGGTATTTGTCTTGGTTGATATCCTTTTCTCACTACTCTAACCTAATGATGGTTTGCTAACACATTAGGGCTTCACGAGTGTTTTTGCCCAAGCAATCGTTCGAGGAGTCGCACGAGGACCCACCATTGAAGGCAGCGGCGAGGAACATCCATTGTTGTAGAGTCTTCCCTTGATTTTCGTGGCTGCCTTGCTTGCTTTGACTCATCATTTTTCGATTGTCTATTGTTGAATTCGTTGTCGTTTCTGAGTTTCTGGTTGCTTCTGGATCTCATGCGTGTACTCTGGGTGATGGTTGGCCCAACGTGCATGCCGGGGGTGCCTTTAGTAGTGTTGGGAGCTGCGGGGTGAGCTCGTGGTGGTCGTGGCTGTGTTGTCTGTGTTAGTGAGATCGAGGGTCAGGGCTGTCCGTGGATACGAGAATTTATCGGGATGAACGGTCAGGTGAGAAGGAAGAAACCTCAAATATCTGGGAATCGTATGCGTAGTATATAACTGTTACCATGTGTAGGGCTCCTCAAACCCTACTAGTGGTTGAGTAACCATCGATACCTAACTCACATTGGGGACTACTAGATCGTGGTACCAATGCGGTTTTAGGCATTGCGGGTTTATCGCCGTTAGGTCGATCTGTGATATCTGTTGCTTGAGGATGTGTGCTTATCTATGGTAATTGATAACATGATTAATTGAAATCGTACATGATAACATGCTAGATGAGATGCTTATTGTGATAACATGCTTAATTGCTTTTTGGTGTGTCTGCAATGATGATATGCTGCTATACTATGACATGTTGATGTGAATGTGATTGATATGATCTTGATTGACTGTGGAGACGGTTGGTGTGATGTTAGAAGGATAGAGTGGTTGGTGTTATTGGATTCGTAGTTGATGTTATAAGCCAGTTGATCTAAGTTGAAGGTGGCTCTCATAGTTAGAGAGTGACATCCTCGCATTTGGAGGATGTGGACCTTGAGACGTTGGTTAAGTTGTTGTTAAGACGTTGTTGATATGATTGTGCATAATCATAGCATTTGCATTGTTGTGGTGAAAGCCATGTGTACAACTGCAACAGCAGTTTGAGTGGTTGTCACACGAGGTTGGTGTTCGAGGTGGACAGTCCGGGGCAACCAAGATGGGTAAACTCACAGTTGGAGGGATGCAGGTGCTTTCACACAGTTGGAGAACTTCTCGGGTCTTCTCACAGTTGGAGGGGTTCGGGGAGGCAATGCTCCTCGCAGTTAGAGGAACCACAGTTGCACTGTCTTGGAAACCCAGGAGGCGGTTACCTGAACGTCCGACTCCTCGCAGTTGGAGGGGCTATTCTTACCTAGTGAACATCCACCCTCGCAGTTGGAGATTAGATTGTCATTCCTCACAGTTGGAGGTTGGCTGTTATTCCCATGGTAAGAGTGTGCGTTGTATAATTGGCCAATCATATAGACTCAGTTGTGCATGTAGAGTAAGCGGTGATCCCTAGATGTGATAACTTGGAGGTTGACTGTTGTGATGAACTCGAGAGATGGGTGTGTTTGCTGGTTTTGCTTGCTATTGTGTTTGTTGATGTGTTATATGCTACGTGATCTCCCTTGGCATGATATTGTAGCGTTTCTTACCCCCTGTGCATGCTTCCCCATGTTTCCATGTATGTCGTTGTTCGGGTTGTGATCCGAAGGCGGAGGTGCTGGTTGGTTGTCGGAAGTGCTGCAGCGGGTGTAGCTGAATCGAGGTGGACTCCATCGTGAGCAACAAGTTTGGCGTCAGCGCTTCTCGAGTAGAGAGACCTCAGAGGAATCGTCGAGCCTCTTGTAAGTTTGTACCACGGCCAGTGGGGCGTCTGTTTTTATTGTCGTTGTTTTTACGCCATGGCTTCCAAACAGAGCTCTGATGTGTAATCTTGGACTGTAATAATTGTTTATCTGCTTAAGTTTCAATTAAGCTTCATTGGTATGTTTTTGGTATCAGTTAGGAAGGTTAAGTTTTGGGAGCGTCACATTAGGTGGTATCAAAGCAGTTCGGTCCTATCCGAACTGTGAGGTTGTGGTGTTGTTACTGGCCGTGTCTAGTTGAACCCGCACAGGGTATTAACTATGTTTAGAAGTTCGGGTAAAGTGTCCGATCCGTGAGTTGTCGATTGTTTCTAGGTTAAGAAGCAATGATAACTGTCTTGACTATTCATAAGATTTGTATTTACACGTTGGCTATGTTGTACGTCTTATAAATATGGGTTAACGATTGCTTTTTCCAGGAAGCGATGGTTCGAAGGACTCGCAGCGAAGGAAGCGATAGAGATGAGGATGCTGGCATTGAGATCAATGGACCTTCCAGGGCTGAAGGAGGGGATTCCGAGGTCATGAGAACTTTGAGGGACACGGCGGCGGCTATGTTGCAGCAGTGGCAACAGAATACACAGCTGATGCAATTACAGCAAAAATATCTGCAGAGGGCGCAGAATCAGGGAAGAGAATAAGGGGTAGTGGATGCAGGGTTGGTCGCATTCATGAAGAGCAAGCCACCTCAGTTTCATGGCGAGTACAATCCAGAAGGGGCCGAGTTATGGATACAGGAGGTGGAGAAGATCTTTTTGGTAATGCGCTGTAGGGAAGACTGGAAAGTCACCTACGCGTCTTTTATACTGGTAGGAGGAGCAGAGTCCTGGTGGAAGAATCGGCTTCATGGAAAAGTATTTCCCTGAAACTGTTCGGCATAAGAAGGAAAAAGAATTCCTAAGCCTGAAGCAAGGGAACCTGTCGGTTGGCGATTATGCGATGAAGTTTGAGTCCTTACTCAAGTTTTCCAAGTTCTACCAAGTGCGTCCGGATGAGAACTGGATATGCAGAAGGTTTGAGGATGGGCTAAGACATGAGCTACAAAGGGCGGTGTTACCTTTGGGGAGTACCAGGTTCCCAGAGATGCTCGAATGATGTGCTGCCGTCGAAAATCTTGACAAGCGGATGGAAGCTCGTCAACAGAAGAAGAACAAAGGGCCAATGAGAAATCATCAGGGGGAAAGAGAGGAGAAGCCTCAGCAAGAGCATAAACCATATGATCGTCCCAGGCCGCAAGTTGTGGTGACTGGAGAAGGAGGTCAGAGAAGTCTCAGATGTTTTAGATGTGGAGGAACACACTTGATCAGGGACTGTCGGGCAAGGGACTCAGTGTGTTTCCGATGTGGGAAGTCGGGGCACATAGCCCGAGAATGTAGACAGAGAGCAATAGCGGGGCCTAACGCTGGTGAAGGACAAGAAGAAATGGCAGAAAGATTTCCAACGACGGGGCACATGTTTGCAATACGATGAGTTGGGACTTCTCAACCCAGAGCAAAAGATATAAGTGTGCATTGGGAACTAGTTTGTAACGTCCTTTTCAGGATGATATTTTGTTTGAATATACTGAAAGAACAACAATGTTGGAATGTTAAGTGTAATGACTACATCACCGTCTGTATATATGTCTCGAACTGATGTGACAAGCGTATATTTCATGAAAGTTTGTAAAGTTTGTTTGCTCTATCTTGGATGAAGTCTAATATATCAGTACGCTTATCTATTACCGAATTTAGAGGACGAAATTCTTTTAATGGGGTGGTAATGTAACATCCCTGTTCTCGGTAACCCTAATTAAGATGGATAATCTTAATCGGATCTTTGTTTAAGGTGTGTGATGGGTTGTGTGTTGGTTATGAGTCTAGTTGAATGTTTAGAACTAGGCTTGGATCAAGTTGGGAGCTTGCACGCTTAAGCATTCTGAGTGCATTGCCAGCTATTCTGAGTTTTGACTCGTGTGAGGCACGTGGTAGGCCAAGGTGAAGGCGGTATGGACGAGGTTCCACGCTCAAGCATGGAGGGATCCAACGCTAAAGCGTGGGAATGCTCAAGCGTTGGGAAAGTGCACGCTTTAGCATGCTGAGTAAGTGAGTTAAATGGCTAAGTTTCTTTTCATTTCTCACTTGCGCGAAGCTTCCATCTTTTTTCCCCTGTTCTTTAAGTTCCAGAGAGAGTCCAGAGAGTTCTTGAGCTTCATGAGTGAGTTCTTGTCCGATCATTCGTCGAAACCCTATTCCGACTACATTTCTATGCTGGTAGCTTCGGATTCGCCTAGGGTACGGCTTTGGTTTTGAGCTTCTTTGAGGTAAGCCTAGGTGGCAACATCGTCGACCCCAAGTTCTTTTGGTATTTGTCTCGATTGATATTATTTTCTCACTCCTACCCCAACCTAATGATGTTTTGCTAACACGTTAGGACTTTATCGGTGTTTTTGCCCGAGCAACCGTTCGAGGAGTCGCACGAGGACCCGCCATTGAAGGCAGCTACGAGGAACAACCATTGTTGTTGAGTTTTCCCTTGATTTTCATGGCCCCCACTTCCTTGCTTTGACTCATCGTTATTCGAATGTCTGTTGTTGAATTCGTTGTCGTTTATGAGTTTCTGGTTGTTTCTGGACCCTGTGCTTGTACCCTGGGCGATGGTTGGCCCAACGTGCATGCCGGGGGTGCCTTTGGCAGTGTTGGGAGCTGCGTGGTGAGCTCGTGGTGGTCGCGGCTGTGTTGTTTGTGTTAGTGAGATCGAGGGTCAGGGCTGTCCATGGATACGGGAACTTATCTGGATGAACGGTCAGGTGAGGAAGAAGAAACCTAAAATATCTGGGAATCGTATGCATAGTATATAATTGTTAACATGTGTAGGGCTCCTCAAACCCTACTAGTGGTTGAGTAACCATCGATACCTAAATCACATTGGGGACTACTAGATCGTGGTACCAATGCGGTTTTAGGCATTGTGGGTTTATCGCCGTTAGGTCGATCTATGATATCTGTTGATTGAGGATGTGTGCTTATCTATGGTAATTGATAACATGATTAATTGAAATCATACATGATAAAATGCTAGATGAGATGCTTGTTGTGATAACATGCTTAATTGCTTTTTGGTGTGTCTGCAATGATGATATGCTGCTATACTATGACATGTTGATGTGAATGTGATTGATATGATCTTGATTGACTGTGGAGACGGTTGGTGTGATGTTAGAAGGATATAGTGGTTGGTGTTATTGGATTCGTAGTTGATGTTATAAGCCAGTTGATCAAAGTTGAAGGTGGCTCTCATAGTTGGAGAGTGACATCCTCGCAGTTGGAGGATGTGGACCTTGAGACGTTGGTTAAGTTGTTGTTAAGACGTTGTTGAGATGATTGATGCATAATCATAGCATTTGTATTGTTGTGGTGAAAATCGTGTGTACAACTGCAACAGCAGTTTGAGTGGTTATCACACGAGGTTGGTGTTTGAGGTGGACACTCCGGGTCGACCAAGATGGCTAAACTCATAGTTGGAGGGATGCAGGTGCTTTCTCGCAGTTGGAGAACTTCTCAGGTCTTCTCATAGTTGGAGGGGCTCGGGGAGGCAGTGCTCCTCGCAGTTAGAGGAACCACTGTTGCACTGTCTTGGAAACTCAGGAGGTGGTTACCTGAACGTTCGACTCCTCGCAGTTGGAGGAGCCATTCTTACCTGGTGAACATCCACTCTCACAGTTGGAGATTGGATTGTCGTTCCTCACAGTTGGAGGTTGACTGTTGTATTTTCATGGTAAGAGTGTGCATTGTAGAATTGGCCAATCATATAGACTCAGTTGTGTATATAGAGTAAGCGGTGATCCCTAGTTGTGATAACTTGAAGGTTGACTGTTGTGATGAACTCGAGAGATGGGTGTGTTTGCTGGTTGTGCTTGCTGTTATGTATGTTGATGTGTTATATGCTACGTGATCCCCCTTTGCATGATATTGTAGCGTTTCTTACCTCTTGTGCATGCTTCCCCATGTTTCCATGTATGTCGTTGTTCGGGTGAAACTAAATCGAGGTAGACGCCATCGTGAGCAACAAGTTTGGCGTCAACGCTTCTCGAGTAGAGAGAGACCTCAGAGGTATCGTTGAGCCTCTTGTAAGTTTGTACCCCGACCAGTGGGGCGTCTGTTTTTATTTTCGTTGTTTTTACGCCATGACTTCTAGACGGAGCTCTGATGTGTATTCTTTGATTGTAATAATTGTTTATCTGCTTAAGTTTCAATTTGGCTTCATCTGTATGTTTTTGGTATCCGTTAGGTAGGTTAATTTTTGGGAGCGTCACATGGCTAAACACACTGAATTTAGCACCATACAGATATTGTCTCCATATCTTCAATGCAAACACTATCGCAGCCAACTCCAGATCGTGCATTGGGTAGTTTCATTCAAGTATTCTCAACTGCCTAGAGGCATGCGCCACCAGTTTCCTTTCTTGCATGAGCACACATCCCAAGCCTTGATAAGATGAATCACATTATACATCGAATCGTCCTAAAGGATCTGGCAAAACCAACATTGGTGACGTGGTCAGACTTCTCTTCAGCTCTTGAAAACTTTGCTCGCAGGCCTCTGACCACTCAAACGCCTTCCCCTTTTCGTCAACTGCGTCATAGGTAACACAATCTTTGAGCATCCTTCTATTACGATAGGGCATTTTTGGCATACGAACATTGTGGTTAAGGATTCACTCGTAGGTGTAGAAATAGTAAGGTCATATGGTAACGAAGAAATATGCAACCCTAGATGATCCATGCACTTTATGGAGATAAAAGAATGCATAGCCCCCGAATCAAATAAACAGATAAAAGATTACCAGAGACTAGATATTTACCTTGTATCAAATTAGGGCATCGAGAGGTTTCAGATCCCGTAACGACAAACACCCGTCCGGTGGTTTGTGGGCGACCCTGTTGGCTAGCACTCTATGATCTCCCACCACTGCTCTGAGCTCTTCTACCCGATTGCTGAAACTGGGCCCTTCTACTGACTCCGAGCTTGCAATCTGACGCATAGTGACCCATCTGATTGCAGTTGAAACATCTGATGCGATAGGTCCTTGGGCAGCTCTTGACTAGATGCGGTCCCTCGCATCGGAAACAGGTTTTGATCTCCTGCGGCCCCTGATTGTAGCTGCTTTCTCCCTGAGTGATATTGTACTGAGCCGGGCGATCATACGATCTCGCCCTCTGCTGGAATCTGCCGCTTCTGCCTCCCTGGCCACCGCCTCGCACTGGTCCACCACTTTTAGCTTGTGGTTGGACTGTCCCTGTCCTTTCATGGCCTTCCAGAATAGTGCACTTCTCCACCAGCTCTAGGAAAGATCTAATGCTGGAAGGTAGCATTGTTCGCTTCAATTCAGGCCTCATTCCATCTTCAAACCTTCTGTAGACTCATCCTTCACCTGGATGGACTTGATCGAACTGCGAAAACTTGAGCAGCGCTTCAAACCTCATCGCGTACTCGCCGATTAACAGTTGTTCCTGTTTCAGACTCAAGAACTCCTTCTCCTTCTCTTGCCTGACACTCCTTGGGAAGTACTTCTGCAAAAAGCATTCCCTGAATAAGTTCCAAGTGATAACTGTGCCTTCCGTCTCTAACAACCTAAGCTTGTTCCTCCACCAAGCTTCCGCTGCGCCTACCAGCATGAACGCAGCATACATTACCTTCCTGCCTTCCCTACAGTGGATAACCATGAACACCTTCTCGATCTCTTGGAGCCACATTTCAGCCGCTTCATGGTCGTATTCTCCATCGAATTGTGGAGGGTTTCTCTTCATGAAAGCGTTGAGACCTGTATCCACAATCTCATCTCCCGTCATGGCATGTAACTGATTCTGTCTTGCCTCTCTCTCTTCCTGCCTCTGCATATACTGGGCAGTCTTTTGAGTTTGTTGCATCATCATGGTAGCCAAGTCCCACATGGCGCTCATCGCTTCAGATGTGTCACCACCACTTCCAGTCCCTGAGTGGTCACCGTTGTTGTTGTTGTTGTTGTCGTTGTTGTCTCCAGCCGCAACCGGCCTACCTCCTCTTGTAACACGTTCCTGGGCCATTTAGAATCCTATAAAAAGGAGCTATTAGTTCCAATTCATAAGACATATAATAGCACATAACAGTTAAACATATCATATGCCTTATGAATGAAAGCAGTTATCACACTTTGATAACTAGCGCAGCGGACACTCTACCCAAAATTAGACATAGTTGATATAACGCGGGTATCAACCGTTGAAGCCAGTACAGGTCTATACTTACAGTTATGGTTCCAGACTTCCAAAGCCCTTTATAGAACCAAACTGCTCTGATACCATAATAATGATATGGCCCCATAATATGAAGTCCTCCCATTAGTCTCAGAAGATTCTCAATGCTCTGATACCACCAAAATGAGATGACCCTTCCTTTCCCAGAAGGATAATCCCACTAGCTCCAAGCTTATATTATTAACTATGCCTAACCGTATAACAGCGATAGCGTGGTATTCAAGAAACTTTGCGGAAACAGACACGATAAACATACAAGCATACAAAAGGCATAGATCATCAGAGTAAAGCGCAGATAGAAAATAACTATATACATCAACCACACATACATATAGCCCCATCAGTAGGGCACTGTACAATACACACACACACACACACACACATACGGTTTGTACATGAAAACTGAAGAGATAAGGCAAATACTTCAAAAGACACTAAACGAAGGCCATCACAGCTCGCCAGCACTACCCGCCCATCTCTCAAAGATACATGATAAGCGCTCTGCTCACAACCTAAAAGCACTGGCAGGCTCCCACCATCAGTGGTGAGGATGACTTGAACTACCCTGGCCCTTGCCATGAGTATGCCTATAAGTCACCAGAGGCTCATAGTCAGATGACGAGCTTCACACCACGACCCTATGCCTGAGGTAGGTCCTCAGGTACTGCTCTGTCCTTCGCCGCTGACCACTGTAAACAAAGCCTCTCCTTCTAGACGAATGGGACGTAGCTGGCTCAACCCAAGTGTTGTGCCGCCCGTAGCGCCTTACATCCGTGTGGAGGGTAGAAACTGGACGACTCTGAAGGGTCCCAAAACATCCTCCCGGTGCGACGCCCCTCCTCTGCACAAGATGCTCACTGGCCCAGTATAGACCATCAAGAAGGTAGAAGGATCCACACGTCACCCTCTATCATCGTGATAGATGATCTCGATCAGCCCCAACACCGGCATCCTCAGTGCTGACGTGATAAAAGGGTGAGCCCTCAGGTCCTTCGTCTACAGTAGATGGCTCCTTGTCTTCACGCGAGCCAAGAACAAAACAAACAACAAGAAAATAGTAGCAGGGAGATAAGAATACAATGTATGCAAATCGGAACGACAATAGTAACATAGCAACAACAGCATATAGCAAATAGTAAGTATACATGTATGACAAATATAATAGATATATCATACGACCAAACATCCTTCGAGTCAACATATGCAACAAGCATCCATCTCCATAAGTCTCTCTCTCAAATCGATCCTCTAGACCGAGATACTAATCTTATGCAGCATGTCAGTCGAATCTCACAAAACTAGTTCCACATTGAAACAAGAGTTAGTTTGTCCAAGAAACCAAAGCGCTCTCTGTGACCAATAAGAGTGCATCCCCCTTCCAAACCAGAACCAGGGTGTCTTGATCGCCTCGGAACGTTAGCCTAGAATGTGGAAAGCTCATGGATTAGTCGGGCAAACCGGACTGGATCGAGCGTCATGACAGGATAGTAGCTACCTCATCTGTCGCTGTAAAGTATTCGCTAGACCGGCAGCAACCCCAAGGTCACTCACTTGATCACCCCTTCTGCTCTCCGTACGCGCACTCAGGTACAACTAACCTCGTATGACGTTGGCATCCCATACTACCTGTCATACGGCCTCACCACTTGGCAACTGATGATATGCAACAAACAACCTCAGCGAGCATGATACTGGACCCTCATGCTTAAGCGCTCAACAGAAAATAGCACACGATGCCACGCATTAACACGAGCCACAACTCCCACTTGCTCAACACATCACCTCAAAGCAGAAATCCGTCCGCGGTATCAACTCGTACAAACACGGCTCACAGCCACTTAGCAACTAAACTTAGGCACAACCGCCATAGCACGACAAATGATACATAATCAGAACAGTAACAGCAATAACATCAATATCAACAACATAGCAGGCATATCATATACTAAGTAGCATGTAGGCACGTATATAGATAGCAGACAACATATCATATCATCATACTAGTCATACGAAACAATTCATCCTCAATCAACAGTTACCTAACCCAGGGTTCAAACTTAACGGTAATAGCCCAAAGTATGTTAAACCTAGGGTTTAGGTAATTCATCGGGGCTCAATCTCTAGTAGGGTTAAGACTTCCCTACACATAGCAGAAAACACAACTACGCAACTCTTGTCTTCCCGACGACAGCAGTATTCTCTCTCCCCGCCTGAACAGTTGACGCGAACTTCGAAACGATCATCGGTAGATCCTCACGCGTAGCAACGAACCAAGAGCAGCTCCAAAACCTCCTTGGTAGCCACGGCCTCAAGCTCCAAATCCGAGCAATCACGAGCGCGAACACATATAGAATAGTGTTAGCCTTAGGGCAAGCTCAAAGATCAAAGAAAAAGGCAGAAACTCATAGAACATGAAGAACACAAAGAATGCATGTTAGGGATTCGAGTTTACCTTTGGCGAATCTAGAAATTGATCCGTCGAAGTTGTAGAAAACTTCGTCACGATCACAACCGTGTAGTCGGAATCGCATTCCGGTAGCTCGATCACCTCGAAACCAATCTCTCACACTCAAGAACCTCTGTTTCTCTCTCTGCACGCAAGTAGAAGCTCTAGACTCAAGGAATTTTCGTGCAAGAAATAAGAAAGAGAAAGGAAACTCCTAACTTCATCCTGCTGAGAACATTAAAGCGTGAAAAATCTGCACGCTTGAGCATGCCCACGCTTGACTGTGGGGTTTATCCATGCTTGAGCGTGGAATCTCGTCCACTCCGCCTTCACCCTAGCCTGACACGTGTCGCACACGCGTCAGTACTCACACCATCTAGCAAACGCACTCAGCATGTTTGAGCATGCAACATGCCAACGCTTAAGCATGCAACATGCCAACGCTTGAGCGTTGGCATGCTAGGGCATGCTCTCTTCCTACGCTTGACCATGCTACTCAGCTGGGAAGAGTCTTCCAAACATCTGACTTCCCCAGTCTCTCGTTTAACACCTTAGGCACTTCCAATCTGATTCAAGCATATTCCTAAGCTTCCAACTAAACCTTAAACTAACACAAAACAATTCACTCAAGCAATCAAAGCCCTAATCGAGATTAACCAACTCGATTAGAGTTACAGAAAAATCGGGATGTTCTCTAGTGATTAGACCTGAAAACACCTCACCAGATAAGATAAAGTGGTAAGGAGATGGGATCTCCCTAGCATAAGCCTCTATGAGGAAAAATAACTGGGCAGGGATAACCGTTGAGAAGAATAGAAAAGGAAACAGAGGATACACAATTCACAATTATAGTAACCCATTTCTCAGAGAATGCCATGCCATTCAAAACAGCTTTAAAAAATGGCCATTTAATTCTATCATAAGCTTTGGACAAATCCAATTTCATTGCCACAACACCATTTTTTTCTTTTGTTTTTCCGTAATGAAATGAAAAGCATCAAAGGCAATTAGAGCATTATCCGTAATTAATCTACCCGGGACAAAATTGCAATGGTTTTAGTAACAATTGGAAACACAACATTGCAAAGAGAAATCGGTCTAAAATCACCCGTCTTTTTAGGCTTTTTTTTATCTCGGGGATAAGACAGATGTAGGTATGATTGATGTTCTCCGGGTTTCTCCTATTACTAAAAATATCCAAAGCCAAAGAAGTAACCTCCTCTCCCACAATATTCCAGAATTTCTTATAAAAAATAGCAGGCATACCATCTGAACCATGCGTTGTTGTTGGCTTCATAGATTTGAAAGCAATGAAAGCCACTTCCTGGGTGAAAACACGATCCAAAATGTCCCTCACTGTCTTCTACTTCTTATCTCTTCTGATTCATCACTTCTTTATGGTCATTTGCACTATGAGTGGTAGTGGGCTGATTGGAGGCATTTCCATTTCTTCTTATTAGAACTACACTTCACCATGGCACCCTTCTCCTGATCGGCTCCTTCTTCATCATTATTTTTCTAAGTAACCATATCAGGGGTAGGAGAAGGAGTATCAACAGTAACCGCATCATCTTGCTTCATGAGAGTAACGACACTTTCTTTATTTTGCATGGATGGCACAGTGTTCAAGGTGCCATTATTTTCATGCAGACCAACACGTGGGGGTTTTCCTTAACAGACATGGGAACCTGCGCCTTGACCTCACATTGTTGTCTTTCTTCCCATCCTTTTGCCTATTATGCTTTGAGACTAAAATTGTTATTTAATAATTGTATTGTTTTTATTAAATAACTTAAAGAGTTTTTATGTAACAAATTGAAAGCTGTAATTTATCTTCGTACATGATAAGGAAGAAAGAGCCTTAAACACCACTACCAATGTTGTATTCAAGGAGGTCTTCCGAAACCTATAACGAGTGTCTCTAAATTGGGTTGTCATTACATGCTATCTGACTACCAACTAACGTACAAGTACATCAACAAACATATGATATTAAGCTACTTTAAATCATGTAAGCAATCTTATGTGCATGGCAGGTTATAAATATACATACAATTGTGATGCCTAGTCAATTAGCCTTATAGGAGTGACTCATGATAATTTTTCATATAACAATTTTATAAACTTCCTAAGACAGGATGCATCACATATTAATGGACTTTATTATCTAATACAAATAATGACTTTTTGGCATCTGAGTATTACATTATGTACCTCTTCTTATCATAACTTCTTTATTTATGTTTAATTATTTCACAATCAAATCAAGTTTAGCATTGAAAACCAATTATTTCTCTAAGTAATAATTAGCAATTTTGGGTTAGATAAAATTGACAATTTAATATTGACACAAAAGGCAATGTAAGTCATTGCTCATTACCATAAACATGCGATGTTTATAACAATTGTAAGTGAGTGCTCATTAGAACATGTGAATTGCCAATGTAAGTGATTGCTCATTATACAACAAAAGATTAACATTACACATTACTTTTTACACTTTTCTTACCACTCTTATTTTAAAAAATAGAAAAATGTGTTTAACTTTATTATGTTTTTTCACCATGAATAGTAAGCTTCTATTGCATGATGGCATGTGTTTCACTTGATAATTTTTGCTTTATTTTGATAATTCTTTCCCCTCACAGTCTATAATTTGACTCATGTAATCGATGTTGTTGTTCTTGAAGTAAGGATTGCTAAATACTGACAAGAAACCCGTAATTAAACAAGTTGAAGAATTAGCAGAAGCTGCGACAGTAAGTAAGGGACAAATTGTACAAACTGATAAATGATATGATGACTGAGCATTACATTGTTATTTCTAGTGGACGGTTACTTTTACTTTTTTTGCACAATATTTTGAATCTAATTGAGTTGGCCTATTAATTAAGATTGAATTTATTCATGTTACTTCTTCAAATAATTAATCGATTATGGACATAACTGCTTCGACTGTTTTCACATATGAAAGTCATTATTTGTTTTTCCTTACAACATAATTTGGTGGCCTTTTTATCTACATTTGACAGGATAAAAATAAAAACCATAGATGGATTTGGTATATACCAACATATTATTATATTTACAAGTCATTCTGTTAAATGCATAGAGATCAACGCTCCCCGTCAAAATGCACGAGTCAACGTACTAATTGTATTATAAAAGAGTAATCATTCATTCCACACTTCTAAATATATAAGTATCATTAATGTGTAAATTCTCGTTTAATATTAAATATCAAATCATTTTAAATAAGTATCTTGATGTGAAAAAATAATATGTATTTACATTGAACTGTAATTTTTAATATTAGTGGATCAAGTTAACAATAGTATTTTTTTTTTAAATAGGTATTTACCTTCAAGGAAATTTAAAATCCTCTAGATTAAAGTTAAAATAAAATGAGCGAAAAACTAACCAAGGGTTGGTCGAGTGGTAAGCATCTCGACTCCAAAAGGAGGAGAACGCAAGTTCGAATTTTGGTAGCGGACACTCTAGTTGGGAGGTAAAGAAACCTGTTGGAAACATAAGAAAGGGGTTTTAAAACCTTTTTCACAAGCAGATATCTTTTCGTAAACGTTTGGACGCTAAGATGCTAAACAGACGTTGAAAGCGTATACACAAAACTTTGGACAAATGCTAAAAACGTTTTCTTTAAAGACGATCGTTAAGAAACAAATTCAGTTTAAAGCGTTAGTTATAAACAAACTAAAGGCAGAGAAAAGGGAGAAAAGATAACACAAGGATATTATCTTGGTTCACTCTTAACCCAAGATCTACGTCCAATTATTCATGGGGTGATTCAAATGTTTTTTAATCAAGCCTAAAAGAGAAGAATCCTAATGCTCTGCTAGGGTTAGTCTTTCTTGTGCCCCAAGTTTCTTTCTTTCGCCAAGGTTGCCTTCTCTGATTGTCCATGGGAGATCCTTTTTCCTGAGTTAGCTTCCTCTCCTCCTCCTCCTCCTCCTTCTTCTTCTAATGTTGTTTCGGGATTGAAAACATCCATTCAAACCAAGTCTTTTGTGCAAGCATTGAATAATACTTGTTCGGTTCCTATCAGTCAATTACCTAAACCATGCATAAAAAGGGATGAAATCTCAATCAAAATTCCCGAGACTGAGTACATTGCTGGGTTAGAAAGTTGCAAAAACCATCTTCATGGTCGTCTTTTGTTAACAAAGGGTAGTGCCCCTTTGAAGGTTAATGACTTGCGCTGTAAGTCACTAGAATTATGGGGGAAAATAGGTCCTTGGCAAATAACTTCTTTGGGAAAAGGATTCTATGAGTTTTCTTTCTCCTCCCTTGAGGATCTTAAGAGTGTTTTGGCTGTGGGATTATGGTCCCTCTCTCCAGGAAGTCTTCGATTATTTTCTTGGTCTAAGGATTTTAATCCGTATTCTTTGAGGCAAACGAATGCTCAGATTTGGGTAAGATTCTTTGGCATTCCTTCAGAGTATTGGCACCCCAAAATTCTTTTTGTTATTGCTAGTGTTATAGGCGTGCCAATTTGTTTAGATGAAGCAACAAGTAAGAAGTCTTTTGGACATTTTGCAAGGGTGTTGGTGGATCTTGATTTGAATGCCACACTGAGATCACAAGTATTAGTGGAGAGGAATGATTTTGCTTTCTTCACAGCTGTTGAATATGAGAAGCTGCCAGAATTTTGTTCTTCTTGTCAACTAATAGGCCATTCTTTGATCAATTGCTTTAAGTCAAAGAGTTATGATGAGCAGAACTTTGTGAAAGATACTCAGGTCAAGTCTAAAAGATTATATGTTCCTAAGCAGTCTGATTCTGCTGATGTTGCCAATAAGGTTGTTCAGGATAATTCTCGGGCTGCTGTTGAATATGCTACTCCTCTAAATGGTTCTCCAAATAATAGGATTCAGGGTTCTTGTCAAAAGGGTAAGGAAGTTGCTGGTTGTTCTAAGGAGAATGATAATCTAAATGTAGATTTGAATCACAATACCTCAGCTAATAGAATGGATCCTGTATTTGGTCCTGATATGGTACTTGAATCTGATCCGAATTCTGGTCTAGGCAGTAAAAATGATCTTTTGGCTTTAAATAATGAAACTAGTCCTGACTCAGTTCCAGTAAATATAAATGAATCTACACCCTTTGCTGATGAGAATATAAATGAAGAATTTTAGGTTTCTGGTAAAGAGTCGGATTCCATTGAAACAATTTATGATGAGACTCCAAATGTGGTTAGTGCACAGGGAGCGGGTGGTGTCCATTCTCTTAATCCGCCAGTTTAGAAGGATCTTTCCCATATTGAGGGAAATTTTGGGATGCTCATCCTAATAGAGGATGATGCGGCTCATGATAGTTCTGATGAAGGGATTTCCTCGACAAAGAATGTTTCTGATTATATGGCTGATGAGGGTTACACAAAGGTGTTGTCTAAGGCTCAAGACAAGAAAATTAGGAAAAAACAGAATGCAAAGACAAATCCCAATGTTATCAGGAACACTAGGTCCAAAGCAGGCCTCTCTATTGTGCCTAAATGAAAGTTCTCTTCTAGAATGCAAGAGGAATAGCTAACCATGATACAAGGTTAGTTTTAAATAATATGATTCTAAGTAATAAGCCATATCTGATTTTAATTGCCGAACCTTGGACTAATTTATGCAACTTTCCTGCTACTTTCTGGACTAACTTAAAGCTTAAAGTTTTTGCTGTTAACAATAGAAATTCTCTTGTTCCAAATTTGTGGTGTATTTGTGCTGCATCACTTAGTCCTACTGTCATTGCTTCATCAACTCAGCATGTTACTTTTTCTGTTTATTGGGAAAATCAATTGCTCTAGTTAACTGTTGTGTATGCTGCTACTACATACACGACTTGAAGATCCCTTTGGAATGAATTATCTCTTTTAAGTCAAACTTTTGATGGTCCTTGGTGTTACTTGGGAGATTTCAATGCTGTGCTTGGTGCCCATGAGCATAGGGGTTACAGACCTCTTGCTAGGATTTCTTGTGATGAGTTTCAGTCTTGGTCTGATGCAAACAGCTTGATTCATTTGCCTACTGTTGGTGCTGAGTTCACATGGTCTAATAGAAGAAGGGGGTCTGCACATACATAAAGAAGATTGGACAGAGTCATTTGTAATGATTCTTGGCTATCTTTTTGGAATTGTTCTACTTGATGCACTTTGCCTAGATGTAGTTCAGATCATTTTCTTATCCTGCTTAAGCTGCAAAGAAATTTAGTGACTTACAGCTCATCTTTGAAATTCCAAAGGATGTGGTCAACCAACAAGGACTGTTATTCTGTTATTGCTGACTGTTGGAGGCAAGAAATTGTAGGATGCCCTATGTTTATTTTATCTCAAAAACTGAAAAGACTAAAGGCAGTTTTAAAAGTATGGAATAAAGAGCAATTTGGTGATGTTCATAAGACAGTCGATACACATTTGCAGAACTTAAAAACAATTCAAGAGGAAATAGAATCTGTTGGTTGCTCTGATGAGTTCCTGGCTCAGGACGAATCTGCTCAGTTAGATTTAAATAAAGCTTTGACTTCTCAAGAATTGTTTTGGAAGGAGAAAGCTAGAGTGGATTGGCACACGGGTGGAGATAGGAATACAACCTTCTTTCACAGAGTGGTTTAAGATCACAAATGCATCTAGGAAGATTTCTTTGCTGAAAAATGGTGATTCCATTTTGGATAAACAAGAAGATATTGAGAATCATATCCTTGATTATTGTGAGAATCTTTTTGCTTCCTCTAATACATGTATTGACAATGGTTTAATTGATGAGGTTATCAGTCCTGCAGTTTCTGATTCTCATAACCTTATGCAAACCCGATTGCCAACTTGGGATGAAGTTAAGCATGCAGTTGGTATGAATGCTAATGGAGCTCCAGGTCCGGATGGTTTTGGTGGTTTCTTCTACCAATATTATTGGGATATTGTTGGCCATGATGTTTTTAGATCTGTTTCTCAATTTTTTCAGCAAGGATGGCTCCTGCCAAATCTGAATTCTAATAATGTGGTTCTTATTCCTAAATCTACAAATGCTGATTCAATTACACAATTCAAACCTATTGCTTTAGCCAACTATCAATTCAAAATCATCACTAAGATTATTGCAGATAGACTTGCCATTATAGCTCCACAACTTATATCTCATAACCAGTGGGGTTTCATTAAGGGTAGAAGCATTACTAACTGTTTTTGTGTGGCATCAGAGGCTGTGAATCTTCTTGATGAAAAGTGCTTTGGAGGTAATGTTGCATTGAAGATTGATATTAAGAAAGTATTTGATACAATGGATTGGAGTTTTCTACTCAAAACCCTTCATGCATTTGGTTTTGATTCAGTTTTTTGTAACTGGATTAAGGCTATCCTTCATTCTGCAAAGGTTTCTATACTAATGAATCGTCATGCTACAGGATTTTTCGCTTGTAAAATGGGAGTGAGGCAGGGTGATCCTCAATCACCTCTTCTTTTTGTATTGCTGAGGATGTTCGTAGTGGAGCCATTTCTCTTTTGGTTCAACAAGGCAAGTTTCTCCCCATGTCTGGCACTCGGGGATATGCAGTGCCTTCTCATGTTTTATATGCCGATGACTTGCTCATTTTTTGTAAGGGCAGTAAAAAAAACCTGCAGAATCTAATGATAGTTTTTGAGAGGTACAGTGCTGCTTTAGGGCAGTTAATCAGTAAAGAGAAGTCAAAAATTTATAATGGTTCTATCTCTCATAATAGGTTGCATTGCCTTGTGAGCATTATGGGGTTTGGCATTGGTTATTTACCTTTTGTTTATCTAGGTGTTCCTTTGTTTAAAGGTAAGCCTAGAATGATGCACTTGCAACCAATTGCTGATAGAATAAGATTGAAATTAGCTTCCTGGAAAGTGCTTTGCTTTCTACCATGGGGAGAGTTCAACTTGTACAATCGGTTATTCATAGTATGTTGCTACACTCCTTTCATGTCTATGGCTGGCCTTCTTCTCTTCTTAAATTGATTGATAGGTAGATTAGAAATTTTATATGGTCTGGGGATGTGTTGATCAAGAAAGTGGCTTCTGCTTCTTGGCACAAAACCTGCTTGCCAAAGGAGGCTGGTGGCCTTGGTTTACACTCAGTAAAGGGAATTAATAAAGCAGCTCTGTTGAGACTATGCTGGCAGTTGGTTGAATTTGATAATCAGTGGGCAAAGCTACTTAGAGCAAGGGTTTTCCTTAATAATAAGTTTACCTCTCTGAATATTTCCTCTTCGGTTTGGCTGGGATTAAAAGCTCATATTGGCACAGTCTTAAATAACTGTCATTGGTTAATTGGCGATGGTGCATCAGTAAATTTTTGGGTGGATTGTTAGCTAAGCAAACCAGTTGTAGATTTTTTTCAGATTCCATGCAACATTCATAAACATCTTCATTCTAAAGTAAGGATTTTATTGTCAATGGCAAATGGTACATTCCTGATATTATGCTTCGAAAATCTAATGAATTTGCAGCTGAAATTGAGCATTATACTCCTTCTAGTTCTTCAATTCCTGATAAGCTGATTTGGAGCAGAACCAACTCAAGTGACTTAACATTAAAAGAAGCTTATTCCCTGCTTTTTCCTGCTGCTCAGCTTCCATCATGGGGTAAACAATTATGGTGCTCTGCTGTTCCCCCTTCCAAGTCTTTGTTATTATGGAGAATAATTAACAAATGTCTTCCTACTGATGAGGTGCTATGGAATAGAGGTTGCTGTGTCGTTTCTACTTCCAGTTTATGCAACAAAGCTTATGAATCATCTGAACACCAATTCCTCCAATGTGACTTTGCATTGCAAATGTGGAGCTGGCTCAGCTCTTGCCTGTCGGTTTCAATTGATTTAAGTTCTGTTTTTACTGTCTTAGAAATCTGTAATCTTTCCTGGAGTTCTCAGATTAAAGACATAGTCATGTCAGGAATTGCTAACTCATTCTGGTCCATATAGTATAGCAGAAACCAAGTAAGGTTTGAGAATAAACATATATCAATTCAGCATGCCATGAAACTGGTTAAATCTGCTGTTGGTTTGGCAAGATCACTGTCTAAAGGTTTCTCCTATAATAATGCAACTGAGAGATCTATTCTTTCCAGCTTTCAATTGTCTCCAAAACTATCTAAGGCTCCTGTTATTATTGAAGTCATTTGGAAAACACCGAGTTTCAATTGGATCAAATGCAATACGGATGGTTCAACTATTGGTTGTCCGGGTATGGCAGCATGTGGGGGGATTTTCAGAGACAAGCATGCTGCTGCTTTAGGCTGCTTTGCTCTTAATATTGGCATATCTTATGCTTTTCATGCTGAGCTTATGGGGGTTATATATGCTATTGAGATAGCTTATTCAAAGGGATGGGATCATATTTGGCTTGAATGTGATTCCACTTTGGTTCTTCTTGCTTTTTCATCCTCGGTTGTGGTACCTTGGTCTTTAAGGAACCGGTGGTTGAACACTTTGTCTTTATCTAGGAGAATGCACTTTATTTATTCTCATGTATTCAGAGAAGGTAACTCTTGTGAGGATCTTTTAGCTAGTCATGGGAATTCTATTAGTGGCCATTCTTGGTGGAATTCTATTCCTACTTTCCTTTAAGTGGAGTTCTGTAGGAATAGAATTGGTTTTCCAAACTATAGGTTTAAATAATTTTTCAATGGGTCAGGTTTAATGCCCCCCATTCTTTTGTATTCTTTTTTATTTTCCTTTTTTAATAATATTCTTGGTATGTTGCAAATGATTTATAATGCTTAAGGTGCCAACATAGTTGGGATGTCTTGCGTTATAGTGATGCTTTTGCATACCAATTCTGTTTAAAAAAAAAAAAAAGAGCTACGTCCAATCCCCTTTACGTGAGAGCTTTTTCCACTATAACAAAAACCTTGTTACAACAAGTATATACACCTTTTCAGGCACAAGTATTCAACACCTCTTCAGGTAACAACATGTATTCTTTTACTGACAAGACTCTTCAGGCCCAACCAAGATGGTTTTAAAAAAGATTCTTAGACTAAGTCTAACTCACTATGTGCGAGAGTATGACACTTATGATCTAGAACTCTAAATGACAACTCTTCGTAGAGAGTAAATATGAAAGTTAAACTCAGAGAAAGCTTAAGAGCTTTTGTATGCTTTTTCATAGCTTGTGAGCTTTTGAAAATGTTCGTAAATTTTGTAGTTCTTGTAACTTTGCTTCTTTAAGAGTGATGATATTTAAACCCTTAAGATCTTGAGCAAACTTGATTCTTCAACGGTTGGCAAGAGAGTCGTCCTGATAAGCATTAAATGCATAAGTCCGTTAAGTTTGATAACTTCTAAGATCTTCATATAGGTTATGAGAGAGATAGCTAAAAGTATCACTAACAACTTTTTCTTGTACTCGAAAGTTGCCTTAGGTCTTTCCTTGTTGAGTATAGTCAATTTTGTTGTGTCAGGAGCAGACAAGCGTTTATGCGTTCGAGAGTATGAAGTTTCAGGGAATATTTGTTTAAGGGATATTGCCCTTTTACATGGAAGATAATAATTTGAAACTATTAACTTTTACATTTGCGCGTGTGAATAAAGTAAGTAAAAACAATTTGATTACATTGGACTCTAAAATAAAGCACATAAACTTTACTCTGAAGAGTCTTTGGACTCGGTTAACCTTCTATAAAGAGCACAGTCCAAGGAGGACTTCATCCATTATTTTTTTACAGTAAAACGATGGACTAAGCGATCAGACTCAAAGGCTGATAAGTCTTTGGACTTTGTATGCCTGGACACTTAGGATAAACGCGTTATATTATAACAGATCTTTGTTCACCTAATTTCGTCCTTTGTTAACATCAAAATTTTAAGGAGTTATAAACCATTACCATTTTGGTTCCAACACTCTCCCATTTTTTGATGATGACAAAATATACTAAATTTAATTGAACAAAGTTTTTCTAAAGAGGCAGAAGGCTCCCCCTAAGGAACAGCTTTTAGCAAAAGATAGCATTTTAACAAAGTCTAACATAAGCAAATATAGCATATCAAGCATATAGACTAAACATAGTATATACATATAAGATATCAGAGCTAGAGATAGACATTAGAAACAAACATTATACTGTGTTCAAATTATGTTCAATTAAATTCCCATTTTCTCCCCCTTTTTGTCATCAGACAAAAGGTGAAGAAAGAACATCATAGTCAAATGACGAAAATAAATTTAGAAGAGAAAACTAAGAAGAGGAAGGAGTTGGTGGAAGTGGATCAGAAGGTTTCTGAAAGAAATTCTGCATCATAGCAGCCATCTGTACCAGCAGTTCTGCGTTATTTGCTTGAAGAGCAACATATATGGACTTTTGGACAAAGTCTTGGAATTCAGGAGGGACCGTAGAGACTGTGCTTTCAGCGGTGGCTTTTGTTGCCTCATCATTCGCATGACCAGGAACAACACCGATGGCCAGAGAGGGAGAAGGATCAGCCGGATGAACAACAGAAAGAGGAAGAGGCTGAGTGTTTGGACGATCAAACTTGTCATGTTCAGACTCTCCTACTTGCTCTTGCAGAACAGCTAACTCAACTTCTTGAGGCTCTTGATCAGCAGTGTCATCCTATTGAGGGTCAAAGTCATCCTCAATACCCGGGTATTAGAGAGGAATCCTAAAAAAATCATCTAGAATCGTGAATGTGACATCCAAAATTCTGAATTGCCCTCGGACAGTTGGCGTCTCTGTCTTGTCTACTTCACTTAGACCAGACGATGAAGCTTCAATTGTGCACTGCCAGATACGCCTTTCCTGAAAGTGTCCAGCATCATGATATCCACGCTCCTAAGGTTTTTTCTTCATGATACTTGGAAATATTGTCTCGTCATCACGAGGCATCATCCAAAACACGAGGTTGAAGGCAAAGGGGTATGACTTCACATCTCGTTCTAGCCTTTTACATTCATCTTTGTCCTTATTCATGCCTAAGATAAGAATACGAGAACAAGCACGTCGAGGTATAACTCCCAGCTTTGTCTTCACAGATGTCTTCCACCAGCCTCTTGGAAGATTGTGAGCGATCTTTGCTTCTCTAGGCATTTCCAACTCATTTTGCAGGCATAATAAGGCAGAAAATCTCTTATATCCGAGTACTCTTTGAAGTCGGAGGGATGTGCCACAACGAACTTGAATTCTTTGTCAAAGATGAACTTTGGCAACTTGAAGGATCTTGACCTTCTTTCATTTCGTTGGTTCAGCCAATCTTCTGCTGAAAAAGTGGAACGACATAGCGTCCAATGATGTAGTAGCACCACTTAAAGGCTTTATCCTTGATTAGATTTGGATAAATATTCTTAAGTGGAAACCTTTTCTGTTCCAAATAGACTAGCAGAGGGCCATGGGCAGTGAAGTGTTGACTGGGAAGGGGCTCACCAAACGGTTGGTAAGGATGAGAGATATAACTAATGGGGGTAGGAGGAGATGGGATCTTATATTCATATTCGGGTAGAGGGAATGGATGTTATGGGATTTATGTGATAGGAGTAGTTGGATGCCAATGATAAAGAAGAGGCTATTTTTGTATAACGTCTGATAGAGTTTCTGTTTGGCTTTCTATAATGGGGTGGGATTAATATATGGAAAGGTTTGTTCTGGGTATCTGGGTTTATGTTAAGGTGACCCAAAAGCAATGAAAGGTTTATCACCCTAAGGAGTGAACCAATCTTGAGGTTCAGACGGTGGTGATTAGGGTTGTGAGGTTATGTCTAAGTGTTGTTCAGGGGAGGATAAGGTTATGGGGTCATGTGGTGAGGTTGACTGATGAGACGAGATTTGTGGTGATTGGTAAGGTGAGGTTTGTGTTTGGGAAGGAGGCGAGGCTTGTGTTTGAGGAGGTGGGGTAACTATTTAGGTAGGTGGTGAGGGTAAGGTGCCCAAACTCTGATGAAACTTAGAAACAATCCTTTCAACCACAACGGGTTGTTCAACAATTGGAACAATAACTGAACCAGATGGAGTAAGAAGTTCAGTGTTACCACCAGTAATGGACGAAGAGTCCTTGGTCCTTGAAGACCTTGGCCTTCTCAGAATCAGCTTTGTCCTTGGTGCTTCAGCTGGTGACTGTTGCTTCTAAGCTTTGATCACCCTAGAGATAAGTTGATCATCATAGTCTTCTTCTTCAGGTACAGTCTGAAGAACCATCCTTCTCTTTCACTTCTGTTGGATGGAAGGGAGAGTTGGACGAACTGCAGGTTGGCTTTCATCGACGGGACCAACTTGCTCAGTTGAGTGTCCAATAGCCAACGGACAATCATCAGACTTTTCTTGCATCTGACTTCTTTTCTTCTTCTTGTCTTGCTCTTCTAAGAACTTGGTGACAGTTTCAAGCTTCATTTTTATGAGACTGAGCTTGCTGAACATAGGTTGAAACAGTCGTTCAATCCCATGAACTCCAAAGTATTGTTGCTTACGTTCTGGAGACAGGGTCATCAAACTAGGATAGATGAGATGCTTCTCAAAAATCTTTGACAACAAAGCAACATAAGGAATGGATGTGTTCTTTCCAGACCCTTTGATGGCACTAGTGGAAAATAGACTTTTCACGTCAGGCTTTTAACATCTGTTAAAGAAAAACAGGTGTTAAAAATAGACGCGGTGGCAAACTTGTAAATAAATAGCGTATGGAGTACACTTTTAACATTGGTTATAAGTAACATGATGTTAAAATATATTTTTAACATCAGTTTCTGGTAAAACCGATGTTAAAAGTTTCTTCCCTTCATTCCATATTTACTGGTGCTAACTTTTTAACATCGGTTCTTAGTTAACCGATGTTAAAAGTCAATTTTTAACATCGGTTTTTTATATAACCGATGTTAAAATAAATTTTGACATCGATTTTTTTCTAACAGCCGATGTTAAAAGTTATTAAAATGTATAACGTTAACTTTCTCAAACCTTCTCTGTCTCGCGCCCTACATTTCAACGTTATAGTGTTCTCACTCCCGCGACCTACTTTTCTCTTCTCTTCACTGACCTCCTTCTCCTCCGTTTGTGAGCCACCGTAAAACCACCATCATAACTTCCTCTTCGCAAAGGTACGTAACTCTCTCTTCCCTATTTTTATTTGCTCAAACCCTCATTTGCTCAATACAATTTTTGCTTATATTTGCGCAGAACCATTTACAACCGAACCATCACAATTGAATCACCCCAACTCCCTCTCTTCTACAACTGACCACCGCATTTGAATCGCCCCAACTCCCCTTCTGCTTGGTAATCCTTCTCTGTTAGTTAGTGTGTAGCATTGTCTCTGTTTTAATGATTTGAATATTTTATGAAATAATGAAATGCATTTTGAGTTTTTTTTAAACTTAAACACTTTGATGTTACATATTGAGCATAGACTTTTAGGCTTTGCTTATAATCTCAATAGTCAAGGGGTTTGGGTTCTTTTAAAAAGTTAGGTCATCTGGATTGGCTTGATCAATAGTCGAGGGGTTTAGTTTCTATTATAGGACTTAAGGTTTAGGCCTATAATTTTAAATACTGCTCTTTGAGAGTCTCCCCTCTTGTTCTCATATTGTATAAATATGTGTATATCTACAGAATGTGGATATGGACCGTAGTTGGATGATTAGTAAACGCACAAGTGATGAGTAGCGGGAGGGAGTGGAAGAGTTTCTAGAATTTGCTCAAAGAAATCTTCCTGATAGTAATGGAAGCTTTAATTGTCCTTGTGTTAGATGTTTGAATATGAGGAAATGTGAAGTTAAGCAAATACGTGATCATCTTATTTGTGAAGGGATTTGCAAGGGTTATACAAGATGGATATGGCATGGTGAAGACTTGTTAAACATGCCAAGTGTGTCCCAAAGTGAAGAAGTTGATGTAGATATGGAGGACGATCGACTAGAGGACATGATCCATGATATTGGACAAGAGTCATTTCAGCGAGCACGTGTGTATGATACTTTGTGCAATGATGCGGATACGCCTTTGCATCCGGGGTGCACTACTTATACAAGGTTGTCGACGGTCTTAAAATTGTTCAGTGTGAAGGCGAGAAATGGGTGGAGTGATAAAAGCTTCACCGAATTGCTTGAGTTGTTGAACAACATGCTTCCAGAAGGCAACACACTGCCAGATCGTAACTATGAGGCAAAGAAGATACTCTGTCCGATGGGTATGTAGTATAAGAAGATATATGCATGTCCTAATGATTGCATACTATACAGGGGTGTGTATGAAGGGATGCACGATTGCCCTAAGTGTGGGGTATCGCGGTACAAAGTGAAGGATGGTGATTCTAGTTATGATGTGATCACAAAGGGTCCTCCTACAAAGGTGTTGTGGTATCTTCCAATAATTCCAAGGTTCAAGCGATTGTTCGCTAATGTAAATGACGCAAAGAACATTAGATGGCATGCAGATGAGAGGAAACGTGATGGAATGCTTTGCCATCCGGCTGATTCTGTGCAATGAGAGAGAGTTGATAGTTTGTTTCCGAATTTCGGAAATGAGCCAAGAAACCTTAGGGTTGGACTTGCTATAGATGGAATGAATCCGTATGGTACCTTAAGTAGTATCCATAGTTCATGGCCTGTTCTCCTCGTAATTTACAATCTACCTCCTTGGTTGTGCATGAAGCGCAAATACATGATGTTATCTATGATGATTTTGGGCGCAAAATAGCAAGGAAATGACTTAGATGTTTATCTAAGTCCCTTGATTGAAGACTTGAGAAAGCTGTGGGTGGAAGGCGTTGATGTGTTTGATGGCCATTACAAAGAGACTTTCAAGATGCGTGCCATGTTATTTTGCACCATCAATGACTTTCCAGCATACGGGAACTTGTCCAGGTATAGTGTTAAGGGGCATAAAACATGCCCAATATGTGAAGAAGGCACATGTTTCACACAATTGCAACATGAAAGGAATACAGTTTACCTTGGGCATCGGAGATTTCTCAGACGTGATCACCCATATCGTAGACTGAAAAAAGCTTTCAATGGATTCCAAGAGAATGGAATTGCTCCGACGGCCTTTAATGGAGAGAAAGTTTATCAAAGGGTGAAGGACATTAATGTTATGTTCGGAAAGGCTCAAAAGAAGGCTATTGAGAAAAACATATAGAAGAAGAGGTCGATCTTCTTTGATCTTCCATACTGGTGCAAACTTGATGTCAGACATTGTATTGATGTCATACATGTGGAGAAAAATGTATGTGATAGTCTAATTGGAACGCTTCTCAACATTCAGGGTAAGACAAAGGACGGTGTGAATGCTCGTCTAGATCTGGTTACGATAGGTATACGAGAGCAGTTAGCTCCACAACCAAAGGATGGTAAGCGGACATATTTGCCTCCAGCATGTCATATCTTGTCAAAAAAAGAGAGAACAAGTTCTTGTGAGTGTCTACGGGGCGTCAAAGTGCCACAGGGTTACTCTTCAAATGTCAAGAGATTTGTCTCAAATGATCTAAAATTGGTTGGCTTAAAGTCTCATGATTGCCACGTCTTGATGCAACAACTACTACCAGTGGCTATTCGTGGTATTGCTCCTAAAAATGTTAGACATGTCATAACTAGGTTGTGCTTATTCTTCAATGCTATATGTAGCAAAGTCATTGACCCCCAGAAGTTGGATGAGTAGGAAGATGAGGCTGCTATAATCTTGTGCCAATTGGAGATGTATTTTCCTCCTTCATTTTTCGACATCATGGTTCACTTAATTGTTCATCTAGTGAGGGATATTAGATTATGTGGCCCCGTTTATTTAAGGTGGATGTACCCAGTTGAGCAATACATGAAGATCTTGAAAGGGTATGTGAAGAATCCACACCGTCCCTGAGGCATCTATTGTTCAAAGGTACGTTGCAAAAGAAGCTATTGAGTTTTGTCAAGACTACCTTTCATAAGTGGAGGCTATAGGGATTCCTAAGCCTCTTCCCCCCTCGTCATGGGGGAAGATGTGTCGATAAGGTTACATGAGGTATAAAGGTTAATAGCAAGGCTCGGGAGGAAGTGTTTCAAGCCCATTTGCACATTTTGAATAACATTAATGAGGTTGCACCTTACTTATGTGCTCACAAACGAGAGGTCAAGGAAGAAAACCCTAGAAGGAACGAAAAATGGTTGTTGAACCATCATAACAAGACTTTCGTAGCCTGGTTTAAAGAAAAAATTACAAATGATCATACTGCTTCCGATACATTACAATGGCTAGCACAGGGGCCACGTCTTGAAGTCATATGTTGGAGTGGATATGATATCAATATGTTTTCCTTCTATACAAAGTCCTAAGATGACAAGAGTACCATGCAAAACAGTGGGGTTATGATCGTATTTGAGTCGATGCACTTCTCTAGTTCAAAAGATACAAATCCCATTATGGCATCGAAATCTTACTTTGGAGTCATTAAACAGATTTGGGAGGTAGATTACACTAAATTTCAAGTGCCTGTTTTTTAAGTGTAAGTGGGCTGACAGTAACAGTGGTTTGCAAACTGAAGAATTAGGATTTACATTGGTTGACCTTGACAAAGTAGGTCACACGGAAGAGCCTTTCATCATGGCTTCCCAAGCAAAACAAGTGTTTTATATCAATGATCCTTCTAACAAAAGGTGGTCAGTTGTTCTCCAAGGAAAAAGCATGCATAATGGTATCCATGAAAATCAAGATTCAACTCTTGATATTCTAGAAACTCCTTCTTTCTCAACACAGATGCCTCGAGGAAAATGTAGTGGACGATATACTTGCCACTCGTGATGATCATCATGAAGGGATATTGATCTAAACTTGACCATAGTGTAAGTTATGTTTAAATTAAAGTATTCTTTTTTTATTTATCCATGGTAAAGTAGACTTATTTTTATTTCTCCATGTTAAGTTAGACTTATTTTTATTTATCCATGTTAAAGTAGGCTTTTTTATCCATGTTATAGTAGACTTTTTTTTTATTTATCCATTCTTATATACTGACCTAATTTATTACTTTTTGTCTAAATAGGCATACATGACTGATCCAGCAGGCATTCCTCCTTCTCCTTCACATAGCGGGTCAGGTGGTGCACGTCCCAAAAAAAGGGGTAGAGCAGCCACAAAGTTATAATCGTTGGCCCTGAGTCGTTGCGGTGATCAGAGGCTTCCAGTTGAGTTTGATACATATGTGGGGGCCATAGGGCCGAATGCTGACAAATTCACCGGTTTTGTGGCCCTGGAAGCTCGAAACAGGGTTAGCATTCTGATTGAGGAATGGGCTCAGGTACCGAGTATGGTGAAGGATCAAATTTGGTCTTCAATCTTGGTATTTTACTTTTATCCTTTCTATTTGTATCTAAATTATATTTACTTATATTATTATCATACTCTAATATATTTCCTCCATTTTGTTTTGTACTATAGTTGACCTTTAATGTCCTGAATACTCCTGAATGTAAGAAGAAATGGCTTTCTTTTGCCGCGAAGCGGTGGACGGAATTCAAGACCTATTTGGGCAATAGATATATTTTTGAGAAGAAAGACGACAAATCTCCACTTGACACATACTCTTTCATTGATAAGGAGACGTGGGATAGGTTTGTTGTGAGCCGACAAGACCCTGCCTTTCTGGTTAGTTTCCTGTTATATTTTTTATAATAGGCCTATCTAATTTATTTATTTAATTGAATTGAGTACGTGTTATTTGTAACAGGAAAAAAGGAAAAAGGCCAAGGAAATCCAGAAAAACAATGTACACCCACACCACATGTCTCGTGGTGGCCATCGTATGGTTCGGCAGAAAATTATGGATGAGAAGATGAAAAAGAAGCAAGAAGAGGCCAAAATGAAGCAAGAAGAAAGTGGAGCTGATGGAGAAGCCGAAGCCAATGGAGAAATAGTTGTTAATCCTCCATCTCCACCTGAACGCCATGAAACATGGATGGAAGCCCGAAAGACAAAATCGGGAGATTTTAAAGCCGAGCCCACATGCATTGCCGCTGAAAAGATTGTAAGTAATTAATATATTACTTCTACTTGTAATTAGTACAGTTAAGTAAATACCATCTTACACATATTTTGTGAATTTCCCCTTGTAGACATCGCTGGTGGAACAAAGCTCGCAAGGATCAATCGTTCAACATGGACGTAGGGGTATCCTGAGCACTGCCCTAGGTAAAGATGACCACCCTGGCTTTGTAAAGGGTGTTGGAGGGCTAGTGGGCATTTGGCAATATCACGGACGACGAGTCCATGTTGGAAGCCGAATTAGCAGCCACGAGCGGGAAAGCATTAAGGAGGAGCTTAAAAGAGAGATGTTTCCGGAGCTTATGGAATCATTCATAAAGGAGATGTCATCTAGGGGGGTTACAATTTCCCAACAAAGCCCAATGAGCCAACCTTCTCAGCATGTGAGCACCGTGGGGAGCTGTGAGGATGCACATAAGCCAGTTGAGATGCCTTTATCCTAGGTATGCATATTAATTTCATATTAATCATTTAATTACTTATGTCTTATTTATTTACAAATGACATTACTTAACTAATGCCTTATCTTTGTTGCTTAGATCATTGATAAAAAGCTAAGTCATTTGACCGCATTTGCTGCGGATACGCCGGATAAAGAGTATGCTATTTCCTTGGAACACGAAGGCGCTTGTGACTTGCCAGCCTTTTTTTTCTGTGGGAAGGATATAGGTGACATATGTCTGCCTGGTAATTGGCTAGCCAATACCGTTCTGAGTATGTGGTGCACGTAAGTACACTGTTGACATGCATCTTAGGTATTTTAATTCTATAATTTATTTCAATGTCTTAGGTATTTAACATTATTTTATTCTAATATCTTAGGTATCTTCATCGCTTATGTATGGAAAGAGGCAACCAGAATACGTATGGATTCTTAGACCCAAGCGTAATTCAGGGAAATTACTGCACTAATGGGGATGCGATGAAGACATACATCTTGAAGCTACTTGGTCAAACAAAGAAAGATATTTATCTAGCACCAATACTTAGGACTGGTCATTGGCAGTTGCTCATACTTTATCCTAGCCAGCATCGTGTCATCTTCTTATGCTTATTGCACTATAGTCCGACATCTGAATTGAAGGACGCGATTGACATGTAAGCTTTAATTTAATTTGTAATTCAAATTGCTTTTGCTTTACTACATGAACATAATTGACATTATTATTTTTAATCATAGAGCTATGGTTGCAAGTAGCATGGCTTGTGCAGATGGCAAAAGTAGGCCATCCAAGTCAAAAAGAAAGCCTTAATGGATTATCCCACTCATAAGTAGTTTATTATTTCTTACAAAAAAATTACAACAGTAATTATTATTATATTAGTACTGTACTTGATATTCAATTTCATATTGTCTTGTAGTCTCGTGGACAAGCTGGCGGCTGGGAGTGTGAATACTACGTGATGAAACATATGTTGAATGTGGTCTTCGCCACTATTATTGACAGATGACAATAGGTAATAAATATAAAGTTTTGCACAAGTTAAATTATATTTTGTTTTGGTTGATGATTTAATGTAGAGTTTATTTAAACTTGTGCAGGCTTTTGACGATCAAACTCCACTTGATAAAGAAGAGATGAAAGACCTGAGGGATCGTTTTGCTAATTTCTTTTATGAGTATATTAGGCAGCATAATGTAGATTGTATATGATTTTTCCACTTGTATGTATTGCATGTGACACATTTTGGACTTTAGGTTATTGCACTTATAACACTGTATATATGTAATGTCATATAATATAGTTTAATTATTCTGGACTTGTGTAACTAGTACTGTAATATTGTAATTCCGGAATAGCAATATATGAGTTACATGTTTGAATCTGTTTCTAGCATTATGTTGTGTGCCGAATTGTGGATGATATACTGATTGATATGCAGGGTAGGAAAGAACTATAAATGTAACACACCATTTAAAAAAAAAATTTAATTTTAACATCGGTTGTTCTAATAACCGATGTTAAAAGTACACTTTTAACATCGTGTGTTCCTAAAACCGATGTTATAAGTACTTTTAACATCGATTTCAGATACAATGGATGTTAAAAGTGTACTGACCAGAGCACATCTCTGACTGAGACCACACTTTTAACATCGGGTGTTACTATAATCGATGTTTAAAGTGTACTTTTAACATCCGATTTTTTATTAATCGATGTTAAAATTAAACTTTTAACATCGATTTACAACCGATGTTAAAAGTCACACTTTTAACATCCCTTTAATTAACGTCACCTCCTTAACCGATGTTAAAATTTTTTTTTTTAACCGATGTAGAAAGTGCTTTTTGTACTAGTGTGGTGGCCTTTAAGATGCTAAAGAGAAGGTGGGGAAGGTTTACTTGCCTTCCAGCAATAGATTAACCAAGCAGAGCTGATGAGCCTTTGAAACCGCATCTTTAGAGCCTTCTTTGTGGATGATGGACTTGTTGAGAATCTGATGAAGAACCCTAGCTTTGTCAATCATTTTAAAACTAACTAGCTTGTCAGAAATGTTTCTCAGCAAATAACCTCTGATGACTTCTTGACCTCCCAGGTCATTTTCTCAATCATCCTCATAAGTTATCCCAGACTGAGAGCTATTAGTAGCATTGGAGATGGTTGCCTCCGATACTATCATCTCAATATCCATAACTTTGTTTTTGATTTCCCTCGCAGTAATAGTGGGGTTCGTCCAGAACTCCCTTGCCAGCGCAAGGTAAATAACTGGAGAACCTTCAAAGAAACTATTCCAATCAGCAGCTTGAACGTGATATGAGAAGTCAATCCCATGGTCAATAAAGAATTTCAAGTCGAACGTGTACTCCACGAGAATCTCATCATTTTCAATGTGCAAAGACTTTCCCTTCCTTTTTGCACAACCAGAAGTAGCCATTTTTGTAGAGATAGGAGGGTAGAGGTTTTTCGTAAAAGATTTCCGAGAGAGAAGACGTTGAAGATGAAAGCTCTTTGTAAAGGTTCAAACTTTAGAGGAGCGTGCTTTATAAGGGTTTCATATTTTTCGTTTTGAAATAAATTAAAAAAGAAAAGAAAAAGAAAGATGAGGCGACGTGCACATTTAATGTCTGAGACACGTTCCAGTTTTGAAAACTGTGAAACAGCGGTTGTAATGATGAAAAGACAACTAACTCAGTTAAGGAAATATGAATTTAATTTGCCTTGGGACAAAAATTTAGTTCATTAAATGTCATGACAAACAAACATAATCATTCAATTCACATATATTGGACTCACATTTATTGGACTCCAACATGTAATGGACGCATGCATTGGACTTATGACCAGTCTATAAAATGCATGTTCAGATGCTTTCTTATGAATGTAAACCTATCTTCAGCCAGAGGTTTGGTGAAGATATCTGCCTATTGATGGTCAATATCAACAAATTGAATATCAATTATTCGTTTTTGTACATAGTCTCTAATGAAATGATGCTTAATCTCTATATGCTTAGCACTAGAATGCAGTACAGGATTTTTAGATAGATTTATTGCAGCTGTATTATCACACATAATAGGTATGTTACTCACAAACACATTGCAGTCTTCCAACTGATGCTTGATCCACATAAGTTGCGAGCAACAACAATATACTCAGCTTCAGCAGTTGATAAGGAAATTGTGCTTTGCCTTTTGCTTGACCAGGAGGCTAAGTTTACTCCAATGAAGCGACAACCTCCACTAGTGCTTTTATGTTCTATTCAGTCTCCAGCATAGTCAGCATCACAAAATCCAACTAAACTGTACTCAACATATTTCTTATAAAGCAGACCTAGATTAGTGGAACCTTTAAGATAGCTAAATATGCGTTTAACTGCTGAGAGACGAGACTTTCTAGGATTAGATTGAAAACGTGCACAAAGAGAAACATTGAACATAATATCTGGTCTGGACGCAGTTAGATATGAGAGGGAATCAATCATACCTCTATATACCTTTCGGTCTACCTTTTTATCTTTATTATCTTTGTTCAGTATGGACATTGGATGCATACGAGTGTTCGTTGGTCTGCAGTCATTCATTTTGAAACGTTTCAGAAGCTCATTTGTGGACTTCGTTTGATGAATGTACACACGGTCCCATGTTTGTTTAACTTGCAATCCTAGGAAGAACTTGAGTTCTCCCATCATGTTCATTTCAAACTCCTTCTCCATGAGCATAGAAAACTCTTGACAGAGAGATTCATCAGTTACACCAAATATAATATCATCAACCTAAATTTGAGCAACCATAAAGTTCTTTTTAACATTTTTCCTAAACAAAGTCGTATCAACTTTTCCTCTTGAAGGTATTGTGTCTCTCATACCAAGCTCTAGGAGCTTGTTTGAGTCCATACAAAGCATTCTTAAGATTGTATACATGCTCAGGATGGATTTGATTTACAAAACCCAGCGGTTGCATCACATAAACTTCTTCATTAATTAAGCCATTTAGAAAAGTAATTTTTACATCCATTTGATATAGCATGATGTTATGGTGTACATCATATGATAACAGAATGCGTATAGCTTCTAATCTAGCTAATGGAGCAAAGGTTTCAGTGTAGTCAATACCTTCTTCTTGAGAAACTAACCTTGCTTTGTTTCTTACAACTTTGCCATCTTTGTCCAACTTGTTTCTATATACCCATTTTGTTCCTATGATATATTTGTCATTTGGCAGAGGGACCAACATTCAAACGGCACTACACTGGAACTGGTTGAGCTCCTCTTGCATGGCAATGATCAATCCTTCATCCATCAAGGCTTCGTCCACTGACTTTGGTTCCAACTCAGAGATGAAGATTGAGTTAGCTTGTTCTCTGAAGGTTGATCTTGTCCGAACTCTTATCACTAGGATTACCAATGATTTGCTCCTCAGGATGATAAGTCTTGAACTGCCAATTACGTTGGGTATTATCCACTTGTCGAGACGTTGATGAGTCTGAAGCATGTTGTGTTGCTCTGATGATCCATCTTCCTTGACTGTTGGACGATCTTCCAAGTCATTTAGATTCATATCTGCAAAAGATTCGTCCAGCTCTAATAATTTCTTATCAGGCTTCTTGTCATCAAACTTAACATGGATGGACTTCTCTACAACTAAAGTCCTAGAGTTATAGACTCTAAACGCTTTTGATATATCTGAATATCCTAAAAATATTCCATTATCTACCTTAGCATCAAACTTACCAAGTTGGCCTTTGGTATTTAAAATGAAACACTGACATCCAAAAAGGTGGAAATAAGATATGTTGGGTTTGCGTCATTTCCACAATTCATAAGGAGTCTTATTCAAGATTGCTTTTATGTATATTTTGTTCTGAATGTAGTAAGCATTATTTACAACTTTATCCCATAAGTGTTTGGAGACAGAATTATCCTGAGCATTGCCCTAGCCATCTCTTGAAGAGATCGGTTCTTTCTCTTAACAACACCATTTTGTTGTGGTGTTCTAGGAGCAGAGAAATTGTGGTGAATACCACTTTCACCATAGAACCTTTGCAATTGCTCATTTTCAAATTCACCTCCATGATCACTTTGGATTGAGCTTATACATATGCCTTTTTCATTCTGTAGACGTTTGCAGAATACAACAAAGACCTTGAATGACCCATCCTTGCGAGTAAGGAACATAACCCATGTCCATATAGTATAGTCATCTAATATGACAAGCCCATACTTCTTACCACTGACAGAAGCGGTTCTTGTTGGACCAAATAAATCAAGGTGTAGCAACTCTAGTGGCATTAAGGTAGTAACAATGTTCTAGGACTCAAAAGAGTTCTTAACTTGTTTTCCCTTTTGACATGCATCACAGAGAGCGTCCGATCTATACACAATCTTTGGTAGACCTCTTACGAGATTGTGCCAAATCCATCGCTCATCATCAATGGACACTAGACATGATACACTCTGATTAGAGAGTTCCCCCAAGTCAATCTTGTAAAGATTATTTTGCCTCTTGGCAGTGAATAAGATGGACCCATCAGGGATTTTGACCATACATTCACCTTTATTGAAAGAAATATCAGATCCACTATCACATAATTGACTTATGCTAAGTAAATTGTGTTTTAGCCCTTCAACTAACAAGACATTATCAATAGAAGGGAAAAATGCTTACCAATCTTACATATTCTGACTATCTTTCCTTTCTGATTACCTCCAAAGGTAACCTATCCATCAGACTTACTGCGGAGGTCTTGGAACATAGACTTTTCTCCCGTCATGTGACGCGAGCAACCGCTGTTCAAGTACCAGGACTGGAGTTTCTTTTGTGTTGCTAAGCAGATCTGCAACAAGGATTATCATATTTTTAGGTACCCAGATAGACTTGGGTCCTTTCTTGTTAGTATGATGTCTTCGTCTATACATAACATTTTTCTTTCTATGTATGCATTTGGATGTGACATGACCAGTCTTACCACAGATATTGCAATAAATATTGGATACATGTGGTTTGGTTTATTTTGGACGTTTGTAAAACTTTGGAACCTTGTGAGTTGATTTAGGTCTTGATACTTTGGGAGAAACTTCTTGCTTTTCTTTGCAATAGCCTAAGTCAGACTTATCATGAGGTGATCTTGTATACCTCAATATCAGACTTAGCTTTTCTGATCCTCCTACTAATTTAGATATTATCTTAGTTAGATTAGATACTTCCTGCTTTAGTCTTACGACTTCAGAAGGAGCATTGGACTCAAAGTTGACTTTATCAGTCAGACTGATATTCTCAACTTTTATCTTATTATTTTCTTCAATAAGCTTTTGATCTTCTGTGCACAGAGTTTCTTGTTCCTTGGTTATTTTAGAAAATCTCCTTTTCAGTTGCCTATAATCATGATGTAAGACAGAGGAATTACTTAATAATTCATCGAATGCATCTTGCAAAGAGTTAGGGTCAGATACCTCATCTTCATCCGATTCATCGTCCTAAGTGTTGTTAGCCATGAGGTAGAGGCTGGACACAGGTGGACTCCTTGTTCTGTAGAAAACGTCTAGAATTGCCAGCTTTTCCTTTGTAGTCTGAAACCGCATGACCATCTCCATTCTTGGTCTATCCAAAGCACACATGAGACACCAACAGGCACGAGCATTTAAGGAATATCTCCTAACATTGTCATTCATCCATACAGCTTCAGGCTTGGACATTATTGAGCCATCCTCAAGGATTACGGTTAGAGGGTAGTCACCAGTTGAGAAGACATCCCAGAGATCAAGATCTTCTTGAGCTCTGACATATGTTTCAAACTGATTTCTCCAGTGAGGATAGTCAGTTCCATTGAAGATAGGTGGACCATTTATTGAAGGACCTCGAACAGCTTTTCTTTCAGGAATAACTTCCTGAGGTCTTTCTCCAGGAACAGCAAGTTGTTCATTGTCTGAAGAGCCTTCTGTTTGCTCAGATGACCAAAGATAGAGATTAGCTTCCTCATTTACCTCTCCATCTTCCTCAGAATAATCAAGGTCTTCCCAAGTGGCCATGAAGTTCTTCTTTTTCTTGAAGAACTCCTTCCTATCCTTTAGCAAAAGACATTCAACTTTAAAGTGACCAGGCATTTTGCATTTAAAGCAAACCATTGAACTTTTGTCCTTAGGCTCACCATGGTCTTTAAAGTTTTTCTTTTGAAATGGACTTCTTTTCATGCCATTTTTCTATCTCCATATATTCTGTATTATTCGGGAGATAAAGGATAACTCATCATTGTCTGATGATTCATTTTCAGTCTGTTCCACATCATTGCTTGACTCATCAGCCTTTAAGGCCTTTAAGCTACTTGTCGTTTGAGCTTTCAAGGCAACATACTTATTTTTCTTGGTAGGATTGTCCACCTTGAGTTCTTGCTCATGGACTTTGTAAGGTTCCCACCAAATCATCCAGAGTCAAGGTTGAAAATCCTTAGCCTGGGTGATTTCAGTTACAAGCGGCCCCCATTCCTTAGGCAAATTCCTAAGGATCTTTGTTACATTCTCCTTGGTTGTGTAAACTTTCCCAAGGGACTTTAGATTATTGATGATCGTCTGGAAATGACCTATCATATCTAGGATGGACTTTCCTTTCCATCATGGTGAACATTTCATACTGGCCAACCAGCATGGTTATTTTAGAATCCTTGACCTTTGTGGTCCCCTTATGAAGATTGGGCAAAATGTCCCAGATTTGTTAGCAGATTCACGTACATGAATCTTTTGAAACTCATCCGGACTAAGAGCGCACATCTAAGCATATCTAGCTGTATGATTATGTTCCGTCTTTGCTCTTTTAGCTTCATTCCACTCCTCTTCCGCTTTGTCAGAACCATCAACATTGCGACAAAGGTTTTGACCAATTATGATTCTATACCAGAGAACTGAGTTTGTGCTCAGGATGAACCCTTTGAACCTCTCCTTCCAGTAGAGATTGTGAGTTTCGTTGAAGAACTGTTGTCTCGTCATGGAAGTGCCCACCATAAGTGGTTGACTCCCACTTGGCATGCCTTGACCTGCCATTTCTGCTTGAAAGGATATTTCCTCTAACACGGCAAAATGCTCAATCCAGAGGTTGAGCTCTGATACCAATTGAAGGAACCTATTGGAAACACAAGAAAGATGGTTGAATTGTGTTTCTTAAGTTTTTAAAATCTTTTTCGCAAGCAGATATCTTTTCGTAAATGTGTGGACGCTAAGATGCTAAACAGGCATTCAAAGCATATACACAAAACTTGGGACGCACGCTGAAAACGTTTTCTTTAAAGACGATCATTAAGAAAACAAATTCAATTCCACACGTTAGTTATAATTAAACTGAAGGCAGAGAAAAGGGAGAGAAGATAACACAAGGATATTATCCGGGTTAACTCTTAACCAAAGAGCTTCATCCAGTCCCCTATACGTGAGAACTTTTTCCACTATATCAAAAACCTTGTTACAACATGTATTCTTGCACCTCTTTAGGCACAAGTATTCAACACCTCTTCAGGCAATCTTTTACAGACAAGCCTCTCCAAGCTCAATGAAGATGTTTTTGAAAAAGATTCTTAGACTAAGTCTAACTAACTGTGTGTGAGAGTATGACACTTAAGATCTAGAACTCCGATTGACAACTCTTCGTAGAGAGTAAATATGAAAGTTAAACTCAGAGAAAGCTTAAAAGCTTTTGTATGCTTTTTGATAATTTGTGAGCTTTTGAAAATGTTCGTAAATTGTTGTTTTTCTTGTAAGTTTGCTTCTTCAAGAGAGAGTATTTATAACCTTCAAGTCTTGAGCAAACTTGATTCTTCAACGTTTGGCAATAAAGCTATTCTGATGAGCGCATTAAATACATAAGTTCGTTGAGTCTCATAACTTGTAAGATCTTCAACTAGGTTATCAGAGAGATAGCTGAAAGTACCATGACAGTTTTTCCTTGTACTCGAAAGTTGTCTTTTGTCTTTTTTTGTTGAGTAGAGTCCACATTGCTGTGTCAGGAGCTGACAGGCGTTTATGCGTTCGAGAGTACGAAGTTTCAGGGAATATTTGTTTAAGCGATATTGCCCTTTTACATGAAAGATAATAATTTGAAACTATTAACTTTTACATTTGAGCGCGTGAATAAAGTCCAGTAAAGTAAAAGCAATTTGATTACATTGTTTTCTAAAATAAAGCAGATAAACTTTACTCTGATGATTCTTTGGGCTCAGTTAATCTTTTGTTAAGATCACAGTCCAAGGAGGACTTCATGCATTATTTGTTTACAATAAAACGATGGACTGAGCGATTAGACTCAAGGTCTGATAAGTCTTTGGACTTTGTATACCTGAACACTTAAGATAAACACGTTAGACCATGATAGATATTTGTCCACCTAAATTAGTCCTTTGTTAACATCAAAATCTTAAAGAGTTATGGACCATAACCATTTTGGTTCCAACAGAAGGTTGTGAAAACCAATGGTTAACTCTCTGATCGAAGCAGTCGACCGATGATTAGTCTCATAGCCGGTCCAAGAATCGAAGCTCGTGGAAATACTACAGGATGTCACCGGGGAGATAAAGACCCTAATTATGGTGATTTATAAAAAAATAAAACGAGTGAATGTACGAAACATTCTAAAATAAATTTTCTAAATAGCGAGTTAGATGTAGTCATGAAATTGAACTTCATATAAGCATGTTTTTTTTTTTTTTTTGACATCAAATATACAGAAATGTTATATGGACACCTACTTTGGGGACACCTGCGGTGACACCGTATGGTGTACATGGCAAAATTGTAAAATTCGTTTGAACTAGACAAACGAGTGAACACCCCCTCTTCTCACCTCATTTTCCCTCCTTCTCAACTTCGTCTCCCTCCTTCTCAACCTCGTTCTCCCTCCATCTCACCCTGGTCTCCCTCGTCTCACCCTCATCTTAGAAACTTCTCAACCTCGTCTCTCAACCTCGTCTCTCTCCTTTTGAACCTCGTCTCAACCTCCTATCTAAACCGCTTCTCCCCACTTCTCAACCTCGTCTCCCTCCTTCTCACCCACGATCCCAATCTTCTTCCCCCTCGTCTCCCTTGTCTCTCTCCCTCGTTCTCCCTCCTTCTCACCCACGAGAGTGAGCTACAAGATGTTTGGGGGTTGTCTTCTTCCAGCCACCGCCACAAGACTGAGGTAGAGGCGCATTTGGGAATACTCGTAGTTGCTCATCAGAAAGGTTAGCATTGGTAAATTTATAGTGACATTCTTTTTTCCTTTCTCTTTATATGGAATCTAAATCTGTGTTGAACTCATTTGGAATTGGTAATGGTCACTGAATTCGAAACTAGGGAAGTGACATGTGTTCTTATTGCCTTTGCTTTGTTTAATGAAATGCTTAAACCATTGTCATCTTTGATATTTGTCTGCTAATGATGATGATTGCTGAGCGTTGTTGCTAGGCTGTAGGTCGGATGTAACTTTTAATTTTACTGTTACAGTACCCATTAGTTGATGCAAACTGTTGTTACTAAGAACGAAAGGAACTTTAACAAGTGTTTTGACCAACTATTCCATATGTGGTTAATGGTGAACACATTCTTGGTTAAATCCACGTACCACATGTATCTTGCTTGTTGCTGTCTAGTGCATTTAATTCATTGGTCTTGTACAAATCGTACAATTTGTGGTATGATTGTTGACAGCACATATTTGCTAATTGCAGGTGGTTTGGTATCGTTTCTAAGTAGTATAAGACAATAGTATCAAGAGGGCACATCAAGAATGCAAGGATCAAGTAGCTCCTTCGATAAAAACGTAAGGAACATGTTAATTACTTGTATTTGCATGAGTGTGAATAATTTAGCAATGACTTGAACTTTACTGATACTTGGTAGGTACGTTTGAGGCATGCATGTGCACCGAGAAGATTATTTGAGGTTAACAACAACCTGACATGTGCACAGAAAACCCAAATTGAGACCACCCCATTCAAGTGGGTTACAAATATGTGTGCTAATTTGAAAATTTTTGGTTTGCTATTGTGGGAATTAGTTAGCAGATGGGATGAGTGTAATGGGGGATTTAGAGTTAGGAGGAGAGTGGTTCCTTTTACCCTCCTTGATGTCTACTTTATAGTAGGACTCCCCGTGGAAGGTGAGCAGGTGACAGTTGATGAGGGTGCTGCATGTTACACATTGTCTTTGTTTGAAGGGTCTGAGGTAACCGTTGATGAAATTATTGACAGACTTGCTTTGTTTGAGGATGATGAGGGTAATTTCTGTAGACTGTATATTCTCTTTGCATTTGGAGAGTTTTACTTTCCTAGATCAGGGAGATTTGTATATACCGGTGTTACTAATTTTCTAGATGACATAGAGTCTCTAAATAGCTTCAATTGGGATCGAGCTGTATATGATTTCTTGGTTGATAGTTTGAGCAAAACTGCTCGCGCATTGAAAGACGGAAAAAATATAAGTCAAACACATTTATGTAGACGTGCAACTATTTTGCAGGTATCTATTTGCTCATATATTATATTACCATGTTTTGTTCTGTTAACCATATATTTAAGGTATTAAGTAAATTATTCTTTGTTGCAAATCTGGCCATTGTACCATCTCTCGGTGGGGGAAACACCTCCTCATAGGTTCCCTTTCCCACGATTTTTGAATTGGCAAATTCTACATCTAAAGAAGAAAAGGATAGAGGAAGCATTTCAGAAGAATTTGGTAAGTATCGATATCCATTGTTTGTAGAATATGTTGTATACAAGGTTAACTTGATGTGCTTCTCGTGTTAGCAGGTAACTGTAGCATTAGCAGCAACAGATGAGGAGCTTCAATTTGACATAGTCAGGGTTGTATTGCATCAGGCCGAACACTAGGATGTGCATATTACTGAACATTAGCTATTGGTGGCAGAGCTTAGGGAGTGTAAAGAGAGGATTTCGGTTCTTGAAGCAGAAGTGAGGAAGCTGAAAGATACTGAACTTCGACGCCAATCAACCACCGAGCCCCATGATGAGTATGATGGAGATTCTCCATTACGGGCCTGCCATGCTACTCCTTTGCCTCCATCTCCTCGCACTCACATTGCTACTGACATAGGCGGCAAAGGATGTTCGAATGCTGGCATAGGCGGTGATGGGTGTTTGAATGCTGACATTGGCGGTATATCCACTAACATTGATGATGGTGCCGGTAAGCTATGTTTTGTGTAACAACATTTAAATAATGTCATTATATAAAGAGATGAATTATTTATCATCTAGCATTTGAATCATTGGTAACAGGTGAACAGAATGTGGATAGTGCTGCTATGCCTACATCAAACATCATAATAAAAATTAAAGATAATCCAAGAAACTGTGTCCAGAGCACTTAACTCAAAGTCCATTTAGATTGACATTTATGGGAAAGAAGAAAAAGAAAATTGTGTAATAGTTTGTGAATGAGATATGTATGTGAGAAATTTGATGATGGCATTTTTTTGGTATGTATATGGTAGATATGGACCACAAGTTATGCAACTCGTGTTTACATATATGAAAATATATGGTATAAATATATGGAAATATATTTCTCATTGCTTTACATTTATTCGTTCCATCCAAGCTTGGTTAACAGGGTCAAAATTAGTGGTTAATATCAAAGTAACCCATTAACCACTCAATGATTTGAATTAACCATGTATTTCCAAGGCATTAACCATTTGTTAGGTATGATTAGAGCATCATGACGACCCATTAACCACGTAATGTACTGAATTAACCATGAAATTGCAAGGCATTAACCATGTAATTTTTAAGACTTCTTAAAGTGTGAGGATAACCCATTAACCACGTCATGAACTGAATTAGCCATGTATATGCAAGGCATTAACCATGTAATTTTTAAGACTTATTAAAGTGTGAGGATAACCCATTAACCACGTAATGAACTGAATTAATCATGTAGTTGCAAGTTATTAATTAACCATGTAATTTTTAACAGTTCTTAAAGTGTGAGGATAACCGATTAACCACGTAATGAACTGAATTAACCATATAGATGCAAGGCATTAACCATGTAATTTTTAAGACTTCTTAAAGTGTGAGGATAACCCATTAACCACGTAATGAACTGAATTAATCATGTAGTTGCAAGTTATTAATTAACCATGTAATTTTTAACAGTTCTTAAAGTGTGAGGATAACCGATTAACCACGTAATGAACTGAATTAACCATATAGATGCAAGGCATTAACCATGTAATTTTTAAGACTTCTTAAAGTGTGAGGATAACCCATTAACCACGTAATGAACTGAATTAACCATGTAGTTGCAATGCATTAACCATGTAATTTTGAAGACTTCTTAAAGTGTGAGGATAACCCATTAACCGCGTAATGTAGTGAATTAACCATGTAGTTGCAAGGCATTAACCATGTAATTTTTAAGACTTCTTAAAGTGTGAGGATAACCCATTAACCATGTAATGAACTGAATTAACCATGTAGATGCAAGACATTAACCATATAATTTTTAAGACTTCTTAAAGTGTGAGGAAAACCCATTAACCACGTAATTAATGAACTGAATTAACAATATAGTTGCAAGACATTAACCATGGATAAATAATAAGGCATCAGGATAAGTAATTAACCACATAATGAATTGAATTAACCATGTAGTTGCAAGTCACTTTTCCAACAGCAATGTTTCATTAACATTTATACAACTTCATTTACATAGGATTGCAACTCTATGTACACATAATAAATGATGAAAAAGCTGCTGCAAACATGTTTCAATGCTCCATGATTGGTGCGGCAAACATGTCATACAAAAGACAAAAGGTGCTAAGTAATTATTTGCATCCGACCAACCTTTCCATCCGATGTACACATAATAAATCTTATGCACACCAAAAAAAACTCCTAAAGCCTTTACACCATGATGATGGTTGTTTTGTGCTGCAAAAATGTCATACAAAAAATAACAAAAGTGATTTGCACCCGACCAACCTGCACCACCAACATATATTCATTCGTAACGTGCTAGACATATTTTAGTCGGTTGCGAAATTAATGACCACAACAAAAGACTATTGAACACCATACCATCATGCAAAATGCTTCTTCCCAATAGATAACCCAAATAAATATGTTACAACATTCAAAAAATACATGTCACTAGTCAACACAAAAAATTCCAAATGATGCCTAATCTTGCATGGATTCCTCGATATCCTTATTGTCATGAATTTGTACTGATATGCGAGGTTCCCGTGAAGTCTATTTCTGACGTTGTCAATAACTCCATGAATGATATATTACTTCCAACCTGGATAACACCATGTAAGAAACTGAAATAAAAGAACAATGAACCAAGAAATAATCATGTAATTACATGTCTGTGTATATAGATTAATATTATCGTTAAAAGTTTCAGCTAAAGCCATAAATGAAGTCCGCGAAAGAGTTGGATTTTGGTGAACCTAACCACCGTCTTCAAAAATAGACACTAAAGCATCTATATTGATATAAACACCTCTTGGCTGTATAGAAAAAGAGTGAGCTAATCAAATAAATATGTAGCTGGCAAGTCCATAACTAATACATAGTTTATCCAGAAAGTAGATAAACTCAACACACAAATCCATTACATTCTATATATCTAACCCACAACGTGCCAAACAAACAAATTCTACATATTTAGCACAATCTTATAATGGACACAAACCACAGTACTAGCATCCAACATATCTCCACCGATCACAACCTCAACATTAGATTCAACACAGATCTTGCTTGCGCTCTGAATATCCACCCTTCCAATACTGCCCTCCTACACATTTGGACAAATAAAAAAAAAGTAAGATGCAATATAGGACTGAAGGGTGTACTGTTTTAAAGAATACATAACATAATAATAGTACAAAATACATGTGTCATTGGAATTGAAGTGAAGCTCACAGTTTCGGAAAGTTTGGTTAACAATATTCAAATACGTGGTTAATAGAGTGTTATACATGGTTAATGCATAATTTCTGGAAAAAAACACATACCCTAGTAGTCTTTTTGTCATCACTTTGCTTGGTTCGCTTCCTCGACCTCTTTGCAACTTTTTCAACTATAGATATTTTTCTCTTTGATGGAGGACGACCTTTACGTGTGACCCGCAACGGACTGTGAATTCTAGTAATCTGCAAGTCATCTGTCATGGTAATATTGATTGGATTTGAGCCATCGTTGGAAATTTTGTTAACATTGTGCCTTGTAACATCGATCGAGAGCAACTTAGATTTAAATTCATGCAGTCTTTCATGGAGCCCCTTAGTTGAAAATTCAGACTCTGCAGCTACTTCAGGAACCTCATAGAAATGCTTGCACAATTTGTCAAACCTATCCATTTGTGGCTTCAATTCCGTCACACAATAGCTGCTCTTAATATATGTATGCTTCCTTTTTATATTTTTTCTCCATTTTTCTAATACATACTTCACTGGCACGTTGTTAACCCTTTCTTGAGTACACACACATAACACATGACGACACAAAATACCTCTAAACTCAAACAACGAGCATTCACAGCTGACATCATGACTGTCGCGATTAAAGACAACTTTAAAGATATGCTCTTTTGTTCTATCTCCAATTAACAGCTCCTCCAACACATGATAAGCAACAAGGTTACCATCAACAGTATCCAAGGATGCAACACAATTCATTTTAGCTCTAAATTCAGCTTGAACTTCCTTAAACTTGGCATGTGTGTATTCATTCGCCTTGGAATTGCTTTTCGATTAACGAGTTTGACCCGCAAGGAATTGTTGTATCCATTGATTGAAAATTAGCTTCAAATTCCTTTTCTACTCTACTTCTGAGAGCATTATCATATTGTTTTACAAATTGATGTAGACTGGTCCTTGAATTGATATATCCATCAAAGAAAACATGGATGCTCTCACTTCGCTGCGTTGTTGACATACCAGCCCAAAAATATTTCTTCAACATAATTGGTGCCCATCTATGACGCTCCTTGTACAACCCACTCAACCAATCATTTTGTCCAAGATCAAATTTGTTGACGAAAAAACATCATTTCTTTTCAAATTCAGTTGCTGTGATTGTATCATAAACCGCTTCTTTCATTGCACACTTTATCTTTTTATATTCACTGTACCTACTTAGCTTTTAAGGGATTTTTTTTCATGATATGTGATAAACACCACCTATGCCAAGTTGTAGGAAACAATAACTCAATCGCATTTTGCGTAGCCTTACATTGGTCTGTCACAATACCCAAGGGGGTCTTTCCTAGCATACAACGAAACCAAGATTGGAAAAGCCACACGAATGACTCCGCGTCTTCAGATGAAACCAGACCACATCCGAGTAATGTTGATTGACTATGGTGATTCACACCAACAAATGCAGATACATTGTGTCAAAAGTCACAACATCTCCAAAAGATTCATATGTAGCTCTACTTCTTGCATTAGCCCAAAACACATTTGTAACACCCCAATTTTCTTAATCTCTTTAATTAATCAGTATTTAAGTAATTGTATTTTATTTGAGAGTTTAGAAAATTTAATAAATTATTCCGAGACCATGGTCACACTCTACGCCATCGTAGGAGGCTGTGGTTAAATTTTGGGCCGAAAACTCAAACGGAGCCCGATCTATGTTTTTCGGATGATAGTATTTTTCTACTATCAAGACCTCATTTTGACTAACGGTCAGAACCATTAGTCTTAAAATTCAATCCTCTACCTTTTTGCTAAAATATGTCCAATCGTCCAAAAATATAAATAATATTTTATATTCGGACCGAAAATCGATCGGGTAGACGATTCGAGCTGTCTTAGGGTTTTTCGAGAACCTTGAGCCAATAATTTTCATACCAGAGCTATGTTAAGTTATTTGGGGACTCCTATCAGTGTCGTAAGGATTTTTCAAAATGTCGGGAGATGAATTGACCAAATTGCCCTTGGTCAGTTTTTACTAGTTACCTTTTATTACTTTTACCTATTTTCTTAACTCTTCAATCTCCTAATAAATATCTATTCTCTCACCCTCACTCTCTCATTTTTTTTCTCTCGGCCATAACAGCCCCAACCCCATTCTTCTTCCTTCTTCTTCTTTCTCTCTTTTTCTCCTCATTTCCTCCTCACAAAACTCCATTTTTGGAGCTTAATCCTTGAAATTTCTTGAAGCAACCTTCACTCATTTTGGAGGAGATCATCCTAGGAGGTAGACCCTCATCTCTATCTCTCTCAATCTCTCATTTCTCTCCTCAATTTTTCATGATCATAGATGTTAGGGTTTTGTCCCTAAAATTTTCAAAAATCCATGAAAAATTATAGAAAAATCATTTCAATACCAAACCAATTTCTATGGCCTAGGTTCATGACATACTTGCATGATCCAAGAGATTAGAGCCAAGAAATCTCTCTAGCTTTTTTTTATGGCGAGGCCGAAACCCCCTTTAGTGCAGGGTAGGCTTTTTGGTTGGTTTTTGATATTTTGAGTTGATATCTAGGGTTATCACATTTATTTAGGGTGTTATCCAAGAAATCAAAATTTTTGGAGCTCCCTAGATATTTTTCATTCAATAGGGCCGAACCCTAGGGGTAGTGCAATAGGAGAAATCTTTATTTTTTTAGCTAATGCCTTCATTGATTATGTTTAGGGATACCTAAGGATCATAGATCCAAGAGTTAGGAATTTTTAGACATCCCTAACCTAATTAATTAAATAGGGGCAGTAGCTAATCCTAAGGAATTATAGAGTTTTTGATTTAACTGTATTAATTTCTGGTTGTGTTCTGTGGTGTAGAATTGGACAGGACTCGAACATCCGACAACGCACCCGATTGATAGCTACGGAGTCGTAGCCGGAGCTACACGAGCAAATCACTAAGGTGTGGAGAAAGAACTAATATCGTCGGGAAGGCAAGCTTAGTATAGAATATATATATCTATGTAGGGGAATCCTTAAACCCTACTAGAGGTTGAGCCCTGGATAAAGTGCCTGGACCCTAGGTGCAGGTATTTTTGGGCTATCACCACTAAGTTGATATCATGGACGATAAAAATTGATTGAGGTTGATGTGTTGATTTGTTTAATTGATTATTTGTTTACCTGTTGTGTTAGACTATTGGAGTAATTTACTATTATCTGGCTTTATAATGATATCTGCACTGGATGAATTACTGTTATAATGTTATTGTGATTTGACTGGTGGTTGAGTGTTGGTGAGAGCATGGTGAGTGATGATGTTGTTCGGGTTGATATCATTGTGGTCCCGACCGTAGAGCTGTGGCTCGTAGACGCAAGGCGTCGTGATGCTGATGCTAATGTGATGTTGATGATGATGTGATGTTGATGTTAATGTTGATGTGATGCGATGTGTCGTGGTCGTGGACGAGTGTTTAGGCATGAGGTTCCGATATCAACCTGCGATGGATGTTTGTTGCATTTTCATATCATTTCATACCACAGCATTTGGTCCTAAAAGGGATGTCCAATTGGGGACATTACTTAAAATCCCGAGGCGGGATGTGATGTGATGTAATCCCGACGGGGATGTCTAATTAGGGACGTGATATATCGGCCGACATGCATATAGGGAAGTCAGCATATACATAGGGAATAATATCCCTCTTATAGGCTTATTTGAGAGAATGATGTTTGAGATGATTGTGATGAGTGACTTAAGAGATGGGTGATGTTGTGTTGTATATGTTATCTGTGTTGTGTGATGTATATATATATATATGTTGTACTGATGCCCCTCTCCTATATTGATGAATTATGTTTCTTATCTCCCGCATTTTTCTGTATATGTTATTTCTATTTTATGGAAAGACTCCGAAGAGGAACCAGTTGCTGAAGAGATGGACGGCGTTCCATACGAGCCTAACGCCGGAGGACGTGCCACGAACCCTAGCCTCGAGAGGTAGGGTAATGATCATGGTTAGCCGGAGGATTGTCTCTCGGCCTACTTTTCCTGCTTTTATTTTTGTCTGTATTAAAACACTCGTATACTTTACTTTATTACTGTAGTCCCACTAACGGGGCGACTGATGTATGTGATATAATTATTTATATTTTAAAGCTGTGTACTCTGAAGCGTTGCGTACCGTATATTTGTTTGCTTCCGCGCTCAATTTTTCCACTTCGCTTCGTACTAATAAGGCGCGCTAACGTTTATAATGTGATTAAGGTTAGTTAATATCTTAGGTTCTACTGATGGGACGACGGGTTGTCTCAACATTCCTTACATGAAAATCATCATCCAAATATATTTCATAGAAGAAATTAATATTTTGTTCCCTCATTTGACAAAAATACCTTATCAACGCTTTGCCATCACCTTCTTTTCCAATGGCACGCCTTTCCTTGTTAATGTAATTCCTCACATCTCTTTCACAAAATGCTATATTTTCATGGCCTCCAGCATCTGCAACAAGAGATTGGAAAGTCTTGTTGATCCTCACCCCTGCATCATCATTGATTTGGATTGTTCTCTTTACATGCATGTTCATATTCTTATTAGCCTTGAACAATCTTGACTTCGTAGGGCTGATCTCATGAGAATGGTTAGGTTCGAACTTTTTAATATACCACAGTCCATCTTCTACCAACTTAGTAGTAATCTTTGCGGGACAATTTTTCACTTTAGTCGGAAGTGTCTTCAATGTACATGATATTCTTGACACACGAGAGCCTTCTCTTGAACATGCTAGAATTAAGTAATTTAACTGCTCATCCTCTTCTTTTCTATGTTTTGATCTTCCAGCCAAAACCCTTTATAGAATCATACTTTCCATATAATGATTTCACCTCATCTAGAGAAGAAAAGGACATCCCTGTTACAGGCTCCCAACTTGCATGTTCACCATTAAAGCTATCAACTCCATTAGCTTCACCATCCACACCATCACAAGTATCCAAATTGTTTGAACTATCCATCAACTATCCAAATCTGCACAAAATACCTCAATTAGGCCCTGCATAAGTTATGCCTCAATGAATTAAATGCATTAGACAGCAACAAGCAAGATACATGTGGAACATTCAACAAGATACTATGCCTATCATGATCACTCGTTAACCATCCACTAAACTAAATTAACCAAGAATGTGTTCACCATTAAACTCGTATGGAATAGTTGGTCAAAAAACTTGTCAAAGTTCCTTTCGTTCTCAGTAACAACAATTTGCATCAACTAAGGTAATTTGCATCAACTAAAATTGTAGAATTAAAAGTTACAACCTACCTACAACCTAGCAACAACACTCAGCAATCATCATCATTAGCAAACAAATATCAAAGATGACAATGGTTTAAGGATTTCATCAAACAGAGCAAAGGCAACAAGAACACATGCCACTTTCATAGTTTCAAATTCAGTGACCATTACCAATTCCAAATGAGTTCAACACAGATTTAGATTCCATATAAAGAGAAAGGAAAAAAGAATGTCACTATAAATTTACCAATGCTAATCTCAAACAAAGGGATGAGCAACTACGAGTCTTCCCAAGTGCGCCTCTACCTCAGTCTCTTCACGGTGGCTAGAAGAAGACAACCCCCAAACATCTTGTAGGTCAACTTCTTGTATCAAAATCAAATGATCATACCTGAAACAACAAAATTGTGGGGTAGAAGGAGGGAGACGAGTGGGTGAGAAGGAGGAAGGAGAGAGACGATGGGGGAGGAGATTGGGATCGTGGGTGAGAAGGAGGGAGAACGAGGGGGAGAACCAGGGAGACGAGGGAGATAAGGAGATTGGAGGGAGACGAGGGACGAGGGAGATGAGTAGTTTGGAGGGAAACGAGGGAGACGAGGGGGGAGAAAGTTTTAGTTGTATGTATTGTAGTGTTGGACATACGGTGTCAATGTTGGGTGTTTAGATAACATTTCTGTAAAATATAAGCATATTTTTGACTGACTGAATAAATATAAGCATGTTAAAATGGGCAATTTTACACTCCTTTAGTTTTGCTCCTTTAATTTTGTGGTCAGGACTCATCTTCCATAAAACTCAATCATTAATTAATTGATTATAAAATTTAAAAATAAATAAATCAATAACAAATAATGTTTTGGAAATTTTATTCTCCAAAAAAGTTGGGAGTCCTTACCGTGTTTGGTTAGAGGGGAATGTAGGGGAGAGGAGAAATTTTTTAAACATTAGTTTGGTTCATTTTTAGGAGGGAAGGGGAATGGATGATAGCAAAATCTCTTTTCACCCAATTTTGGTTTCCTTTCAATATTAAAGGGATTTGCAGGTGAAGAGATGTGATTTATAACATTTTGAATATATTGACTAAAATATTCACACTTGTGTATTTTAAAATTCAGGACTAAAGGCCCAAATTGATCATGGACAAAAAAAATACGATGACATTTTGGTCCCTGAAAAATGAAAAATACTAATTTAATCCTTAAGGATGTAAAATTCAGGTCAAATTAGTCATTTTTACTATAATTTTTAGGGACACTTTAATCTTAATAAGGATTATTTTAACCCATATTTTATATTTTTAAGAAACAAATTGATATTTTTTCAATTCTCTAGGATCAAAATATCACCTTATTTTTTTTATCGAGTATCAATTTGAGTTTTTACTTAAAATTCAAAATTATGAAGATATAAAAATAATTAAGTTTTAAAATCTTTCCCATCCCCATATGAAACAAACATAAATAGAATTATTTCTGGTCCGTCAATTAAAATCTTTCATTTCCCTTCATTAACATCTCTCATCCCCCACCCCCGTTAAAATCCCCTCATTTCCCTTCACAACCAGACACCCATTCGATTTGATTGAATCATTGTAGGGGAGAAACTCTGACGATTAAAAATATAAAAAATGGGTTAAATTGATCTGAAACTTAACCGAAAACCCGGTTCATTTTTAAATTAATTGTTTAATTTTAAAAGAAAAAGGAGGGTTTTGCGCCCTTCTCACTCTCTCGGATTAAGCTAGAGCATTTCCCATCCGTAACGGCGCAACAACAGCTCTATTTCCGGTCACCAGCGGCGCACGACGGCTCTGTTTCGGTCACCAACTGCTCCGTTTCCGCGCACCAGCTGCTCTGTCAGTTTTCTTCGATTAGCTTCATCTTCTTCTTCGTTGAGGTTTGTTTCATCTTCGAAGCATAGAGTTGAGTTGAGAGGAAGTATGAGAGTTGTGGGTGTGGGGTTTTAATTATCGTCACAACAGCAAGGCTAAAACCCTTGCAGTGACAGATTGAATAAGAGGCCGAATGGCTAAACCCACTAAATAACTTTTATACTTCTTTTCTATGCAATATCTTCCATTGTATTAATTGTGTCTGAAATCTCTCATTAAAAAGACAAGTGTCAAATATATTTTACCTTCATTGTTCTTCTTTGTTTTCTTTTCAAATTTCAAAACCTTTTTCTTACTTCTCTAAACAGTAAACACTGAAGCACGAACCAATCCAGAGACTGCGGCATGTCTACCGTTGAACCTGACGTACTTTCCATCCGTGCCTACGAGTTCCGCCTCATCCGTTGCACCCTCACTCCTCCTTCACCGTCCGATCCTCGCCCTCAATCCCAACCGTCCGATCACAATCTTCACAATCTCATCAACGGCATCATCGCTTCCATCGAGTCCGGCACTTACCTTGAAGCCCTAACCTCCGAAGCTTCTAAACTCGTCTTCCAACTCGGCCATGACTCGCCCCTCCCCCTCCACAACAACTCAGTCGACTCCGCTGACCGAGTCTACTCCGAGTTGCTCCACCGTGCCGAGTCGTTCATCATAGACAACTCGGCTAGCAACTCGGAAAAGGCTTGCAGGGTGATGCTCGTCATGTGCATTGCCGTGGCCGTGTTTCTAGGGTTCACACAATGTAACTTCACCGGGTAAGAACATTGAAATGACAAGTGTTTGATGAAGGATGAATTTGAATTTGAATTTGAACTGTTGTAGGCCTTTGAAGGGGCTACCGAAATGCCCTCTGCCACTGGAAGTTGATGAATTTACAGAATGGGACAATTGGGCGCGCAATCAGCTTATGTCTGCTGGATCTGACTTGCTTGGAAAGTTCTCCAATCTTCAGGTACTAATGCGTCTTTAGTAACAAGTATGTGATTTGTGATTTATTTTTTCGAATATGAATGAATCTGTTTAGGAGCTTTTTATTCTAGTGTTTTATGAAAAGTGAGATATCTGAGTTTGTTGTGTTATTCTTTTGGTTAACTAATTCCTCGTAGGATAAAATTGTTGCTCTGTTCAAAACTGATATTTTATCAATTTATTTATATACTTCAACTTTCCTGTTAATGTTTGTTTGGGTGCTATTCTGTGATGGTACCAAAATGAGGGATCTTCACCACTTAAATATTCCCTTGTGCTAGCTGAGTGTAGGTCGCACCCTGATGTTTGTTGGCAAGGATGTTTATAGGTTTCGCCTTTAGGTTATGATGGAAATGAATGGATATAAAAGGGAATGGAACAGGTTGTTTAAAATAGGATAGAATAGAATTGAACCTGACCATTCCCCCATTCAACTAATACCTCTATCTTTCTTCCTTCTCAATTTGGGGGTATGAGATGGACTGAGATGGAACCAACTTATTATTTACTTCATTATACTCCATTCCATTATAAAATATCCAAACAACGGTATGGTAACTTTGTTTCATTCCAAAGAGTACAGAGAGGAACAAATTTTATTATTCTCTGATGATTCACCCAATTGGTACAACATCCTAATATAGGCAGAATTGGTTCTAAACAACTAAACAAGGAAACCGATCTGCTGAAATAAAGGAAAAATAAAAGGTCCTAGAATCTGGTCAGATATCAAATTGATACTGATCCAGATTTATTACAATCCTAATTAAGACAAAAAAGGAAAACAAGTAAATAGGAAACAGAAAGAAAAGGAAAGAAGAAAATATGGACTGAATCGAGATATCAAGAGACCAAATCATGGTCCATATCGCGCATAGATATCTATTATGCCCAACTTGCTCACAAAAAATTCCAAGTTGTTTCTGAACAATCCCTTAGTGAGTATATCAGCTACTTGTTGTGAGGTTGGAACAAATGGCATGCAAACAGTTCCATTCCCTATTCTTTCTTTGATGAAATGCCTATCAATCTCCACATGTTTGGTTCGATCATGCTGGACAGGATTCTGGGCAATGCTAATTGCTGCCTTGTTATCACAATACAACATCATTGGGAGGTTAATAGCCATTCCAAGTTCTTCAAGGACTCCTTTTAGCCAAATCATCTCACAAATACCTTTACCATCGATCTATATTCCGCTTCAGCACTACTCCTTGCAATCACACTTTGTTTTTTTGCTTTGCCAGGTAACAAGATTTCCCCATACAAAGATACATACCTGGAAGTAGACCTCCTGTCAGTTATGGAGCTTGCCCAGTCAGCATCAGTGTATGCCTCAATAGATTGTTGGGTAGTTTTTATAATAGTAGTCCTTTACCCGGTGTACTCTTTTTAATTAAGTACCTTAGAATTCTGTAAACTGCTTCAAGGTGTTCTTTGTAAGGAGAGTGCATAAATTGACTTACAAGACTCACTGGGAATGTGATATCTGGCCTTGTGTGGGCCAAATAGATGAGTTTCCCAACAAGTCTTTGGTAGCGTGCAGTATCCACATGATCCCCTTCCTTTGTGAGAGCACAATTCCTTTTCTTAACCTTGCTACTTCAATTCCAAGAAAATACCTCAAGGACCCCAAATCTTTTATTTCGAATTCCGCAAAAAGACTGTCTTTAAGCTTTCCCATTTCTTGTAAATCATCACCCTTAAGGATGATGTCATCGACTTAGACAAAAAGGACAACAATCTTCCCTTCATTTGATCTTTTCACAAACATTGTATGATTTGTCTAGCCTTGGGAGTATCCTTGCTTCTTGACAAACTGAGCAAACCTCTCAAAGCATGCCCTAGGGGACTGTTTTAGTCCATAAAGGGCCTTCTTTAATTTGCATACTCTCGGATAATATCCTTGTTCGAAGCCCGGTGGTGCATCCATGTATACTTCTTCCTCCAAGTTCCTATTTAGGAAAACATTTTTAACATCCAGCTGCTGCAAAGGCCAATCAAGATTTGCAGCCAGAGATAAGAGAACACTAATGGTGTTGAGTTTCGCCACTGGTGCAAAAGTTTTTGAATAATCAATACCATGGGTTTGGGTATAGCCCTTGGCAACTAGCCGGGCTTTGTATCTTTCAAGAGTACCATCAGAGTTGTACTTGATGGTGAATATCCATCCGCACCCTATTGTCTTCTTCCCCCTTGGTAGCTCCACAATCTCCCAAGTCTGATTTTTTTCAAGAGCTCTCTTTTCTTTTAAAAGAGCCCCCTTTCACTTGGGAACCTTCAAAGCATCCTGCATATTATTTGGAATTTCCCTACATGACATCTGTGAAGTAAAGGCTCGAAAGGAAGGTGAGAGTTTTTCATATGACACAAAATTAGATAGAGGATGTTTGGTACAGGACCTCACACCTTTCCTAACGGCAATGGGAAGATCTGAATCCGCTAACATAAGGGCTTTATTAGCGGTATCAATGGTGCGATTTTGTATAACTTCAGGAAGAGAGTTTCCTTGTGGTTCCTCGGATTCATGGCAATGCACAAATTGGTCTTTGGGCTCACTTTCCTTGTTCTTTTTCCGTCTTGAGAAGACAATATCAAAGGGTTTTATGCCTTTGTGCATTTCTGTTAATTATGGAGTCAGAATATCTCTCAGTTATTTGAGAGAATATTCCGGTACTGTTATTGTAAATATTTTGTAATTAATAGGCCAGGTTATTACTTTCCTAAGTTAGAAAAATAGCTATTCATATTTCTTTATTAGCAGCTTAGTTCAAGGGATTTGTCTCCCTAATGATTCTCCAATGTCTCTCTTTTTAAAGAGACAATCTGTACATTCCAATGCATCAAATAAACATACACGTTTATTTTTCCAAGTTGGTATCAGAGTAGTACTTTGCTCTGCTCTATCGGCCCTAGTTTTTTTTTTCTTTTTTCAGTCTAGATGGTTGAGTCTCTTACAGACCCTGTATCAGCTAGGCAGCTGTCCACTGATCCTGTCACTGCTGTAACTCATGGCATTGAGCCCAAATTGTCTTTGGGAGAGTCTCATTCTATCCAGATTACACAATTTGCCTAAACAGGGCGAATCTTCTACGATGGTCTCAGTTTGTCTGCATGTATATTCGCGGAAGAGGTAAAATAGGGTACTTGACTGATGACATGAAATCACCAGCCAAAGATAGCCAACAATATGCTGTTTGGGATGCAGAGAACTCCATGATTATGACTTGGTTAGCCAATTCCATGGATGAAGACATCATTTCCATCTACATGTGCTACTCTACAGCAAAAAAGCTTTGGGAAAATGTGAATGAAATGTACTCTGATATGGGTAATAAGTCTCAGGTTATGAGTTAACCTTGAAGATGGGAGATATTAGACAAGAAGGCGAAAGTGTTACAAAGTACTTCAATACTTTCAACCGCATTTGGCAAGACCTGGATCTCTACAGTACATACGAATGGAAGTCAACGGAAGATGCAAAACATCACAACCAAATGGTAGAAGAAGGTAGAATTTTTAAATTCCTTGCAGGTCTTGGTGATAATCTTGATGAAGTGCGAGCCAGAATTATTGGGAGAGCTACTCTTCCATCAATTGGTGAAGTTTTCTTGGAGGTAAGGCCAGAAGAGACTAGGCGAGGTGTTATGCTGGGAAAATTAGATTAGTATCAACTGATACTACTGCTTTAACTATTTCTGATGCTTCCACCAACAAGATTACACGTTCCTACCAAAGGAGAAATGATGAGACCAATCGTGTATGGTGTGACTACTGCAATAAGCCTCGCCACACCAGAGAAACCTGCTGGAAACTCCATGGTAGACCATCACAACCAAAGGGAAAATCCAGTCGTGTTTCCCTTGCTGCCCATGAAGTTGAAAAAAGTTCTATCAGCAAAGAGCAAATTGATCAACTTATGAAATTGCTAAAATCCAGTTCTTTATCTAGTAATCCTAGTGCCTCTCATGCACAAGCACTTAATTGTAATATTTCTAGTGGTTTATCTTGTACGTCAAATTCATTACCTTGGATCATTGATTCGGGTGCTTATGATCATATGACCAGTTTGTCCTCTTTATTCAAAACATATATCCCTTGTTCTGGTATTGATAAAGTGAGAATTGCAGATGGTAGTTTCTCTTCTATTGCAGGAAAAGGTATTATAACATCCCCAATTATCGACTTCAAATCTGTCTTACATGTGCCAAAACTTTCCTGCAATCTCTTTGCAATGATTTCAACCGTCAAGTAACTTTTTTGGATTCTCATTGTGTTTTAGGATCGGACTTCGGGGAAGACGATTGGCAATGCTAGGATGATAGGTGGACTCCACTATTTTGAAGATGATTCCACCAACAATAAAATAGCTCTTGGTCTAAATGGATGTCCATCAGTCCGAGAACAAATTATGCTTTGGCATCTTAGACTAGGACATCCTAGTTTTCAATATCTAAAACATTGGTTTCCAGGTTTATTTCAGAATGTTGATTGTTCCGTGTTTCAATGTGAAAGTTGTGTTCTTGCTAAAAGTTATTGCATCTCCTATACTCCTAAAACCTATCGTGCTTCAAAATCTTTTTATTTGATTCATAGTGATGTTTGGGGTCCCTCAAGCATTACAACTCAATCAGGAATAAGGTGCTTTGTAAGTTTCCTTATGACCATACAAGGTTGTGTTGGGTGTATTTGATGCGTAATAAATTTGATGTAACAACTCTATTTGAGAATTTTTTGAATATGATTGAGAATCAATTTAACACAAAAATTAGTATTCTTCGTACTGATAATGGCACTGAATACTTTAATAACTACCTTGGAAATTTTTTAAATAAAAAGGGAATACAACATCAGTCTACATATCCTAACACACCCCAACAGAATGGCCTTGTTGAGAGGAAAAATAGACATTTACTTGAAGCTGCTCGAGCTCTTATGTTTGCTATGTGCTGAAATTTTAGACACCTTTAGACAGTTTCAAAATCGTTCACCACGATTCTAGATTGTACGCTGATTTACCTTTAAAAATTTTTGGTTGCACTGTATTTGTTCACTTATACAGTAATTCTAGGTCTAAACTTGATTCCCGAGCTGAGAAATGTGTTTTTATTGGTTATGCACCTAATCAAAGAGGATATAAATGTTTTAATCCTGCCACAAAGAGGGTCTATATCAGTATGGATGTCACTTTTATGGAACATCAACCTTATTTTCATAAAATTTCTGTTCCAGGGGAGATAAAGACTAATGAAGAGAACTCTCAACATTAGTCTTTACCTTTTTCCATTTTGCATCTTGTTGAAACACTTGTTAGAGATGCAGAAAATGAGGTGCGGCCACCTGAAAATGATAAAGAGGTGTTGCCACCACCTCTAGAAAGTTCTCGGAGAGGGAGAGAAATACCACAACTTGATAAAGAGCTATGTGTTTTTATTAGGAAGAACATACGACAAAAGAAGAATCGAGCAATTAGTTTGCCCGGAAATCTTACCTAAACTTGTTGGTAATTGAACCCTCCGATAGGACCCATGGAGAGAAAGGCCCAAATAAAGCATCGCAGGGGTTGGGAGTGAACCAAGTCACTCATTGACCTAAAGTCTGGCAGGTTTCTAGAAGGGGGAAAAGGGTCCAAGGGAGAGTTAGTTAGTGACATGGCATGTGGGCCATGTAGGCACCGCATGGGGAGGAATTATGTTAGCATCATGGGATTTAATAGGATTGTATGGGGAAAGGGAAAGCGATTCTGGATATTTTAGTTAGAACCTTTGGGTTTTGGGCCGAGAGAGAATTATTTCTTCTCTGTAGGAGCGTTGCTCTGTGGCAATAGGTGGTTTCCCCTATTGTAATTCTCTTATTTTCAACAATAATACTACCATCTTTATCTTCTCTTCTACCTTATTTCCTTGTGATTCTGGTTTGCAACAAACTGGTCTGACCTGCCGGATTCGTCTCGGGGAAGATCGTTTGTAGAGGGACCAGCGCTGTAAGGAAATGGAGGCAAGGATAGGAGCTCGAGAGTGGGGTAACAAGCATCAAAGTGGCTCTAGCAAATCTGCAGGTCAAATTAAATGAAAATCACGAGAAACTGATGGCTATCTTAACAAAAAACTTGGGCCAGAAATGGCAAGAGAGCGAGGAGATGACGGAGGATGTCGGATAAAAGAAAGCAACGCCAGTAAAAGGGAACAAAGAGTTAGAGAAGTGTGCACCATCGGAAAACCCAAATGATAATGGGTTTGAGGGTCGAACCGGTGAGATCCTTGCTCAGAGGAAGAAGACAACTCCCCAGATGGGTATCGCATGGGTAGAGAGTAGGAAGGAGGGAGTGAAAGGCTTTGATGCGTGCGTCCAAACATAGGCGTCAGAAGAGATGAAGGCGAAGCAACCGAATGAACCAACCACGGCTTTGGAGAGGCAAGTCGCGCATTGGTCGGACAAGCCACCACCTTCGTCGGAGCCACCGGACACTGGCCGACCTGCGACGGCACTGTCTGAGCCGGGAGATGTGTAAGGTCGTGCAATAATGGAACAGAGATGGGAGGCGGATGGGTCATTAGTGGTGATTGACCCGACCGAGGTTCCTCCACCAGAGCCACCCGACCCATGCCATTCTACGGTGACTGGTCGGGCCAAACTTACGCCACCGTTGCCGCCCGCACTGCCAGAGCCTCCGTCGGAGCCGCCGTCGAGTTGTGAAATGATTGGGCAGAAGGATGAGATGTTGGGGTTTTCAGAGGAAGAGGTGGCTGAGAACCCCCATGGTTTAAGAGGCCCAAGCAAGAAACCAGCCCCATCACTGTTGCCGGAACCGCCATCACCACCGGAGTCGCCATACACTAGCCCTCAAGCGGCGGAGAACGGGTCCATCTCAACCGAGTCATCTCGTGTGCTCATTGGACAGATTAGTTTCATTGTGATTGTTGTTGAAAAAGCTCTTGAGCAAATAGCGGCAAAATGGGCAATTAGGGAGTTGGATATCTTTCTAAACCTAATGGGCCAGGTCCAAGGTAATGTTAGTTGGTTGGGTTTTTGGGGAGGCCTAATTCCAGAAAATGCACTTAATACCAGTATTTTTGTGAGGTGTATTTTGTTGGTCCTACAGCTTCAATCACGAGAAAAAATGGAACTGAGGACATGTCTGGCCGAAGTGTTGAATTAACTTTAAGGGGAAACTTCTGCAATGCAGAAGGACAAAGGCTGCAAGGTATTTGTGATTCTGGGGCATTTCCTGTTTTGGCTGTCAAAGCTGTCAGAGTAGATGAATTCAGTGGGAAGTCTGTTGGGACCATAACCACTAGCCAGCTATTTGTAGAGCATGATTTTCTAGAGGCTTATACAATAAAAGAATGGTTCTACAAGGAAGGGAAGAATGCTCCAATTATTTCTATTTCCAGAGAAACAGCTAGCTTTTGTAGAACTAATGTGCGGAAGACTATATCTCAGATTAAAGATGAGAAGTTAGGGACTTCAGCGAAACCTGATTGGATATCTATATGTGCAAGTGTTTCATTCATTAAGGTTGATAAGGCTATAGTTCAAGCGGGTGGCATTGATAGGACCCATGGAGAGAGGCCCAAATAAAGCATCGCAGGGGCTGGGAGTGAACCAAGTCACTCATGGACCTAAAGTCTAGAAGGGGGAAAAGGGTCCAAGGGAGAGTTAGTTTGTGACATGGCATGTGGGCCATGTAGGTACCGCATGGGGAGGAATTCTGTTAGCATCAGGGGATTTAATAGGATTGCATGGGGAAAAGTGAAAACGATTCTGGATATTTTAGTTAGGACCTTTGGGTTTTGGGCAGAGAGAGAATTATTTCTTCTCTGTAGGAGCGTTGCTCTGTGGCAATAGGTGGTTTCCCCTATTGTAATTCTCTTATTTTCAGCAATAATACTACCATCTTTATCTTCTCTTCTATCTTATTTCCTTGTTGTGATTCTGGTTCGCATCACCCTCTCATGCAGATTATGATCTTTATGTTCCTATAGCTCTTAGAAAAGGTGTTAGAACTTGTACAAAAAAGAGTGCTAACACTTGTAGCACAAATCATCCTATTTCTAATTGCCTTTCCTATCAAAAATTGTCTCAAAGGCATCAAGTTTTTACTGCTAGAATTACAAATCTGTTTGTGCCAAAAAATATGCAGGAAGCTCTAGATGATCTGAACTGGAGATTAGCAGTTATGGAAGAAATGAATGCTCTTAAAAAGAATGAGACTTGGGAAATAGTTGACTTACCAAAAGACAAAAGGGCAGTAGGTTGTAAGTGGGTGTTTACTATCAAATGTAAGGCTGATGGAAGTATTGACAGGTATAAAGCAAAACTAGTGGCAAAAGGTTTCACCCAAACTAATGGGGTTGACTATTAGGAAACCTTTGCCCCAGTGGCCAAAATCAATTCCATAAGAGTGTTGTTGTCTCTTGCTGTAAACTTTAGTTAGCCTTTACATCAATTGGATGTAAAGAATGCATTCTTAAATGGAGTTTGGAGGTAGATATGTTTATGAGTCTACCACCTGGCTTTGAAGGAAATTTAGAAAAAAACCAGGTGTGCAGATTGAGGAAGTCTTTGTATGGCCTAAAACAATCACCAAGAGCTTGGTTTGAACGCTTTGGGAATGTTGTTAGAAGCTTTGGTTATGATCAAAGCCAGGCAGATCACACACTGTTTTACAAACATAATGTGAATGGTAAAATTGTTGTTTTAATTGTATATCTTGATGATGTCATTTTAGCAGGAGATGATGAGGGTGAACTTCATTTCTTGAAGAAAAATTGGCTGAAGTATTTGAGATCAAGGAACTTGGTTCTTTAAAATACTTTCTTGGAATAGAATTTGCTAGATCCAAAGAAGGTATATTTATTAATCAACGAAAGTATATTCTTGACTTGCTGAAAGAGACAGGTTTATTGGGATTCAAGGCAGCCGAAACACCTGTTGAACCTAATATTAAACTTCAGCCAGCTAAAGCAGATGTCATTGACAAAGAAAAGTATCAAAGACTTGTTGGAAGGTTGATTTATTTGTCTCATACAGGTCCAGATATAGCTTTTGCTGTAAGCATGGTAAGCCAATACATGCATTCACCTGGTCCTGAACACTTTCAAGCCGTGTATAGAATTCTAAGGTATCTAAAAGGATCCCTTGGAAAAGGATTACTATACAGAAAGCATGGTCATTTACAGGTGGAAGTCTACACAGATGCAGATTGGGCTGATAGCATTGTTGATAGAAGATCCACATCAGGTTATTGCACCTTCATTGGAGGAAATTTTGTCACTTGGAGAAGTAAAAAACAGAATGTGGTTGCTAGAAGCAGTGCAGAAGCAAAGTACCGATCCATGGCACAAGGAATTTGTGAAGTTTTGTGGATTGACAAAATATTGAAGGAAATAAAAATACAAAGTCCTAACCCGATAAAACTGTATTGTGAAAATAAATTTGCAATTTCTATTGCTCAAAATCCAGTTCTACATGAAAGAACCAAGCATGTGGAGGTTGACAAACACTTCATTAGGGAGAAGATAGAGAATGGGCCGATCTGTATTCCTTATCCCAACTAAAGACCAAACAACATGCATTTTGACAAAGGGTTTGCCAAAGAAGGATTTCATCAATATTGTTAGCATGTTGTCCATGGAAGATATTTTTAAACTAGCTTGAGGGGAAGTGTTAATTATGGATTCAGAATATGTCTCAGTTATTTGAGAGAATATTCTGGTACAGTTATTGAAAATATTTTGTATTAATAGGCTAGGTTAGTACTTTCCTAAGTTAGAAAATAGCTATTCATACTTCTTTATCAGCAGTTGATTTCAAGGGATTTGTCTACCTAATGATTCTCCAATGTCTCTTTTTGAAGAGACAATCTGTACATTCCAATGCATCAAATAAACGTACACATTTATTTTTCCAAGTGTTTCTTTCTCAATGCCTTTTTCTAAAGATTCATTGTTTCCTTCATTTTGTACTATGCTGTCTTCACAGCTTTTATTTGCATCACCATTACCAGTAGAATCATTGTTGACCTTATCTCCTTCAACTTCATTATCACCCACCAAATTTTTAGAAAAATTTTCAGAATCATTTTCAATCAAAATGCAATCAATTGGTGAGTTAGCTTGGGCAATTTGTATCGAATCTTCACATATCTTCCCAACTAAGATGAGTCTTAAAGAAAGGTTGTGATTCAAAAAAGGTTACATCCATGGTGACAAAGATTTTGTGAGAAATAGGATCCAAACACTTGTAACCCTTTTGTGTGGGAGAAAAACCAATAAAAACACATTTCTTGGCTCGCGGACTTAATTTGCTTTGGTTAGGTTCACGATTATGAACAAAAACAATGCACCCGAAGACCTTTAGGCTTTAGTGGTATTGTGGACAGCAGCCTATTTGTAGGAAAATTATCCAAGAATACCTCCACAGGAGTTTTGAAATTTAAAATTTTACTTGACATACAGTTAATCAAATAGACAGCTGTGAGAATAGCTTCTCCCCAAAGGTATTTAGTCACACAATTTTGAAAAAGTAAGGCCTGAGGAACTTCCAACAAGTGTTTGTTCTTTCTCAGCCACCCCATTTTGTTGGCATGTATTTACACAAGAACTTTGATGTACAATGCCATTTTCTAGCAGAAAATCATTCAAATTTTTATTGAAAAATTCTTTTCCATGGCCGCTTCGAAAAATTTGAACCTTCCTTTGAAATTGTGTTGTCACCATTTTGAAAAAAACCTTTTCAATAGACTCAACTTTAGATTTTTCCCTCGTCAAGTACACCCTTGTGGTCCTAGCATGGTCATCGATAAAGGTGACAAACCACTTTTTACGTGAAGGTGTTGGATGCCTAATAGGGCCCCAAACACCACTATGGATGATTGTGAAGGGGCTGGATGATTCGTAAGGTTGGGAGAAGTAAGAGGAACGGTGATGTTTAGCTAATTGGCAGGTTTCGCAATTTAAGGAAGACATAACTTTATTATTGTTAAAAAAAATTCGGAAACAAATGTTTCATATAGTTAAAACTAGGATGGCCTAACCTATAGTGCCATAACATAATTTCATCTTCTTTAGGAATAAGGCTAGAATAGAGACAGAAACTTCGAGCTTGTCTTCCCAATTCCTTGTCATCTTCAAACAAATAGAGTCCATCAATTTCTCTAGCATTGCCAATCATCCTCCCCGAATTCAATTCCTGAAATTTGCAACTGGAGGAGTCAAATATGGCACGACAATTCAGATCAAAGGTGATTTTGCTAATAGAAAGTAAATTGTAAGATAAATTAGGCACAAGAAGAACATTATGTAAGGTTAAGGTGGAGGATAGAGGGATGGATCCAATGCCAGCAATTGCAGAAAAAGAACCATTTGCAACCTTGATCTTTTTGTTTCCTGCACAAGGACTATAGGAAGAGAAGAGTTTTGAACAATCTGTCATATTGTCAGTGGCCCCAGAATCTATAATCCAAAGAGGTTTTAAATTATTTTCAATATGACAGAGGGAAGCAATAGGGTGAGTACCCTTTTGGGCTAAAGAGCAAGAAGGAGTAGCTATCACGTTCTGGGAAAGAAGTTTATGAAGACTTCGATCCAAGCCAACAAGAAACATGTAAACACGGTCATTTTTTCCCCTCTTCTTCAACTGCGCAGCATCCTTGGGGTTCTCCCAATCCTCTTCATAGCATTGATCTAACTCTTGCCATAGAGTTAGCATCATATTGTAGTAAGTGGTGACATCTCGGTCACCTTGCTTGAATTGCCACAACCGAGATTTCAAATCATAGATTTGAGAAGAATTCTCCAAATCACAGTAGCAGTCCTTCACTACATCCCATACCTCCTGTGTAGTCTATAAAAAAAGGTAGGGCTTCCCAATGGCTGGTTCCTTGGAGTTAATCACCCATGACATGATGAGAGTTTTCAGCCTTCCACTTTTTCCATGTGGGGTCATCCTTCTCAGGTTGCTTGACTTCTCCTGTCAAGTAACCCCGTTGGCTTCTTACTTCCATTGTCAGTTTTACTGACTGCGCCCACTCAAGGTAGTTCTTGCCATTGAGTTTGTGTACCATGAGTTGGAGATTGAGGGTTTGTGACAGGTTTTCAATTGGACAGGTTTGGGACTCCACTCAATCATTCTTGAATGGTGGAGTCTCCTCGGTTTTTCTATTTTCTTCCTTGCTGGTGGAGGTTTTGATGCTGGCCCTGGTCATCGCCGTTTTGACCATTGAAGAAGACAAGGTTAAGAGCACAGAGCTCTGGTACCATAAAAGACAGAGAGGAAATAATTTTATTATTCTCTGATGATTCACCCAATTGGTACAACATCCTAATATAGGTAGAATTGGTTCTAAATAAGGAAACCAATCTGCTGAAATAAAGGAAAAATAAAAGGTCCTAGAATCTGGTCAGATATCAAATTGATACTGTGATGGAGGAAAAGGAGGGGCAAGTCAACTTTGCAAGAAGAGGAGGTCAATCTATTCAAGTCCAAGTCAAACCTTTCAAGCCCAAGTGACCTGCTTCCTTGTTTTGGCTATATCTTGAGTTGTGGTTGTCCGATTGAAGCGTTCTTGGTGGCGTTGGAAAGCTTAGCCAATTATCTACAACTCCTATTTCTGGCCTCAAGACCAAATTCTGACTCTATCATGATGAAAACTGGGTTAGAAGTTGAGGACGCATATCTGGAAGGATTTGACTTAATTAGGCATTTTCAGGCTTGTAATTGGTTTTGGTTTTTAATTGTATTTTGGGCTATATGGGCCACAAAATTACTCAGTCTCCTTAGACTAGAATGTTCCTTAGTTTCTATAAATAGGACTTGTATGATCTCATTTAACAACAAATTGAGAATTTACTCCATTGTGTATTCTAGAGTGAGGCCGTGTGCTCTCTCTGAAGTTTTTGTTGAAGAACTTGTTTGATTCTTATCAAAGAGTGCTACTCTTTGTGGTGAATGCTCACTTGGCTTATTAATCTTCCAAATCAATTGGACTATTGTGGCGCCTTCTCTCATCTTCTTCCTCATCCATTTGCATCTTTCTTTTCCTTTTCATGCATAGAATCCACGCCACTTGTGGATATTGCTTTTATCTTTGTTTAATTCCTATTGTCATTTAATTTCTAGTTTCAATTGTGGTAATTTATCTTCTTGTTATTTCCCTTTTGTAATTCGGTTCCAAAGAACCTTCTTCTTGCCTTTTCTTCTTTTTGTTCCTTGCATAATTTCTAAGAACAAGCTCATGGATAGATCCTCAATTTTGGTGATTCCAACTTGAATCATATCATACTGATCCAGATTTATTACAATCCTAATTAAGACAAAAAAGGAAAACAAGTAAATAGGAAACAGAAAAAAAAGGAAAGAGGAAAATATGGACAGAATCATGATATCAGGAGACCAAATCATGGTCCATATCGCGACAATTACATTACATGCCACTCCATTACATCCCATTCCATTCCATTCAATTTCAACCATCATTAAATATCCAAACATAGCCTTAAATTATTTGATGGCCATCAAAATTGTAGTCCATCTCTCTCCTAGTTTAAAGTTGACTGATTCTCACTATTCTTTTGTAGTATATAGTTTTTGCTAAGATGTTGCTTATCCGGATGAAAGATTTATCATTCGAAGGAACCATATGTTCTACGATTGAGATCAGAAGTCTTTCATGGTGGCTTGCAAGGCTTTTGCTTCTTCAACAGAGAATTTTGGATGAGCGGTCTTCTTCTGTGTGTGATCTGTTGCATGTCTATATGGGTGAAGCTTCACAGCAATTTGGCACTTCAGAAGAAGTTAGAAGTTATTGGGATGCTAATTTACGTGATGGAGAGAGCTTAGCAATTGTCTCCATGTTTCATTTAGAGGCTGGAATTATGGAATATACCTATGGACGAGTTGAATCTTGCAGGTTAGTTAATTTTCATTTTTTGTTTTTGGTTCATATGGTATGTAATTTTTTCTATAACATGATTAGGGTGAGAAATTTCTTTGTACTATTTTTGTTTCCAATGGAATGGTCGGTCTACTTTAGTGCAAATTACTTATGAGGCTCACTTTATGTACTTGTATATAGTGCAGTGACTTTGGGAACTTTTCAGGTTTATTGTGTGTAATGCAAGTAGTCTATTGCTTTTACTTTTAGACTCCTATTTTATCCCACCAGAGATCAAAATTTCCTATGCCTTCAAAGTGATGATAGGCACATGGTACATGGATTATGGTCAAAATAACAATTACTTGGCCCCACAAGTAAAATACTCTATCGCTGCCTTTGCTAACAAGCTACTATAACAATGGGCCATAATCTGTGTGATAGTATGCATCAAAATTGGCATCCTATCAAATAGAAACAGAGAAGAAAACATATTCTTTGATGATTCTAATGATGTTGCAAAGTCTTGAATATATACAGATTATATTTCGTAAAAATAAACTTCCTAATATAAGGCCTAATAAATCAATATGATTACAAAAGATACATAAAGCTAAAAATCTGGTATATAGGAAAAACATATCAAAACCGAAAAGGAAATAAAATAACCTATCAGAAAAGGAAATAAAATATTCTATCAATTAGAATCAGAAGCTGTCACAGGTTCACAGCTGTAGACAGCTTTGAATGCGCCAACACTCCCCGTCAAATTGGTGAGTAAATGTTTATCATTCCCAGCTTGTCAACCAACACTTCAAAGCTTGCTTTGCACTGTTCTTTTGTTGGAACGTCTGCGATTTGTTGTTTTGTAGACACATATATCTTGGAAATTATCTTGTTGTCGATCTTTTCCTTGATAAAGTGTCAATCTATCTCAACATGTTTGGTCCGGTCATGATGATCAGGATTAAGAGCCATACTTATAGAAGACTTATTATCTTAATACAGCTGCATAGGGCCCATATTTGTCATTTTCAGTTCATCCATTTTTCTTTTAAACCAGATCAACTCACAAGTTCCTTGAGCATGGGCTTTAAGTTCTTCCTTTTCACTGCTTCGAGCTGCAACAGATTGTTTCTTACTTGTCCAAGTAACTAAATTGCCTCAAACCTTCTTGCAATATCCTGAAGTTGATATTCTATCTTCCACGGACTTTGCCCAGTCTGCATCATCAGTAAAAGCCTCCACATTTCTTAACTCATTTTTCGCAAAAAATTTCCTGGTATAGATTTCAAATACTTCAATATCCGATTGACTGCATTAAGATTTTTTCCCACTGGAGAGTGCATATACTGACTTACTTAGGGGCGTTCATATCCAAACCGATCCAAAAACAACCGAAAACCGAACAAAACCGATGTCTATTGGATTTTTTTGGGTCTTGTTTTGTGAAATCCGATCGGATCAAATCAGATTTTGGATTCTTTTTTTTTTTTTTAACCGAACCAACCAAACCAAACCGCATATATAAATTTAAGTCACTTACCATACTTATTGCAAAAGCAATGTCTGGTCTTGTGTGGGACTGATATATTTACTTCCCCACAAGTGTTTGATATCTCCCCCATCCACTGGAACACCTTCTGCAAGTTCAGGTTCACATCTATATGTGTTTCACAAGGTTTACAGCCAAGCATCCCGGTTTCCTTTAGCAAAATATTCTTTCTTTGGGAGATTAGGATACCTCTATTGCTTCTTGCCACTTCCATTCCCGCCGAGTTGACCAAGGTCTTTGATCTCAAATTCACTTCCAAGAATTCTCTTCAGCTTCTCTATTTCTTTTGTGTCATCTCCATTTAAAATATATCATCCACATACACAATCATGATAGATTTCTTTCCATCTTCTGAATGTTTGAAAAAAAAAAAGGGTATGGTCAGCTTGTCCCTGGTAGTATCTGACCTTTTTAATAGTCTTCGCAAGACAATCAAAACAAGCCCTTGGTGATTTTTTTTAATCTATATAAAGACTTCTTTAACTTACACACTGTTCTGGCAGAATTCTGTTGTTTCGTTCCTTTTAATATAAACCTGGAATTCTTCCTGTTTTCTCGTCAGATTTGGCTCATATGTGTCCCCTTCTATTGTATTTGTCTCCAATGATGGTGTAATAGGTTGGCACGGTTCAGGATCATCAATGACTATAGTATCATGAAGAGGTTCTGGTTCAGGAATAGTGTGCTCCCAAAGCTTCTCTTCGTCTAAAATCTCCCCCTGAAGTGTGGCCGTTTCATAGTAGGGATGATTTTCGAAAAAGGAGACATCTAGAGAGACAAAAAAATTTGTAGTTGGGAAGTAACATGTATATCCCTTTTGAGTTGGAGAATAACCAACAAAAACACATTTGACAACCTTAGGATCTGATTTCTCCCTAGTAGGACTGGAGTTATAGACATAGGAAATGCAACCAAACACTTAATATGAATGAGATCCCCACTCCTTATTTTCCATTTAGTTGTAAGGACTCACCTTGAAGTCTACAAATATATGTTGGATCTGGAAGTTCCAAAATAAGTATGCTTTTTATTGTGATAGAAAATAAGTATGTTGTGAAGTTTTCCTGGAAATACTATTTGGATGGTTAATAATAGTTACTGCTTTTGATTCACCTGTGGTGTCCTTTTATGCTGAAGTACCTTATCGTATCAGGAAACATTTTGAGTCTGCTGAGATGGCATCTGGGCTTCAGCTTTCAGTTACTGGGCTACTTGGTTTCCGTACTGTACATCAGGTACGCATAGTAAACTGCATGATCAGCATGTATCATGGAACTTACCTCTTAATATGTAATTCTTGGACATAGGTAGAACCAAAGGCACAAAGGGTACTTGTTACGAACACAAGTTCATCAAACAAAGTGGATAACTGCCTCTTAATGGGAACTGGCATCCAACTGTGTGATTCCAGTACTGGTGAAGCTAACTTGCATTTGCATCAGCGTGAAACCTGTGAAGCATCTGACATACTTATAATACCAAAGTTGTTAGGAAATGATGATGATTCTAAAACTAGGTCACAAGGCATGGAAAATGGTGTTCATGCCACTCCCAGATTGACAGCGACACAACAGGCTGTCATTCTGGCATATTGCCTTCTAATTGAGAAGAGCTCTCGGCAAGATGAATTGCAACGTAAGTTGCCTTAATTTGTACATGCACTCATGATATTATGTTTAGCATGTGCATACTTGCATATTATTCCATTTTTTGATCTTCTAATTTTGAAACAACCTCTGCTATTGGACGAAGTGCTCTTCTAGCCTATTTATGGTGTTCAGCTATGGCTTAAGAAGTTAAAGAAAGTATGGAAGTTGGATAAATTGAGTAGAGATTTTGGTTGAACTTGACTTAACAACTGTGCTCCTAGGTTACTGTTTTGATTCTTTGCAATTGTATTTTCAATTGAAGTTTCTGAATTTGTATCACTTCAGTTTAAAGGGGTTATATATATTGAAAGTTTGAGTGGGTAATTGCTGAAACTGAAACTGAAACTACAGGGGTCAAGGTTGATGAGGTTAAAAGTTAAAACCATGTTTTTCTCTTAAGCTTATGCTGTCTTTATCTTTGGCGTTGAATAAGAGGACAGCTTCCTCTGAAGTAAAAATATCAATTTCAATCATCTTGTGTGTTTTTCAAAGTTGATCTGGTATCCATTTAAAACTTCAGTTTAGTTTGAAACTTTGAGGATCCATACTAGAGAAGCAAGTTCTTTATCTTCGTGTTTGTTCGATATCGAGAGAATAATCAGTGTATGATGCTCAGCCAGGTTGTATTGGCATGATTGTAGTTAACTAGAATGGTAGTTAGCTGATATATTTTCCTTTTATTCCTGCTGCTGGTGGTGATCTTTCATTGGTAGGTCATCTATAAGTACCATTGTAAGCCCTCTCTTAGGCTTGTGGCATGCCTTGACCATGGAATAGAGCAACCTCCCCTCTTCCTAAACTTTTTTCACAAAAAAAAAAGATGATCCTATTTTCTCTCCGACCGGTTTTCTGTGATAATGCCTTATCTTAGCCTTCCTTTTCATATTGTTAAATGTAATTAATATGGACGGTGTGGACGGTGGAGTCCTATCCAATGTATTCTTCTACTCATTGTATCTAGTCTTCTAGGACTTAGCATAGACAATTAATATTCTAGGAATCATACTCATAGTTAATTGTATATATATTGTACTTCTTCTGAATCAATACTCAAGTAAATATACTCACTTCATATTCAAGTTGGTATCAGAGAGCTTTGTTCTTTCCTGTTTTTAGTTTGTTTGTTGGGTTTCAGCCGCTGTGAGCACTGACCCGCATTTTCCAAAGTTGTCCGGTGACCGAAATAGCACCGCCGTTCACCTCAGAGGCCGCCGATCTACCGTCTGTTTAAGCGTCGCCGTCAGGTCTTCTTTCACGCGCCGTCTTCAGCCGCTTCACTCGCCGGTGCGTGTAACCCACGCGCCACCCTCTTGGCCTCCGTTTGTGTTTCCATCGCCATCTCCTTCCGGTTCTGTTCTGACCCTGTTTGGTGTGTGGGTCTGACTTGGTGCTACACCTCCTTTGAATCTTGTGTGCTCTGTTCTGTACACTGTTGCTGTGTTCTGTTTTTGTACGCTGTTGCTGCTGTGCTCTGTTCTGTACACTGCTGCTGCTGTGCTTTGTTTTGTTCTCACAGTAAGTTGTTTTGCTTCAAGTTTTGTCTATTGTCTACTGCACATCTTCCATGGCAGAGAAGAAGAGCCATTGTTTGGTTTCTAGATCCCCCACCATTACTACCAAGTCAAATGAATATCATCGACTTTCGGTCGGTGAGTATAATGAGTATCCTCAATTTAAAGTCACTCAACAGGCTTCCCCTTCGGCAACCATTGCTCACACTGGTAATGATAATTCTACAGTTTGTCTCTTTCAATATGCATCTGTTGGTAATCCTTCTCTTTTCTCTAAATTGTCTTTCCTTAAAACATCTCATAGTATTACTCTTGCTGATGGGTCTAAGGCACAAGCTGCTGGTATTGGTCAAGCTTCACCTCTTCCATCCTTACCTTTAAATTCAGTCTTGTTTGTACCTGACTGTCCCTTTAATTTAATTTCAATTAGCCAAATTACTCGCACTCTAAATTGTTCCATCACTTTTAATTCTGCTTCCTTTTTTATACAAGACCGGAGTACGGGACAAACGATTGGGTCTGGATCTGAGTCACGGGGTCTTTACTACCTACAGCTACAACCTTCCTCATCCACCATATGTGCTTCGGAGTCTGCCGATCTTCTAGATCGTCGTCTCGGTCATCCAAGTCTAGATAAGTTCAAGCAGATGGTCCCTCATCTTTCACATCTGAAGACCTTAAACTGTGAGTCATGTCAACTTGGGAAACATGTTAGAGTATCTTTTCCTAGTAGTGTCAGTAGTCGAACTATGTCTCCTTTTGATATTGTACATTCTGGTGTTTGGGGTCCTAGTCGTGTTCCTTCTGTTCGAGGATATAGATATTATGTTATTTTCATTGATGATTTCTCAAGATGCACTTGGTTATTTTTAATGAAAAATCGTTCTGAATTATTTGATGTCTTTAGAACCTTTTGTTCAGAAATTAAAAATCAATTTGGAAAAATAATTCGTGTTCTGCGCAGTGATAATGCAAAAGAATATTTCTTTGCACCCTTTTCATCCTTTTTGAATTCTCATGGCATCATACACCAGTCTAGTTGTCCTCACACACCACAACAAAATTGTTGCTGAACGCAAACATCGTCATCTTGTTGATACAGCTCGGACTCTGTTAATAAATGCTAATGCACCCTTGAAGTTTTGGGGTGACGCTGTTTTTACAGCGTGTTATCTGGTAAATCGAATGCCATCATCTGTTTTGGGAAATAAAGTTCCCCACTTTATTTTATTTCCTAAAAAACCTCTTTATAGTGTCCCTCTTCGTGTGTTTGGTTCCACATGTTTTGTTCATTATCTCTCTCCTGGTCGTGATAAATTGTCTACACGGGCTGTTAAATGTATCTTTCTTGGGTATTCTAGAGTTCAGAGGGGATATCGATGTTATTCTCCCTCTACGCACCGCTTTTATGTATCTGCAGATGTCACATTCTTTGAGGATACCCCTTTCTTTGTCACATAAGCTACATCCGACTCTACGCCATCGCAGGTACTGCCTGTTCCTCATTTTGCAACACCTATCTCTGACCCTCCGCCTCCGCAACCACAAAGTGACGGTCCGATTAATCGATTTGGTGTTGTTTATGAGCGTCGGATTCCTAACGTTCCTGCAGTTCCCGAGATCACACCACCTATTGATCCTCCTGATTCAGCTCCCGCTCCAATCGCTTCTCCTACTACAGTCCAATCTGACACCTCTGTTGACTTACCCATTGCCCTTCACAAAGGTAAACGTTCTACTCTTAATCCTCATCCCATTTATAATTTCCTGAGTTACCATCGATTATCTCCTTCCCATTATGCTTTTGTATCTGCCTTGTCATCTGTTACCATTCCTAAGAATGTTCAGGAAGCACTATCTCATCCAGGATGGTGACAGGCAATGATTGATGAGATGACGGCTTTAGAATTGAATCATACATGGACCCTTATTTTCCCTCCTTCTGGGAAATCAATTGTTGGCTGTCGATGGGTGTTTACTATTAAAGTTGGTCCTGATGGGCAAGTGGATCGCTTGAAGGCCCGACTGGTAGCAAAGGGCTACACTCAAATCTATAGCTTGGATTATGGTGATACTTTCTTTCCTATTGCTAAAATGGCATCCGTTCGTTTATTCTTGTCTATAGCTGCCATTAGACGCTGGCCATTGTACCAGCTTGATATTAAAAATGCATTCTTACATGGTGATCTGGAGGAAGAGATCTATATGGAGCAACCACCTGGGTTTGTCTCAGGGGGAGTCAGGTCTTGTTTGCAGGTTACAAAAGTCTTTATATGGCTTGAAACAGTCACCTCGTGCTTGGTTTGGGAAGTTCAGTAAAGTCATCCAGCAGTTTGGCATGACCTGTTGTGAGGCAGACCATTCTGTGTTCTTTAAATGTTCATCATTGAATAAACTTATTTATCTAATGGTGTATGTGGATGATATTGTCATTACAGGTGATGATCAAGAAGGTATTAAGGAATTGAAGCAACATTCGTTTAAACATTTTGAAACCAAAGATCTTGGTCGACTGCGATACTTTCTCGGAATTGAAGTAGCTCAATCAAAATCAGGTGTTGCTATTTCTCAAAGGAAATATGCACTTGACATTTTGGAAGAAACGGGGATGCTAGATTGTAAGCCTGTTGATACCCTATGGATCCAAATGTAAAGCTTCTACCTAATGAGGGGGAGCCCTATCCTGACCCAGGCAGATATAGAAGATTGGTTGGGAAGTTAAATTATCTCACCATGACTCGACCAGATCTTGCTTTCCCGGTAAACGTTGTGAGTCAGTTTCTCAACTCACCATGTGACAGTCACTGGAATGCAGTTGTTTGAATCTTGAGATATATCAAAGGATCACTTGGTAAAGGACTTGTTTATATGGACAGAGGTTATACTAATATCATTGGGTATACAGATGCGGATTGGGCAGGTGATGCTAGCGATAGGAGGTCCACTTCAGGCTACTGTGTGCTTATTGGAGGAAACCTGATTTCATGGAAAAGCAATAAGCAGACTGTTGTTGCTTGATCAAGCATAGAAGCAGAGTATCGTGCTATGGCTAATGCTACTTGTGAACTCCTATGGTTGAAGTATTTGCTCCAAGAGTTGAAGTTTTGTGAGATAGGTCCTATGGAACTTGCTTGTGACAACCAATCAGCCTTGTATTTCTTCGAATCCTATCTTTCATGAAAGGACTAAACATATAGAAGTTGATCGTCACTTCATTAGAGAAAAGATTCTCTCCGGCATCATTAAGACTTTCTTCGTGGGTACTAAAGATCAACTTGCTGACATGATGACCAAGTCCTTACGAGGTCCTAGAATAGCATACATATGTAACAAGCTGGTTGCATCAGATATATATGCTCCAGCTTGAGGGGGAGTGTTAAATGTAATTAATATGGACGGTGTGGACGGTGGAGTCCTATCCAATGTATTCTTCTACTCATTGTATCTAGTCTTCTAGGACTTAGCATAGACCATTAATATTCTAGGAATCATACTCTTAGTTAAGTGTATATATATTGTACTTCTTTTGAATCAATACTCAAGTAAATATACTCACTTCATATTCAAGTCATATAAGAACCAGTATTAAGATTTAAGGGCTTTGCTTTTTAGGAATCTATTTCCTCTCTATTTTTATCCTTTAGAGCTATTTAAATTTCAAATTGTACTCTAACATGCACTTATTTTCCTGAAAAGAGAGAAAAACAAAATGGCTTTGAGCCTGCTAGCTGTTCACTTAATTGCTGGCTTGTGACTGTGTATTTCAGGATGGGATATGGCTCCTTACATTGAGGCAATTGATTCCCAGCATTTGTTTTACTTCATTGTAAGTAGAGAAAAATAATCTACAACTTATATAAAGTTTTTCATCTGTACTTTTCTTGTTTTGGGGATGGAGGTGATTTCTGAGGTCAGTATGTTTTCATATGCCCTTCAATTTAGAAATATTTGTTTTATATATTAAAATTGTCAGGTGTTCAGTCTTGAATTAAAACACACCTGTACCAAGAAAAATTTGTTTAAAAATGAGGCTTTTCTGTACATCATAAAGGCAATTTTGTCATTGCTTATGTTGTTTATGTTCCTTCCTCTTAATTTATGCTGTTTGTTAACCATTATCTGCCTTTGATATTCTCATTTCTGCTTTAGATACGGTGTTTCTGCGATATCTTGCGTATTCGATGGGAGTCATCCCGTAGTCGAACAAAGGAGCGTGCTTTACTGATGATGGAAAGCTTGGTATGAGTTGCATTTTTGTTAACATGTTAGCTTGATATTTATAGAAGTATCAAGTTTTTTTTGCACTTCATTTTCCTGCATGCCGCGTTGTAATGAACGATTGTTATAATTTTTTATGACTGAAATATAGATACTAAGCTTCTTACAAGAAAAAAAAGAGATACTAAGCTATCGACTTGATTTATTGATTTTTAATTTATTATGGGTTATGCTGACAAAATTTCGATCACAATCAGTGTGCATTAATTAGACTGAACTGAAAATCCTCAGTAGATGCCTTTTTCTTCTTGAAGCTACATTTGGTATTCCTTACTTATTTGTTCTGCTACATATTTCATACTGTGGATATTTTAGGGATGTTAGGATTCTATGATTCAAAATAAAATAGGAAGATAAGATCCTAGGATAGCATAGAATCAGTTAATCCCGATTCCATGGGATTTAACCCTATCATATCTTTTCTGTTTATTTCTTTTCTGCTGTATGGGATTCTGATTTCCTATTATTAAGGAAACAGATTCTCTACTTTCTTCTACTTAAGCTGTTCACAGCTGATGCTACAAGATATATCAATAAAGAATACATTTCTACATGGTATCAGTGAGCCTTAGGGTTCGATGAATTACAAGGCTGCCATGATGGGTTCTAGTTCGGCTCCTTCCGCCGGCGTAATATCTCTAGACGGTGGCAATCAGCCACCTACGGAGGAGATTCCAATTCAGCACACCGCGACCTCTCACAGCGGTGCTCAACAGGGAACTCAGCCAACAACCATATCTGTCAGCGATCACTCCATTCAAATTACCATTCACAAATTGAATGGCAAAAATTACCTTGAGTGGTCCAAGTCTGTACAGTTGGTGATTGATGGCAAAGGGAAGCTTGGATACTTGAATGGAGAAGTGACACCTCCGGCTACCGGTGATTCGAAATACCGACAATGGCGGTCTGAAAACTCCATGGTTACAGCATGGCTGATCAATTCTATGGACCCAATAATTGGTAAGCCCTTTATATTTCTACCAACAGCTCGTGATGTATGGGATGCGGTGAAGGAGACATACTCAGACCTGGACAATCACTCGCAGCTGTTTGAATTGACCACCCGAATGTGGAAAATACAGCAAGGTGAACGTGAGGTAACCGTTTATTACAATGAAATGATGACCATATGGCAGGAACTTGATATGTTTGAGGAAGAAGACTGGGAAAGCAGCAAGGACAGTGCTCGCTACAAGAAAAAGGTAGAACGAGGAAGAGTATTTGTCTTCCTAGCAGGGCTGAACAAAGACCTTGATGAGGTTCGAGGACGTATCTTGGGAAGGAAACTGCTGCCATCCATTCGAGAAGTGTTCTCAGAGGTGCGAAGAGAAGAGGCTAGGAGGCAAGTGATGCTCAAAAATGATCATGAAGGATCAGCCTTGGTAGCCTGAGGAGGAGACTCAGAAGGTGATAGGCGAGGAGGAAGGCAGAAAACTTGGTGTGACCATTGTAAACGCCCATGGCACACAAGAGAGACATGTTGGAAACTGCATGGAAAACCACCTTCCAAGAAGAAACCAGGTAATGATAACAAATTTGGGGGAGACACTCATGCATTCCAAGCAAGCAAAACTGATCCAGAGCAGCAGTCATCTTCAGAATCTCTTCCCTTCACAAAGGAACAAATGGAGCACCTATCCAAACTTTTCCAAACTCATTCTGTAGGACATTCTAATCCATCTTGTTCTATAGCCCAGTCAGGTAATCATTTTATTGCTACCATTGCGTGTAACAGATCTAATGGCCCTTGGATATTAGATTCAGGTGCCACTGATCATATGACTAGTGTCTCCCAATTCTTTTCCTCATATGCACCATGTGCAGGTCATCAAAAGGTTAAACTTGCAGATGGTTCCCTAGCTATTGTAGCTGGAAAGGGAACCGTACCTCTTTCTCCCTCTTTAAGTCTTAAGGATGTTCTACATGTTCCTAATTTATCATACAATCTTGTGTCTGTTAGTAAATTAACTCTTGATCATAATTGTCGTCTTAATGTTTGGTCTTCTCATTGTGAATTTCAGGATTTATCCTCGGGGAAGATGATTGGGGGTGCTAAGCAGGATAATGGTCTCTATCTTCTCAATAACTGCCTCACCTTTGGCAGGCAAGACCAACGGACTTGTTTCAATTCTATCTCTGTTTCTAATAAAGACATTATGTTATGGCATTATCGATTAGGACATCCTAATGTCCAATATTTAAGACTTTTGTTTCCTAAGTTATTTATGAATACAAATCAGTTCTCTTTTAAATATGAATCTTGTGAATTAGCCAAACACCACCGTGCTAATTTTACCCCTCAACCATACAAAAAATCTGCACCATTTACTATGATTCATAGTGATGTATGGGGTCCCTCTCGGATAACAACTATTTCTGGAAAACGCTGGTTTATCACTTTTATTGATGATCACACTAGGGTCACTTGGGTATTTCTTTTACGTGATAAATCTGATGCTGCATTTGTGTTCAAAAATTTTTATCACATGGTTCAAACACAATTTCAGACTCAGATCAAAATATTTCGTAGTGATAATGGCAAGGAATTTTTTAATAATATTTTGGGCAATTTTTTTGCTGCGAAGGGTATTGTGCACCAAAGATCTTGCACGAATACTCCTCAGCAGAACGGGGTGGCGGAAAGAAAAAACAAACATCTCCTTGAAGTTGCTAGAGCTTTGAGTTTCCAAACCAAGGTCCCTAAGTATCTTTGGGGGGAGGCTATTTTAACTGCCACCTATTTAATAAATCGACTGCCTACCAGAATTTTAAACTTCCAAACTCCCTTGCAAACATTCACTACAATTTTTCCCCAATCAAGACTGCTCACAGACATTCCCTTAAAAATTTTTGGGAGTGTAGCATTTGTTCATAACCATGATCCCAAGTGGTCCAAACTTGATCCTAAAGCATACAAATGCATATTTGTTGGCTATCCCTCTAACCAGCGAGGCTATAAATGTTTTGATCCAACCTCAAAAAAATTGTTTGTGTCCATGGATGTCACTTTCTTTGAAGGGACCTCATATTATCAAGAGTCCCATCTTCAGGGGGAGCACGATAATGAAGATGGTGATGGTTTTTTAGATAAATCTGATTTATGCTACAATTTTTATAAGACAGAAAATATAAATGAAAACCTTGAGGAAACGAATGAGTTAAATAATTCTGAGCAGAATGCAATAATGCCATCTCAAAATGAACATGTTGAACCAACAGAGAAGGATGTGAGATGGTACAAAGGTGTTGTGTATACAAAAGAACATCAGGCTGAGAAAAGGAAAAAAGACATTGTTCTGCAGCACCACCAAGAATCTGATCAAAGGATGGATCATGAAATTCATGATAATTCTCCGGAAACAACAGATAATACTTTCCCAGGTAACTCTCAGTTAAATTCCACTAGTTATGATGATCTTCCCATTGCTCTTAGAAAAGGTGTCAGATCTTGCACAACAAAACACCCTGTGTCAAATTTTGTGTCTTACAAAAATATTTCAACCTCATATTGTTCCTTTATCTCACAAGTCTCTAGTGTCACTATTCCTAACAATGTCCAGGAAGCTCTAAATGTTCCACAATGGAGGGAAGCTGTTTTTGAGGAGATGAGAGCACTAGAGAAGAATGCTACTTGGGAGAGAGTGGATCTGCCAAATGGGAAGAAAATTGTCGGTTGTAAATGGGTGTTTACCCTGAAATACAATTCGGATGGTTCCTTGGAAAGGTACAAGGCTCGCTTAGTAGCTAAAGGCTTTACACAAACATATGGAGTAGACTATTCTGAAACCTTTTCTCCAGTGGCGAAGTTGAACACAGTTCGAGTTCTTCTTTCAGTTGCAGCCAACCTTGACTGGCCTCTAATTCAGTTAGACGTGAAAAATGCTTTCCTGAATGGAGAGTTAGAGGAAGAAGTCTACATGGAACCACCACCCGGATTTACTGAGAAATTTGGGAATAAGGTATGCAAGCTAAAAAAATCCATATATGGCCTCAAACAGTCCCCTAGAGCCTGGTTTGAAAGATTCACGAGGTTTGTAAAAGGCCTGGGTTATAATCAAGGTTAGTCCGATCACACTCTATTCATAAAAAGGTCTGTTGAAGGCAAAGTGTCAATTTTAATTGTCTATGTAGATGACATAATACTAACAGGAGATGATATGACTGAAATGAGCATTTTGAAGCAAGGCCTAGCCAAGGAATTTGAAGTTAAAGACCTTGGACAGCTTCGGTATTTCCTTGGAATGGAAGTGGCAAGGTCAAAGAGGGGCATAGTGGTGTCACAAAGGAAATATATCTTAGATCTCTTGAAAGAAACTGGAATGATCGGGTGCAAGCCTTCAGATACTCCTATAGAAGTCAAGACTAAACTTGGAGATGTCAAAGATGGTGTTCAAGTAGACCAAGGAAGATATCAAAGGTTGGTTGGGAAACTTATCTACTTATCCCATACACGCCCTGACATTGCTTTCGCTGTAAGCATGGTGAGTCAATTTATGCATTCTCCTTATGAAGAACACCTTGAAGCTGTATACAAAATCCTTAGGTATCTCAAAGGCACACCAGGGAAAGGTCTATTCTTTGGAAAACATGAGAAGAGAGGGATTGAGGTATATACTGATGCTGATTGGGCAGGTTCGGTTACTGATAGAAGGTCAACCTCAGGGTATTGCACTTTTTTATGGGGTAATCTTGTCACATGGAGAAGCAAAAAACAAAATGTTGTTGCTAGGAGTAGTGCTGAAGCAGAATTTAGATCAATGGCTCAAGGAGTATGTGAGGTTTTATGGCTAAAACGAGTTCTAGAAGAGCTTGAAAGACCATTAATTCTTCCTATACAGTTGTTTTGTGATAACAAGGCTGCTATAAGCATTGCCCATAACCCAGTCTTACATGACAGGACGAAGCATGTTGAAATTGACAAACACTTCATCAAAGAGAAGCTTGAAGAAGGAGTAATTTGTATTCCCTTCGTCCCTACCACTCAGCAAATTGCGGATATCCTAACAAAGGGCCTGCTAAGACAGTCCTTCGAATATCAAGTCTCCAAGTTGGGCATGATAGATATCTTTGCACCAACTTGAGGGGGAGTGTGGATATTTTAGGGATGTTAGGATTCTATGATTCAAAATAAAATAGGAAGATAAGATCCTAGGATAGCATAGAATCAGTTAATCCCGATTCCATGGGATTTAACCCTATCATATCTTTTCTGTTTATTTCTTTTCTGCTGTATGGGATTCTGATTTCCTATTATTAAGGAAACAGATTCTCTACTTTCTTCTACTTAACCTGTTCACAGCTGATGCTACAAGATATATCAATAAAGAATACATTTCTACACATACCATTTAATTCTTTTTTATGAGTGAATGAATTTAATGAGAAAAAGTCTAAAGTTGAGTTTATACAAGATTTGCACACAAACAGGCTTCTTTCAGAGACTAAAGACGCAAAGAGGTTAACTATGTATAACATTTAACATAATACATTAAAGTTTTTTCAATCCTTCTACCTGTAAAAGGTTTTTGTATTCTTTTGTTTTGTTTATAATCTGGCTGCATCATGTGTGTTGTCTTGATTCGTTAATTGTTGATTGTTATTGCTGCAGGACCTGATAAAAATACACTACATTTTTTGCAGGTGCAACGTATGTATGAATCTTCTCCTGCTGTATCAGAAAGAATTCCTTTCAGTTATGGTGTTTTTGTGCCCAGTATTCCTGCATTAAGGAAGTATGAACTTTTGATCTGTAGACACGATAATGATGATGGACACCCCCCCCCCCCCCAAAATAAAATAGAAACATTAAACTTTTCAAGCCTTTTTTTTTTTTTTTTTTTTTTTTTTGTATTTTAGCTTTTTAAAAGTCAGATGACTCCTTAACTCTCTTGTTACTTTTTCTTCCAATTTCAGGCAATATGGTGAACTTTTGGTGCGCTGTGGTTTGATAGGGGAGGCGTTGAAGGTGTTTGAAGATTTGGAATTATGGGATAATCTCATATACTGCTACACGTACGATAACACCTGAGATGAATAAGCCAAATGATTTCTTTTCTCTCACTATTCACCCTTCATTGGCAATGAGGTCTTATTTAATATTTGCTTTGGAAAACAGCCTACTGGAGAAGAAAGCAACAGCTGTTGAACTCATCAGGAAACGTCTTTCAGAAAGACCTAATGATCCCAGGTTATGGTATGTTACTTGGCTTGTCTTTTTTCTGTTTCCTTCGTTAGATTGTGTTTGCTTTTGAAAAACAGCTACTCTGGCTATTTCTCTGAAAGTTGCATTGTAGCGTATGTACTAGTCAATCCAATCTTGATTTGAAGTGGGCTTTCAATACACTTGTACTGATTCTTGCTGAGTATGCTTAGGGATTACAATTACAACTAGTGAGCATCAGGAAAGGCTGTCCAAATCTTTTAGCATTTTTATATTTATTTTTTTCTATCAAGAAACTAACACTTATTATTGTTGCTTTACTTTTTGTTTTATCTGATTCTTCTAGGAGGCTATATTCTTGAGGAATTTCATTTTACTGCATTTATGACATCTATGTTCACCTTTGTCAGTTTTTTAACGGGTGGGAGGGTGGGGCGAAGAGGGGGGAAGGGGGGTAACATCAATGTTGTTAAGATCGCGATTAAGATCGTAAAACGATTTTATGATTTTTAGTGGCCTGAGCGTGCTGGATTGGTTCTATGATTGCTGGTTGCTATTATCGGTTCAAGATCGATGATCTTGATCGTAAAGACGTAAGATCAGGGAGTTTCAGCGATCCTGGAAGCTTGGTGATCCGGGTCGGATTTCATGACCCGTTTCAGCAAAAAACACCTTTTTACCCAGTTTTTTTAGTGGGCTGTCCACTTTCACCCTAAACCCTAATCCCTTGTGCGACTGCTGCCTTTTCGGTCTTCTTCGTTCGAACTACTTCTCCATCCTCTCACAGCCCTACGACTTCCTCTCTCAGTCGCGACTGCTTTTCCTTCCTCTCTCAGCCGCGACTACATCTCCTTCATCTCTCAGCAGCGTGTGCTCTCTGTTCAGCCTCCTCTATCTCCACTCTCTGGCTTGTGCGATTTGTTCTGCTCTCTCCTTCCTTAACGAGTTCGTTCTCTTCTAATTTGAAGATTAAAATGTCTTCAACTGGTGGTGACCGTGATGCTCCTACTGGCAGTGGGACTGGGCCTAAAGGTGAAGGCAATGGAGGACCTAAATCTAAAGTTAGTGCAAAGGCTGCTGTTATGAGGACGAATGTGGCATGGCAACATGGTGTTTCAGTTGATGGGGATGCAAGAAAAATCAAATGCAAATATTGGGAGAAGGTGATAACAGGAGGAGTTTATTTGGATCCTACAAATCAGTGTCTGTACGAGTTCGAAAAGAAATGTGGACATTCTTTCCTTATTGCAAAAAAACTCATCAATATATAATGACGCTGGGAAAAGAAAAAGGCAGGAAGAGATTAAGAGTTTTGCAGGTCTTTTCAAGAGAAGGGGAGTTAGCTCTCAAGCTACCATCAACAATTTTTTCAAGAAGAGCTTGAGGTAGGAAGCATGCTGAGAAATTGGGAAATGTATTTACAACAATGCTATACCTTTTCATGTGGCAAAGAGTGAAGAGTTCAAGATGATGTTTGAATTGGTTGCTCGACATGATATAAGATTTAAGCCACCATCCTACCATGAGCTAAGGGTGAAATATTTGAAGCAACAAGTTGAAATGACTAATCAAACTTGGAGGATCACAAAGCTTTTTGGAAGAAATCAAGATGCACAAGAAGGACCGATAAGAGAAGGAGGACTGTACTAAACTTCTTGGTAAATAGTCCTAGGGGAACTGTTTTTTTGAAGTCCATAGATGCATCTGACATGTCCAAGACTGTTAACAAAATTTTTAGGATGATGGATGATGTTGTTGGGGAAGGCAGGGAAGAAAATGTTGTCCAAATTGTCACGGACAACACAGCTAATTACAAGGCAGATGGAGATATGTTGATGCAGAAGAGGAAGAAGTTGTATTGGACACCTTGCGCAGCTCATTGCATCAACTTGATGTTGGAGGATTTTGAGGAGAAGATACCAAGCCATAAAGAGACAATTGCAAGTGGTAAAAAACTTAGAACTTACATCTATTCAAGAACTGGTCTTATTTCTCTATTGCATCACTTTATTAAAGGAAAAGATTTGATTAGACCAGTTGTTACTCGTTTTGCCATTTCTTACCTGACTTTGGGATTCTTGATGACAATAAAGGAGCACTAATAAGAATGTTCACATCCATGGAATGAAGTTCTAGTCAATTTGCAAAGAATGGGAATGAGGTGTTTATTGAAAATCTGATTACAGATAAGGGGTTTTGGCAAAATATTGTGAATTGTTTGAAGGGTGCTTATTCCCTGATTAGAGTGCTTCGCTTGGTGGATTTCGGATGAGAAGCCAGCCATGGGGTTCATTTATAAAGAAATGGACCGGGCTAAAGAGAATTTACAGAGTGCCTACAAAGGCATTAGTAGAAGGTAATTATCTTCCACTTGTTCAATTTTATAATCTGTAGACTTATTTTGGAAACTAATTCCTTTTTTTTTCATTCTTAACTACACTCCATATGGGAAATCATCGATCAAAGATGGGACAACCAACCGCATAGGCCTTTGCATGCTGCAACTTTAACTCCATGTTGGATTATATTTTAAAGCTGATTATGAAGTTAAGAAGGGACTGAATGATCGTTTTTAAGGGATGCTGGGAGACATTCAACAAATAGGTAAGATTGATAGCCAGCTTGAAGACATCAAGAGTAAAAAGGGGTTTTTTGGTATTGCAATAGCTCAACATGCACTTCAAACCAAAACTCTAGCACGGTGGTGAGAATCTTATGGCAATGAATATCTAGAATTGCAAAGGTTTACTATTCGGGTATTGAGTTTGACATGTAGCTCATCCGGCTGCGAGCGTAATTGGAGTGCCTTTGATCGTAAGAATTTGAATTTACGAAGCACAATGGATTCAATCTTAGAATTACCTAGTACCTATTATGAGTTAATTGATTTTATAATTATTCAGGTCCACATCAAGAAGATAACCATTTGAAGCAAAAAAAACATGAATGATGTGGTATTTGTGATGACTAATTCAAGATTGACCAAGAAAAAGGAAGTTAGGAAAGCAAATGACTACAATATTGATTATATTTCTTATGATGATGATTGGATTGTGGAAGAGAACGATCAAGATCAAAATTCAGATTTGAATGTTTCGGATGAAGACGTTTTAGTAGAAGTTGGAGAAGATGTTGGAGGCAGTTTTGATGTTGGTGGTGCAGTTGCAGATGATTTGCAAATTCCTATTGATGATGATAATGATGAAGGTGGAAATGCCATTAATGAGGATGAAGATGATGAGTTAGAATGACTTGAATTTGATTATGAACTTGTGTTATTTACTTATGAATTTATGTGTTATGAACACTGTTGTCAAAAAACGGTTATGGCGGCGCCATGGTGGATATCGGTGGCGGGATTTGGACAAACCGCCACAGGGAGTGTGTGGCGTGGCGGTTTTCGTATGGCGGGGTATGGCGGCCGAATAGCAGTGGTGGTCCATGACGGAAAAGCGCTCATAGCAGAAAGGCGGCTGAAACTAATATTGTTTGGGCTTTCGCAGGTGTGGGTCGCGCGACCCTACCTAATTCGCATCCCATTTGGGTTAGAAACCCTCGATCCCTTTCTTCTCTTATCTCTCGATCCCTTTCTTCTCTCATCTCTCAAACCCTTCTCTGTCGTGCGACCAGCAACCTGTCCGACCAGCAACTCCGTCCGGTGACCATCTCTATCCGACCAACATCTCTTTCTCTTTTTCTTTCTTCTCCGAAAAGCATCTTTTTTTCGACCACCTCTACAACATTCTTTTCCATTTTTCCAACAATGGCTTCTGACCAATCTTCATTGGGTGCTGTTTCACGGGTGGGTTCCAGAACTGACCCTGGTTGGAAATACTGCTTTCCATTGCAAGAAGGAGATACCAATTCAGTTGTGTGCTTTTTTAGTTCAAAAGAGATGAAGGGAGGGATTACTAGAGCCAAACAACACTTAATGGGTAAGAAGGGCAATGTGGCTTCTTGTTAGTATCCTATGATAGGTGAATATGAGACTTATATGATATTTTCTATCAAATTAATTATGGTTCTTGACATATGTTGTTAGTGTTTTGGATTTTATATTTTTTCTGTATTTTTTTATTATGTATATATATATTTATAATAATTTTATGTTGTCTGCCATGGCACCCACCATTTGTATGGCGGATTTTTGGCTTTCCGCCATGGACCGCCATCCGCCATCGATAACATTGGTTATGAACTTATGAGTTGTGTGTTATGTTTTGGATTTGGGTTAGGGTTATGGATTTTTAATTGAAGTTAGTTTAATGTTGTGATCTAAAGGTTTATTTTCCTTATCTATATTGTTTTTCATGCATATGTATATGCATAATTATAATTATAATTATAATTATAATTTTGTATACAAAATCCATAATCATAATTCATAAGAACCCAAATTCAATACGTAACACACAACTCAAAAGTTCATAAAACATAAGTTCATAATACAATAACACAGCAACATAAGTTCATAATCAAGTTCAAGTCAATCTAACTCTAGCCATCTAAGAGAGCATTCAAATTCCAATCAGGATAGTCATCCTCATATAATGATCATACTCGTTAATGACATCTCCACCTTCATCATCATCATTATCAATAGGAATATGCAAATCATCTGCAGGTTCACCATCTTCTCCAACTTCAACTAAAATCTCTTCATCCGAAACATTGAAATCTGAATTTTGATCTTGATAATTCTCCCCCACAATCCAATCATCATCATAAGAAATATCATTAATATTGTAGTCATTTGCTTTCCTAGCTTCCTTCTTCTTGGTCAATCTTGAATTAGTCATCACAAATACCACATCATTCATGGTCTTTTGCTTCAAACGGTTCTCTTCTTTGTGTGGACCTGAATAATTATAAAATCAATTAACTCATAATAGGTACTACGTAATTCTAAGAATGAAATCCATTGTGTTTCGTAAATTCAAATTCTTACCATCTAAAAGACACTCCAATTACACTTGCGGCCGAATGAACTACATGTCAAACTTAATACCCAAATAGCAAACCTTGCAATTCTGGATAGTCATCGTCATAAGGTTCAAACCATTGTGCTAGAGTTTTGGTTTGAAGTGCATGTTGCACTATTGCACTACCAAAAAACCCTTTTTAACTCTTGATGTCCGCAAGTTGGCCATAAATCTTACCTATTTGTTGAATGTCTCTCAGCATTCCTTCAAAACAATCATACTTTCCTTTCTTAACTTCATAATCAGCTTTAAAATTAGGACTATAATGCAACATGGGGTTAAAGTTGTAGCATGCAAAGGTCTATGTGGTTGGTTGTCCCATCTTTGATCAATGATTTCCCATATGGAGTGTAGCTAAGAATTAAAAAAAGGAATTCTTTTGGAAGAAATGATCCCCATGGCTGGCTTCTCATCCGAATCCACCAAGTGTAACACTCTAATTAGGGGATAAGCACCCTTCAAACAGTTCACAATATTTTTCCAAAACCACTTATCTATAATCAGATTTTTCAAAAACACCCATCCCTAGTCTTTGAAAATTGACTAGAACCCCATTCCTTGGATGTGAACATTCTTATTAGTGTTTCCTTATTGTCATGCAAGCATCCCAGAGTCAGGTAAGAAATGGAAAAACTAGTAATGACTGGTCTAATCAAATCTTTTCCTTTAGTAAAGTGATGCAATAAAGGAATAAGGCCAGTTCTTGAATAGATGTAAGCTATAAGTTTTTTACCACTTGCAATTGTCTCTTTACGGAGTGGTATCTTCTCCTCAAAATCCTCTAACATCAAGTCGATCCAATGAGCTGTGCAAGGTGTCCAATACAACTTCTTCCTCTTCTGCATCAACATATCTCCACCTTATAATTAGCTGTATTGTCCGTGACAACTCGAACAACACTTTCTTCCCCGACCTCCTCAGCAACGCCATCCATCATGTTTAAAATTTTGTCATCTATCTTGGATATGTCAGATGCATCAATGGACTTCAAAAAAACAGTTCCCCTAGGACTATTTACCAAGAAGTTCAGTATAATCCTCCTTCTCTTGTCGCTCCCTCCATCTGTCATTATTGTGCATCTTGATTTCTTCCAAAAAGCTCTGTGATCCTCTAAGTCTGATTAGTCATTTCAACTTGTTGCTTCAAATATTTCACCCTTAGCTCATGGTAGGATGGTGGCTTAAATCCTATACCATGTCGACAACCAATTCAAACATCTTCTTGAACCCTTCACTCTTTGACACGTGAAAAAGTACAACATTGTTGTAAATACATTTCCCAATTTCTAGGTATGCTTCCTCCCTCAAGCTCTTCTTGAAAATATTGTTGATGGTATCTTGAGAGCTAACTCCCCTTCTCTTGAAAAGATCTGCAAGACTCTCAATCTCTTCCTTCCTTTTTCTTTTCCCAGCCTCATCAATTGATGAGTTTTTTTAGGCTTGACTTATTGATGAGTTTTTTTGCAATGAAGAAACAATGTCCCACACTTCTTTCCGAACTCCTACAGGCACTGATTTGCAGGATCCAACATCCTTCAAGGTTGCTGCGATAAACTCCTCCTGTTATCACCTGCATTTGATTTTTCTTGCATCCCCATCATCTGAAACATCGTGTTGCCATGCCACATCCGTCCTCATAGCAGCAGCCTTTGCACTAACTTCAGATTTAGGTCCTCCACTGCCTTCACCTTCAGGCCCAGACCCACTGCCAGCAGGAGCATCATGGTCACCACCAGTTAAAGACATTTTAATCTACAAACCAGAAGAGAACGGACTCATCAAGGAAGGAGAGAGCAGAACAAATCGCACAAGCCAAAGGAAGGAGATTGAAGAGCCAGAACAGAGAGCACACGTGGCTGAGAGATGGAGATGCAGTCTCTGCTGAGAGAGGAAGGAGAAGCAGTCACGCCCTAGTGGGAAAAGGCTTGGTTGTTGTTGTATGTTATTACTTGGTGGTTGATTGGATACAACTAACTTTGAATATCAACGAAAATATGGCTTAAAATATATTAAGTTTCTTAAATAACCAGTTTGGATTGTACCCCCTCTATATTTTCTAGCCATTTATATATGACAGAATTTTAAGTATTCTAGTAGAAGTCCTCCAATAATTTTTTGAAAATTCCATAACATGGAGTTCTAAAGGAGTACCGAGTTGGAGTATGTACGCCCTGTTACTTTTGTTAGTCCAGACGATCACTGAATACAATTCTTGTTATCTTGTTGTTTTACTTTTTCCAATTACATGGTCGTCAATCATGAACCTGTCATGATTGATGACGTGCTAGCTTATAGTATATCCTATGCAATATAGAACATTATTTTGCATAATCTATTTCACTCATCCTGATAATATTTTTAGGTGCTCCTTGGGTGACACTACCACCAATGATGCGTGCTACGAAAAAGCTCTGGAAGTATCAAACAATCGGTCTGCTAGAGCTAAGGTGTGCCTGTGTGTATATTTGTGTGTGTGCATCTTCTACGCATTTGATTCTATTGTATTGCATTTTTAAACATATTTTTTCTGAATGTATTTGACTTTTCTCTGATTGACAGCGTTCTCTGGCTCGCAGTGCATACAATAGAGGAGACTATGAGACATCTAAAATTTTGTGGTATGAGTTGTATCCTGAAGCATCTCACATTTATTACCATTGTATTTATCGTTATTATATTTGTAATTTTTGTGGTTTTCATTGTAAAATTGTTATTTGGTTTGATATGTTAAATATAGTAAACTGTGAAAAAAGGAGAAGTCAAGTAGAAAAAGGGAAACAATATTTTTGAATGTATTTGCTTTAGTAATGCACTCAGCAGAAGATTTATTTATACATGTGATTTACATAGGAACTAACATTTTAAATACAATTTACAGTGTAAAACTATTAATGTGGACGGTGCACCTATTCCACTTCTATACAATGAATCTAACTCTTAGGGAAGAGAAGCCATTAACTAATAATGTTATTTCCAACACTCCCCCTCAAGCTGGAGAATAGATGTTTTCTATTCCTAGCTTGCAAACAATTCTCTCAAAATCTGTATTGCACAATCCTTTGGTTAGAATGTCTACAAGTTGGCCTTGTGAAGGTACAAATGGGGTACAAATTAGACCAGAATCAAGCTTCTCTTTGATAAAATGCCTATCCACATCAATGTGTTTTGTTCGATCATGCTGAACAGGATTATGAGCAATGCTGATTGTTGACTTGTTATCACAATATAGTTTCATAGAACCTTCCCATTTGATCTTTAAGTCTTCTAAAATTATTTTGAGCCAAAGTAGCTCACAAATACCTTGAGCCATAGCTTGGAACTCAGCTTCAGCGCTAGAACGGGCCACAACATTCTGTTTTTTGCTCCTCCATGTCACTAAATTTCCTCCAAGAAAAGTACAATATCCAGTGATGGACCTTCTATCAGTTACTGATCCTGCATAGTCGGCATCTGTGTAGGCTTCAATAATTGCATTCCCATTCCTTGTATATAGAATTCCTCTCCCTGGAGTTCCTTTAAGGTACTGCAGGATTCTATGAGCTGCCTGCAAATGAACTTCTCTTGGGCAATGCATAAATTGACTAACCAAACTTACAGCAAATGCAATATCTGGCCTTGTGTGAGACAAATAAATTAATTTACCAACCAAACGCTGGTACATCTCTTTATCCACCACTGCACTATCTTCTTCATTACCCAGTTTAAGGTTCGGTTCTATGGGAGTACTTACAGGTTCTATGTGATATATTTTTGTTGAGATATGAAAATACCTTTCTTGGAGTGAGCCAACTCAATTCCCAGAAAGTATTTTAGTCTCCCGAGAGTTTTTATCTCAAATTCCTTCGCTAGATGTTGACTCAAGACTTGTTGTTCTTTCCAATCATCTCCAGTGACAATGATATCATCCACATAGACTAACAACACAGTTACTCCCCCTGAAGTTGAGTGTTTGATGAACAATGTATGATCTCCTTGACTTTGTTTGTATCCTAGGGTTGTCATAACCTTAGTGAATCTTCCAAACCATGCTCGAGGTGATTGTTTCAACCCGTATAATGCCTTTTTTAGGCTGCAAACAGTATTGCCACTAATATTTTTCCCGTATCCTGGTGGTACCTCCATATAAATCTCCTCTTCAAGCTCCCCATGCAAGAAAGCAATTTTCACATCAAACTGTTGTAATTCCCAGCCATAATTGGCTGCAAGAGATAATATTACTCGAATTGTATTCATCTTTGCAACAGGGGCAAATGTCTCTGAATAATCAATTCCATAGGTTTGTGTGAAACCTTTGGCTACCAACCTTGCTTTGTACCTCTCAATTGAACCATCGGCATTATACTTTACAGTATACACCCACTTGCAACCAACTGGTTTCATTCCTTCCGGTAAAGTAACCAATTCCCATGTTTTATTTTTCTCCAATGCCTCCAATTCTGTATCCATGGCCTGTTTCCACCTTTTATCAGATAATGCCTCAAAAACACTGGTGGGAATGAAGGTATTGTTTAGGTTTACAAGAAAAGTCGTGTGGGATGGTGAGAATTTTTGAAAGGAAAGGTAGTTTGCAAGAGGATATAATGGTTTTTCGGTACATTTTCTGGTTCCTTTTCTGTGAGCAATTGGAAGGTTAAGATCATTTTCAACTATTTCATTATCTTGTAAAGTGATGGAATCAGAATTTGTTACCTGAGGAGTTGGGTCGGACTCTTGAACATGTGTCTATTCAGGAATGACCTTTTGCTTCCTTAGGAACACCCGAATTTTTCCCCATCGTACATCAACTTCAGGTTCAGATGCAGATTCAGCTTCAACTGTAGGTTCAGTTTCAGCTGCAGGTTCCATTTCAGCTGATGAGGATATTTAACTCAAGGCTAGGCAAAACAAGAGTTTCAAGATGAATTTCTTTATCTTCTCTTAGATCCTCCCCCTGAAGATAAGGTTGAGTGAAATAAGCTTGTTTTTCCTAAAAGGTTACATCTCGAGACACACAGAGTTTTTTGGAGGGTGGATGGTAACACTTATATCCTTTTTGAGTAGGGAATACCCAACAAAAACACATTTTAGAGCTCTAGGATCAAGTTTTCCCCTGTCTTGACTATGAACATGGACAAATGAGACACACCCAAAGACTCCTGGTGTAAGATTATTAGAACTGGGCACATTGGGAAAAAAAGGAGGAAAGAACATCCATAGGACTTTTAAACCCCAAGACTTTAGAGGGTAACACATTGATGAGATATGTCGTTGTAAGAACTGCTTCCCCCAAAAAAAAATTTGGAACATTTTTGTGAAACAACAATGCTCGGGTTTGATCTAAAAGATGCCTATTTTTCCTTTCTGCAATCCCAATTTGTTGTGGTGTTGACACAAGAAGACTCATGGATTATTCCCTCTTTTTGGCAGAATAGAGTAATGTCATGATTAAAATACTCCTTGCCATTATCAGACCTAAGTCTTTTGAAGGTCACACCAAACTGATTTTTAATCATTGAGAAGAAGACGGTTTGAAAAACATTGCTCACTTCAGACTTGTGTTTAAGAAGGAAAATCCAAGTAACTCGGGTACAATCATCAATAAAAGTCACAAACCATCTAGTTCCAGAAACATTTGGAACAGAAGATGGACCCCAAACATCAGAATGAACAAGATAAAAAGGAAATGAGCTTCTTTTGTTACTTAATGGAAAAGGTGTACGCTTGTGTTTTGCAATCTCACACACATCATAGTGAAAACTCTCGATACTTAATCCAAAAAACAAGGATGGAAACATAAATTTGATGGTTTCAAAAGAGGGATGTACTAACCGATAGTGAAAAAGCAAAATCTTTTCCCTTTTTGATAGAACAGACTCTGACATGAATGATTGAGACAAGTGATCTTCAAGGTAATAAAGGTCATTCCCTTCTCTAGCACGTCCAATTGTCCTGAAGAAGACAACAATCACTGTGAAAAATCACTTTACATGATAAGTCTTTAGTAAGTTTCTGTATAGAAATAAGGTTGGTGGACAGTTTTGGAACATGAAGGACATTTTTTAAGGTGATGGATGAATTAATGTCAATGTTCCCTATGCCAGCAACAGTTATAAGAGTGCCATCAGCAGTGGCAATTTTCTTGATGCTGGAACATGGAGAATATGTGGAAAAAAGGTTAGGTGAGGGTGTCATATGGTCAGTGGCTCCAGAGTCTAAAATCCAGAAGATGGGAGAATGTATATTTGAGACATTGGATCCAAATGAAGGTGAAAACATACCTGAACACATCACACTACAATTACATGATGATTTCTCCATACTGTTGAGACAATTACCTGAAAGGGATCACAATTTCTTCACTGTTAAAAAAGAACCAAGACACCCACCAAGTAGAACTGTACAGAGACCCAAAAAAGAGAGGTTCGATAAGAAAACCAACCCCTAAAACAGGTTCAGAAGATGCCTCCGGTCAGAATGAAGCAAGCGGGCGGTGACTGGAAGGAGGCGCGTGAATCGCGCACGCGCCAGAATGCGGATGCGCGTGTGGCGGCGCGTGAGGGCACGTGCAGTGGTTTTTTGCCGCGGTTTTCTGGGTTCTAGCCGATTTCAGAGCTGCGGTCCTTCTGGTATGGTTGCTGGTATGAAATGTGACAGTCAACGACGGATGTCGGCGGTCAACGTCCTTTTTGGTGGTTGGAATAGAATGGCTGTTGGGAAAAAATACAGAGCAATGAAGGCTCATACTGAGAATAAAATCAGAGTGATGAAGGGACAGGTCCTGCAATGAAGGCTAGGTACCTAAGAAAAATCAGCAATGAAGGCTAAGGTAGCGGAACAAAAAAGAAACAGAGACTCCCAAAATCGGGAGCTCTGATACCATGTGAAAAAAGGAGAAGTCAAGTAAACAAAGTGACACAATATTTCTGAATGTATTTGCTTTAGTAATGCACTCAGCAAAAGATTTATTTATACATGTGATTTACATAGGAACTAACATTCTAAATACAATTTTCAATGTAAAACTATTAATGTGGACGGTGCACCTATTCCACTTCTATACAATGAATCTAACTCTTAGGGAAGAGAAGCCATTAACTAATAATGTTATTTCCAACATAAACTTTGTTCATTAATTTCAGGGAGTCTGCGATGTCAATGAACTCTATGTATCCAGATGGTTGGTTTGCACTTGGGGCTGCTGCATTGAAGGTAAATTATGCGATGTCCACTATGCTTGCTTATTATTTCTTTGCTTTTGAACCATTAGATTTGCAATAAAATGTACAATTTCTCCTTTTAGGAGAAGTCTAAATACCCATCATTAAAGTGGCTATTGCTACCTTTGACATTTGGCAACAATATATTAGTCTTGGGCTTAGGCCAACTTTGGTGAATTGGACCGGTAGCTGCATGTGTGTTGATTCTGTTGAATAGGAAAAGATTTCAGCGCAGATAGTTAATTTCAGGGAACCACTTCTGCAATTGTGCACAGATTACCACTTGTAGTGTTATCGAAAAGCGGCCATGGCGCTATGGCAGGGCAGTTTCTGAGTGAAACGTGATTCCACCAAAAGCATTGCGGTTTTTGCCATTAGAGAGCGGGCGGCCATGGTGGGTTAAGGCGGTGTGACGCTTTGTTTTTTAGGGTTTTCGTGTGCGACATGACCTTGTTTTTTAATATGTATGGTTGTTTTCGGGTTTCTCGGTTTGGATAAAATCCATATTTACCCTAAACTCTTGTAGTATAATTTTACTCTCACTCTGTCATGGTGCTACGTAAGTTACCACACTCCCTGTTTTGGCTCCTCCACCAGTCCACCATCTACAAAAGCTCTGGCACGACTGGGACTCCTCTGTCCCACTCTTTAGCAAGTGCGACTCCCTTGGGTAGATGTCTGTATTTTATTCATTGAATTTCATGGAGTACAACAACATACATACTTAAATGTATTCCTTCTGTAAACACCTAAAAAATAGGAAACAGACACAGCAAATAGAGGAAAATCCTCCTCTAAAAAAGGAAACAAACTAACAACGAGGTTCTGTTGATAAACCGGAATCTTTATTTAATAAAACATATCCTTAAAAATGAGGAACGAAATTCCACACTCCCCCTCAAGTTGGGTTGTAGATGCTGAACATTCCCAACTTGTTGCTCAATTCCTCAAAGTTGATCCTTGGAAGAGCCTTTGTAAGTGTGAAAAATAATAAGACTCAATATTTCTGAATGTGCTTGAGTGAGTTTTCCACTCAGCTGAACAATCTATTTATAGATATCAAATGTACATAGGAAGTAATTGCTAAATACAATTTACAAGGAAGATAATTAAGCTAACATCATTCTCTAAGGTGCATTGCACCTATTCTATTTTTGTACAATGAACCTAAGCTACTTGGGACTTGGAGCACTTAATTATATTCTAATTCCAACACTCCCCCTCAAGCTGGTGAATAGGTGTTTTCTATTCCCAGCTTGGATGCAATTCTTTCAAAGGCCAAGCTGCTCAATCCTTTAGTTAGAATATCCGCAAGTTGTTCCTGTGAAGGTACATACGGGGTACAAATCAAACCACAATCAAGTTTTTCCTTGATAAAATGTCTATCCACCTCAATGTGTTTAGTTCGATCGTGCTGAACAGGATTGTGTGCAATGCTAATTGCAGATTTGTTATCACAATAGAGCTTCATAGGTCCTTCCCATTTAATCTTCAAGTCTTTAGGATAATTTTGAGCCAAAGTAGCTCACAAATACCTTATGCCATTGCCCGAAACTCAGCTTCATCACTAGATCGTGCCACCACATTCTATTTTTTACTCCTCCAAGTCACTAGATTTCCTCCGAGGAATGTACAATATCCAGTAGTGGATCTCCTGTCAGTAATTGACCCTGCGTAGTCAGCATCAGTATATGCCTCAAGAGTCATACTCCCATTCCTTTTGAATAAAATTCCTCTTCCTGGAGTTCCCTTGAGATATTGCAGAATTCTATGAGCTGCCTGCAAATGGACTTTTTTGGACTGTGCATAAATTGACTAACCAGACTTACAGCATAAACAATGTCTGGTCTTGTGTGAGATAAATAAATTAACTTCCCAACCAGACGCTGATACATCTCCTTATCTACAGTTGCATCCTCTTCTGCATTTCCCAATTTTAGACTTGGATCTATGGGTGTGCTCACAGGTTTACATGTTGTCTTGCCAGTCTCTTTGAGTAAATCAGTGATATATTTCTGTTGAGATATGAAAATACCTTTTCTGGAGTGAGCCACTTCAATCCCCAAAAAATATTTTAGTTTTCCAAGAATTTTTATCTCAAACTCCTTTGCTAGGCACTGACTCAAGACTCACTGCTCCTTCCAGTCATCTTCGGTCACTATGATGTCATCCACATATACTAACAACACTGTTACACCCCGTAGTGCCGAGTGTTTGATGAACAAGGTATGATCTCCTTGACCTTGCTTGTACCCCAAAGTTGTCATAACCTTAGTGAATTTTCCAAACCATGCCCGGGGTGATTGTTTTAGGCCATATAATGCCTTTTTCAACCTGCAAACTGTATTGGCAGCTATATTTTTATCATACCCCGGTGGTACCTACATATAAATCTCCTCCTCAAGTTCCCCGTGTATGAAAGCATTCTTGACATCGAATTGTTGTAATTCCCAACCGTAAATGGCAGCAATGGACAAAATTAACCTGACTGTATTCATCTTTGCAACAGGAGCAAATGTCTCTGAATAGTCGATCCCATAAGTTTGTGTGAACCCTTTGGCAACCAACCTGGCTTTGTATCTTTCAATTGATCCATCAGCCTTATATTTTACTGTGTACACCCATTTGCATCTAACTGGCTTCTTTCCTTCTGGTAAAGTCACTAACTCCCAGGTTTTATTCTTCTTCAATGGCAACTGGAAAACAGTTTAGTCATGTCATGGCTGCTCAACACCATGACTAATGAAATTGTGGAGAATTTCATGTACTATGACACCGCCAAGGATATGTGGGATGCGGTGAAGGAAACTTACTCAAATGTGGACAATACGTTCGCAATATTTGAGATCAAGAGCATACTCCATGACCTGTGACAAGGTGATTTCTCGGTCACTGAGTATTTTAATACTCTCAGTCGACATTGGCAGCAACTGGACATATATGAAGAAGTTGAATGGCACTGTACCGAGGATAATAAGAAGTACAAAGAGCTGGTGGAGAAGGATAGGATCTACAAGTTCCAATTGGGACTGAACACCGAACTTGATGAAGTCCGGGGGAGAATCCTTGGAACCAAACCCCTTCCAAAAATCCGGGAAGTATTCTCCGAGGTGAGAAGGGAGGAAAGTGATGCTCGGAAAGTGCATCGCAGCCCCATCCATTAAAGGTTCAGCAATGGCAGCAAGAGGGAACCAGCCTCGCCCATTTCAAAAGAAGAACCGGCCCTGGTGCGATCACTGTAAGAAACCAGGTCACACTAAAGACACTTGCTGGATCATTCATGGCAGACCTTTAGAGGCGAAACAGAACAGAAATCAGGTCAGCAGAGGCAACATACTTGAGGTAAATTCTGATCCATCTCCATTCAGCAAGGAGCAAATGGAAGCACTACAAAAATTGCTCCAACAAACAATTGGTACAGCCACAGTGGCACAAAAAGGTAATTTCTTGCATGCTCTAAATACTAGCAAGGGAAAACCAAAGTCTTAAATCATTGAATCAGGAGCCTCAGATCACATGAGTGGAGACTTAACTGTGTTTAATAGCTATTCTCCATGCCAAAATAATTACACAGTTCAGATAGCTGATGGTACTCTTTCTAATGTCATGGTTAAAGGATCAGTTATTATCTCACAAAATATTACCCTAAATTCAGTCCTTTATGTACCTAAACTTGACTGTAATTTACTGTCCATTAGCAAACTGTGTAGAGATTTGAAATGTGTCACCAAATTCTTCCCTAATCTGTGTGAATTTCAGATTTTGGAGTCGAGGAAGACGATTAGCAATGCTGAAGAATGTGCTGGACTCTACCTCCTCCAAGTTGAAGAGTCAGAAATGGAACCCAAGGCCAACTCCTATGCATTAATTCCTCAAAGCAGTGAGAACCTTGTAATGTTGTGGCACTATCGGCTAGGCCACCCAAATTTTATGTACTCGGAAAAAATGTTTCCCACATTATTCAATAAAAATCAGAAGTTGTTTCAATGCGAAATTTGTCAATTGTCCAAACATACCCGCAGCTCTTACCCGCCTCAACCCTATAAACACAGTATGTATGGGGACCATCACGAGTCAACAATGTAACTGCATCCAGATGGTTTGTCACTAGACGATCACACACGAGTCACTTGGTTTTCCTAATGAAGGAGAAATCAGAAGTTGGAAGAATATTGAAATATTCCATACTATGGTGCAAACACAATTTCAAAGTAAAATTAAGGTGCTTAGAAGTGACAATGGCCGAGAGTACTATCATTCTGCACTGAACTCCTACCTTCAGAACATGGAATCAAACACCAGATTTCATGTGTAGATACCCATTAGCAGAACGGGATTGCTGAGAGAAAGAATAGACATCTTCTGGAAGTGATCAGATCTCTCATATTAGCCACAAATGTACCCAACCATTTTTGGGGAGAAGCTGTCCTCTCCGCAACCTACCTCATAAACAGAATGCCTTCCCGAATCCTAAACTTTAACACTCCTCATTCCACTCTCCAAACCTTTTACCCAACCAGCCGTATCCTTACATCCATTCCTTTAAAAATATTCGGATGTTCAGCCTTTGTCCATAACCTGAATCCTCCTCGCAGCAAACTTCACCCAAAATCCATCAAATGTATCTTTCTCGGCTACTCTCCTCATCAAAAGGGATACAGATGCTACTCTCCTCAAACCAGAAAATTTTACCACACCATGGATGTGACATTTTTTGAGAATCAGCCTTTTTTCCCCAAAGTTGGCATTCAAGGGGAGAAGACTTATCCAACCGAAGTGGTAGAATCTCAACTTTTGGGATTTGAGCTGTTTGAACCTGTCCCAACTGCAGAGACAGCCGAAACAGAACAATAACCACAAGAAAATGCAGTTGAAACTGCACCAGCTGAAGCAAGAGAGAAAACTTCATCTCAGCAGAATCAAGATCCTACTGCAGTAGGAGACAACTGGACAACATACTTCAGAAAGAGAAAGAAGGGAGTAGAGTCAAGCACAGCTCCAAGGCAAAGCCATGAATCTGATCAGACTCCAGAAAATGAGGTATCACCAGGTAATATTGTTCCTAACCCTAAACCTATTGATGACATTAACATTCCTATTGCCTTAAGGAAAGGGGTGAGATCTTGCACTCAACACCCCATTGAGAAGTATGTGTCCTATGGTAAATTGTCACAGGGATACAAGACTTTGGTGGTAGCTCTTGATAGAATACATATTCCAAGGAATGTTCAAGAGGCTCTCCAACAACCTGAATGGGCAGCAGCTGTAACAGAAGAAGTTAAGGCTTTGGTTAAAAATGGCACATGGGAGATCACCACTCTACCGGAAGGAAAAAACCCGGTTGGATGCAAGTGGATATTCACCATCAAACACAATGCAGATGGGAGTATAAACCGGTACAAGCCGGCTGGTGGCAAAGGGGTTTACCCAATCATATGGAGTAGACTACGAAGAAACCTTTGCACCGGTGGCCAAACTCAATTCAGTCCGAGTCATACTCTCTTTAGTTGCAAATTTGGATTGGCTTCTCCATCAACTCGACATAAAGAATGCCTTCCTGAATGGCGAGCTAGAAGAGGAAGTCTATATGCTAATTCCCCCAAGACTTGAATCACACAGCACCTCAAACATGGTGTGCAAGCTCCGGAAATCTCTGTATGGCGTCAAGCAATCTCTGAGAGCATGGTTTGATAGATTGACTCGTGTTGTCAAGGAAGAAGGATTCAACCAATGCCAATCAGATCATACTATGTTTGTCAAACACTCCGTAGAAGGGAAGGTAGCTTTGTTCATTGTTTATGTTGATGATATCGTTATCATAGGAAATGATTATGACCAAATCAAGCACTTGAAGAGACTCTTGGCCAAGGAATTTGAAGTCAAGGACTTGGGACAGCTCAAATATTTTCTAGGGATGGAAGCTGCACGGACAAAGAATGGTATTTATGTGTCACAAAGGAAATACACAACGAACTTACTTCAAGAAACCGGCATGCTTGGATGCAAGGCAGCCAATACTCCTATAGAAACGGTAAAAAGAAGTGAAGAGGAAAGTCCACCAGCTGACAAAGATAGATATCAAAGCCTAGTTGGGAAGCTAATCTACCTAACTCATAACAGGCCTGACATTGGGTTTGCTGTGAGCTTAGCTAGTCGCTACATGTCTAATCCAACCTAGGCCCACATGAACACAGTGAACAGAATCCTCCAATACCTCAAGGGTACTCCAGGCCGAGGGCTCTATTTCAAAAAGAACTCAAACAGAGGGATTGAAGTCTACACAAATTCGGACTGGGCAGGATGCCCCTATGACAGAAAATCAACCACAGGCTATTGCTCTTTTGTGTGGGGAAACATGGTGACTTGGAGAAGCAAGAAGCAGTTTGTGGTGGCAAGAGGCAGTGCAGAAGCTGAATTCAGAGCTATGGCTCATGGTATTTGTGAAGGAATTAGGCTTAAGAAGATGCTGCATGAAATCAGAATTCCTACCAATTATCCCATGAGGGTATTATGTGACAACAAGTCTGCTATAAGCATTGCAAAGAATCTAGTCCAACATGACAAGACAAAGCATGTGGAGATTGACCGACACTTCATCAAAGATAAAATTGACCATGATATTATAAAGGTTGAACATGTTCCATCATGCAGGCAGACAGCAGACATCCTAACAAAGGCCCTTCCAAGGAACACGTATGAAAGCATTAGAACCAATCTGGGCATGATAGATATCTACCACCCAAATTGAGGGGGAGTGTTGGAGATCAGTGCATATCAAGCAGAATCATCAGATTCTGATTTGTACAGTTAGTTAGGATTTAATGTAAATGTAAATAGAATCAGTTTTTTAATTCCTGTAATTTCCTCATTTAAGTACAACATTTATAGGGAGAATAATTTCCCTAATTTTCAGGGCTAGAATTAGTGTACATGTATTCTATTTAAACCCCTCTTGTATCTATTTCAAATCAAGAAATATACAGCATATTTCTGCACCCTTCATACTCCTTGCTCCAGCTCAGCTTGATTGAGCTTCCTCCCTCCCCCAAAATTTTTCTCTCCCTTGGGCTCATCGGCTGGTTTGGGCTCAATAAACCCCAGGTTACCATAACTGGGCCTCGACTCAAATGTCTTCACTCTGTTCCCCTCACCCATGGATCGTATTTTCGGGCTATAACCCTTCTCCTTCTAGTCCATCCTCTCCTTCTGTGTGAGTCCTCCTTTCTGGATGGCCATATTTTTTTCCTCCAAAAGCAACACCCTATCCATTAGATCATATAAGGTTCTCCACTCATACAGCTTCAGCTCTGCTTGGATTTCCTCCTTGAGCCCATTCAAAAAAATGCTCTCTAACATCACTCGTTCCCCGTTCTTCAATGGTGCGCGAACATCTCGAACTGAGCTCAGTACTCCATCGCTGATCCCGTTTGCCTTATACTCAACAAGGGACCCAAAGGATTCTGAACCAGCCTCGGTTGGAATCAGCATATCACCGCCCCTTTGAACTCTTCCAAGCTCTGATTTGTGGCATGTTCCTCCCACCACTGATACCATTTCAAGGCTTGATCCTCCAAAGCGATCACTACATCCAGCTTCTCCTGTTCTTGCACTGAATTCAGCTTAAAAAACCGCTCCACCTTGACAATCCATCCATGAGTATCATCTCCATTGAACACCGGAATCTCGATCTTCCTTCCACTTACGGCTTAAGCCGGGGGTTGGCTATACTCTCTGCTCACCGATCGTGAACGTGACCTGCTCGAGTGACTACCACCACTCCCATCACCATCGTCACTCTCAGGGGCCCTCCTCCGTCGAGGTCTTCCTCGTCGCCTCCGCTCTCTCCTCTGGGGTAGTTGCTGAATCTCATCCACATCTCGCTCCAAGTTCTCAACTCTTGTTTCCATTCCGTTACGCTTGATAACCATTCAAGCACAAAGACGTGAGCTATGATACCAATTGATAGGTACCAAAGTTGAAAAGAGAAGAATTATCTGAGTCTTCTTGTAATTAAACTGAAGTTGCAGGGCTGTTATCAGGATGATAACAGATCCTATATTACAATGATGGAAACGGAAATGAAAAAATGATAGCCTAGGCAATTAGAGAAGCCTAGTGTCTCCCAAATACCAGCCTACTTCCAGCCTACCTCTTTGTTCTCTTTCCTATCTTTTATATCCTCCCACACACCACGTTCCTTCCCTCACACCTCAGCAAGTTAGTTATTTGCTCTTTTCTCTCTCCAGGTTTAGATCCCCTACACTGCACCTATTCTTTTTCCTCTCAGACCTTCAAGGCCCACACCAACACACTATTTCCTAGGATAATTAAGTACACAAAATTCTCCAAACATCTATTAATCATACATGGCTGTACATGATAACTCTTAGTTTTAAAATAAATATATTTTCTTACTTATTTTTTAATTATAAATTCAGTTTGATATGCATTTTATTTTTTGTATGATCTTTTCTTTATATATAGCTCATTTTTATTGCTGATTTTTCTATATATATATATATATATATATATATAGCTATTTTTTTTTCATCCGCCAACGCTATTCACTATTGTTAGACTAATTGGGCCTCATGCTACTCTAAAAGCTAGCTCATAGAGGGAGGGTTATCCAAGTTATTATAAATGGTTCTTTGCTCATATACTCAACCGATTTAGGACTGACACTTAACACACTCCTCACGTCCAAAACTAGACATCTGGAGCGTGACGTTTGCAGGAATGAACATCTGCAAGTGGCCCAACATTGCGGTAGGCTCTGATATCATATTAGAATAATTGGGCCTAACTCCACTCCAAAAACTAGCTCATAGAGGGAGGGCTGTCCAAGTTATTATAAATGATTCTTTGCTCATATACACAACCAATGTAGGACTTTTAACTCTTAGTTTAAAAATAAATATATTTTCTTACTTTTTAATTATAAATTCAATTTGCAATGCATTTTATATTGTATGATTTTTTCTTCATATATAGCTCATCTTTATAGCTGATTTTTCTATATATATAGCCAATTTTTTTCATCCGCCAATGCTATTCACCATATTGTATGGCGGATTTTTGGCTCTCCGCCGGTGGCTGCCATCCGTTATCGATAACGCTGCACTTGCATAGCTGTATACAGTTGTGTATGCAATTATATGTGGGGCATCACTTGATTGTTTGTCAGAATGGGCACCAAATCACCAATACCCATTTTTATACAATGACTAATGTAGACTCGGCCCTTTTTGTTGTGTTTCTTAAGTACTTCACACTAACCATGAAAGTTTTACAGGCACGGGATATTGAAAAGGCTCTGGATGCGTTTACTCGTGCTGTTCAACTTGATCCTGAAAATGGGGAAGCTTGGAATAACATTGCTTGCTTGTATGAAGTTCTAGCTTTCTTCTCGAATCAAATGTAGAAAACAGCGTAGTTTGTTTCTGAGTATAAACTGTATTTCCTGCAACCCACATTTATATACAACATATATGCAAAATCATCTTTCCTTTTTCGGGTCCATTAGAATTTGGGCTACCTAATAAGAAGAAAGTCATCCCCCTCATAAATTTCACCACATCCTATCCCAGTTAAGTCTGAATTTGAGACTTTCAGCTTGGGCTTTTTGCTGCTTACCCATTGAGGTGTCTCCTTAGGGCTACAAAAGTATCTTTATACCTAACCTAAATTGTCATCACTTCGCAAATCCTCCCTTTTACCTTGGTTCACAATTGTTAGCTCAATAAATAGAAATCATTACATCCAGTCATTAATGACAAACAACAGCCAACAAAAAGCCTTTTCCCTCTAGGTGGGTTAGCTACATGGATCAAACGGCGTCAAGATGTCTTGTCAAAAACAAATTCTTCAGAGAGGCAATTTAAAACCTTAAAAAAGTCATTATGGTTTATTAATTTTGGCCTGTAGCTTTTACTTATTGTGTATCGTACCTACCATGCAGGCATTTGATCAAGAAAAAGAGCAAGGAGGCCTTCATTGCATTTAAAGAAGCTCTGAAGTTCAAGTTTCGTATTTATCCCCTTTATTTAAACTTTCTGTCATAAATATGGTCATATGCTTGCATACTTGGATGCACACATACATATAGCATGTGGTTCATAACCATTTCAAATTTAAGGTATATAATAACACAATTACACTTGGTGACAGACGAAACAGCTGGCAACTCTGGGAGAATTACAGCCATGTTGCTGTTGACGTTGGCAATATCAGTCAGGTATCTGCTGTTATTTCGTTTTCTTCTGTTGGTCATAACAAGTATTAGTATATGATACATATTGGTAAAATGAAGGATGAAAGATGTTTACTGTGCAGTTTCATTCTCTAGTTGCATGCTGAATGTCTTATATGCCATCATCCTTAATGTTTCTTTGCACGTGAGAACATCCTTCATGATGATCACTACTCGTATAAAATATTGCTTTGAAGGAATTACTTCGTTAAAAAATTTCTAGTTTTAATTTTGATTTGGTTTACGTTGATTATTTTATATTTCTATCTACAATAATAGGGTGGTGGACAGTTGTTAATGCTAAATCTTGAGTGATGTGCCATAGGTATTAGTTAATATTAGCCATCTACAATTTAAGTTCGCCTTTTATTGCAGAGTGAACTTTAAATACTTAGGGCCTGTTTCCAAACTCAATTCAGTGAAAAATAAGTTACAGCACTGAATGATCTAGTGGTGTTTTTCTACTACCTAGCAAAAATGAATTTAAGTAAAAAGTGGTGAAAACATTCAGCATATGAGAGGTCACTAATTGAATTTACAGTAACTCTTTGCTTCGTTAAATTATTAAATAGAAGAAAATTCCTTTAATGTAGCCTCATCTAAGTAAATACCAATACTTCCCTTTAACATCCACTCAGCATTTGAAATGCAAATATTTTTAAACATTACTAATATATAGTACTGAAGTTTTAGGTCTAAAATTTCAGTGTAATTGTAATGTACAAAACCAACGTCATTCATATAAGCACAATATAATGTTGAAACTGATATACGATGGAGAATAAAGAAAACGACCTTTTTAGTTGAGCAAGTATTTTGAAAATTTGAATTCAGAAATAGAATGCAAGATGGGTGTACTACTAAGAAATAACTTCATTAATAGCATTACTTTTGTTGATTCTTTGTTGCTCATCAAGTTTGTTGATTCTTTGTTGCTCATCAAGTTTGATAAATTCTTTTAGGCACTGGAAGGTGCACAGATGGTTTTGGATTTGACCAATAATAAAAGAGTAGATACTGAATTATTGGAAAGAATCACAAAGGAGGTGGAAAACCAGCTTCCAACAAGTAACTATGTGCATCTTGTAACATCTGATAATGAGCTTAATACAGATCAATGCTGCATTGTTGATTCTGGATCAGAACTTACAGAGCAAGGATCTGGAGTATCTGTTTCTGGAAGATCCCGTGAAACAGAGCAATTATTATCATTACTTGGAAAAGTTTTACAGCAGGTACACAATTCTATCTAGATTTTGTTTGTGTGGTACTTAAGTCATGTATGAACACCCCACCGTGGCAGCGCGACCAAAGTGGGTTCTCTACTTATTGTTTATAGCATTGAACTCTGTCAAACTGCCTGTGACAATGCTAGTTTTTGCTCTGCAAGTTATATAAAAGTTATGCGAAAAATGTGTGGCACATAAAAGTTACATATGTTCAATTTAATATTTAATACTCTGATACAGATAGTCAAAAATGGGAGTGGTTGTGGACCTGATATCTGGGGCTTATTTGCCAAATGGCACAGAATTAATGGAGATTTCATGATGTGTTCTGAAGCCCTCTTAAAGCAAGTTAGATCGCTCCAGGTATGAGCACTTAGATAATTTTTTTATCAAAAAAATATTACATGAAACTTCCATTGCATCAGTGTTACACAGTTTCATCATTTTTTATTTTAGTAATATAACAATTTTAAAGAATGATATTTATTTGGATTATATGTTGTTGCACGATATGAGTTATGAACCTGTCCCATTTCCAAGAATCTATGCAGTTACATCACTACATCCATACATATTTTCAAAATAAGCGTTAAATGTAGTGTTTTGCTCGTTCATGTGGTGTTTTATTATAAAAGGTTCAACCAAATTCCACTATGTTTGATCTATTGATTGTCAAAAGCAATGATCCCAGCCTTTGTCATGATTAATGACAAATATCCCTTGATCTGTTGATATTTTTACTTATTTCAAGCACCTGATTATATTCATTTGTTATCTTAACTGTTAATGATAGTTGTTCAAAGCCTTTTCATGGTAGTGATTTTCATTTTATTATTGTGTGATTGTATTCTTTCAGGGATCTGATACATGGAAAGACCGAGAGCGCTTCAAAAAGTTTGCAAAAGCATCCTTGGAACTTTGCAAGGTGTACATTGAAATTTCCTCATCTACTGGCAGTAGGAAAGAATTGTTTACGGCTGAGATGCACCTGAAGAACATCATCAAACAGGCAAGATATTTGTTCTGAAGTTTCTGATGTTTGAGGGTTAAAGAAGTCAGGAAACAATGTGTTCTTTGTTTTTTTCATTACTGGTTTAAGGGCAGTGCTTATAGTTATAGAGCTTACGACCTTCTTAAAAGTTTTTTTAGCTTATTTCATAAGCTTTTTTGATAATCATTAAAATAAACTAAAAAGAGCTTATAAGAAGGTCATATATCTTCATAAGCTCTTCCAAGCACCTGTGTGTAAGTGCATATAGCATATATGATAAGATAAGCTCTTTCAAGCGCCCTTTTTCTAATTTATTACTTGTCATCTCAGGCTCAGAGCTTCTTTGATACAGAAGAGTTCAGGGATCTTGAGGCTTGCCTTGATGAAGTGAAAACTAAACTCCAACAGAATTCAGTGCCTAGCTAAAATCATGTTGGAGAAATTATTGTTTGATTTGTTTATTAAGTTCTAACTTAAAGTTTTGACCTGGTGATGGAGTTCAACCCACTGAACCTGCAGAGGCATATATACTAAGGACTCTGCATGCAGCTTCCTGATTTCCATCAACAGAGGACGTCAAAAGCTTGCTTTCAGAGTCCTGCAAATGTTGAATACATGACTGAGTAATAAGTATTTGCTTTATCGTGTATTTTATAGCATATTTAACATTCTCTGAGGAAAGCGCAAGAAACGTAGAGCGAAAACAATGTTGAGAAGAAAATACAACTGATCAATGTGACACAAAAAAAAAAAGAACTGCTGAATTTATATGCATCAGGATATCCTGTCCCATTTTTAACTTCCATGACAAACTATTATTAGTTGATATATGGTGTAACACCAGAATGAAACAAAAGATCCTTATCCAATTTATATTGGAATGGATCAACGCTTGACCTTTTGTTGAAACACATTAAAGATAAATAGAATTAATTGTATACTTCTATTTTTCCTTGGGTATCAACACTACTTATAATACGTTAATCTGGACATAAAATGTCAATTTTAACAATATATTAACCCAATTTGAAGATTAAAATATAATGCCGTAATGAAAACTAATTCATCAACAAGTCGATAACGATGCACACTATGCTATAATATCAATCTCTATACACAGCAAAGCACCATATTTATCTTGTAAGAGAAAAAAATCTTATGAGTATCTATTTGGTGGCAAAGCAGAAGTTAAAATTCTGTCAGCTTGTTGACCACAAAAACTATCAGATAAGAATATCTATCCTAGGGTAAAGACATGATTAAGACCACGCCTAAGTACATTTCAAACTAACATTTTGTTGACCCAGCAAAACACAGCCTGCAATTTGGGCAAACTAATCCACCGGCCCAATAATTCTTTTGTATTTTTTAGAACAATAAATTTAATCTTTTAAAAAAAACTAGAAAATTTAAATTCCTTAATTTTGAATCTGGCAAATAAATTAAATAACCAACCCAATTACCAATTACTTTTTCAATATAGCTTGTTATAAAAAGAGATAATTAAAAGGTGAATTCTATGATCCAAAAATATAGCGTACTAGAAAAGACACCTAATTAAAATTCATACCAAAATTAAATCGAGTTGGGTCATGTCATAATTTTGCTGACAAAACTCGTAGAGTCGTAGTGGCCATCAAGCTCGGATGGCTATTTTGAGAGCTCTACCACACGTAAATAGTGACGGGATTAAAACTACAGATTGCATTATTTAATTCACAACAATAAGACATTCACAAGATATGCTAAACGATAGTGTAGAAATTGTATATATATATAGATATAGCAACTAGCCCTCCAAATAGGTTAAGTACAAGTACTCAAAGATCGCTCTAGCAAATAATTTAACTAAGAGTAAAGCCTACCTAAAGACCTATACTAAGGAACTCACATAATCGTCCAACAAGTCAATAAAACAACAATTAAAATAGAAGCCCCACTGAAGATCTACCTTAAATCATAACCGACTTTACTGTAAAACGCGAGTCAGACATATCAACAATTTGCAGCTCATTAAGCAGGTGAGACTCAAAACCTCATATATGAACTTGGTGGTTGGCAAAGATTCTCCGGATCAGATTGTTAATGCTGTACAATATCTAAACTCTACCAGTTCAAGAGTAACAAAGAAAAAACATATGGACGAAATGGTGGTTATAATCCTATCCTAGGCTTGATACTTTTGAAGTGATGTCTATTTCATTGCCAGCATACCATATACAGTATTTGATATGTCCAACATCTGCTGCTCCATTTTATCTTTCCATTTGTATAAATCCATAAACATCTCCTGTGAGAAAAAACTATGGATAATGAATATATTGTGTTAAGAAATATTAGAAAATATTAAATAAGTGGCATGTACACACTATCAACATCACCTGAAACATTATCAATGAGTTGTCAATGTCTGACTTCGAATTAACAGTGGTAGAAGAATCGGGGGTCACATTAGGTTGATCTTCTTGTCTCGTGGGCACCAACTCCAGCAACTCACTATTATTTTGAAGGAAAAAATAAGAAATACTATTGATTCACACTCAAACAAGAGGGTGTTTGCAGGGATGGGGGGTTTAAAGAATTTGACTTCACACGTATTACCTCTTCTTGTTAGTTGGTTCTTCATTGATTAACTGAGCAGGTGGCACTGTGTTGGGATCTTCAAGTCTGGCCTCTTGTGGAACATTAAGCAGTTCTGAACTCCCAATCCAAGTTGCAAATTCATCATCCTGAAAATTGTCTAGGTTGGTGCTTTCTATCCAATCTTTCCATCTTTCTGAAGGAGGACTGAAAGTTGTGCATTCTCTTGATGCTTGAAGATCACTCAATTTATTTGTTATTTCAACAAGCTGTTGCTCAACTTTAGTTTTCCAAATCACCAATTCACCATACTTGCCCTGTCAATACATGACACTACAGTAAGCCAGAGATCATAAAAGTGGAAAAATTAACCAACTAAAAAGAAAACACATTCAACAGACATTAAATCCATTAAATCTTGAAGGATGAAGAAGTGGTGGCAGTATACTACTTAGATACCTGAACACCCTTCAAAGAAGTCATAATTTCAGTTAGGCGACGGTCAGTCACAGCTTTCCACTTCACAAATTCCTTGTGAGTCTCCTGGCAATGAAACAGCACAAAACATCATGACTTACTACTATAAGAGACAGCAAACCAAGAATTATTAAATGATTCAACATTCACCTCCATCAGACTAATTTCATTTTTCTCTTTCTTCTTGGCAATGATCTCCTTCATATCTCTGCTATCCAAATAAAGTCATTAAAGAAAATATAATAACCATACAAAATTATATTTGAAATTCAGTTTCCAAGTTCAGTACTTCTTCATTTGGGCCATCTCTATTTTAAGCTGTTTCAATTCACCAGAAGATTCAGTATCCTGAGAGGGGGCACTGCCTGCCCTAAATGTAGACGGTGGTATCCAGTAAGGGTCCTGCACCCCTGCCTCCTGGCGGACCTTGTCCAGGTCAGCACTCTCCAACCAATACTCCATGATTCCATTGGTGTTGAACCATCTTCGGAACCTCTCAATCCCTCCAGGTGCCACCTTACCATCAATGTGCTTCAGTAAGTGGTCTAAAAGTCCAGTATCACCGATACGTTTGCGGGCAGCCATTCTTAGTGCAGGTCGGGTTATTGGGTGATCAAAAGTTGCACCTTCAGCTTTTAAGACCTCCCACATGCTTTGCTCAGCCAACTTATACCTACATCACATGATTGCCTCAACTTAACATATGTTACTAATAACGAGATAACAAAATAAAGAATATCACATATTTTCTTTACCTCTCGGCTGACCATCTGTCCCTACTTTCATGCTTCTTTGACTTGAGCTTGCCACTAGCTTGCTTCCCACCACATGACTCCTCTTTCACCTCTCTAAGCTGACTAAGGCTAAGGCGTTTCCTTTTCTTAATTTCTGGCATAAAGACCGGTTCAGTTTTAATGACTTTTCCTCCTCCTCCTCCTTCTTCTTCTTCATCATTTGATTCCTCTTCTTTCAGAATATCAGAAGGAAGTTGACTTCGATGTTCCTCACTCTGACCAATGTACATGACTCGATGACGAACACCCCACTGTTCCATCCCCGCAGCTCTTACCTATACTATCTCAAGTGCTCTGTTGGTCCCTAACAACTGCACACTCCAGAATCACATATAGATATTGAGTACAGTCAGCTGCTTTACCAACATATTAACAATTAACAATAACCTAAAAGCTTGGTGAGTAATATAATCGAATATTCTGCATGACATGAATCCAACACCCAGCAACACAGCATCCTTCTTTACAAATTCAAATTAATCAAGGGTGGAACCAAACTTGCTGTTTCATACCATATCCAATGGTATGCAGTAAGCAACAATGGCAATTATAAAACTTGAATTTGGCAAATATTCGATAGAAATGGAAAAGGTATACAGGATTGAAATACAACTCTTTAAAAGACTTAAACGTAAAGTAAGTTCATCAAGTTGAAAAATGTAGGAAAGTTAAGCATATACCCAACAGATCATATGTAAAGGAACCCCAAAACGAAATCCCACTGAGAAAAAACACAGGGTTCCTTGGCACACACGATTGCCCAAAGCCCCAAACGCTTTCTCTAACTGCAAAATCACAACAGGTAAATAAACCCTATCACCGAGATCTCTTACCCTATCAACGTTTCACTGAATCCCCAACAATCAAATCAAACAGTAAACGGGTTAGTCGAACCCAACCCTAACAGAACGCAAATCTCAAAAGAAAATCTCAGAACGCAAAATCCACCCGAAACCCCCCAAAAAATGAGAAAAATTTAAGCGATTTATATGCAATGCGACGAGTTTACGGAATCAGAAAACCCCAATCCCCAATTCATACATCAATTAGGAATAAGCGCAAGAAAAACCTAACAAATGTACGTTCAATACGATAATCGAAGAAAATTACACAATTAAAGAAAGGGAGAGAAGAAATTGAAGAAGGTAACCCTACCAATCGGTGCATCAACGAAAACGTTGAAGCGCGAAGAAGAGAATAGAGAGAGAAAGACAGAGAGAGAGTGTCGCCGACACTGTGCGACGAAAACAAAACGAAGAAACCCAAAGCCCAAATGGGTGTAGCTGCTGCTCAAAAATAACGTTGCTAGAAAACGAATTCCCTTTTCTAATTTTTTATTTTTTTAACTTTTCTCTCTCTCTTTTTAAATACCTAAACTAAACCCTAACCGCCAAAACCCACAAAACCCTGAAATAATTAATCACTTATAATAACTTAATTATTTTTATCAGAACTTTGGGGCCCACTGTTTTGGCCTCTTCCTCTTCGTCTTGGGAGTGCGTTTTCCCAAATGCGGTAATTTTTGTACCCACACTTCGTCAAATGACAAATTACAAGGGATAAAGCTTCCTTCAAATCACGTTTATTTACGTTTATGTTGTATATGAACATGCTTTTAAAAGAGTTTATAGCGAATTTGTTTGAATAAAATAATTTTTAAAAATAAATTTATATAAATAATTTTTAAAAATAATTTATGATATTTTATAAATTTTTTTAATTTATTTCAATTATCAAATAAACTTATAAAAATAAGTTATTTTTTGATTTATTAAATAAACATTTAATTAAACTGTTTATTTAAACAGTTATAAAATTAGAGTATAAGTGTATAAAAAAATATTGATTATAACAAATAATATACACAGTTTTTTTTTTTTTACGAATATGTACAACTGTATATATAACATTACTTAATTACAAAACTTAATTACAAACGGTGTGACATTTGGCTATGTTGCTTAACTTTGCATTCATTTTTTTTTTCTTATTTCAAGAGAAATACTCAAACGCAATTTTTGTTACTAATTTCTTTTTCTTTGTTTGGCATTAGGTATATCTTTATATATAAAAGTAATGTAGTTGTTGAGTTAAATTTGTAAAATCACTTCATAATAATTGGGATATATTTGATATTTTTTGCCTAATGGAGGGTATATATATATATATATATATATATGTTTCTATATTATATTTCTTTTTTTTAATTGCCTTAAAAATGAGTTCTTTTAAGTCACTACTTAATGGGTCTTTGTTGTTGTGAGCACTCATTTTTTGGTCTTATTTATTTTTCAATATGTAATTTTAATTTAATTTTAAATTTATTTTTCAATTTTAATTACAAATTTTCATTTTATTCTAACGTTTATTTTTAAATTTATTTCCAATTTAAATTTTATTTTCATTGACATTTTAAGATTTTAAATTTAATTACACTATTTAACTATAAATTTTACTTTTTATTTTTATATTTTATTTTATGTTATTTTCATTTTATTTTAATTTCATTTTATTTATCCAAAAAATAAAAAAGGCTTGATTGCTTCATCTTTCATATTAATAATTTTTATTTATTTTTTATTTGCTATTATCGGGTGGGTACTAGGGTTGAGTTATTTTTTTTTTACGGGATTTTTTGGGTTGAGTTATTGCTCTTTGTATATTAACACACACATATATAAAAATGCAAGAGTATGTAAAAATAAAACGATTTAATAAATAAACATTATGAAATAGCCACTACTTTTGAATAGTTTCACTTTGCAATCTCTTCACTTGCATACCCTTTCCTTTTCTTGCAGCAACATATGATTTGCTTTAGTTTAACTATTGTCACCTAGCTCTATATAAGGCGAACAAGCTTACCTCTAACTCATCACATAATCTCTACATTTTCTACGTATGTTTCTCCAAAAATGACTATTATTGTTGTTGTGACCATTCTTCTTCTTCCTCTCATAATAACTTTTGCGTCCAAAGTGATGAAAGTTCATTATCCTTGGTTGCAAGGCTGAAGGATTATTATGATTCTTCGATGTGGGACATATAAAAGAGAAAGCAAGGGAACATACGAGTACGGAGCACAATTTGCCTCAAGAATGGATTATACCATGAGCTTAATATACTCACACTCAAGAAATATCATAAATTTTTTGAGTTTATCACCGATACGGAGTTCCAAATGTATCAGTTGGTGTACATCCACAGTTTTTCACTTCACTGCCCTTTTGTTGGTTTCACTCGGTTGGGTCGATATCTTAACTGTATTGTTTTGGCTTTTCTTTTTATGCTTTAGTTTTGCTGCTATGGAGTTGGTGTATTGCAAATAGTGAGACATTTGGATTTTTTGTTTTGTTTTTTGTTCAATTCACAGTGTATCGTTTCTTTGTTGCTGATGCTTGGCACATCTTGTGATTTTGTCCACCTTCTTCTTTTATTTATTTTAATGAAATTTTTCTAATAAAAAGCAATTGTGAAGCTTAGGGTGTTACAAGGGTGGTCGCTGATTTTGCACCAATTGAGATGCAAATATTGTAAGTGACGGTTCAAATTGCGCCTTTTCGGAATATCCTTTGAAGTTTTGTACTTTTATTTGCACTGAATGGATAGTTCAATGATTAGAAATAGAAAACTAAGGTTATATCTTATCATTTTTTATGTTAATTTTCTTTGTATAAAGAAGCAAACATGCCAACAACAATAAAACAGTCATTCAGCATTAGTGGGATAACTTAATGAATATCTAAAAGAATGTCAATTTACAAATCATAACATCGTCTTAAGAGTTGTTCACAAAAGTACATTTTCCTAACGATTTCACTTTAATGACTCAAACATACAAATCCCTCTCTCGAACCATTCAAATACAATACAAATATGTATTCGCTCATCTTTTAATGAATTACTTCCTACATTTTTAAAAAAAAAACGTTCAAACAAAAAAAATAGAAAAACATGATACATCTGTGCATCGCACGGATACATGATCTAGTTAATTAAAAAAGAAAAGGAGAAATGATGAAACAAGGAATTATTTTCGTGGAACGATAATCATATTTGGCTTTACGTTTGGAATAGGTGAACCGTAGTTGGGAGTGACAAGAATGTAATTTTTTTCCCCTAAACGTGAACGCTTTTTTCAACTCCATTTGCAGGTTAGCATCCAACATGACCGAAAATTAAACATGCTAAAAATCATAAATGCATTAAGAACATCTCCTATATGGAGTTGTATGGTAGGAAAAGCAAACATTATGCTGTGGTGTATGCAATGGTTATATAGTCAATCAACTGTTGCACAAAGTTTATATGGACATCGCAGACATGATTATCAAAATGAGATATGTAATACCCTTCATTACATTAGTAACCCAAAATAAATTCACCATTCAAATATGGCTGAATAAAATTTTCATAAATATAAGAGTATGAAAATATCTTAATAATTACTAAAAGAAAATAATAGTAATAAATCCTTATATAAATAAAATGAATTGTCTCAAAATCCGGACGTCTACTAAAAATATCCCAATGATAAAAATAAAAGAGTATGGTCCTAGCCACAAGCGGCTTCTTATTGAACATAATACTAACCAAATATAATAAATAGCTAAACCAAATGCACTTAGTCTTCAAGGCTCTTCTGTCTCAATGGTGACATCCTCGTGCTCTGAAAACAACACTTTTAATAAGATTTATAATCTCAATGAATAAAAACATTTAAATAAGGTTCGCAAATAGTGTTGTTCTCGGCCGGCGCGACAACCCGAAAAAATCAATCATGGTACCCGCAGAAAATAAACACACAAAATCCTTTGATCAAGCATACATAAATTAATCAACATCATTTATATTCAAATAAATATCTCAACACCTCAAGTATTTATTCATGTCAACCATCGATGCTCTATGCAATGCAACTCCATGAACACGACTCGGTGATTCCTGGAATCACTTAACTTGACTCGTTAGTTCCCAAAACCGGTGTGAATCCCAGATTCACTAAGGTTTATGAGCTCGTATCCATGCAATGGCATCCCACTATATTGCCCATCCCAGATGGAGGTATCTTATATCTCATCCTAGATGTAGATACTTTTAAAAGCCTGGTATCTCATCCTAGATGTGATATCTCTTATCCTATTCCCAGAATAGAATGTCGAACAGTCATCTTTTCCCGAAAGGTGATGACTAACTCATATGCACTATGCAATATGTCATCCCAGATGACTACCAAAAATATTCTCAACCCAATACTTCAATTACATAAACACTGTAAAAAAAAAATTAACACAAATACCATAACAAATAAATATTTAATAGAATCTATCATTATTATAATACCTATATTTTTAGCTAACTGGCGCATGAACATATATATATAAATGAGGAACCATGTACTGTCAAAACTAAAACAATATAGATATAAAGAATAAGAAAAAAAAATATGAAAGTTATGCACCCAGACAAATGATACCATGCGTGAGGCGCTGGGTTTTGTTTTCAAATCAATTATGATTTGACATTGATGAAAAGAATCATAGCTTCACGTACAGTAAATGTGTAAATCAATTTCAGATTGAATAGAACAAAACAATACATACGCATTCCACAAATCACATAAAATAACTAAATATTAATTGAAAATCTTCACACAAGTTTTAAAGCATGTAATCATATAAAACTGTCAATTCATAATATATTAATTCATAATTTATTATAAAATCCCCCAAATCAATTTTAGTGTTGTTGAACCTTAACATATATAAAACCCAATTTTCTCAAATCAAACACACAAAATACATTATTGGTTTTAAGATCTAAAACCCCAAATATTTGTACCATGAAAGGGTGAGAAAAAGTGTTTTTACTCACTTCTTGTAGACCTTCAAAAGCTCCAAAAATTATCTAACACAAATTCTAGCGTTTCACTATTAAATCCTTCTTCTCTCTGCTAATATTCTTGGATCTGTGTAACTCCCTAGCAGCACCGCAATCGGCAATCAACTCTGCCCTTCTATAAATTTCTTCCTTTACTATTCGGCGGCGCACTAAGAGTTCGTCTCTATCTCATAATTTAAATTATCAGATTTTGTTTTGTTTTATTATTATTGTGTGTGCTCCTTTTTATCCACTGAAGCTAACAACTTGTTTTACTATTAGTGTGGGTGTTCCTTCTTATCAATAGAAGCTAACAACCTGCACGTGATTGGCCCCCATATCAAATGTTCTTTCTTATTTCAACTTTGATTTTTATTATATTTTAATTATTAAAATATTCCAATAAATTCTTATACTAATAATTTTATTTTCCCAAACCTCATAATAACTTAATCTTTTTATTAAAATAATTATATTGAAATTTTAGGATGTTACAAAATAAAATTTTGAGTTGAAATAAAAATAAATGTTAATGAAATATAAAAAATGGGATAGTTTGTGAGGACTATTTGATGAACATTTTAAAAGTTGCATGGTTGGGGTGGATGATCTTTTTAGTTGCGTAAAGTAAAATGAAATGAGGTGACACCTAGTAGGATCCATATAATACAATTCAAGATAGCTGTATGGTTACAACCCTAAGAAAATCTCCTCTCTTTCTCTCGTCTCTCTCACACTCTCACAGACGGCGGCAGGGGTGGTTTTGGGCCATTTTGGCCGAAAACCACCCATTTACTTCGCTTTTTCTCTTCTTTTCTTTTCATAAGTGGGTTTTTCACATAGATCTGGTTCTTTTGTGTGGGTTTTTTGTAACACCTCGATTTTTTCGTGCTTTCTAAGGACGATAAACTCAATTAATGAGTTTATATTTTTATCTGTGTTTTAGAAAATGATTTTGGGAAAACTAAAATCATAGTCTTGTTTCATATAATCGTAGGATCCTTCGGTTAAGTTTTGGGCCGAAAACTCAAACAAAAACCGATTTATGTTTTTCAGATGATAGTGTTTTCTCCTATCACGACCTAATCTTGACTAACGGACGAGACCATTAGTCTTAGACTTTGATCCTCTATCTTTTTCTTAAAATGTGTCCTGACGTCCAAAATATAAATAATATTTTATATTCGGGCCGATAATCGATCGAGGAGACGATTCGAGCTGTCTTAGGGTTTTTCGAGACCCATGATCAGATGTTTTTCATGCCAAAATTGTGCCAAGTTATTTGAGGAATTCATACCAGTGTCGGGATGATTTCAAATATCGGGATGTGAATTGACCAAATTGCCCTTGATTAATTTTTATTACTGATTTACTTTACCTATTATTAAAGTCTTAAACCATAAATATCTACCCTTTTCACTCTTATCCTCTCATTTTTCTTTCTCTCTTTCGGCAGCTCTCTTTCTCCCTCACACCCTCTTTCTCTTCTTTCTCTTTTCTTCTTCAAGACTCCATTTTTGGAGGCCTTAAGTTGGTTTTTCTTGAAACAAATCTTCATCAAACTTGGAGTGGATCATCATAGGAGGTAGTGTTCCATCTCTATCTCTCTCAATCTCTCCTTTCTCTCCTCATATTTCATGATCAAGGATGTTAGGGTTTTGTCCCTAAAATCTTTGAAAATCCATGAAAAATTGTAGGAAAATCGTATCTGTACCAAACCAATTTCTATGGCCTAGGTTCATGACATACTTGTATGATCCAAGAGCTTAGAGCCAAGAAATCTCCCTAGCTATATTTTTTAGGTGGAGGCCGAAACCCCCTATGTGTGTAGGGTAGGGTTTTGGTTGGTTTTTGATGTTCTGATCTGATATCTAGGGCTGTCACACTTAGTTAGGGTGTTATCCAGAAAATGAGATATTTTGGAGCTCCCTAGCTATTTTTAGTGTAATAGAGCCGAACCCTAGGGGTGGAGCATTAGGAGAAATATTTGTTTTGTAAGTTAATGCCGTTATGATGTGCGTGTATGTAGTGATCGGCAACGTACTGGGCCAATGATCAAGTTGATCGGGTGTTCAAAGTTTAGCTGGAAGCTACAAGAGGTAAGGGGATAAACCTGAGGAATTCCATTCCCGACAGCTATGTGCTGCATCGGTGTTTGTATTGTATTTAAATAGTTTGTATCTGATGTTGGTTGATTTCTTGATTGACTGCTGTTGATTTGAATATGTATTGATGTAACTGCTGATATAGTTGAATGCATGTTATACTTACTGAATGGTTATATGGATGTATCGTGTGCCCTTCTGTGGGATTTAAGGCATTAGAGGACCTAATTTTGATTAGGATCCGACATCGTGTAACTTAAAAGCTTTAAAAGTCTGAAATGTGTTTTAATAATGAAAAGTGAAGTTTAAAAGCAAATAGGGCATTAGAAACCTTCAATTGTCCTAATTTGATAATTTAACCCTTTGAGCAAAGGCATTTTGAGAAATGTGGTTTTCAAAGTTAAAAATGGGTTTTTGGAAGCTTTGTTTTAAGTTAGTATTTACCGAAAAACAACGAAAGAAAAAGAAAATGGTCTCTAGACCAAGTTTTGTTTTATGGAAAACCGATCCCGATGACTTTGTGTAAGTATCGGAGATTTGGGTTTTTGGTCCAGTTTTAAGAAAAGTGGTTTAAAGCTTAGAAACTAGAAACCGAGACGTCGGGGTTCTAGGGTTCTGCAGAACACGTGGATCAAGGATCCGTGTTAGTTTGTGGTCCGGTCGGCTTAGGGACGATCTTTGTGGTCCTGTAAGGTTGAGGATGTTTTTATGATCTTGAATCCGGCGTCCTAGACTGGTGCATTGGTTAGGGATGTTGGGATTTGAGTTGTTTTGGACCAAGTGTCCTATTTTGAGAAAATGTGTTTTTGAGGCTTAAAGAGTCTAAGACATTATGGTGGTTGTTAGCGTTGATGCTACAACGAGGAAATATTGATGCGACAAAGATCAATTATCGGAAACTAGATAGTTTTCTCATGCATTATATGCGGGGCAGACGTGCCGTGAAACGGGGGACCTTGGTAAGCAAGGAGAACCTGAGATGACTTATTTGTCATGACATTGTGCCTTGATGGACAATGGTGTCATATGTGTTCTGGGAACGTATTGTGCCTTAAGTTAGGCAATATAGTATGACCGTATTCTTGTGGAGTACTTCTGATTGCGCCCCCATGTGAGAATCGCGTAGTGTCATGGGATTCAAAGTACTCGTTTCTGGGCCAAATATTGGTGTAAATCATTAGAGCCTGATCAGCTCATTGCGAATGGTGATGGGATTTCCGGAAATCTAGTTTGAATATTAGTTGAGATATATGGAAGTGCCATGCATACGTTTAGGAGATAACGTTGATTGTGGGGTACGAAGCCCTCGTGCCTTTACTGCTATTTGTACTTGATTATACATGCTATATTATATGATGTATGATGATTTGAGTGAGTTCCATTATATGAGTCTGTTGTTTGGATTGGGCATATAGTTGTCGTTTATGGATTCATATATTGGTTTCTCACCCTTGCATGTTTTTGGACTGGTCGTCCTTTGGTATACATATTATATCGTGTTTACAGATGGAGCCGATGCCAGGTCACCTAGCGCACTCGGGGATGCGCGTCCTAGTATTTGACCGAAGGATGGACCCAGCCGCGTGGGTTATCCACCCAGGAGGGGAAAGCGCGGCATACACAGGACCGGTTTGCACCGTAAGTGGGACGACTGAGACGGGACCTCGGAAGAGCATTCGTAATGTGGAGACCATCCAGGTGCCTCTACCTCCCATCGGGTTGATGCTGCAGGCCCTCATGGAGCAGGGTGTGATCGAGCCTGTCGCCCCCGCTGCACAGTCCCCGCAGCAGCAGCCGCCACAGACACCTCCCCCGCCTTTTGTTTTGGTAGCGAGTGAGCACGTAGTGGAGGATGTGGAGGAGGAGGAGGAGGAGGAAGAAGACCATGAGGAGGATCCTCAGGAGGACCCGGAGGATCATCTTTCGGATGCTTCCGAGCCCCATCCACAGGGGAACGGGAACGTAGGTTCCCAGGGTTCTTCCCCTGGTTCTAGCATTGGACCTCCCTCCGGGGGATTGTCCAATGGCTTCCATTAGTTGGACCAGCTTAGGGTGTAGACCTTCTTTTGAGGCAGCGGTTTTTGGGTAGTCTGTTAACGGCTACTGATGGCCATAGGTTTTAGAGATATGGTTCCAGACTGTCGCTGCCTAGTTTATAGCTTTTTAGGAGTTCTTTTTATTGTTCTTTTGTAAAGGGACGTGTTGCCCATAGTTTTAGTTGATGTATATATATATATATATATATATATATATATATATATATATATATATATATATATATATATATATCTTATTATATATGAGTAATTCTATTCTGTCTTAAGTGGTGGTTTATAGGTATTAATAAGAAAAATTTTATCACGATTTTCAGAATCTGCTTATACAAAGGATTTATTTTCCGAAAGTAAAACCAGCGAAACTTGATTTATCGTTCCATTTATGTGTTGAGTTACGAAAGTGGCACGGGTTTTTGAGGGTGTCACATTTTTCACATAGATCTGGATCTTTTTGTTTTTTTTCCTTGTTCTTCATAGTCTTGTTGTGGCTTTGTTTGGTTTCCCGTCTTGGTGTGGTGTTGTTTGATTCTCGTCTTGGTGCGGTGTTCGTTTGCTCCAGATTAACAGATCTGTTTCGATCCATCACAGATTTGATCAAGACTTAGGTCTCAATGCTACAGATCCGGAAGCATGGGTATTCCGGTGACTTTGATGGTGTCACTTTTGTAGGCAGTTTGACTTTTCTGTATTATGTTTTTAACCTGGGTGCTGTGAGTTTGTTCGCAGTTTCATCTTTTTCAGTTTTTAACAATTTTGGATCTGTATTGTCATCGATGTACTCCATCAATTTGAATGAATGAATGTCTTTCCTTATAAAAAAAAAAAAGATAGTTGTATGGTTGGAGATGCTCTAAGCGAGTTGTATTTTTAAGTACCTTTTTTTCTCTCCACTCATTCTCAATTTTCAAGTAGTTGGTTATAAAAAGTTTGCAACACTTTACGGATAACTAGTTTGTAGTAAATCGTAGGGATGTTTATAAGATGAGTCGAAACGAGTTTATATTAATTTGAATTCGGCCCAATATTTTAATCGAGCCATTTATTTAAACATGAACTCGTCCAGGTCATGATTCGATACTGACCAGGTTGAAACTAGATCAACCCGATATGATGATATAATGTATATATTTGAACATTATTTATAACTAAAACAGAGAATTAAAAAAGTGAGAATCTAAAACTAAGATATTTTTTTGCAATATATATTTCGAAACAATATAAAAGTATAAATATATTACCATGTAATGCAAAATGTCATAAATTTAAATAAAAAAGTTGATTACTTATACATAATTGAAAAAAACTTTAAGTTTTAAAAAATATGTGTCACTAGGTTAAGTTGGGATGACCTGAATCTAACATCAAAACACATTGAGTCTAATTTATAAAATCCAAACTCATCGCAATTATCTTGGGACCAAGACGAGTTAGTAAAACAGGATGGCTGATGAACACCCTTATTAAACGACAAGGCTAGAAAAATGATAAAATACGAAAGGAAATAAAAGCTATGCTAACTCATCGACCGAGTGAGTAGAGTTAGTTACAAGTTATTAGTAGAATTTAATAGTGTTAGTTTCATTCGCTAGTATTAAATATGAGTTTAATCTTGATACACTGTCAGTGTAAAACTTTTTACATTGTTAACCAATCACACATCACACCATTTGTGACTTTTAAGATAGTTACTATAAAAGTCAAACATTTTTAATGATATGGCAATATATGATTGGTTATATATATATATATATATATATATATATATATATATATATATATATATATATATATATATATATAAAATTGGTGTAATGAGATTAGATCAATATCATTTTGTGATGCATAAATAGACTCTCTCTTTCATTCTTTTGATTTTTTTTCTTTCTTTTCCTTCATTTTCTATCGTTTCATTGCACATTGATGTCAATATGATATCATGAGCTTACAATTTTCATCTTGTAAACTTGATTCAATCATATCATGTTATCATGTGTTCTTCAATCCAAGCTTCACAACTTGTTACCTTCAATCATCATATTTCAGTGAAGTTAGATGACAAAAATTTCTTCTTATGGAAACTATAAGTCATGGATGCGATAGAAGGATACAAGCTTCAATAGTTCATAGTTGGTGTTGAAGTTGTTCTTCCTTGATTTGATACGTCTAAAAATATTGTGATTAGAAACTTCTGTGATGAATATATTCTCTAAACAGTAGATCAAATGTTGCTTTCTTGGTTGCTATGTCGATGACTGAATCGATGTGAGTTATCGTAGTACATATAGGGTTAGATCCAAGTCTATGTTGGATGTGAGTTATCATAGTACATATAAGGTTAGATCCAAGTCTATGTTGCATCACAAACCAAGGCCAAGATTCAAAAATACAAAATTGAGCTTCAAAACACTAGTGAAGGATCTCAAATGTTAGTGACTACTGTCTCCAAATTATGCGCTAATTGATTCATCGGCATCAATCGATCATATCATTTTAAATCAAGAACATATTCGAATAATTTTGAATAGTCTTTTTTATGATTATTATGCATTTTTATATCGATTAACTAAGATCGGATCCAACTTTATGTTGGTAATGGAGCAGGTTTACACATTCACAATATTGCTTTTTATTCAAATCAATCCCTTTTTAACCCCAATGTTACTTTTAACCTTACCAATCTTCTTCATGTTCCCTTAGATACTAAGAATTACTTAGAATTAGCAAGTTTACTAAAGATAATGTCGTATATTTGGAATTTCATGCATAATATTTCCTTGTGAAATCACATGTTATTCATGAAGTTCTTTTGAAAGGCACACTACAGCCTAATGGGTAGTACTACTTAAGGTGTTCACAGGTTTAGATTGTTCCATTGAACCCAAAACACTGAACTGGACCAATTAAATTGATTCAATTTATTTCAGGTATACAAATATGATACATTCAAAAATGGTTCGTTTCTCGAGTTCCATGATTTGGAACCCGAGACCTGGCCAACCAACATTGTTACACACTGATTTTTGTGCTCTCACAAAAAATATATGATATGTAATTCATTCTAACTACCCAAACTATTCGATCCAAACACCAATAAAGACCATCTAACCCTAGCCTTGGCCCTTATCCATCAACTCCACTCCTTTAAAAACATGACCGTCATCAGTGATGAGTTGATCACCTTACTTCCCTCAGTCGCACACTAACTCATTCCAAACCAATGTGAATCATAATCTACTGCAACGACAAAGGAGAAGCATTCATCGGTCCTCATCAGCAATGAGTTCCTCAATCCTTCATTGATGTGAGTCACAATTTATTGATCTACATCCAAAATCTAATCTTGTTGAACCGATAAGTTGGTTGTTGCAAATGAGTATTTCATCTAGTTACCCCTCACAACCTTATCCCTAAGTGAGATGCCACCAACAATGAAGGAGAGGTCATCACCAACGAGGTGCCTAAGACTACTTTTTTCTCTGAACTTTTATGATTTTGTGTTAACTGTTGAGTGTTGACACTAATTTTAGTTGTTTATTCTCTGATTTATTCCATGATTTTTTGTTATTTCTTCTCTAAATATATTGTCCAACGATTTCATAGAAGTTCATTGATGTCCTCTTTTTATAAAGCAAATCAACTTAGATTCTTGAATAATCGATATCACTTCTGCTTCTATTATAACAAAAGATTCCCTTTTTACGTGGAAAAGGACTGTATCAATAATTATGATTTTACGTATGGACAAATCCTCAATATCTTGTTCATGCGCAACATAATATTTTCTTTGTGTGGCGGTAAAAAAAACATGCTTTTTTGGAGAGAGATACTATTTCACCAATCGAGTCACAGGTATCTAACATATTGATACCTAGGGATGACAATGAGTAGGGTCTGGGTAGGGTACTATAGTACCCGTCCCCATACCCGCGCCCGTACCCACGTGGGTAGCAACTTAAGTACCCTTACCCGTACCATCTGGGTACCTTAGTATCCATACCCGCACCCATTACCCGCACTTTAACTAAGAAAAAGGAGAAAAAATAACACAAAGAACATCAGCGGCTGCTGTTAGTGCTTAGGTCAGTAGGTGATTAAGTCTGAAAGGGAAAAATAGTTAAGAAACCATAGGTTACATTAATTTTATTTTTAAAATTTGATATAATAATTATAATTATATGTATTAATATAAATAAGTATATATATATATATATATATATATATATATATATATATATATATATATATATGTATGCGGGTGCGGGGTGGGGTGGGTACTAGAGTACCCGTACCCGCACCCATACCCTCTCTTGTTTGCGGGTAATTACCCAGCCCCGCATCCGTATCCACAAAGTGGGTATTTACCCTACCCATCATGGTTATTTTATGCGGGTACCCAGCGGGTAGAGTCCAAATTGCCATCCCTATTGATACCTAACATATTGATACCTAACGATTTTCTGCAAAGTGGTGACGAAGGGTATAACTTATACTAATCTTTCCATTTTCCAATTCGACCCGATCCATTCGTTCGTAGAGCTATTTACTCGTTTAGTGATTTTTGTATCAGCATGCCATATGAGGTTATGTTTGAGAACGCCATAGGCCATATTAAGAGTTGCAACCATTAACTTAACTACTTTAAGCTTAATTTTTCAAATTTAGTACTTATTACTTCTATGTTAAATAGTACTACAGCATATAACGAATTTAGGTTTGATAAAACCTTGTATATGTTCCTCCAAATTCTTCAAATAATTGAGTTGTCAGTTGTTTTTTGTTTGCATTTTATTGTCTTTACTGCATTGAGCATTTTAAGTATGCCTTATTGCCTTATGCGATTTATCTATATCAAGAATGTCTTAAGTTTGTGTATCTTAAATTTGTTTTACCGGTCACAAAAAAAATTTCTTATGTTGTATTCTCGTGGTTATATTTGTACCATGTATGGTGTGTAGTTAAAGCATGTTAATGCTAGCTAATCCATAAGGGAGAAGTAACATTCCATATTTCTGTAAGTGATTAAGTTGAAGCGACTATCGAGTGATATATTTAATTAACATTTATGATATTTTCTCCTTTGTTTAGGTTATTTGAGACTAACAAATGGCAAGAGAAGATCCAATTGGAACTAATGGGGCTGAAATATTAGTGGATCTCAAGTTGCGAGTGGTACCACTCCAACAAACACAAAGAAGTAGCATGCAACTATAAGAGGCTCGATCATAACGACAACAAGCCCTATCATCACAATGAGAGGCACTGAAGAGGAAACCTAGTAGACCCCCTTCTAATGCTTAGACTCATTTCACTAAAGATGATGATAGGGCCACTTGTAGTTATTGTTAAAGAAGACATATGAATGTAGTAGTGCTAGTCCTGGGACCACAAATATGCTAAAACATTTGAAGTTTTACATGATAAAACCGCATAAGGTAATTGATTAAAAGAAAAAAATAATTGCTATTGGAAAGCAATGTGAGGATGAACCTAGTACTAATGTTAGTACGAAAATTCTTGAATTAAATAAAAAAACAAACTCAAATTGCAGTAGCCAAGTTGATAGCTATTGATGAGCTTCCTTTTAAATTTTTTGAAAATCAAGGGTTTAGAGATTTCATGAATTAAGCTCAACCAAGATTTAAAGTTCCTTCTCATGTCGCTATTGCTAAAGATTGCATGCAATTTTTGAACCTTTAGAAAAAAAAGGTTGAAATGCATATTGTCTGGAACTCACCAAATAGTTTCACTTACCACTGATTCTCAGACTTCTACCCAGAACTTGAATTAAATGTGTTTAACGACTCATTATATCGAAGACGGGAGTGAATTGAACAAGAAAACAGCTTTTGTTTGATTATCAACCACAAAGGTGAAACCATAAGAAAAACCTTAGAGAAATGCATGAAAGAATGGGAGATTGCACAAACTTGTTGTATTACTATTGATAATGCAAGTTCTAACAATTTGGCTATTGCATATTTGCTTAGAAACATGAGTAATTGGAATGGTAGACTTCATTAAATGAAGAGTTATTGCACATGAGATGTTATTGTGCTTACCTTTTAAACTCAATTGTTAATGATCACTCGAATGAAATTGATGTTTTTATTGGTAGAATAACTGGATAAGGATTGTATGCAACTTTGTTAGGTTATCTTCAGCTAGATTGTCTACTTGAAGAGGTATGTTACAAGGCAAATATAGCTAATATGACAAAGATAAGGCTTCATATGTCAAGTACGTGGAACTCCACTTATTTGATATCAAATGTTAATAAAAGTTTTGTAAAAGCATTTTATCAACTTGAATATGAACACTATTTTATTTATTAGCCCTTGACAGTGAAGGAGGAGCTCCAAATGGTGATGATTGGAGTCGTACACTTGTTATTGTCAAGTTGTTGAAAATTCCTACGATGCCACTAGTTCCTTTTGTGGGTCATTGCATGTTACATCTAAAATGCTTTAAACAAGTCATGTGCCATTTTAAAAACCTTAAATAAGTGGAGGCAAAGCAATGATATTGAGATATAAAGAATGCCAACCAACATAAAAGTTAAGTTTGACAAATATTGAATAAGTGATGGAGTATAAAATTTCTTTTGTTTGTGGTTGCGTATCTTGATTCACACTCTGAGTTTGAATATTGAGTTTTTTTTTTTTTTTTTTATAAAATGTATGTTGTAGATAAGTGCAAAGATATGTTGAGAAATCTGAACAATCTTATAAATAAACTAATTGAGAATTATATGGTATTGCATCTTGAAAAGTTAGAATTTTATGCAATGTTTTTATGAACTTGTGCCCTTATAATTAACGATTACTTGGGGATTTTATTGCATTTTGTTCAAATTTACTGCCTTTAAATTTATTTGATAATAAGTAGGAGACATTGAAGAAATAGAGATTCACATGGTCAAACACACTTTATTTGGAATGAACCTAGAGAGAATTACGACCTAGCCGTGTTGAGGTTTATGACCGTGTTCAACGACCGTTCTTTAAAGCTCGCACAAAATGAAGGGAACATTTATGGGTTATAAATAGTACTAATTTTCCGATAGAAGGGAAAGAAATATCTTTTCCCTTTGAAGTAGATGAGAATAGTTTTAACTTGATTTTTGTAATAGAGATAGTTGCATAATTCATGAAAGATTGTAACCTTCTTGCTCTTTCACGTTCCATCGATTGCAGTTGATAAAAATTTCTTCTCATTCTTATCTTTTATCTTTTGAAACTTTTGTTCTAGGATTAGGAATAGCCATATGCTGGGTTATTGATAAAGTTTTTATTTTCCTCTTCATTGTGAATATCTTGTTGCTTTTGATTCAATTTCTAGTGTGCTTAATGCATGTGCATATGTTAGGCCTCATATTTTCTTGATTATAGATATTGAGTGAAGTACTACAAGTGGAAAATTAATATTAGAATTTGGAATTGAAATAGAGAACTAAAATCATGAAAATATAATTGGTCTCTTAAGGAATTAAGAATTATCACAACTATTTAGGGGGTTTAAGTTAACGCAATCGCCATGAAAATAAGAGGTTGGTTGGTTTAGGTACATTGTTGTGTTTTGTAAAAAAAAACAATGATTACCTTAGATAACTCACCTTCAAAATTAAGCATTCATAGTAAAGAGAAAATCATTATAATTTCATAAATTCTCTCATTGTGGTGAACTCTAATCCTAAAAGCATTTTAACTTGTTTTTTATCCAAAGTATTAGGCCATCGTTAATTTTCTTGGTTTCGAATTTTTGTAAGCTTGAAGTACCTATTTAGTTTAGCTAATCATCACTTTAAACAAGAAAGTGGTAATCACAATAAAGTCCCCATGGAAATGATAATCTTTATTACACGATAAATCGTGCACTTGTGGTAGTCATGACATCTCGTTCCCGTTGATATTGATAATTTTAGTAGGTTAGCCTCAAATTTTGTCTCACAATTTCATGCCACTAGTGATGGTAGTGATGATAATGATGGTGGGGAGATAAATTTAGATTGAGAGTGAAGAGAAAGGAATGTGAGATGAAAAGGAACGATTTAATAAAGATACAAGGAAGATGATATATACTACTAGATTTGACATTTAAAATGGTGGAACGGAAAAACAATAAAGTATTATGTTCTTTCATGTGCCGCTAGGGATATCTTGGCTATTATAGAGTATATTGTATCATTTGAGTCTTCACTTAACAGTTGAGATCGATTTCTAGGCCCATTTCACAATTTATTGAGACTTTGATTTGTACTCAAAACTAGTAGAGGACTCTTACAAAGATAATTGATCGGCGTGGTAAAAAGGATGAAGTGGAGATGGTTGAATCAAGTATGGAAGTAGTTTTAATTCTCAAGTTTGTAATTTGTTGTTAAATTTACTATTATTAATAATAAATCTAGTTTACATTTCATGTTTATGTTTGTATTTTTAGATTTGTCTGAATTATGTTCAAATCTTGTAGTTGAAATAATCACAAGTAAACACAAGAAATGAGGTTGAATTGTCTTTAGTAAACTTTTTTAAAACAAATTTTTTTTCCACAAAGTAAGTGAGTAGACAGTTGAGAGAAAATAGACATAGGACCTGTCTAACATTTTAAAAGACTCGTCTAAGGGACTCAGACGAGTAGTCTATAACTTTCAGTTAAACACCACAGAAAGAAGCTTAAAACCAATTTAGTATGCATAAGTTTAACGCCTTGTTAGACACTAAGATAAGAAGCAGTGCAATATTTAAAAAGATAAAGGGAAAAGAAATCACACTTAGAATTTATCCTAGTCACCCTTAACAATTCGGGCTATGTCCAGTCGTTGGCTACATATCACCAAGATTTTCCACTAACACAAATGATTACAACGGAGTATTATTTGCACACATAGCCTTTCCAGGTATCTTTCTCACCTACAAGTGTTGTTTGCACACCTAGCCTCTTCAAACTCTATTACAAATATTATTTTCTCAACTAATCTCTATAAGCTCAACAACTCACAAATAAATGGGTAGAAAGTGTTTAAAACAACATGCTATTCTTTCATAAATACTCAAAGTGAAATAAATGTGAACTACTGAAAGATAGTGTAATAACTTCTCTTACGAATAAAGAATGAAAGAATGAGAAGAAGAATTGAATGCTTTAGAGTAACTGTAGTTCGTTAATTCTGTGTAAATTTTTTTAAGCAGTTCTTCATATCTTCTATTTAAATCGAAGTGCCTCGCTATGAGAATCTAGTTTTTCTAACGCTCGGCTAAGTCTTAAACCTTCACGCGTTCGCTTTCAAAGTAGCAAAAACGCTTCTCGTTGCCACTTATAGTCTTTATTCCAATTTGATCGTTAGAGACATTCTTCTAACCAAAAGATCTTTAATATGAACGTTCTAATCTTCATTAATGCAAAGAGTCGTTGGCTTGTTCTCTAAGAGAGAAGTTAACTTGCTTTTCTCAATTTTTATGACTTAGCAGAAGTGTTTTGGTCCTTTGATGAAGGAACTTTCCATTCCGGTATAAAGTTTAGCCACAACAGAGAAGAGGCTTCATTTGTAACTCCCTTTGAAGCACTTCAAATTCCTCTGCGCAAAGCAGAGTTTCAGAGTTTTTAACTTTTGCAATTTATCATCCTTTAGACGTTTAGTTGTCTAGATCACTAGATGCTAGCTTTAGATGCTTGATCCTTGAAATGAGTAGACACTTATTCTCCAAAGCACTTGTTGTTCACATGGATCAGACGATTGATGCAACTAAGGGATTAGACACTTGATCCTTCAAGGAATACTTGGATCTGCCTCTTGTGATTATATGGCTTTGTCTACATTATTAAATGCTTGAAAGGATCTGCACACTAAGTGAGAATATTAGAAATATTCATAGAGTTCATTTAATCATTGTAAATGTTTAAGTTCATCAAAACATAGGGTTAAAAGCCCATTAGACCCTTGGAGACTCAGTAGTAGTTGGGCTTAACACAAGCTTTGAAAATTTGATGTTATATTTACTATCTTACTCAATCCATTGATTATTAATAATTATATTGAATTAATATTTTGACATCTATTCAATATATTGAAGGTCATAGCTTGACCCACGAATAATATTGATGCTTCACTTAATAAAGAAGTGATATTACTATTTGCCAGTATTCCAAGCTTTTAAGCTTTAAAAAAAACAAGGTTTTCCAAGCTTTTAAGGTAAATTTATAAGTAATTAATTATTAATGAACGTTAGAATCTAGTATAAACAAATTAAAGAAATGATTTTTAAACAACGAAGAGGGACAACAATAAGGGTCCCTTTGATTTTTTGACGTATTTTTGAAACACGTGTATACAATAAAGTTAAAAAGTAAGTGAGAGATAGATATAAATATATACGGTGTCACACACGGTTTCCAAAATCTGATGTTCAAATAACACAAGTGAATAAATTATAGCATTTTGTTTATCCTTATCACTACAAGATGTAAATGAAACATTTAATCAGAGAAAGTGATGAATTTAATGAATGATGATGTTGTTTTATGCTTTTCTTGACGAAACTTGTGTTTATGTTGATCGACCATTAAGCATTAACTTGATATGACTTTATTGTTGTGTTTAGAGATGTTGCTACCCATTTTGGATTGAGTTTGGAGTTTATTAGACTATATCTTGTTATCTAGTTTCCTTTAATTACGAGTTTGGATTTTGGAGTATAATGTGATTATTGAGATGCATTTGATTTCTTCTCTAGTATTTATTCTATTCTTACTAGTTGTGTGATGTTATTTCTTATAGCAGAGCATTTAAAATACACTGTCATAATCTAATCACTCGAATTGAACTAACCCATTGTTATTCGATTTTTGTTTGGTTTAATTTTGGCCAATAAAAATTACAAAAACCAAACTAATTTTAACTAATTAATTTTTATTGATTTGAATATTTTTATCCATGAAACTGAATCAAAATGACCCTTATACATTCCTAGTACTGCTTCTTCAAGTTCCATCTTGTCACGACCCAATTTGGCGCCCATGACCGGCCAGGGCTAAGGTTGTCTACCTAGTCTTAAAGCCTAGCATCAACCTTTACTTGGAAACTTCTTCCACAATTACAACACGACACTAGGTGCCAACTTACATAAATTTCCAAAATGATTCACAAGATCCTTTATATACACTAGAATTGTTATTTTCCAATAAAGGAAAATTCTTTCAACAATAAATACATCACATAAACACTTAAATCCCAATTAGTCTATAAATAATTTCTACGATAGCACAGCTTCAAAAATCCTCTATAGCAGCAATTGGACATCCTTGAATACTTTCCTTTAAGAAGGACCTGTGGCTAAAAGGTTAAAACAAAGGGTGGGGTATGAAACTCAGTGAGGGATACTCCTTCTAAAACATAAATCAATAATCAATAGGTAAAACATCAATTAACAACAAATCAATAAGCATAATATCTAATAAGAAACTTTCATGCCCTAAAGTCTGATAACTTATACATTTAACCACGACGGTTCCTAATTAGAATGGTTATTTCCATCATAAGTCAATTATTTCCATTATCCTCATGTGGCTGAAACCGACAACATTTTCCTTTCCTTAACCATGGCACCATGCCACCATCATTCCACTTTCACACTCTGAGGATATTTTATCCCTTCAATCTGTCCACCAAAAGTTCTATCATTTCACAAAGCAACCATTCCTAATGAGGAACGCATATCAGCAATCACAGGCGCAACAAAATCTTCACATATTCCGATATAGAGATTTCGGTGATTAACAATTCAATGCATGATGATTGTACCATATTTCAAGATCAAAACAAATTTTAGCATCAAACTCAATATAGAGTCCAGACGATAACTACCTCAACATACAAGTGCTTTTGCAACCTCATAACTAACATTAACCTCATTTATAACTCTCCAACAAAACAATCAATTATCTCATTTCACACAATCCATGGATACTTCTCATGTTCAATATAATTTGCAACATTTCACATTCATGTTTAAGGCATAAACCGATAATCCAAATAATGACACAAGTTAATTCATATATATACATTAATGTGTGTGTGTGTGTGTGTATAATTCATCTCTTGGCAAACATAATAAATATATCAAATTGTCTATTGTCATTCACTTTTTGCACAAAAAGGACATACAAAAAATTTACAAATTCATACGGTACGTAAACCAAACATTTTTCAATCATGACCATAAACATCACAATTTATTGCTCATTCACAATTATCACAAATAGTGTTTTTCCAATCAATACAGTACTACATCCCTTTTGTACCAAGCTCAAATGTTTTTCCCAAGGTGAGATCAATTCAAGTTTTCACCCATAGGGAACTATGATCCAATTCATGAATCACTTAGCAAAAAATGGTAAACTTAGTACTTTACTAAAGCAGGGTAAACTATGATCCAACACGCCAAAAATAACTCAAGTAATGAAACAACATGTATGATCTCATACACATGAATATATCTATCTAGAAGACTTGTTCCACATATGCATCAAGCATTAATGTTTCTTTAAACTATACATACCCTCATGTTATTCAACTTGGAAAGCTAACATCAACTTGCACGTAACTTAGGATAAGGAGTTCCTATTGACATGAGGTATGTGCCATTGGAAAGATAAGTCATCAATATATACTCAGTTAAAATTAAAAATTTTAGGTGGCTGGATAATGTCCAGTATTATGTTCAATCGTGCCTTACTCCGCAAAATTTTACAGAAGGGGAAGTTTCTAACAGCCATTACTCTCGACTACATAACTCCATGCACAAACTTCCAAATCATACACCTTTTGTTTTAATTGAAAGCTAAGGCACACATTTAAAGTCCACGAAAATTTTAGAATTTTTGGAATTGTGAATCAATACAGTTTTTGTTTCAAGGTTGACCTTTGTGCTACAAAATTCAGTTCTATCAGCTTGACTTCTAAGTTGCATAACTTGGGCTACCGAAACCCTTTTGGCTTGATTCTAGAGGGTAAATAAATCTAAGACAATTTATTTTAAGTGGTAAAAGAATTTGAATTTTTTGTCATTACAGGAGCTCCAACAATTCATTATGCAGAAGCATTTTTCGACAATGACATATTCTGAACTTCCTAACCTCAAATGTGCATATCTCGGGATGTAGAGACCCAAATGAATAGGTTCTAGTGTCATTTGTAAGTTAAGACACAATGGTATCTATATATAAAATTTCATACTTTTTTCGTTTAGTGATTTAAGACGGTTTTCCATTTAAAATTTGGTCAAAATTTTGGACAAAAACAAGTTTCATCAAGAAACATGTTAAACTCGGGTTTGGGGCTTACCCACAACAGATGGTCACTCCAACATGCATTTCTTACCTCGATTTACCTTCAAACAAGGTCACAAACTAGATCAAACCTAATTGCATATACTTCTAATGTATATGTTAAGTTTAGACGTTTTTACCCAATGATTTTTCTTTTACGGAACTAGAGTTCAAAACCCATTTTGTAATACCAACAACCACTCGTCCATAACAACACCATAAATCACACATTTTAACATCTACTTCAAGGGTTTTACCATAACTAAATTACAACTTTGAATGACCAAGAGAAACATATGAAGTTTCAAGCTTTTTTTTCCAACACCTACAACCAAGAAAACTCAAGCTCCATCAATGGAGTTACTCTTCACCCCCCAATTACTAGGGTTTAACCCATCAATCATAACCTTGATATTTTTTTTTTAATTTTATGGACAAAAACATCAATAAGCAAAATTAAACCAAAACAAACTCAAGAAAACACCAAAATCCCTCACCTTAAGTGGAAGCCAAACTCAGATTTGACATTGGGTGAGTGTTCTCCTCTTGATTTTGAAGCTCCAAGAAGGTGTTTGAGACTTCTTCAAGCTCCCTTTTGCATCCTACAACCATAGGGAGCAAGCTCTCTAATTTGTGAGGCCAAAATCTTGGAAAACTTAAGCTCCATTAATGGAGTTCTCTTCAAAATAAAAAATGGGGAGGAATGAGGGTTTTGGGGAAATATATGATGGACCCAAAATGGAGAAGATGATGGAGTGGAGAAAAGCTTATCCATGAAGTAAAGGTAACGGAGAGGGTGAGGAGCTTTCCCTAACTCTTTTTCCATCTGTTCCTCCCATTCTTCTCTCAATTCATCTTCTTTTCTTCCTTCTCATTGCAAATCCTGTAAGCCCCCTTACCCTTATCTTTTTAACCACTTTAAAGTTTTCAAAACAGTCCCTCAACATTATTTGAGCCCCTAAGGCCTTCCCCCAAGTGGGGAGGGTCATTTTTGCAAAAATATGCTCATATCCCTCACTTGTTTGGCATATTTAGCACACCCTTAAGTCTATGGTCTCGTAATTTCGCACGAACTATGTTAGAGCACTTGAATTCACGCTATAAGGTCTACAAAAAAAGAATCTTCATACTTTCCATGTGCGTTGATAATACCTTTTACACCGTTGGATAATTTTTATTTTTCACAGTAATCACACATCTACCACAAGTTTTTAGTTCCAATTTTGTAAAGAACATACCTTCTACTAGTTTCGGTTCTATTAAATCTTTTCAAAGTTGACCTGATTTTCCTTGTGGCATCCTAGATTATTTCATACCTAATCCTCGCAAATAAAGTTCTTAACATTTGTAATATATTCCATTCTAATAATACTACCACTAATTTTGTGTTGCATACTATAATGGCAAAGTGCATAGGTTGCCTTCTCAATCTTCTCATTAAATTTATAAACATTCTTTAGAATTCACTTTTACGAACTCTTATATGCAAATCGGTGCTTAACTTATTGATAAGCTAATTTGCTAAGTTGATTCCCTTATTCAGTTGATGCATTGAGAAAGAGATTATGTTTCTTAGCTGTGGGTTCTTATGCTGCTCCAGAAAGCGCCTAAATTGAAGGTTGAATGACAACGACTAAATTTGCATGAAAATAAAGTAATTAAGGTAAAAGCAATAAAGTAAAGGTAAACGTTAAAGTTAAGTTGTATGATTGATTGAGTGTGTCTAAAATGATATGTACAACTAGTATTTTATAGAACTCAACTTCTTGGTTAACATATACTACCCTTGTCTTTACTAACCACCTTTTACATTATGCAAAATCATGACTCACAATAATAACTTAAGTAACCACCTAGTCAGCTAAATTATAGACCAAATCTACCTACTTCAGCTAACTAAATGAATTCTCATCTGTTGACTACATTCTTCATTTCCCTATTTTTAAGGGAGTGAGTCTTCATGGATGTCCTTGACTTGATCAACCCATAAACTACCTCCTAAATGTTGCTTTCTCTCTCCAAATCAACTTGCAACATGAACTCCATAAATATAGGAAAATGTTTAAATGGAAATAACCAAACTTTGACTTCAGTTAAATCGGCTCTATCTCCTTTCCAACATTCATATAATGGTTGATGTTTCAAACCATTAACATCTTGTAGGCCTAAATCAACATATCAACTATACCTGAACTTGGATTTGGGATTTGTTTTTGGAAGCAGGAAGTCGCACATATATCCTTTGAGGCCTAATTGGTGGGAGCTGCTAATTAATGTATTCGAGTTTGTTGCTGGTTTACATTTGATGTAAACATTTTGAATTGTTTTGGGATCATGAAGTCTTCCATTTGCGCATTGTATTATTGTTTTGGGTGATGTTAATGTTTCTGTTGTATGTGTTAGCTCTCCAAGCATTTTTCAGCCTTACTATGTGTCAGAACCTTGTGTTTTTGATCTATCTAAACATTTGATTAATGATTTAAATGAACTGTGTCAATATTGCTGATGATCTACTTAAGTGTGCAGAATATCAATCCATTCAACGGATCTCTAATGTAATGAAACAAATCAGCATAAGCTCTTGTTGTCAAATTTCAACGAGTCTGACTATATTAAAGCGTCTCAAGATAAGCTTCAAACAAATCAAACCAACCTCCAAATGTCTGTTCTCCGTTTATAAAGTTAGCAACAAGATTTAGGCAATCCTTGTATGTGTCTGAAGAATGAAGATATGGCCACATTCATCACAACATGAAAAGTTCAACAAAGTCTTAAAGCATTGATCATATCAATCAAAAGTGTGAATGAAACCTAAAGCGTCTGTTAAAGTTATCGAAAGAAGAGTAATCTAAATCAATAAGACTACAGTTGAAGATCAAGCTGAAGATATAACAAGCATTCTTTTCTAAAGCAACTCTTAGAAAAGATCAATACACTCTTGAAGCATTCAAGATGTTAATCAAGGAAGTGTCCAAGATGTTAATCAAGGAAGCGCTTGAAGTAATATAAGTGTCTGTCTAAATAAAGAGACAAGACTTCGTTTCAAGTGTCTACTCAAAGAACATCACACGCAAGTCAAGTGTGTAAGGCAACGCTCTTCCAAGCATCTAAAGAAGAGTCAAATGGAGAATCTCCTTATCAAGCGTCCACAAAGCATCTTGACTGAAGAATTGAAGAATTGATCAAAAGAACCATTAAATATGTAATGGACATATTTAATAAGGTTATTAAAGACTTCAAGTTATCCGAGAATCATTTCCTCAAAGTCAGAAGGAACAAAGTACATCCCTGATTCATAGTACCTGACACAACACCTTTAATTAATATACAACAAAAGTCACTTTACAACTCCTTATTCTAACTAATTGCACTAAAGAGGTAATCTGTGATGCACAAGACTCTGATGCTGCTCTGAACAAGTTGCTGCTTTGATAAAGATGTTTATCTGACTACAAAAGTATCTTCAACGCTCCTCAACCATTTAATGCTCATCCGAACGACTCTTTTGCATTAATGATCTCTTAAGACGGTTGAAGAAAAGCAACTTTAAAATAAGACAAACTCGAAAAGTGTCTCATAACGGATCTTTTACGGTGAAGACTATTTAAAGAAGACTTTGATAATATTTGTATACGCAAATAAGAAATACATACGCATACAACGAAGAGCCAAGCTAACTAGATTTCCAAGAGTTGATACAAAAATCTCTAGAATCATTCTATGGAAATATTATTCTTTTCTTTATTCTCTGTAAATCCGTTTAGAGAAAATCTTAGAACAAACAGTCATAACCTTTCATAATATATTCACTCTCTAAGTGTTATCTGGCTGACTTGCTTTTGTAATCTGAAGCGGCTACTTCAAAAACAAACTCATTACTTTTTGAGCTTGAAGAGGCTAGCCAAAATAATACTTTTTGAGCTTGAAGAGGCTAGGTGTGCAAATAATACTCGTTGTTGTTAGAGCTTAGAGAGACTAGGTGTGTACATAATATTCGTTTGTAACTTAATCAATTATAATGAAAAAAAAAAAAAACCTTAATTTAGCCAAGGACTCGACGTGGCTCAAAATTTAAGGGTGAACCAGGATAAATTCTCATGCGCTCTTTTCTCTATCTCTTTAAGCTTTATTCTCTTTATTCTCTTTTACTTATTTGTGTTTAACCTTGGGGGTTAAAGTGTGCATACTCAAATATCTGTTTGTGAAAAAGTTTCTTTTGAACAAATTTGTTTTATCTGATCAGACGCCTATTAAGCGTCTACTGATATGTTAAACTTCTGCTTACTCAGATCCGTGTTTTAAAACCTGCTTTTCGAAATATTTTTGGGTAAACACAATTCAACCGCTTTCTACTATTTACTTGTGGTACCTTCAGTATGGTGCTGACAATCTTCTTCTCTGATAGTGCGTATGATGCACGATTCTAGTTATGTTCCTTTTCCTTTGTATATTGGGCTGTTTTTGTTACTATGTTATGGATCTTTACTTTTGGCCTTTATTTTGCATTGCAATGGGTTGGGGTACCCCTTATATCCACTTAATAATTTTTTTTTTTATAAAAATAATCAACTATGTTTAGCTAACTTTGGTTCAACCATTCGACTAAAATTGCGCTTCAGCTAAATGGCCCAATCCACAATTCGGTCCCCTAGCAGCTTCCAAACATGTTTCAACTCAGCAGCTTTGTCTATATCATTATACTTCAGGTGACGCTCTTCAGCTAGACTCGACAAACCTTGTTCAACTAATTAAACATTGGGTGTTACTATTTACACTACTAAAACTTCTAATACACCATAATTTAAAAAAAAAAAAAATCAACATCCCCAAAATATCCCAACTATGAGTTTCCAAAATGAGGCAGAGAACCAAAGAATGAGTTCGCTTATTTCAACTAGCCATGGAGTTTGACCTTTTCATCGTCTCAGCCTATTCTTCATCAAATTCCAAACCCTTTTGTCATCCAAATCCAAACACAACCTTACCCAATGCGATTTCCATTCTTTCACCCCCACAAACCCCAACTCCTCTTCCAGACTCCATCGATATCGATCATGCAACAATTCATGAGGGAGATCATATATTCAAATACATCACTACTAACAATGTTTTGGGTTATGGGGCTTGTATTTTTTTTGTTTTGTCCAATTGCTTGAGATTCAAATCAAGTTTTCATTTTTAATCTTTGTTTTATAGTTTCTATTTTGTCTCTTTATGGATGCGAGATAATGGCTAATTTGATGCGGAGGATTGACTGGAAAGCTTATAGGACTTGAGGATTTGTGAGTGCAGAGTTGGAGTATAGAATAAGTAAAACAAAGAACTGCTATTAATTCTCCCTCTGTAGTCTATAGGAAAATATGAAGAATTCTTGAAAGTTTCTGAAATTGAATTTGAATTATGTTTGACCTAATCTAATCATTGTAGTTATGGAGGAGCAATTCATACTTAGAGTTCCACCAAGTGTTGCAAAGCGGATAGAGCATCTTTTGAATGAAAGTAATGATCTGTCGTCGTCTGAGGACAAGTCACTAGATTTTTCGTTTAGCGAGGATGGGAGAAGTGGTACCTTTATGATCAGGAATGATCACTTCCCAGCATCGCTATTGGACTTTGATGACAAGTGAAAGAAAAGAGAGTGATACATGATTGTGGTGTATTAGGAAAAAGAGGAAGCTCATGGCAGGGGTATTTTAGGAAAAACAAAAAATTAAAATAAGATTTGTGGTGTATTAAAAATTTGAGTGGTGTCCTTAAACATTAATCTATCAGCTTGATGACCCACGTCTCTATTCAGCCTATCAACAATGCGGCCCAATTAATGTACATCAAATCCATATCAACTGATTGATTACTTCGGCTAACCTTAACTGATTAAATCAACTAGCCTTTGATCAACTATATTTCGTCAACTAATGTCCATCAACTATTTTTGGTGTTAACATGAACTTATGGGGTGAAGCTCCCCTTCCTTCCCATAATGGTTACCTTTACTACATTAGCTTTCTAAATGCTTAGTGCACTGTAACATCCTCCATATATATGTATTGACATAAAACTGTGATTCCCCTCCTGTCTAATCTTGGTTGAAGCTCAAATTCTTAAACCTCTCTTGTTACAGTTCAATGATCAGTCCGGTTTGGAAAATATTGATTACCTCATCTCAGTTTTATGATAAGAACCACACAGCTGGGCCAATACATTTTTCAACAATTTCAATTAGTTTCTATTTCCCAGAAGTCAAAAATGTCTCTGTATCTTGTTTATATGAAGACACATGATGATGGTTATGGACACTTATGGCAGCCATCTCAGCATATCTAAATAAATTATTCATTCCGCTACTCTTATCTACTGCAAGTCGGTAGTCAATTTACAAATATGCCAAAAGTATCAAGGTGAAGAAGAGACAAGAATAGCACCAAAGGAGCAATTTGTTGTTTATATGGGAGAAGAACTCGAAAGATTTACCGTACCACTTTCTTACTTGAAGAACCCTATCTTCTAACAGCTGTTAGAGAAATGCGCCGAGGAGCAGGAGTTCAGTAACTCGTGAGGCATAGTCGTGCCATGTGATGAATCAATCTTTGAAAGGGTCACCCGAGGCAGTGGATAAAAGCTGTTATAAGTACGTTTGTAATGTTTTCTAACCACAAAGAACACAATTTTCATGATTAATATAGTTGAAAAGCGTAATTAAAGAAACGTTGAGTTTGG